>JAQQAC010016209.1:118661067-118859763 GCA_029783875.1 Phataginus tricuspis | reverse complement strand
TTTTTTTTTATGTTTGCCAGACGTGGAACACGAACAGGGACCTGAGTAATGGCGAGTGTAAGAGCTGTGCCCAACCCTGTAATCAACCCCTACCAGCCAGCACCTCCTTCAGGTTACTTCATGGCAGGTATCCCACACACTCAGAATCGTGCTGCATACTATCCTCCTATCCAAATCGCTCAACTAAAACCAAGTCCTCGCTGGACTGCTGTCAGTGCCAAACCTCATCCATTCCAGATTATGCCTGGTGCTATCTTCCCAGCCACTCCTAGACCACCATTTAGTACCATGAGACCAGCTTCTTCACAAGTTCCACGAGTCATGTCAACACGGAGTGTTGCTAACACATCAACACCGACCATGGGGCCACATCCTGAAGCTGGTGGTGCCGCAGCCACCACCGCTGTTTGCACCGTCCCACAATACAAGTATGCTGTGGGAGTTCGCAATTCTCAGCAGCATCTTAATGCACAACGAAAAGTTACCATGCAGCAGCCTGCTGTTCATGTACAAGGACAAGAGTTACAGAATAAATGGTTCTCTACAATATGGAGGAAGTTCATGAAAAGGCTTCACTTATGTCAAGCAGTAGTCAAAGACGGCTCCCCACATTTTTTTTAAGTTTGCCAGAAGTGGCACATGAACAGGGACCTGATGCAGAGAATGGCAAGTGTAAGAACTGTCCCCAACCCTGTTATCAACTCCTACCAGCCAGCACCTCCTTCAGGTTACTTCATGGCAGCTATCCCACAGATTCAGAATCGTGCTGCATACTATCCTCCTAGCCAAATAGCTCAACTAAGACCAAGTCCTCGCTGGACTGCTGAGGGTGCCAGACCTCATCCATTCCAGAATATGCCCGGTGCTATCAGCCCAGCCGCTCCTAGACCACTATTGTGTACCATGAGACCAGCTTCTTCACAGCTTCCACGAGTCATGTCAACACAGCCTGTTGCTAACACATCAACACAGACCATGGGGCCACGTCCTGCAGCTGCTGCTGCCACAGCCACTCCTGCTGTCTGCACCATCCCACAATACAAGTATGCTGTGGGAGTGCGCAATCCTCAGCAGCATCTTAATGCACAGCCACAAGTTACCATGCAGCAGCCTGCTGTTCATGTACAAGGATAAAAGTTCCAGAATAAACATTTCTTTTTACAATATGGAGGAAGATCATGAAATGGCTTCACTTATGTTAAGCAGTAGCCAAGCACAGTTCCCCACAAAAAAAAAGAGGCCATCTTAAGGAATGGCCTCCCCCTAGCAACAACCGGCGACCTGACCATTAAAGGCAAAGGTATGACCCCCACCCCAGTCAGTTCCCCTAGACCTACATACCTTTATCATAAAAGGAGAAGCAAAGGTAACATACCTACAAACCTTTCATTTTACATCAGCCTTCAGTCAGGCCAGCCAGACTCAGCCAATGATAAACATACAAATCATGCTTGCTTTTGAATCCCCCAACCAGCACATTCCAGGTGCAAGTTCCTTTCTTCCTGCACCTTGTAATACATAAAAGCTTTGTCTGCCCTGGGTTGGGGGCTCACATTCCTGACCCACTGCATTGGTGATGGTTGTGGGTCCGAGGTGGAGCTTGAAATAAATGACCCTTTTGTGTTTGCATAGGAATTGGCTCCTTGGTGGTCTCTGGGGACTGGCGACTTGGGCACAACAGTTTCAGACATCAAGAGAAAGAGATTTTACAGCTTCCTTTAATAACACCCAGGATATAAGGAAAAACTTCTTGTATAGCTCTAGCCCTATTTCATGCTCTTGTGATAAGAGAAAAATCTTGTATAGCTCTAGCCCTATTTCATGTTCTTGGGAAAAGAGAAAAATATCTTTAAAATTCCATTTTATACCATTGAGAAATGCAAAGAGGACATTAATCCAATATAAATTTGTTACTAAATGTCTGAAAGGACCAAACTAACACCATGACAGGCTTCAGGAAGCCTCAGAAACTAGAAGGCCTAAGTTTCAGTCTCCTTGAAACTATCAAATAGTTACATATTGCCCAAAGCATGTAACCACCCTACTGCCACCCAATCAGGAGAGGCTGAAAGCCTCTCCCTACATTCCTGAGGATGCAGTCTGTCTGCAAGAGATATAGATAAGGCCCTGTAGCAAAAAGCAAAAGTTAACCTGTTAGTCGCCAAACAAGACCCTAAGCTCGCTCTGTAATTGGTTAATTTCAAAGATACCTTAAATATTGTGATTGGATCCCGCCAAAAATAACGAATGCTCTAAATGACATGTATGGCTAGAACTGCTGTCAATAATGTTGTGTAATTATGATTGGATTGCTGTGTCTATGTCCCAGTTTCCTGTAACTCCCCCTTCCCAAAGCCCATAAAAAATCCTGTCCGCCTTTGTCCAGGACTCTCATCTCACCTCCACTACCTAGGTGAAGACGCTGAGAGTCCGAGCTTAAGCCCGTAATAAATGCCCTTTGCTCTTGCATGCGTGACTTGGTCTCCCTGGTGGTCTCTGGTCTCTGAGGATACTGCAATCCGGACATAACATTTGGTGCATTGGCCAGGAAACTTCCTCCCCAGAGGCGGTTTCCTCTTCCCAGAACCCCTGGGACCCCGACACATTGGGCTCGACCGTTGGCTAAATTTGTGAGTGCAGTTGTTTCTTTTGGGCCCTCTGTCTCTCTGTCTTAACCTTTTGTTGGACTGGTGCTTGTTTTTCTGAGGTTTAATTTACTTTTGGTTTCCTTTTTTGGTTCATTGTCTGTTTCGGTCTGGTTTTGTTGGGCGCTAGGTCTCAAAAAGGCCTCAAAGGAGCCAGGCGGATGCACCGCGAACGCTCGAGTCAGTGGGTTCCAGGAGACGTCTTGGACTCACGGGGTAGAGACAGCGGGTTTGAGTCCCACGGCACCACTCTGGGAATTAACTGTGTTTCATGAACGAGATCCCAGGGAACTCTGAGGCATTACTCTGTGGTCTCAGAGGAGCTCTAAGGCATTACTCAGTGGCCTCAGAGGCATTTTGTCCAGACCCAGAGAGTTCCACTGGTGGCAGCAAGGGAACTCCATTGTGTATATGTTCTGTACTTCTGGTTGTTTGCTCGGTTTGCTTAACTGCTTCGTTGTGACTTTGACTGACGAGGACGGTCTAAAAGAAAAATCTCCTGTTTTTCATGGGACTTTGGGGCACTAGCCTTACATACTTTACTCTAGAGAGCCCTCGGAGACCTTCATACTCTCTTCGTTCTTTCCTCCATTGGCCAGGAGGACTAATTCCTGTGTTTGGTGTTTTAATCTTGCTTCTTATACTATTTTTCTCTAGCCGTACTTACAACATGGGACAAACTGCGTCTACTCCTTTGGATCTGGTCCTGATTCACTTTGAAGAAGTAAAAACTCGAGCTCACAATATGTCTATAAATGTTAAAAAAGGAAAAATGACCACCTTCTGTACCTCTGAGTGGCCTACCTTTGGAGTAGGATGGCCACCAGAAGGTACTTTTCACCTTCCCCTTGTAGAGGCAATAGAGGAAAAAATCTTCCAACGAGTGGGGGGCCATCCTGACCAGGTACCATACATCGCCACTTGGAAGGATTTAGTAATCAACCCGCCCACATGGGTAAAGACTTTTCTCTTCCCCTTAACTTCTCTAGCTCCTCCAGTTTTTCCGCAGGTCTTGGTGACACGACCCTCAGAGAAAGAAGCCCCAAGACGAAAACAGGAGCCAGAGTTGACTCCAACCCCGGCTTCAACTTCGCCTTCTGCTCCCTTTTATCCAGTTTTACAAGAAGGCACAAAGGAGGATCTTATCTTTTCTCCTCCACCCTATCTGCCTCCTCCTGTGCCAGCTCCCGATCCCCTTCCGCCCCTCTCCCCTGAGCAGCCCTTACCGTCCCCACTCTCTCATAGGGGGGGGACCTGCCCACGGAACACGCAGCCGAAGAGGGGCCACCCCAGAGGTGGACTCTACCGTGCTCCCCTTGAGAGCTATGGGCCAATGGATGAGGCAGGAAATCAGCCTCACCACTACTGGCTCTTCGCCTCCTCTGATCTTTACAATTGGAAGTTACAAAACCCTCCTTTCTCTGAAAACCCTAAGGCCCTTGTTGGGTTACTAGAAACTGTACTCTTTACTCACCAAACCACTTGGGATGATTGTCAGCAATTGTTACAGGTTTTGTTTATGACCAAGGAGCAAGAACGAATCCTGATGGAAGCGCGAAAACTCGTTCCTGGTCCAACTGGAGTGCCCACCATAAACTCTGCTATCACTGATGCTAGATTTCCCCTTGTTCGCCCCGGTTGGGACTATAACACGGGAGAAGGTAAGGAGCGCCTTATGGTCTACCACCAGGCTCTACTGGCAGGTCTCAAAGCGGCAGCTAGAAGGCCTACTAATTTGACTAGGGTGTATGATTTAAAGCAGGGAGAAAATGAGAGCCCAGCTGCCTTCCTAGAACGGGTGATAGAAGCTTTTAGACAGTTCACCCCTTTCGATCCTGAACAGGAAGAACACAAGTCAACCGTGGCTATGGATTTCATTAATCAGGCAGCACCAGATATTAAGAAAAAGCTACAAAAGGTTGAACGCCTCAGAGAAAAGAGACTCCGGGACTTAGCAGAAATAGCTGAGAAAGTATACAACAACAGGGACAGTGCCGAGGAAAAACAAAGAAAGGCAGAAAACAGGCAGAATAAAAATTTAGCCAGAGTGTTATTAGCTATGACGGCAGATTCAAAGGACTGCCGCCAACAATTAGAAGAAATCGCAGACCCAGAATGCTGTAAGTCATCATCAAATAGAGATTGGTGCTCCTTCTGTAAAAAAAAAAAGGACACACGGCCGATAGATGCTACAAAAATAAAAACCGATGTGAATGGTGCAAACAAGAAGGGCACTGGGCTATAGATTGCCCAAAAAAGAGTAAAAGTTGAACCCAGGGTGTTGTTTGCTGGGGAAGACTCCGACTAGAGGGGACAGGGTTTGGAGCCCCTCCCCAAACCCAGGGTAACCCTTAAAGTGGAGGGGAAACCAACTAGTTTCTTGGTGGACACAGGGGCACAACATTCAGTATTAGTAGAGGCCAATGGACCTATTTCAAGTAGACGGTCCTGGGTTCAAGGGGCTACTGGAACCAAACAATATTCATGGACTACCCGAAGATCAGTTGATCTAGGGGTGGGCCGGGTAACCCACTCATTTATGATTATCCCAGATTGCCCTTACCCCTTGCTGGGGAGAGACCTTTTGTCAAAAATGAGGGCCCAGATTCATTTCGGCCCACAAGGGGCACAACTCCTAAATGCAGAAGGAAAACTTATTCAGGTCCTCTCCCTCAGCCTGGCCGATGAATACCGACTATATGAAGAGCCCCTAACTCCAGATGCCCACATTGACCGGTGGCTCCAAGAGTATCCACAAGCCTGGGCTGAGACTGGTGGCCTAGGACTAGCTCGCCATCGTCCACCAGTGTTTGTGGAACTCAAGTCGGGAATAGATCCAGTGGCAGTCAGGCAATACCCTATGCCACAGCAAGCCAAAGAGGGAATCAAACCCCATATCCATTGCCTGCTAAAACTAGGTGTTTTGAGAGTCTGCCAGTCTGCCAGGAATACTCCCCTGCTCCCTGTTAAAAAGCCTGGAACAGATGACTATAGACCAGTACAAGACCTCAGGGAGGTTAACAAATGGGTGATAGATATACATCCCACTGTCCCCAATCCTTATACTCTTCTGAGCTCCCTGCCTCCTGAAAAACAATGGTATACAGTCCTTGACCTCAAGGACGCCTTCTTCAGTTTGCCACTGGCTCCCAAGTGTCAGGAATACTTTGCTTTCAAGTGGCATGATCCTGATATTGGCATCAATGGGAAGCTGACTTGGACATGGCTACCTCAAGGATTTAAGAACTCCCCTACCATCTTCGATGAAGCACTGCATGAGGACTTGGGTGAGTACCGGAGGGAAAACCCAGATGTAACACTGCTACAATATGTGGATGATCTTTTAATTGCAGCCACCACCAGAGAGAGCTGCCTCCGGGGAACTAAAAGCCTGCTTCAGACATTGGGCAGATTGGGATATTGAGCCTCTGCTAAAAAGGCTCAAATTTGTAAGTCCCAAGTTACATATTTGGGATATGTCCTCAAGGACAGACAAAGATGGTTGTCCCCGGCTTGAAAAGACACCATTCTCCACATACCTCCACCCAAAAACCCAAGACAGATAAGAGAATTCCTCAGGTCTGCAGGGTTTTGCAGACTGTGCATCCCAGGCTTCGCAGAGATTGCCAAGCCCCTATATGAACTAACCAAGGACAAGAGTCAGTTTCAATGGACCTCCGAACATCAACGGGCATTTGAAACTCTCAAGACAGCTCTCTTGTCAGCACCTGCATTGGGGCTTCCTGACATTACTAAGCCTTTCCACTTATTTGTGGATTAAAGTAAAGGGGTGGCAAAAGGCGTGTTAACCCAAAAGCTGGGGCCCTGAAAATGGCCAGTGGCCTACTTGTCCAAACAATTGGACATAGTAGCAGCTGGATGGCCCTCTTGCCTGAGAACTGTAGCTGCAGTGGCATCGTTAGTTAAAGATGCCGATAAGCTGACCCTGGGACAAGTCCTGATGGTGACTACCCCCCATGTAATTGAGGGAGTACTAAAACAACCACCTGATCGATGGCTCAGCAACGCACGTATCACTCATTACCAGGAATTACTACTCAACCCTGACAGAATTCTTTTCCAGCCCCCCTCCTCGCTCAATCCAGCTACGCTCCTGCCCAATCCTGATGCGGACTCTCCACTCCACGATTGCACCAAGATCCTGGCCCAGGTACATTGTTTCTGAGAAGACCTAACAGATGTGCCTCTTCAAAACACAGACCACACCTGGTTTACAGATGGAAGCACCTTCATTTCAAATGGAGAGATAAAAGCAGGAGTGGCTGTGACTACAGATACCAAGGTAATTTGGGCCCAACCCTTGCCTCCAGGGACTTTAGCCCAAAAAGCTGAATTGATAGCCCTAACTAAGGCATTGACTTTAGGAAAGGACTTAAAAGTCAACATCTATATGGACAGCAGGTAGGCCTTTGCAACAGCCACGTACATGGGGCTATATACCAGGAAAGGGGCCTTCTGACCTCAGAAGGAAAGACTATTAAAAACAAACAAGAAATTATAGACCTGCTACAGGCCCTTTGGCTGCCAAAAAGGGTGGCCATCATCCACTGCCCTGGCCACCAAAAAGATCACCCTGTGGCTAAGGGAAACAACCTGGCTGACAAAACAGCTAAAGAGACTGCTTTTAAATCCATTGAGGTCTTACCTATAGTTCTGCCCGACCCTGGGGATCCCAGGCTACCTGAAAACCCTAAGTATACTGAGGAAGAAATCCAATGGGCCCAAAAGCGACCTATGAGCCAATTCTACAAAGGATGGTGGAAAAACTCAGATGGAAAACTAATCCTCCCAGAGGCCCTGGCAGAAAAGGTATTATCTAAAATACATCGATCCACACACATGGGAGAACAAAGAATGCTGGATGCAATCCACCGATCTCAAGTAACAACCAAGGACTTACACTTAAAAATTAACAAAATTGTCCATGCATGCTAAGCGTGTCAACTTACTAATGCCTATTCTAATCCCAAAAATCCAGGACAACGCCTTCGGGTTAAGAGGCCTGGGGCCTATTGGGAAATTGACTTTACTGAAATAAAACTAGGCAAGTATGGCTATAAATATCTCTTAGTTTTCATAGACACGTTTTCAGGATGGACTGAAGCCTTCCCCACCAAGAGTGAGACCTCCACTGTGGTGGGAAAAAAGTTATTAGAAGAAATCCTACCAAGGTATGGGTTTCCTCAGCTTATAGGGTCAGACAACGGACCAGCTTTCATGTCTAAGGTAAGTCAGGGAGTTGCACAGTTTATTGGGGCAGATTGGAAATTACATTGTGCATACAGACCCCAAAGTTCAGGACAAGTAGAAAGAATGAATAGAACTCTAAAAGAGACCCTGACTAAATTGACCTTAGAGACTGGTGGAGACTGGGTGGCCCTCCTCCCCTTTGCCCTGTATCAGGTAAGAAACTCCCCCTACCAAATGGGTCTGACTCCCTTTGAAATCTTATATGGAAAACCTGCCCCTATTATCCCTAACCTTCAGGCGGCTGCCCTGATGGACATAGAAGATTGTAACTTGTTATCAGAAATTCAGGCCATTCAATGGTCTCATAAACAAGTGTGGCCTAAATTACATGCTCTCTATGAATCAGGTGTGCCCCCAGAGCCTCATCGGTACCGGCCCGGTGACAGTCTATGTTAGATGGCACTGGCAAGAAACCCTCGAGCCATGGTAGAAAGGTCCTTATACCGTCTTACTAACTACTCCATCTGCTTTAAAGGTAGACGGAATAGCCACTTGGATCCACTACACCCACGTGAGACCAGCAGACCCCTTCCAGGACCCAGGAGGCTATACCCGTGCAGAGGCCCAGACACCACTGCCCTCGAAGCTAGACCCAGAAAAAGACTCCAGTCAGTGGAAGGCAGAATGTCACCCGACCAATCCACATAAACTCCTACTTCGGAGAACTTGATAAGATAAGACTCTTCCTTATAACTATCACTATGTTGCTACTTCTCCTCTTTCATTTTCTAGCACCGTATGTCAATGGGGGGTTTGAACCCTCTGGGGAACAACTCTGAAAAGTTTTAGACAAATATGGGGGGTCACGTGGCGACCCTTGTAAATTCTGTCAAAAAGAAGATCATGTTGCCTTATCCATCCCTTCCTGACTTACCATACCCCAACATTGCTATCTAAGCAGGTTTAGATGTCAACTGGGAAAGACCTCTTATTATGCTGCAACTCTCACTGCATGCAAAGAGGCTGGCTGTATGCACGATAGAGGAAAGCAAGTTTGCTGGAATAGAGTTGTGCCACCACCTATAGCAAATAAGGCAAACGTTCCCTCTTGCCCTTGCACTGAGTTTAAGAACCTTATGCCACATTACTGCTATGAAAGTTCCTCAGTCTACCAATGTAGAGATGCCAACAATCAAACCTACTGGGCAGGCCAATCTATGGGAAATCATGCAGGATATATATGCCCAGATGCCGGTACTCAGTGTTGATACCTTAGACTCCCCCTGGGCAGTCCGATGGGGGAGGAGTCCAAGATTATGCTGAAAAAAAAATACATCCAAAAAATTGTAAAACAACTTCAAGATACATGGGCTCCCCCGCTATACCATGCATTAAGTGTGCCTGAGGTCAGAGGACCCCTAGAATTAGATCCCGAAACACAGGCCCTCCTGGAAGCCACCCACAAGTTATTAAATATCTCTAAGCCGGACTTGGCCCAGGATTGTTGGCTCTGCTTAAAAGTCGGACCTTTCAGAGTCTCTGCTCTCCCCATAGACTATCATTTTACCTCTCTTTCTCTTTTCCCTGACAGATGTCCACCTTTCAGTCTTAAATCAGAAGTCTTTATTCCTTACCCTACCTCCGCAGTTTCCTGCATCGTGGGTTCAGGTAACAATACAGTAGAATTCCTTCACTCAAACCTCTGTCTCACAAACACCACCATAGGCTCTACTAGTGCCTTATGCCCTCCTCTGCACGGAACCGTTTTTATCTGTGGAGACACTGCTTATGGAGTACTTCCCCCTTCCTGGAATGGGATATGCTCCCTAGCCCTCTTGTTTCCTGACACTGATATAGTTCCAAATAACCAAACTTTTCCTATCCCATCAGTAGATTATGTCCCCACCAGACGTAAACGAGCTATCCAAGTCCTCCCTTTGATGCTAGGCTTGGGAGTCTTGGCAGGTATAGGAATGGGAACAGCCAGAGTAGGAACATCTTTTCACCTATACAACAAGTTGTCTAAACAGTTAATTGAAGATATACAACATTTAGCCGGGACCATTCTGGACCTCCAGTCTCAAATTGACTCTCTAGTGGAAGTAGTTCTCCAGAACCGGCGAGGACTAGACCTCCTCACTGCGAAAGAGGGCGGTTTATGCCTCTTTTTAGGAGAAGAATGTTGCTTTTACACCAATAAGTCTGGGATAGTTCATAATAAAATAAAGCAACTACAGGAGAGCCTAGAGAGAAGGCGCAAAGAAACCATGGACAGCTTTTTGTGGACCGGCCTAGGTGGATGGCTTCCCTATCTCCTCCCACTTCTAGGCCTGCTCATTTTAATCCTTCGTCAGAAGACAAATAAACAGTGTCTCAATAATGGTCCTACGCACTCAATATCAAACCCAATATCTGCCTGTAAGTCAAGATGAGAATAATGTCAATAGTCCATAATTAAAATTAGTTACTAACCAGCTATTTTGGCTTCTGTAAATCACTTTGCATACACCTTTGTTTATGTCTCTTCCTCTTTGATTTGATGTTTCAATTTATAGTTTAGTTTATAATTTGATTTATAATTTTATGCGGGATCCAAAATCTAACCGACTAACTAATTGACTGACTCAAGATTGGGTCAGTTACAAGACAGAGGGGGGAATGAAAGGACCAAACTAACGCCATGACAGGTTTCAGAAAGCCTCAGAAACTAGAAGGCCTAAGTTTCAGTCTCCTCGAAACTATCAAATAGTTACATATTGCCCAAAGCATGTAACCACCCTGCTGCCATTCAATCAGGAGAGGCTGAAAGCCTCTCCCTACATTCCTGAGGATGAGGTCTGCAGGCAGGAGATATAGATAAGGCCCTGTTGCAAAAAGCAAAAGTTAACCTGTTAGTCGCCAAACAAAACCCTAGGCTTACTCTGTAATTGGTTAATTTCAAAGATACCTTAAATATTGTGATTGGATCCCACCAAAAGTAACGAATGCTCTAAATGACATGTATGGCTAGAACTGCTGTCAATAATGTGTAATTATGATTGGATTGCTGTGTCTATGTCCCAGTTTCCTGTAACTCCCCCTTCCCAAAGCCCATAAAAAATCCTGCCTGCTTTTGTCCAGGACTCTCAGCTCACCTCCACTACCTAGGTGAAGATGCTGAGAGTCCGAGCTTAAGCCGGTAATAAACACCCTTTGCTCTTGCATGCGTGACTCGGTCTCCCTGGTGGTCTCTGGTCTCTGAGGATACTGTAATCCGGACATAACATGTCAAGACTTTTGAGAAGCTTTAGAATGGTAAAGCTTGTACACAGCTGACTCTTGAACAATGCAGGTTTGGAATCGCTTACATGCACTTTTTTTTTCAATAAATATATTGAAAAATTCTTGGAGATTTTTGACAATTTGAGAAAATATTTTCTTTTCTCTAGCTTACTTTATTGTAAGAATACAGTATATCACAGATATAATGAACAAAATATATGTTAACTGACTGTGTTATTGGTAAGGGTTCTGGTCAACAGTAGGCTATTAGTGTTAGGCAGGAAAATAGATATGAGCGAGGTGGAAAGAGAAAAAGGCCAGGAAAGTCCTCTACTAAGACCCAAAATTAATCAATTAAAGCTTAAAAAGCCAAGAGCAACTTGGCCTGGAATGTTTGAATATTTCCCAGATAAAGGAAGGTACCTCAGCATAGCCCATGTATTATGTTAATCATACAGCCCAGCTTATTTTTTAACTTTACCTATATGCTGTATTTTTATCCTTCTGTCCCTAATCAAGTAGCCTGTAACCTAGACAACTAATTGAGCATGCAGGCCCAGCCATAAAACACCATAGTAAAAGGCAGGAAGGATTAAATATTGTATTTTAATACTCAGGAAGTTAAAAATGTAA
This sequence comes from Phataginus tricuspis, assembly GCA_029783875.1. Taxonomy (NCBI): domain Eukaryota; kingdom Metazoa; phylum Chordata; class Mammalia; order Pholidota; family Manidae; genus Phataginus; species Phataginus tricuspis. The sequence continues at coordinate 118,848,013 of JAQQAC010016209.1, read as the reverse complement.
GATTCTTAACTTACTCTTTAGCAAACAGACAATAACTCAGCCCACCTTGGAGGCTGGGCAGGCAGCCTGTTTGATCTGCTCCCAGACCAAGATGCCAGTGTCCCAGGGAAAAATAAGAGCAGGAACTTCCTTGTGTTAAGTTAATTCTAAGTATTCAAAGACCACTTAAGAAGTCTGCACCCTCAGCCCTTAGTCACATTCCTAAAGAATCCTTAAAAGGGGGAACCCCCAACCTTTCTGCACGCTCCTCTCTCTGAGGTCTCCTGCACTTTCCAAGTGCGTAATCTTTTAAACTCTTTTCAGCCTTTCAGGGGGTGCTCCTCTCTCTGAGGTGGCCCACACTTTCTAAGTATGTAACCTTTTAATCTTAAACTTTCTCCAACCTTTTGGGGTGCCTCTCCTTGCTGAGGTTGCCTGCTGCACTCCTTCTCTCTTTAAGTAACTTTAAATAAAGCTTTTACTCTGCTTCACTACTGTGTCTCTGCCCTTAAATTCCGTCGCGGGGGAGACAAGGACCAAGGAAATACACAACGCTCCTCCAACATTAGTAGTTAAGTTTTTGGGAAGTGAACAGTTATACGTGGATTTTCAAATGCACAGAGGGGGGTCCCCTAACCCCACATTGTTCAAGGGTCAACTATAATTCCATTTTGAAATTAGCAGAGATGAGAAGAGTCACATCAGTCTTTCAACAGAAACACCCAAATTCCTAAGTAATAAAGTTAATGCTCCACTTGACACTACAGAGTGTGTGTTTGCCTTACAACAGTGGTCACCAAACTGTAGCCCATGGGCCAAACATCTGCTACCTGTTTTTGTATGGTTTGTAAGCAAACCATGTTTTATATATTTTAAATAGTTGAAAAAAACCAAAAGATTAATATTTTGTGGCATTTGAATATTATATGAAATTCAAATGCCTTTGTCCATCAATGTAGGTTTTATTGGAATACATACACCCCTATTCTTTTATGTAGTGTCTATGTCATGCAAAGGTATCAGGGTTGCATTGTAGTGACAGAGAACTAAACTATTTACTATCTGGTCCTTTACAGAAAAAGTTTGCTGATCCCTGGTAGAGAGGAAAATGAAAACAAATACCTTTTTTTTGGATCCACCTCCCTTCACTCAGGTGAAGGAAGGCATGAAACATTTGGAAGTAGGAAGGTTCAAAGCATCTGGAAGACCTCACTGGGCCTTGAGTGTAAGCCATGTCCTGGTTTCATTTATATTTGGGCAGCCATGGTACCAGACTAGTTCTGGCCCATACAACTGTCTTGCTACTCACAGCTGGGGGCCCTTTGCTGTTGCTTGACAGTTGAGAGGAAAGCTCCAATGTCCTCAGTGCTCATGGAAGACTGGGATACAGAAATGCTACCTAACTGTACATACTGGAATTTATTTTGTCATTTTTCAGTTGCATAGACACTCTTCTCTAGTTATTGACGTTACTGATATCTCCATACCTCTTCAGGAAACACCACAGAGGCATACTTTGTGACATTTGTGACTAAACCAAATTAATGTACAAATTGTGAGTGATACAGTTTCCTGGATTATTTCATTTCCCAAACTTCCATGGCTGCAAGCATATCTGTCATCTCCTCTACTAATTGGCAAGCTCAGTATGGTCTCCAGAATAAAGGGATTAATAAAGATAAGCTCCCTGTTTTCAAGGAGCTCACAGCTCAGAGATAGGAGAAAGACACTTATCTTCATTATGTCAATCACATTGTTAAACTTCTAAATTCAGCTTCCTAAAGTCAGAGAAGAGAGAACAATTACATCTGCCCGGGGGACGTCACTGGAGCTAGGCCTTAGAGTACCAGTGGAATTTTATTAGGGAACAGGGGAGTTAGGGAGATGAAGTGATCATCTTCACTTGGAATTTGGAAAGGCATTTGGAAGAGTACTGCCATTGGAATTCGGAATGGCATTCAAAATTTGATCTAAACGTGAAAGGACCTAGAAATGGCCAGGGGTGCTGAATGCCTACAGTGTCCAGTGCGTGATATTGGAGGGTGGGAAATGGAAATTGGGTTCAAATTCAAGCAGGCTAGCTTCAGAGTCCATGAACTACTGCACATTCCTATTGCAGTAGTCGCAGTCATCCCCAACTGAATGTTAAAACCGAAGGGCCCTTTGGGAGGTACACCTGGTCTAGAAGTTTCCCAACTGTGCCCCATACAACCTTAGGTCCTGTGGAGGTGACTTCTGATTACAATTTTCTGAATGCTTAGGAGTATTGCAATCTGTAACCTATGATATCAAATTTTTCTATCATTAAAATAGAAAATGTAACCCACTTCTTTAAAATAACATAAAATATTAAAATAACTTTGGCCAATAAAAAAATTAGCAGAGGTGATACACAATTTCCAAAGAAAAACATTAAGAGCTACTGACTGGTTCTGCCATCACTCTTTTTCTTCTCTGACATGAACTCACTGGCCTCTTTGGCCCATGTTATGATGTATAATTACCATGTATTTCAACTTATAAAATAAATAATATCAAAAAATGCCTACCTGCATTCTTTTATGTCAGAGGGCTGTATAAGAGTTTATTCATAAAAGGTGAAGAGTTCTGCAAAATAGTTGAAACTACTGATCAATTCCAACTTCTTTCTTTGACAGTTAAAGAATCTGAAGACTCAGGGACAGGAGCAGGGATAGGAGGGGTCCTGAAAACCAGTCTTTCAGGTCAAGACTCCTGACTCAGCCCCAGGTATTTCTGCTGGGTCTTGCTGCTCCAGGAAATAAAATGCTACCTTGAGTCATATGCAACATGCTACTGCAAGGATGACCAAGTCAACTCACTCCTCCTTTGTGTGTAGTCCCAAGCCCTGGGAGAGAGACCCATTTTCACAAAATCAGGTTGATCTATTTGGATTTCCTTTCTCATACTCCAGGATTTGTTTTTTTCTCTACTTCTTATTACTAATAATACTTTAGTAGCTACCCTGGAGGCAACAGTGGATTCTCAAGTTTTATATTATACAATATAGATGGCTTTTGAATAATTCATACTATATGTTTATAATAAGTGCATAGGTATTAAAAATTAATGATGAATAAATAATATCCTAACAATAAGACTGCTTAAGTAGAATTATCCACCAAGCAATGGGACTGTCAAAATATGTATTAAATGTCTTGATTAGAGCAACATTTTAAATAGTTTTGTCTGCTAACTTTTTTAAAGAATTGGATTAACATAGTCTAAAAAATGCTAGGTAACTTCTCCATTGTGTTAGCATAAAGTCTTTTAAAATATAGAAGCAAAACATGAGGTTCCATCATTCTCACACATATTTCAGCTCCTTTACCACCTAAAAGTCAGAAATTCACATCCTTTCTATTTCAACATGGCATCATCAAAGCTTCTTCTCCTACTCATCTGTTTTACCTTTTCCTCATTTCAAACTTCCAATCTCCTTATTTCACTAATTATTAACAGAAAACAGATTTGTGCAGAATTCCTTATTTACCTGGACAATTTATATTCATTAAAGTACAATGCAAACATCATTTCTTATGTAAAACTTTCCCTACCATTAGAATCAGTAGAATTTCTTCTTTTGCTTGTGCTCATATATAAATGGGAGTGTGTTCTAATAATTAAAACTATTTTATGTAAAGTTATCTATATGCCTCCCAGGTCAGACTACAAGACCTCTGAGAGTAGGGATTTTCTTATTCTGCTTTGAATACTTGATGCCCAGCAGAATGCTCAATACATTTTCTTTGAATGGTCATTTTTATCCATCAAGATCTGCATAAGAAGCAAGAGCTTAAAATTCTGGCCCAAATTGTATTTATTATCAGTCCTATGAGGAAGCATATGGAGTTTACGTATCTAAAGAGTTCTAGGTTGGTTTCATTTTCATAGGCAGAAGAAAGATTACCTCTCAGAACCAGGTCAGTGAGGGTCTAGTCCTACACTTGGAGAAACAATTGTAGAAGTGCTAAATTTTTTTTAGCCCATAAAGAATCGCATCCAAGATACCACATTGCATTTGGTCATTATGTCTCTTTAGGCTTTGCCTGTGACAGTTTCTCAGACAATCCTTACATTTGATGATCCTGACAATTTTGAAAAATACTAGGCAGGTATTTTGTAAAATGTCCCTCAGGATATTTCTGATGTTTTGCCCAAGATTAGACTAGGGTTATGGGTTTTGGAGAGGAAGACAATAGAGGTAAAGTGTCATTTTTACTCCATCATAACAACATGACTTCACTGTTAGTGTTGACTTTTGCCATCTAACTGAGACAGTGCGTGGCAGGTTTCTCCACGGTAAAGTCACTCTTTTATTTTGCCTTTCTATACTACACTCTTTGGAATGACATCACTATGGGCAGTCCAGTAAGGAATGATGAATTTTTCTCCCTCTCTTTCATGGTGTAGTATCTGCATAAATATTTTGGAATTCCTCTATGTATAAAATCCATCTGCCTGCCTCCATTTATTTATTTATTCAATTATTTATTTATATCAGTATGGACTAATGGATATTAATTTTATATTTTGAGTTATAATCCAATCCTAGTTTTCTTGCTCAAATTGTTCCAGACTTGGCCATTGGGAGCTTTCTCAGTTAACTACAGTGTCCCATTGACACAATCCCTTCACTGTGTGTGTGTGTGTGTTTGTGTGTTTAGTACTTTTTTTCTTTCTGGTACTAACAGATGCTGCAGCCTCACGTTGTGTATATCCTGGGCCAGTCGTAGAATCAGCTATTTCTCTAATGATCCCTGGTTTGTTTTATTGGAGAATGGTATTGCACTATCTTTTTTGGGTTAACAGTGGCACTATGATGTAGTGGAGAGCTGTTGTGATACAATTTGTTCTTAGGTGATTTCTGATAAGCTATGTGTCACACACTGTCCTGATTGGGAAAAATTTACAAGGACAGAAACTTACAAGGACAGCAGTCTAATCCAGGTGGCTCCCTTCTGTTGCTCTTGTTAGCAAAGACAACAGAAACTCCCTTAGCTTCCCCCTCCCCTTCACTCCCCGCTCTGCCAGGCACTTACTCCCTAAACTCACTGCCCCTTGCCTGCACCCTTGCTGTGCACGTAGGAATGTTACAGACACAGAAGCAGAAAGATCTATATTGCTCCCCTTGCCTTTGTTCAGGGCCCAGACCTTGGGAGATTACTCCCCTCTGAGCCCGCTGGTGTGAAATAAACCTCAACACTCCAAGACCTCTGAGTGCCGCTTGGTTCTTCCGTCAGTGATCCAGTCCAGGTTTTCCAATATTTTCCATAACATTTGGTTCCCTGACCGGGAAACCCAACTGTGCTGGCCCATTGTTGCCACCAGTTTGGGGCAATGGTTGGCGGTGATGGAACAGGAGATCACAATGGAGAAGACGCGCCCTGCCTGATCTTTCAGCAGTCTCTCACCCGGTCACCCTGGGCCAGCCCCGCTCCACTGTTCCCGCAGACTCAAGGAGGCTTGGCAGGTGAGGACCTGGTTCCGACGCTGAATCTGGTAAGGCCCAGGGGCCCCTGACCCAGCCAGTCCCATCCATTGGGGTGGAAGAGGAGCCTGATCACCTCCCAGAGACTTCTTAGAAGTCTCACAGGTAGACAGTCCAGGGGGGGAATGTTTAAACTCTGATCTGTGAGTGTGTGAGTGAGTGTGCAGGGTGGCTGAAGCCATTCAGTCTGCACTGAACCTGTGATTCCACGGCCTGTGCTATGGAATCTGAGTGGGCCCTCATCCGCATTCGCAGCAGCAGTCATGACATATCGGTGATTCACCTTCAGCTGACCCAACCCGGGACTTATACGGGTGCACCTTAGTCAAGGCTGACCAAAGTCTCTGTGAGGAGCACAAACAGACGGGCATCTGACTGGTCTCCTCTCTAGAGGAGGCCCCCCTCCCTTGTCTGTTGTCGCAGCACTGTCCACGGACATGTCATGGGGTCAGGGCACAGTAAACCCACAGTCCTTGACACTATGATCAAGAATTTCAGGAAGGGATTTTCAGAACACTACAGAGTAAAATTAACTCCTGGCAGGTTGAAAACCCTGTGTGAATCTACATTGCCCACCTTCAGTGTAGGGTGGCCTCCAGAAGGAACCCTAGGTGTCCCAACAATCCGCTGAGGCTGGCAGGTCATCCCTAGAGACCCAGGTCATCCTAATCAGTTCCCATACTTTACCTCCTGGTTAGGAGTTGCCCAGACTCCTCCCGCTTAGGTGCAATTCGCTTGCAACAGGCAGGGACCGGGTAGGGTCTTACTTGCCTCAACAAAGAAGCCTGCAAAAAATCAGCAGAAGCCTGAGCCTCCACAAATTCTTGCTGGTGACCCGGAGGAAGAGCTAATACTGCCCCCACCTTATGTGCCCCCAAGGCTGTCAGCACCCAGCTCCCAATTCCAGACACCCTGCTGCCGTCAGCCTCCCTGCCAACTCCAGAACCAGTGGACCCACTCCCCCAGACCAGCAGCCAGACTGCACCTTTGGCCAGAAGCAGGCACCCTTCAGATGCCGGTGCAAGAGACTGAAAGACATAATAAAGACGGGACCATCCAGCCCAGTAGGTCCTCAATTAAAAACACAACACCCCATCGGAAAGGCCATAAGCCCTGGCTGATCTCATGAAATCCCTCTACCAAACCCATCGGCCGACCTGGAAAGACTGCCAACAGCTTCTCCACACCCTGTTCACAATGGAAGAGAGGAGGTGGCTGGGGTCCTTGATTGGGCTGCATGGGCTGAAATTGTTGTCCCTGAAGAGCACCCCAAATGGGACTTCACCACCCCTGAGGGACAGCACCAGATCTGCCGATATCAGGACGCCCTCCTCCAGGGGATCAAAGTCAGGTCCAAAAGCCTATGAACATGACCAAAGTACCCTCAGTCAGTCAACAAGCAGGAAAGTCTCCTGGGGACTATTATGAAAGACTGTGTGAAGCTTATCGCATCTACACCCCCTTCAATCCTGAGTCACCAGGGAGTCAACAAATGGTCAGCACCTCATTCGTAGCTCAAGCCACCCCAGACATCAGACAAAAGCTCCAAAACCTTGAAGGCTTTGCCGGGATAAATATCACTCAGCTGATTAAAATTGCCAACAAAGTATATCTAAACAGAGAAGTTCAGGCTGACAGAGAGGCTGAAAGTAAAATGAAGGAAAAGGCCAGCTTCCTGGCAACTGCCCTAAAGAAAGAGAGATGACCAAAAGGCAGACAAAAGCCGGCTGCCAAGAGGGGGGAAGCCTAAGACGCCCCTAGCCAGGGACCAGCGTGCTCACTGTGAAGAGCAGGGGCCCTGGAAGAACAAATGACCCAACTGAGGCAAAGCCCCGAGGCCTGGTCACTGCCGGGACGGGCCTCACAGGGAAAGGCTCATTAGTCTGGCAGGAACAGACTCAGATTGACAAAGACCAGACTCTCTCATGCTCAGCCCCCATGAGACCACAGTCAAAATAAAAGTGAACAGACAACACATGACTTTTATGGTTGACACAGGGGCAGAACACTCAGTGGTCACCCTCCCTGTAACTCCCTTCAGTAAAAAGACTGCAACTATTCTCAGAGCCCCTGGGACATAAGCAGTCCAGCAGCACTTTTGCCAAGCCCGCCAATATGAACTTGGAGGCCACAGGCCTAATATAAGTTTCTCTACCTACTGGAGTGTTCCGTTCCCCTCCTCAGCCGAGATACACTCTCAAAGCTCAGAGCCCAAATAACTTTTGAACCAACAGGACGCACCAGCCTCAAACTAAACCCAGGCCAAGAAGAGCCAGGGTCCCTCGTACTGGCAACAACCACACCCAGGGAAGAGGAGTAGAGGCTATTCTGTGCCCAGACCCTCTCAAGCAGGCCACCTGAATTCAGAGCTGCCTCCCCCTCAGTATGGGCTGAAGACAACCCACCTGGACTTGCTCATAACCGAGCCCCTGTCATTGTAAAATTGACTCTGGGGGCCCAGCCACAGAGACAGTGGCAGTACCCCTCTCACGAGAGGCGTGCGCAGGCATCCAGGAACACCTGATCAGCCTCAGAGAGGCAGGAATTCTAACTGAGTGTCAGGCGCCCTGGAACACCCCGCTTCTACCAGTCAAAAAGCCAGGAGGAGGTACCGGCCTGTTCAAGACCTGCAAGCCATTAACAGAGTGACGGTTTCTTCACACCTGGTGGTCCCAAACCCGTACACCCTCCTCAGCCAGATCCCAGGGTCTGCCAAATAGTTCACTTGCCTAGACATAAAGATGCCTTTTTCTGCCTCCGGCTGGCCCCCCAAAGCCAGCTCTTGTTTGCCTTTGATGGACTGAACCAGACACAGGGCGGCAGATGCAGTTAACCTGGACGCGGCTCCCACAAGGGTTCAAGAACTCACCCACTCTCCTTGGAGGGGCACTGGCTGCAGACCTTGCCAGCTTTCCGAGGGAAGCTACACGCTGTGCCCTCCTCCAGTAGGTAGATGACCTCCTCCTTGCCAGTGACACCCTGGAACATTGTGTGGAAGGCACAAGGGCCCTCCTGCAACTCCTGTCAGGCTCCAGATACCGAGCCTCATGGAAAAAAAAAATCTACCAGCAGCGAGTCCTATACCTGGCTTCCTCCTCACCCAGGGAGAAAGGGCACGAGGGCCAGAGAGGAAAAAGGTCGGTGACTTCTTGCCCAGCCCCGGACAAGGGGGGGCATGCGAGAGTTTCTAAAGGCCCCCGGGTTCTGCAACATCTGGATTCCCGGATTCTCGGCAATGGCAAAACCACTCTACAGCCTCCTGGGGGGCCATACCAAGAACCCCCTGTCTAGACAGAAGAGGCAAGAGCCACCTTCCTGGAAATAAAAGCTACTTCAGAACAGGCACCAGCCCTAGGCCTGCCAGATACAAAAAAGCCCTTCAGTCTCTTCATACATGAAAAGAGTAGCCCTTGAAGTTCTCACATAAATTGTTAGGCCCTGGCAGTGGCCGGTTGCATACCTGTCAGAAGAAAAAAAAAAAACAACCCCACTGAGGCAGGATAGCCACCATGCCTCGGGACACTGGCAGCCACAGTTCTATTCATTATAAAGCAGATAAACTTACTCTGAGACAAAAAGTAAATGTCAAGGTCCCCCATACTCTTGTGTCCCTCTTAAACACACAGGGACACTGATTCCTCTCCAACTCTCAGCTGCCGCAATAATACTAAAACTCCTCAAGGCTGTCCGGCTCCCAGAAAAAGTAGCAATTCTGCATTGCAAAGAACACCAAAAGAAAGAAAACACCCCTATAACACAGGAGAACCAGCTGGCAGATAGGGCAGCTAAAACAGCAGTCAATAAAAACAGATAAAGCTCCTTCCCTCACCATGGCCCCAACGCCCCCAGTGGAGGCCCCTCCATCCATGTACACTGAAAAAGAGGAAGACTGGGCCATGGCTGAAGGGGCTCCCCAAGAGAAAAAAAAATGATGGTTGCTGCCTGACAGATACAACTTTGTCCCAACTGCACTGGAAGGCATCTAGTCAGCAAACACCATCAGCTCACTCACCTAAGGAAAACTGCACTAGAAGCCCTCCTCAAAAAGCAACACTAACCTGCCTTTGTAGCAGATGCAGTACAGATTTTAACTAAATCCCTCAACATTACCTGGACACTCCACACTGCATACAGGCCACAGAGTTCAGGGAAAGTAGAGCGAATGAATCGCACCATCAAGGGAACCCTAGCTAAGCTTTGCCAAAAAACTGGCCTCCCCATGGCCAGACCTACTGCCCCTGGCTCTCCTGCATGCTCGCTGCACACCTGGGACTCAAGGATTTTTCCCCTTTTGAATTAGTGTATAGACACCCTCCCCTGTGTCTAGCAAGCCTCCTAAGGAATCTACACCCAAGAGAACAGCTCCAAGCCTTAAGAGCCACCCTAAATAAGCTACAGCAATATACCATAGAAAGAGAGCCCCGATCTCTCGAACCCCAGTACATTCCTTCCAGGCTAGGGATTCAGTCTGGGTTAAAGGTTGGAGAAAGGATCCCCTCAAACCTCAGTAGACTGGCCCCCACATTGTTGTTCTAACTACTCCTACTGCCCTCAAGGTTGCAGGCATCACTCCGTGAGTCCATCATTCCAGAGTGAAAAGAGCCCATCATCCTGACCAAGAAACACATCAGTAGAAAGCCCAGCCAGACCTCCAGAATCCTCTCCACCTCCACATCCAACGATTGCCTTCTGACTAATGGACACCTGCATACCATAGATCCTGGCTTTCGTTGGAGTGGTGTCTTTCATTCTAGGCATTGGACTCTCTGCCACTGCCCCCTCTGACTAAACTTTCCTCAAAATATTGCCCTTTCTATTGTCTATTGGATAATCATTAAGTTGTTTTGCTGTGCTTACCTGTCTCTCCTAGCTGAACATAAGTCTCAACCTGCATTTCCAAAATACCTCTCTATAATGTTTAACTGTACAAAAGTTATAAAGTGCATAGTGGGCCTGAAGGGAACTACCTCCTTTCCCCTGGTGAGATTTCCTGGGCGAAATGGGTTGCCCCTTTGCTGGTCCCTGCTCTAGTCGGGCTCAGTGTAGCCCGATCAGCTGCAGTAGGCACAGCGGCCCGAATAAAAGGAGACTTAGGCTCGCTGCCCTAACAGAAGAAGTTGTTCATGATTTAGAGCAGCTTGAAACCACCATGATTAGCTGCAATATCAAATTGATTCCCTGGCTGAGGTAGTGTTGCAGAATCGTAGAGGACTGGACCTCCTGTTCATGTCCCAGGGAGGCTTATGTGTAGCCCTTGGAGAAGATTGTTATTTTTATGCAAATAGGTCTGGCATAGTTAGAAGCTCTCTAGCCAAAGTAAAAGAAAACATCCAGCATAGGAATAAGATGTTAGAAAACAAAAAGTCTTTATTCCAAGGATGGTCTGAATGGAATCCATGGCTAACAACTCCTCTAACTGGCCTTGCTGGGCCAGTGATTCTGCTGTTCCTTAGACTATTAGTGGGACCATGCATATTTAAGTGGCTCATCAACTTTATCAAGGAACCCGTTTCCTTCATATAGTTCATGTATATGCGGAGCCACTATGACCCTGTCATAAACCAGAGAGATGATGTCCCCTAAAACAAAGGGTTTAAAGGGGCATCAGAGGGGGGAGTGATAGGGAAAAATTTACAAGGACAGCAACTTACAAGGACAGCAGTCTAATCCAGGTGGTTTCCTTCTGCAGCTCTTCTTAGCAAAGACAACAGAAACTCCCTTAACTTCCCCTTCCCTTCACTCCCCGCTCTGCCAGGCACTTACTCCCTAAACTCACTCCCCCTTGCCTGCACCCTTGCTGTGCACGGTAGGAATGTTACAGATACAGAGGCAGAAAGACATATATTGCTCCCTTTGCCTTTGTTCAGGGCTCAGACCTTGGGAGATTACTCCCCTCTGAGCCCGCTGATGTAAAATAAAGCCTCAACACTCCAAGACCTCTGAGTGCTGCTTGGTTCTTCCGTCAGTGATCCAGTCCAGGTTTTTTCAGTATTTTCCATAACAGTCCCACTGGAAAAGAACTGTGTTCAGTCCATGCAGATACTTGTTCGTACAGTTCCCATGCAACACAAATGGTACCAAGAGACTCTCCCGTGTGTTCTAAAAGACCCTCTGGTTTCCCATCTTTTCATTCTTAAGCTCATTGTTTTGAATTCTTCACATTCACAAAGAAGCCAGCGACAATTATGCTTTGAGATAAAATATGATAGAAGAGGAAAGCAGCCTTTTAAACAGACTATTTGGCAAAACAATCTCCCAAATAATAGTAATTATATAGTTTGCCAGTTGCATGGCGAGTATAATTAAGGTGACTAAATAACTCTGTAACAATTATGATGCCAATTTTAGTTTTTAGATTTTGTAGCATTGTGCAAATTCTGGCCGAGGGACGAAACTAATCATTTGGGCAATCTATTGCTCCGTATGGTATTTATAGTACAATTAAAATGTTCACTGCCACACTTATCAAAAGTTGTACAAATCTTATAGGACATTAATATATACTTTAAACAAATGTTACTGCTAATTATTGTAACATGACCTTTTCACTAATATAAAGGTATATGTTGGTACATAAAACAGATGAAGGACAAAAGATACCAAAACATTTTAGGGCACTGATTTTTTTTTAGTATTTCCCCCAGTTGATAAGTTTTTCCTTCCAGCAATGTTATAAAGCAATATGATTAACAACAAATGAAAGTTAAGTATTCTTCCCACTTTCTTATACTTGAAATAAAATTAGCCAGATGACCTTTACACAATTACATAAAATTACTATATTTTTATCGGTAGCCTAGAAATATACAGCCAAAAGCAAATACTCTGTTTAATCAGATGTTGAACTAGTCCCCCAGTGCTATTTATTTCCCACCGTTTATTTCGGCCTTTGTCATTTCTCATTAGTACAGTTGCAGCGAAGTCTTGAGTGCTTTTTTGACTTCACATATGCTTTCTTTTCCAATAAGGAGAGCTAATGGGCCTTCTGTCTGGAACCTTATCATATTGTCTGAAGCATTTTCTAAATAAATATGTCAACCAAGGAGTAAACTAATGCCAGCGATGTTCAGTGTCTCCTGGAAAACTACCGTGAAGCCAGTGCTGCTGCTGCTTTGAAGGAAGTGGGGTGAAAGTGGAACAGCACTTGACTTTCAAGAAATACTCTGCACGAAAGCAATGGCATCAGGGGCACTGACAACAAGGACAGTGGCCATTTTCTAATGATTAAAACCAGCAATTAGAACCATGTGACAATGGGCCAGGCAACTAGAAATGACCTTGTTATTCAGGCAGAGGCAGAATGTCAGGGTGTTAGAAATGGAATTTCAGCTCAGGGTAGGGAGGTGGGCTGTGTAAACTCTGGGGCCTCTTTCAATTCTCAATATGTGTCTCTATATTCAGAATACTGTGAGAGCAAGAGAGACTCCATTTTAAAAAGAAGAGGCCATCTTAAGAAGGAGGCCTCAACCCCAACCTAGTTCTAAGAAAACTTTGTTCCACTTACTAGAATAACCACCCATTGTTCCAGTAACCCTCACCCCAGATAGTTCCCCTAGCAACACTCCTGCTCCTCAAAGATAACATACCTTACATGTTACATCAGCCAGCAGCTTGGCTTCAGCCAGACTCAACCAATAAAGAATGTACAAAACACACTTACTTTAAATCATTCAACCAGCATATGCCAAGTTAGAGTTCCCCTCTTCCTGCACCTTGTAATACATAAAAACCGTGCCTACCCTGGGCTCAGGCCTCTCACTTTAGAACTGCTGCGTCGGTGAAAAGTGTGGGCCCGAGCTCGAGCTTGAAATAAATGACCCTTGTGTGTTTGCATCAGAATCGGTTCCTCGGTGGTCTTTCGGGGTCTCGTGACTTGGGCACAACAATACTAATGAATTCTAGACATTTGAAGCCTGACTGGAGATGAGCTCTTGGCAGAATATAATTTTAGTACATGTTGTCTATAACAATTTGGGAGGCATTGTTATACTGAAAACAAAACTTCAAGAGATCATTCTATCATTCTCTATGTATACATATTTATAGATACAGATATCTACATATATGTCTATATACCTATCTATATATTAGACATATGGTATATATATATATATATGACTAAAATGAACAAAACACATAAAATACTCTGTTCACCAATTTTGGACCTAGTGACCTTATTAATGGAATTCAACCGCTTTACTAAGTCATTATTTTACCCTTTGACCAGTTCAACTGAATGAGTGCTCATTGAATAAATACTATATGCTTCACTTTCTCTTGAATTCTGTAGAGGACATACAATATGAACATCTTTGAGAGTCTATGTTTTAGTTAATATTTAATATAAATTTCCAGATTAATGCAATGAAAGATAGTAGCTCAGTGCTTACATATATGTTTAAAAAATGTGAAGACATCACAGTGGAATGGAATAGCTCGCTGAGTATTCATACAATAGGTAAAGTTTTTAGGAAAGGTAATACCTGAATAGACAAGGAAAGTGCTTTTTCACTGAGAAGAATTTTTAGAAACTACATGCAGATGGACATGAGAATTGCATTTTGGGGGAAACCAGGTCAATGGGGTTTCATTGGATAGAAGATGAGCATTTAGGTCAGACCAAAGCAATTGAGTCTGTTGGAGGTGGATTTCCAGAGGATATGACTGTGGACTGACCCACAGGCTGGCCCCCTGGCAATCAGAGACTCCTCCCTCATACCTGACCATGGAATGTGAGCTCTGCTGCTCCCAAACATTCCCACATTTGGAATCCTTTTCAAGGACACAGCCTAGAGAGCAATGTGCTGTTGACAACCTCTGGATAGTAGAAGTGATCAAACCCCATGAAGTCCTCTAGACAAGCTTTTAGGATTCTGGTGGAAGTGTGAGGAGATCTACTCATCTTGCTGTGCCCAAAACAAGCCTCGTATGTAAGTTCTTGCTTGTTAAAGCTGCCACTTTCCCATATGCAGTGGCCTGCCTCCTTCTTCCATCTTTCCTTGCCCTCTGTGTACTGGGGCCTGTTTCTGATTTCACCCGGGCAGCTCCTGAGTTTGCAGATTAACAAGGCAATGCATAGTTTGATTTGATGTGGGCAGTGGAGAGGCACTGAAGTGGTTAGAAAGACAGAGTAGTAAGTGTCATTCAAGTGTCTCCTGAGTCATACAGCCTGGGTACAAATTCCGACTCTGTCTTTCACTAGTTTTGTGACTCTGCAAATTGTTTAACTCATCTAAACTTCAGTTTTGTCTTTAGAATGGAAATACAATAGTTCTTACCTCTTGGACTGTGTGAGGATCAGCTGAGATCATGCATATTTATCTCTTAGCATGGTGCCTGGCATGGAGTAAATGCTCACTAATCAATAGCTGTTGTTCCTGACATGAGGCTAGGAGTTAGAGCACTGTAACTAGAGGATGTGAAATTGCTTCTAAGATTAGTGTAGCAATTCAAACTGTTTTAATGTACAATAAAATCTTATAAATGTTAAATTAGTTAAGCTTATTGATTCTTAGAAGCTCTGGCAAATGTGCTTTAGTAGGGAGAATAGAAGCAAAGCTTTGCTTTCAGTACAATTTGTAGATTATTTTTGGATTTAAATAATTTTGGCACAATCTTGTGGATTACAATAAGTTGCATGATGGTCTTGGAGGAAGAGATACCTATGGAATATTAGATCAGAAAATATCGGCTCACATGCTGTCTTATGAAACCATGAGCTCTTTGGAGCTAGGGGCCTGAACAACACTGAGGACAAGGACACACAGTGGAATGTAAAGATCCATGTGTGCAGAGAACTGGCATTGTGACAATGTCTCCAGACCGGTGGTTTCTGACTCAAAGTACTCCATTAACGTTTGCTTGTGGAGTTGTTTTACTTTCATTTTCTCAAGGGATCTGTGCACACTGCTAAAAATCATTAAATGGTACTAAAAGACAACAAAAGAGATCAGTCCCTTGTCACATCCCTTTCCAATCCCAGACCCACATGTCAGAGACAACTGCTTTAAAATCTTTTGGCTTTCTTCTGGTATTCACTTCCATTTTTTTTTTAAAGAATCCACTTGTATTGCTACATATTGAATTATCAATTATTGACATAATTTGTGCATTCTCTATGTTATTACCTCTACTTCCTTACCCTTATCATCCTAATATACTTGTATCACGTTTGGTTAAAATAGTAGGTAACATTTCCATTATTAGTATGTAATTATTATTCACTGCTGAACTATGTAGTATACAACTATTTAATTCTTTTTCTTAAAGTGTTTTGCAGTACCTAGCATGAAATATGTATTGCCTAATTTTTTCCACTACCTTGGTTTTCTATGTACCTTTAACTAATTTTCCAAATTCTCAAACATTTGTGTAACATTCCTCTCAATATTTTTTTCCAAATTTCTTGAATATAGTTTCAATCACTCTAATAAAAGTTCTGTTTATTTCTTAGGAATCCTCCCTCCCATATTAAAGTTCTCTATCCCTCTTGCTTCAATCTGTACACCTTGCTTCCTAGATCTACTACACAGCTCTCCTGAGACATTCCCTCCACTGTGGCTTCAGCTGGGGCTTCCCTCGCCCCAAAGTCATGTTGCATCCTCACTTTCCTGTATCTCAGGTCTTCCTCTTTCTGAGTTTCCTCTCTTGTGTGGGTGAAGCTGTACACTCAGGGAGGGTTGGGGAGGTGAATGTCTAGAGACTTCCACCAGCATCAAATTCTAGTTCAATCTTACTTCTCCTTCCTGTAGCTTTCAGTAATGTGGTTGCAGGCTCTGATAATATTCATATTCCTGGTCTTTACTGCCTGACCATTTATTCCACCTGTAGAAGCTTTTAATCAAATGACATGATTATTTTATTTTTCTGAAAATAGTATGAAATCATACAGAGGTGTGTCTGACATGACTTTGAAAAGAAATGGAAACATCGGACTAAGAAGGCTTGACCGTCATGGAACCTCCACTTGCAAAAGCCATTATTGCAATCAACAAAGGAGAGAGAGCTTCACTGTCCAAAGCAGAGCATGATCAAAGAGAAACACAGAAGACAGGGAGTTTCCAGACCCAATGTCAAGGCCTCTGTACAACGGTCAGAAAATCTCTCCATCTAAGATCCTTAAGAAAGACAGGAGAAAATGCTAACATAACAGAGGAGAATCTGCAAGCAACACGTGAGACAAGGGAACCGAGGGACCATCAGCTCTAAGGGGTCCAGTGACGGGAGGCCCCCCGCCAATGCTGTGCTTTTGTTGCCCCAGAAAAGTGAACCAGAATATAAATCTATTATGAGAAAACAGCAGTTTTATGCAAAATCTCAACCCACAAATAGTTCCCTTGTCCTGTAATCTTTAGTGTACTTTAAATATTTAAATTCAATTTCTGACATGAATTAGCACTAAAATATATAAAACACATAAGGTAAACAATGACAAAAGCCTCTATCATTCCAGGGGAGATCACAGTAGTAAAAAACACAAGGTTAAAAATTGAAATATATAATGGCAATTGACTGATAAGACGCCAATCTTTCCAACTACTAAGCAAATGTTTTTCGAAAGTAAATGTGATACCTCCCATTTACATGCAAACAATGAATGAGAACTCATATAAGCAATGAAGTAGAAATAAAAGTAGGCCTTTCTTTAGCATTCTCTCTAAGGAGCAATGCTTTTTTCATTTCAGAACTTTCTGAGTGTATTCTGGGCCTCATACCACCTTGTTTGTTATGCATTTCCTTACACCTGGTCTGTACAGAGATGGAGGATCCAGATGGGATCTAAAGATGCAATGTTCTCCTCCTCTGACATTCCAGGGTCTGACCCCATACTCAGTAGCAATATTAGATTCAATGCCTTCACCCAATGATCTGTCACAAAGGATGGAGAGGATGGAAGGAAGTCTCTGGGATTCATGGGAGTAGAATTCTTAAGAACTAAACTTGAGTTTCGCTTTTTTTTTTTTTTAAGCAGGTGAGCACTCTTGTGTGACAGGACAGCAGAAGAAAAGAAGTAACCATTTGCAAGTTCTAAACGCAGAGCAGGAGAAAAGCAGACCCAGCCTCCAGCCCCGATGCACCCGTACCTGAGAAGCCGCCATCTCTTCCTCTTCCTCGTCCTGCTAGGCTCCTTTCCCAGGGGTCGTTGCGTGGACAGGTCACACAGACCCTGGACGAAATGCCCGGAAAGCCGGAGGCAGGGCCTCTGCACCAGGTCACACTCCAGCCGCAGGCAGGACCTTAAAATGCAAAAGAGGCCGCCTTCCTGGGCCTGCGTGTCAGGACAGAAGCTGGAACCAGGAGCTCGGTTACCGCGGGCAGTGGCTTCGCCCCTCAGTGAGCTTTAACTGCTCAAAGGCCAAACACCAAGCAAAGGCCAGCTAGGACAAGCTTCATTACTGGGCACAAGTAAGGAAATAGTTCCCACAGCAGCGAGTCTCAGAGGAAGGCATCCAGGTCTCCCAGCCAAGCTCTTCTTCCGGGCAGCAGCTTCTGGACCCCGACCCGCCCTTCCTGTGGGGCGGGGCCCTCTGGAAGCTTTTTAACATTGTTTCCTTATGGTAGTATGGTAGGTTGAATAATGCTTCCCCAAAGATGTCCACTTCTAATTCGCAGGACGTGTAACTGCTTTTCCCCCTGGAGATTAACATTTTGTGTAGTCAACAAAATAGACTCATACGAAACAATCACGAAACAGCATAAAGCAAGAAGTAATGCAATGCCAAAATAAAGACTGCAATAATGATGCCGGGGTTCTTGTTCACGAAGCAGAAGAATGAGCTTCTCAAACACCCAAGGTAGGAGAGCAAGGTACAGGCTTTTAGAGATAAAGTGAAAGGACAGAGCTCCTGGCTCACGCCAGGAGGGGACAAGAGAGTCGGGGTGGTGCGTTGTCTAGGGGGTTTTATAGGCAGATGAAGAATTTTCGAGAACATGAAAAAAGCTTAGGGGTGTGGACTCATTAAGCGGTCCTAGACTATTTACAAGTAACTTGATACAAGTAACTTCCTGCTCTGTTGATTTCTCCCGGAGATACCAGCATCCTTGTCTGGGAGCAAATGAAACAAGGCCACCTGCTCAGCCTGATCCCCAGGTGGGCTGAGACATTGTTTGCTAAAGAGTAAGTTAAGTGCAATCTTATCTTTAAGGTGGAATCCTTCTTGCCTTTTACTGTGTTGTGGCTTGGCTTGCATGCTAATTAGTTTGCCCCGTTTGCAAAATCACCTCATTAGATCTGAAGGAGGAAAGACAGCATATAGGCCTGGGCCTTTTAGCATGTTAAAGTTAATCTTATACATGATTATAAATAATTAGTATAAAATAAACATGTGCTGGGTACACTAACTGATCTCGCTGAAGAATGACTCTAGAGCTGAAGATTAAACCCAAGAGTTTTAGTAGGGGGGTTTCCTTGCCTGTAGCTACATTGTTCTGAGTGCAAATATCCTGCCTTCCTTTTTCCGGAGGCCCTCACCCACTGTGACTACACCCATGGTCCCTGTCTCAATAATAGATGCCTAAAGAATGTACATCAGTATAAACTAGAGAACTAAAGGAAGGCTTCATGTAGCAGATAGGACCTTAATGGCTTCTTAAGAATGAATAAGATTGGGTAGAAGTTACAGGACACTTAAGGCAAGAAAAATATCACACACGGAAGTAGCCAGTAAAAAGAGATGATGGGACCAGAGGACAGTGTGTTTGGATAAGGAGCCTGGAACCAGGCTATGGCAAGACTTGAGAGCCACGCCTATGAAATGAGAGTCAGATCAGGAGAGGTGGGCAGGTCCCTAATTAGACATTCCTTCAAACAAGTATTACCTAACTACTTGCTCAGCATTGATTAGAGGAAATGCCTAAGAACTGTGTGATGATGGAACTACTGCAGAAGGAAGACTCCCGTTGGGCATCCTTCACTTAGCACAGTGCAAGCCCTGTGATTAACTTGATTAATCTTCATATGACTGTGCAGTGACTGTCCCCTCAGAATGTGCACCTGCTACCTTACATAGTAAAGGGAACTTGCAGATGTGATTAAAGTGAATGTACTGAGATGGGAAAATTATCTTGGATTATCTAGTTGGGGCTACTATGATACAAGGGTCCTTATAAGAGAGAGGCAGAGGGACATTTCCCTACAGAAATAGATGTGACTTTACGAGTAAGAGGCTGCAGTGACACAAAGAAGGGGTCCAAGGAATGGAAGGCAGCATCCATGAGCTAGAAATGGCAAGGAAACAGATCATCTTCTAGAGACTCCAGAAGGAACTGACTCTGCCAATAACCTGAATTTAGCCCAATGAAGCAGATACCAGGTTTCTGGCCTCCAGAACACACAATACATTGTGTTCTTTTAAGCCATCAGGATTGTGATACACAACTGCAATAGGAAATTAATACATTGTGTTGGACATTTTCAAACTGGAAACAAAAATCCTCAGTTCTAGGAAATAGTCCCAATAATTACTTGATATTTTCCTCTTCTCCATCTTCTGTCCTCTCTGGAATCTGATGAGTAAGATATTATGCCTTCCTAAATTGATCCTTTGTTTTCTTTTCTTTTCTTTCCTTTATCCATGCTTGTCTTTTTTATTCTACTTCTTTGGCAATAAACTTAAGCCTTATTATCTTTGTAATAAACTTTCAGATTAGATATACACTCATTGACACATGTGCACCTGTGTGCACGTGCACACACACACACACACACACACACATTCCTAAGGGTTCTCTTTCATCTTCTGGTTATTTTTTATAGCACCCTGTTCTAGTTCCATGAATGACTGGTATAATATCTTTCTCTGTGTCTTTAAAGAAAGCAATACAAGATTGTTTTATCTTAGCTTTGGAATAATTTTTTGTTCTGAATTTTTTTTCTATCCTTCATGTGAGAAGATTTCGTTTTTTTTCATATTTAAGCATAATTACTTAAGCATGAATTGGGAGCTCTGTGGGCATGAGCAACCTTGTCAAATGGTGGGTTTCATTCTAGGGTATTTGCATGGGAATTTTGATGTTTGCTTAAAGATTATCCCCTAAATCAATACCTCCATCAGCACTGACCAAGAGAAGGGTGTGCAGAGTTGAAGAGGGAATGGGATGTGTGAGTGAAGGTTGAACTCCTCTGTATGCAGAGAATTCCAGACAATCCTGCTTTCGACCCAGTTCTTTATATGGCCTTTTGCTATAGCTGGTGCCTCCAAATCCAAGCTTTTCAGGATCTTCAGGGCAAACTGATTCACTTCTTGCTGTTGGGCTTGCCTATAGACATTTCAGTTTATGTTCCCTGGTCTCTGCTAAGACACTTACCACTCTGCTCTCCATCTCTGAAAAACGTGTGGTATCTTTATCTGTTGTCTCCTCTGCCATTCTCTTTGTCCTTCAGGTTTATAGCATTTCCATCCTGGTGTGCCATAATCTTAGTGAAATTATGAGTGGGAGGAGAAGAAATAAACTCTAGAGTTCAGTCTGCTATTAAAAAGTTGCTCATTAAATATTTGATGAATTAATGAACAGAAAACCAAGAAATGGTGAAATGATTAAATACTGTGAAGATACACAGCTGTTTGCTGACCATGGTTTATGCTGCACTTCATGAATTTAAAATTTTTAGTCCTTAAACAGTATAAGACTGAGAGATACTAAAAATAGGCATGAAACCAAGGAAGAATTATGTGTAGTTACCTAATTGTAAACTCTTCCTACAGATAAAATTTCGGTAACACACATTTGCCTCTGAAACAAGGTTGATGACACACATTTATTACCACTACTTTTTATACAAATAGAAACCTTATGAGGGAAAGTATGCAGATATTAGTAACCCCATTTTAGTGACCGGGAAACGGAATCCAAGAGTTACAGCAATCTGCTAAAGGTTTCATGTCAAGCCACTGGTATATCTAGAAACTGAAATAAAATATTCTGATTCTTAATTCAGTTTTCTTTTGTCTCAATACACCCTGCAGTATCTCAGAAGACCAGATGTGGCTGCAATAATTTTATTTGCAAGATGATTAGCATTTCCCAAAAGGAATCAGCAATGAATTAATAAGCCAGAGTGGTGGAAAAGTTGGAGATAATTTTATTAATTTGAAAAAATTATAATAATTTTGGGGTCTTATCCAACACAAATTGACTATTATAATTCTTTATTAAAATATTAATCTTTGCAATTAAATTTTGTTATGCTGCTGCATCTACTCCTATTACCATTAATGTTCAAATGTATCCCCTTTTGAAAGGATGCTATAAATGTTGAACCCAAATTGCCGCATTAAGCGTAATATATATTTAGCTAAATATACATTACATGATTTGTGTCATACATATATATTATGTATATAATTTGAAGCCAAAATCATACAATATTTAGTGGCTCCAATAAGAACTATTTGTATCAAATGAATTAATAATATGCCATTTATGCATCTTTTCTGTTTTTTAATAGATTTCTTTCTGGTAATTATCATTTGAACACTATTATTTAATTGCATCATATGGCTATTTATGACTCTAAAATAGAAGGTGCTATGATATGCTCTGAATATTAGGCTATATACTTCATTTGCATAATGAGCTAAATGAGTCTCCCAAGGTTGTAACTATAGTCATTTCCTCATATTACTATGCAGAACCTTCCAGGCAAATAAAATAGAGGTGCAGGCTATGATCTTACAACCTTGGAAACACAATAAGCTCTTCTTCGAGAATAGCTGTCCACAAAGGAAGAACACGTACAAAGGCACTGAAGCAGGAAAACACTTCATATATTTGGAGAATAGCAAGAAGGTGGCTAGAGTGGAGTGAGTGAGAGGTAGAATAGGAAAGGAAATCAGACGGGAAGTCAGATTATATAGGGACTGACAGTCATAGTCAGAACTTGAAATTTTATTCTAAAACTGACTTTTGATGTTAGAAGACGTTAAATAGCAAAATGGATTGATATGAGTTTTTGAAAGGATAATTTTGGTTTCTGTATTACAGGAGCAAGACTGAAAGTATGGAGATCAGTTAGGAGGCTTTTGTAGTCCTCCAAGTGAGAGATGAAGCTGGCTTGGGCCAGGATAGTAATGACTGAGCTAGTGTGAAGAGGCAATATTAATAATGGACCTGAAGATAGAGCTGACACGACTTCCTGTTTGTTTCAGATTTTTTGAGCACACAGGAAAGGAGGCAGCATATATTGATTAGGAACAAACTCCAGCAACTGATTTGTTTTTCACCTTTGGTCAAATTGCAAGACTGGCATTTGAAAGAAATAGGGAAAACTATCTGAACTTCATTATGTCATTCAAATCTCTCATAATCACAGCTAAGATGGAGATATGAAAACTAGGTGCTTGTACAGTTGGGTAAATTAATTCCTGGTGAACAACTGTGCCCAGGTGGTTCTGATTAAAGAAAAAATGGTACCATGTGGAAGGATTGAGTGGCGTGATGTAGGATATCAGCCTTGGTCCGATCCTGATAAGTGATGTTATTAATGACATTAATGAAGGTACAGTAATAATATTGGTCATTTTTATGGGTGATAGGTAAATGGGACTGTATTAGGGGACAAAATCTATATTTTTTATGGTGACTTTTATCTTACTGAATTATGTAGCTACATGTATCTACACTTTCTTTTATGACTTCCTGGTATTCTGTGTTACATTTGAAAGGCCCACCAACATTATTTTTAAGAACCACGCATTGTTTTCTAGCATTTTATTAGTTGTATTTTAGTGTAAGTGCTGAGGTAGTGATTTTTTTCCCAAATGATTAACCACTTACTAATAAATTATTTTCTTTTTAATCACTCATGAAGAAACTATTTTCCTTCACAGATTCAAAACGCTGCTTTCATCATAATCTAAATTCATATATATAGTCACATGTATGCCCAGATGGTTTATACTACTCCATTTCTCTGTCAATTACTGTGTGTGCTCATGATATAAAATTTTAGATAGGTTCCATGATATAAAATTATAGATAGTATAAGTTTCTCATGTAGATGGAGCCAAAATGAAAAGACTCAGATTGATTCGGTTATGTAGTGAGGCAGAAGGTCTAGTCCTACCACAGAAGTATTGTAAAGAGAGTCACTATTACTATGACTGAACCTAAAATAAGTCATTGACAGGGGTTAGAGGCATGTGTGATACTGCTGCTGGGTGGAGAACAACAGGGGGATGAGGTGGAAGACAGGCTCTATGTAAGGGCTGAGAGCTGAGAACGGCTCATGAAGGATCTTACACATGCTAACGATTTTTCTCTTCACCTTGTTGGCAGTAGTAAAGCTTTGGCACATTTAAAGGTAGTGAGTGACCCAGTCAGACCTCTGTTTTAGAAAGATTACTCCAGTGGCAGATTAGAGGATTGAGACTGGCTAAATAATGAAAACATTGCAGTATAAAAATTCTGTGTATAGATTTTTGTTTGTTTTCAGTGAACTCTTATTAGGAAACTGAAATCTTTTGCTTATCTAGTCATGAAAGGACTCTGGGCATTTTTTTTTTCATGTCTTTGCCCATGGAATTCTAGTTAGCTCTTCTGAGAATGGTGCTTTTGAGGGTTTAGGAAAAAAAAATTTTTAATGTGAGCTAATCTGGTGACCCTTAAAAGTAAGACCCTTTGGCAAAGGATATGCACTTCTTTTCACCAGAGTTGCTTTTTGTTCTGGCGTCTGATCCAGGAATCAAACAAAGTGTCAGGAACCTCCTTACGGGATTTTTGTAGCATGGTGGGCTTTCACCCCAATGGTGCCTTGAAAGAAACCTGTTTGAACAGGAAATTTGAAATGCCTCTCAAAGGGGGAATGCTTTTTCACAGCTAAATGTCAAGTAAAAAAATGGTTTCTTATCTTCGTACTCCCAAGGCAGCAATATTGGAAAGATTTTCTTTTCAAAGTCTCTATCTAGAAGGCAAAGAGCACAATTATAAGTTAGGATAGGAGCTATAAATTACATATTGAAAAACTTTCAAAACATGAGTTTCACTTTGGATAAAGTTTGTAACATATGCCTTTTTGCCACTTCAACAATGCTTATTTTAATTTCAAGGCTGTAATACTCAGCTAAATTATTTGATTCTAATCCCAAAAGAAACAGTATTAAAACCTTAGTTTCAAATATAAGTTTGAAAAAAGAATTTATTAAAAGTTTTTTTTTTTGAAAATCACTGTGATATACAGCCTCTAAAATGGGTCTCCAATGATCTTAACCCCTGAGCATTCACTTTCACGTGTAATACCCTCCTGTTGAGTGTGGCCTCGACTTATCGATTCACTTCTAACAAATAAAATATGACATAAGTTATGGTATGTCACTTCTGAGATTAGGTTGTTAAAAGATTGTGACTTTTGATTTAGGTGATTTCTCTGTCTGGATCAGTCACGCTGGGGGAAGGCCGCTACCATGTGGTGATATAGGCCTTTGCAGGGGCCTATCATTCCAAACAACCAAAGCCTATCATTCCGAACAGCTGAAGCTTCCCAGCTGAACCTTCAGATGTACCCCCAGCTCACTGCTTGACTGCAGCCTCATTTGAGACCTTCAGCCAGAGGCAGAAGATATGTTGTGCCCAGATTCCTGGACCATAGACACTTTGAGATATTTGTTTTCTCAACTTAATTGTTTTTAATTAATTTATTATACAATAGTAGAAAATTAATACATTGACTTATAACCCTAAGATGGTTGTCAGTTATATTTTACTGTTTATTTGACAGTATTTTTTCAAACTGCCATTTTCTCTGCATCAGAGATAAAGTAACTCCCACGGGTTTATACTCGGATTTGGTTATTAAAGAGATCAAATAGGACTCAAAACTCTTTTCTGTGTTATTAATATACTTTTAAAATCACATTTTAATAAGAAAATAACAGTAAAATAATCTTGATGGAAACAAAAAATACCACTCTTGTCTACCATATTACTATGACAAGTACACGTGTATTCGTTAGTCATGTACTGGGCCACTCCCTTCTCCATGTAGGAGAGCTGTTACTGCTCACTGATAACCATCTTCACCTTTACATTTCCCAGCCTCTTTTGCAATTATATTGTCATGTGACCAGTTTTGGCCATTAGAATGTGAGTAGAAGTCTTGAGTGTCACATACAGGCCAAGGTTGAAGGATCTGTGGTGCCTTCTCCAGAAGGCACAGCTCCAATCTCCCACTGAGTGTTTGATGCCAGGGCAATAAGCGTCAGAATGGAAGCAGCCCAAACCCCTAAGTCACCATTTATCAGAAAACTTCATAGCTTGCAATTGACTGACCTGAGAGCAGGTATCATATTCATTACAGCAACACTTCCCATTGTATCTTGATTAACATCACCCCCCTCCCAACACTTACCCCCAACTCCAATCTTGTGAGGAGGAAGGATCCTTTGTTACTCTAAACAGTAAAGTTGCCTAAGCATTTGTTATAACTGATTAGGATAATGTGTTTGAGCTGGTAAATTGTGGCCAGTAATAAAAGCTAAAATGGTTCACAGTAGAAAATACCTGGCATTTTTCTCTTAAGAGCAAAAGGCTTCAGATATAGAAGACAAGAACAAAAAAATGGGGTGGAGTTTTTGTATTTGTTTTTGGTTTATTTAGAATTACCTGTACAAAACTAGAAGGGAAGAGTGAATGCTAAGTGATGACTAGTGATACTGAGATGCATGAAGATTTTTAGAACCTAGTTATGGGTGCTATATAATTCCCTGTGTAATTTCTTGTAGGGATTTAGTAAATATATTCATTGTTTTCCAGTATTCCTTTGAATGGTGAAATAATATGCCTTTTGAATCAGTAAAGAATTTGGTTACACTAAAATTTTATTGTTGACGTACTTTGATCCAGACACTGTGCTAAGAGTGGCAGATTCAAAACTGAACAAGACAGATATTGTCCTTGCTAATACAGCAAGGACAGACATGTCCTTGCCCTCTAGGAGTTTACAGTGTAGACTAAGAGATAGAAATTAAATAATTATAGTAATGTGTGATAGCCATGTTTAGGGAAGAAGATGCTAAGGAAACACAGAGGGAGGACTTCCAACTCAGGTGGGCAAGCAGGCAAGACTTCTAAGGGGAAATGATATGTAAGAAAGAAGTGAAAACATGTGTAGGAGATATATAGGCAAAGGATGAAGGGAGTAGGGTAGACAGCTCAGTGGGACTGTGCCTTGATACATGGGAGCTCTTCATGGGACAGTTATTTCAGTTTCTTCCTACAGGCTCTCAACAGAGCTCAGACCTGAGTTCATGCAGCTAGGCTAAGGGCCCAATGCAGGTTATTATGCTATCCTCCTTGAGAAATGGTTCTTCTCCCAAATGCCCATATAAACATATTTTCAGTGTCCATGCAAACTCAAGAAAAAGACCTCTTGAATCTACACAATTCAAATGACTCATTCAAACAGACCTCAAACACCAGCTGCCCTATCACCTCCTTAGACATTTCTGAATTCCTACAGTGGGCAATTTGTGGCTTCAAACCATTACTAATTCTACATACACACTTCAAGCATTTGTCTATGATGCTCATATCATCTTAATACATGTATTTAATGATAGCTTAATATTTTATTGTATCAATATAGTCTGATTTATTTAACACCTCACCACTTTACATTGTTGCTGACATTTCCCAATTATAGTTAACATTTTAATAAATGCCTTTAGACATCTATTCTCTGTTGCTTTATTTCCTTGCATAAAGGCCTAAGAATAAATCACTGCATTGCTGAAACATTAAGGCACTATGGAAAGAGCATGACTAAGATTGTTATACAGGTCTTCCTAGGTCAAGTTACCTCACTTTTGTCAGCATTGATTTCCTTACTTAAAAAGGGAGAAATGATAGGACCTATCTCATGGAAATGTTGTCAAAATCAAGTGAGTTAATGTAGGTAAGGCACATAGGACAGTGTCTGGTGCATAGAAAACACTGCTGCAAAGAGAATGCTGTTTAGGTGGTCAGAACAGAAGCTAGGAAACCAGTTATGAATCTAATTGTAGTAGTCTAGATGGGAGATGATGGTAGCTTGAACTCACGGCATGGTGGTGAAATTAGTGACAAGTGACCAGATTCAAGAAACATGTCATATGTAGAACTGAGAAGATTTGTTCATTAGTTAACGTGCAGGAGAGTGGTGAAAGAAAGAAGGGCATCAGGATAACTTCAAGGTTTTTGAACTGAGCAATGGAAAGATGCAATTGCCATATTCTGAAATGGGGAAGATTAGGGGAAGAGTAGATATGAGGGGAACAATCAAGAACTTGGTTTAAACATGTTAAATTTGAGATGCCTATCTGGAATGCAAGTAAAGAGGTGAGGTGGGCGGGTATCTATAGCTTGGTGTTTAGGAGGAGAGTGAAAGGCTGGATGATAAATGTGGGAGTCTTCCACCTACAGATCATATTTAAAACAATGCAACTGAACAAGATCACCAAGGCAGTGAGATAGAAACGGGAAAAGGTCCAAGGACTGAATTCCAAGCCTCTCCAACGTTTATTGTGCAGGGAGATGAGGAGAAACCAGCTAAGGAGATTGAGAAGGAGGGACTGGTGAGTTAAGACAGCCAGGTACATGTAAATACCACAAAAACCTTGGAAGCAAACATTTCACTCTGGACTTGGACTGTGAATGCCTTGGGAGAGGTTCTGGGCTCTCAAGATGGAAAGGGAGTCTAACAGGGACAGGTGTTGGAAGACCAGGCTCTAGACTCTAAAGTCAGATTTGGATTTGAATGCAGGTTCTACCACCTACCAGATGTTTTATCTTGAGCAAATCACTGAACTTCTGTCAACTTTATTTTCTGATGCAGGAAGTGGATGTAATAACAGTACATAACACAGAGCATGATTGTGAAGATTAATGAGATAATTTACATGAAGCAGAGCACTTAGCATAGCAGGGGGTACCCAGTAAGCACTCAAAAACTATTGACATGTTATTTCACTAGAAGCTATTGTTGTTACCAGTGTAGTCCATTTTATTATAAAGTTGAGTATAGGGAATAAAATTGTCACATTCTTAACATGGTGTCTGCCACATGACAGGTTATCAAGAAATAGTATGTGCATATGTGTATGTACACAAGCACATATGCATTGTTTTAAACTTGAGGCAATATCTGGGTAAGTAATAACTGTAAAAATCATGGTTATAGTTGGCAGTGTCATCATTTGCTCACCACAATTCTAAGCAACTTATAGGTGAAAACTAGATTAATCACCTTAACAAATCTCAGAGGAAGTCACTATTACCCCTTATCATAGATAAAGAGACTAAGGCAAAGAGAGGTTGGATCCTTTTTCTGGTTTCATCAGCTCGCATGACTTGAAGCTCATGTTCTGGCTCCAGCACCATGCTCTGACTCCTGACACCGTAGTGAACCTCAGTAATAACGTCAGTTTGTTGGTAACAAGCTGTATCAAAACAATAATGGGTAAACTTTAAAAGGTGGGAGATAGCTGTAATTATGGCAGGAAGCTTGCTCATCATAGCAATGCTTTCTTTGGGATCATCTTTGTACCTTCTGGCCCAGGTAATGCTCCCTGCACTTACTGAGAGCTATATACTTTGACCAACATCTCCACATTTTTCCCACATACCAATGCTTGGCAACAAGCATTCTACTCTCTGTTTCTAAGAGTCTGACGTTTTTTAAAGAATCCATGTGCAAGTAATACCATACAGCATTTGTCTTTTTCTGTCTGGCTTATTTCACTTAGCATAATGTCCTCCAGTTTCATCCATGTTGTCCCAAATGGCAGGATTTTCTTCTTTTCATCTCTGAATAATATTCCCTCATACATATATATATATATATCTCACATTTTATTATGTATTCATCTGTCAACAGACATTTAGGTTGTTTCCGTGTCTTGACCATTGTGAATAATGTTGCAATGAACATGGGGATGCAGATATCTCCTCAATATTCTATCTTCATTTCCTTGGATATATTCCCAGTAAGGGAATTGCTGGATCATACAGTAGTTCTATTTTTAATTTTTTCAGTAACCTCCATACTGTTTTCCAGAGTGGTTGTACCAACTTATATTCCCACCAACAGTGTGCAAAGGCTGCAATGTCTGTAATAGTTACAGCTAGTAAGAGTTGAGTAAAATAGATTCTTAGGGGCATACAGTAGCCAGGGCCTGTGGAATGAACTCAAGACTAGGGAGAAAGACAATTGAGTCCTGTTCCTGACTCTTCCTCTGAGTGGGTACCTTGAGGCAAGTTCCTTCACTTCCTTTGTCCTCATCTTCCCATCTTGAGAGGAAGATAAATAATTAAACTAGATGAGTGGTTCTTAAATCATTATTTTATAGCAAGGCCTCTTTTATGCAATGATTTCTTATAAATAGCTAAAATTGGGGTCCCTGAAGTCACTTGGTAGAACTTGGTATCTTACAGAATAACAACATCAACAATAGTAATAATGTAAAGGCTGACATTTGATTATCTATTTCGTAAATACTTACTGAGCTAAAGCTGACCTACTATGAGTCAGGCATTATTGTAAGTGCTGAGAAAACAATGCTAAGATGAACAAAGTTTGTGCTTCAAGGAATTTACTTTCCATTTGAGATTTTAACCAAAACTCTGCTGTGATCTTTGCATTGCTCATTGAACTAAGCACAATCTCCCTGACTTCTAAGGCACTCAGCCACAGGGCTCCAGTGATTCTCTCAGCGTTCTGTTTCATCACCCCTCTTGAAGTGTCTCAGAATTTTGCCAGAGTAGAAAGTTCACCATTCTTGACATTTCTCACAATTCATAATGGCCTTCCTCTTTGCCTTTTCCCAAGTTATTCTATTTTCCCTCATCATAATCTGCTCCCATGCCTATCTTTCAAAACTCTACTGGTTCTTCAAGGATCAACACAAATGATGCATAATCTGTTCACATGAAACCTTTCAGTATGGACACTGTCTCATCCCCAAGATGTATTTGATTCATCCTTCCTTTATAATTCCATAACACATGGAGTCATTTTTCAGACACTTAGGGACTTATTTACTTCATTCTGTATGATGCCTTTTTATGTAGTTGATTTTTGGTTTCTCTTTGTTTACTTCTATATTAGAAGGACTTTGATGGCTAGCACCACATATTATTCATTGGACATATAGAATTTTTAGAGTTTTAAATATACCTTGCACTTAGAATGCAGTATTTATACAACACTGAATGAATATTGACTCTTTTGAAGTAATAAAAGGTAGCTCTCTGAACTATTTTATTTTTAATTTTTAAAAAATAGTGTGGCTATGAA
Source organism: Phataginus tricuspis (assembly GCA_029783875.1). Classification (NCBI taxonomy): domain Eukaryota; kingdom Metazoa; phylum Chordata; class Mammalia; order Pholidota; family Manidae; genus Phataginus; species Phataginus tricuspis. The sequence continues at coordinate 118,817,258 of JAQQAC010016209.1, read as the reverse complement.
TAAGAATAGTGAAAAGGCTAATATTTTTTGAACACTTACTATCTATCATTCACTGTTGTAAATGCTACACACGTCCTTGAAGTAGGAAATGAAAATTGAGAGCATGTCCAATGCACACAAAGAAATGATGCTGCTAGGATCCCAAAATACAGTTTTATAAGTACTGATCTTATACTCAGTGACAATTATGCCTGTAAGACATAAAGTTAAAACATGTCACCTCATAGGATTTCATAGAATCTCAGCTCTAAGACATTTTAGGAAATCAGAGTCTTATGGTAGAGTTGCTTACCAACATAGTATTGTGAGACTCATACATTCTTTTATATGTTCAAGCACTGGAATAATAGTCCAAATTTTGGAGCGCTAGTGTTGGCCCCATTTCTGATGGTAACATTGCAAACATCAAGTCCCAGAGCCTTAGTTTTTCTCTTCTATAAAATAAGGATAATAATCTCTACCCTGCTATCCTCACAGAGCAGATATGGAGGCCATTTGAAGTGAGAGGTATGAAAAGGCTTTGCAAATCTTTTTGTGTACATGTGGGCCTCATTGTTTCTTTTACACTTTTAAACTTATTGATAAAATACATCCTGGAAACAGAGAAAAGGAAGGTTCGATCTTGATTTTGCCAGTTACCCCACATCTGAGATGATCAGCAAAAGAATTTGAGTTTACTCAGCAGTAATATTTAGCATCACCTTCTTCAAAGGATAAGTAAACTTTGCACTGGAATTAAGTTTATTCTGTTTCTATCCACTTGGGTTTAATAGGATATACATAGGAGGCTTTGCCAAATGGCCACCTAGCCCCAAGGTTTTAATTTTGCTTGAAAGGTTCTGATAACCATGTTGACTTTGAAATAACTAATGAGAGAAGGTGTCCAGGGAAAAGATAAACAATTCTCCACCCACCATTATCAATATTGCTATATTCAAATTTTTTAATACCCCTGCATTTCATGAAGTTTTGTGTGTAAGCTGAAGTCTGTTCAGTCCAAATAATTTGGGCTGGTATCCACACATATTAATTTTGCCCAGAAGCATTTCAGAAACATAATTAAGCTGGCAGGTTTTGTCCTTCTCATGGTCCCTCTTGAATGCTATCACATTTTCAAAACTTAAAGGCAAGCTGAAAATTTTCTTGGCACAATAAAATGTACCAAATATTTTTTGCCTAAGTGGTAGTATTTAACACACCCAATAAAAAGGGTTTTATTCAAATCCATGGTTCTCAGAATACTCTATATTCTGTTTTTCCCACTAGTATATCTACAAATTGCTCCCCTAGTTTGAGTAGTTCTCTTCCCTCTTACTACAACTCCTCCACATTTTATATAGCTAAATTCTCCTACTTCTCATCTCCTCTCCCAGTTAGCTTTCAACAGCACTTCTGATGCTACCCAAGTAGTGGTCAGGTATTATATTCTTCCATGTGTTTCTTTCTATTCATATCATCCATATTAGATTTATCTGTATAATTGTTTTTTTCTATCCATGGATGAATGAAAAGGAGGAAATATCATTCATCCTGATATCCAGCATGATTAACAATACTCACCTCACAGAGTTATTGTAAGGATTAAATAAAATAATGCACTTAGTGGGTTGAATTTCTCCCCCCAGCCCAAGGTCACATGTTGAAGTCTTAACTCCCAGTCCCTCACAATGTGACCTCATGTGGCTATAGGGTCTTTATAGAGATAAGTAAGTTAAAATGAGGTCGTTAGGGTGGGCCCTAATTCAATATGGCTGGTGTTCTTCTAAAAAAGGTACATTTGGACATAGCGACACACACACAGAGAAAATGAAGTCAAGAAACACAGAAAAGATGTCCATATACAAGCCAAGAAGAGAAGCCTGGAACAGATCCTTCCCTCACAGCCTTCAGAAAGAACCAACCCTGCCCACATGTTCATCTTGGAATTGTAGCTCTAGATTGTGAGACAATAAATTTCTACTGCTTAAGCTACTCAGCTTGTGGTGCTTTGTTATAACAGCCCTAGAAAATTAATACATGCATATGAAACTTCTGGTTTGCTGCGGGCAAATGTGTTCCATCAGTTTAAATGTGATCTTTTTAGTGAAGCCTGTCCTGTTTAGAGATATAATCCCATACCTTGACACTCTCTGTCCTCCTTCCTTCGCTCCTTTACTTTTCTCCATTGCACCAATCAATATCTAAGTGCAATCAGTTCTACTTCTCTTTTGCTTATTGTCTTCTATTCCTCTACTAGAATGTAAACTCCATGAGGGCAGAGATATGCATCTATTTCATTCCTTATATCACCTGGAAGAATGGCTGGCATATGGTAGATAGTTGATAGATACTAATTGAGTATGTGATAGCTACTGCTGCTGCTATTGATAAAAGATGAATTATCTCCCGCAACATCATTCCTAAATAATTGCATATATTCATTTAGTGTATTTAGTGCCAGGCACTGAGCTAGGTGATAGGAATAAATAAGATGTAGTCTCTCTTCACAAAAGGCTTATTTCTAGCAGAGGGAGACAGACATGTAAGCAAACCAATGTGCCAAAAAGGTTTCTATTCCAAGAAAAAAGTCCATCTAGGGTAGGGTGATGGCATATTTATCCCTGAGATCTTTCAAAATGGGAGTGGTTCTCTTCCCACAGTTATGATGCTATCCTTTATTTTGTTTTGACTTGTCTACAAACACGATTTATGGATTGTAAGTCTACTCATTGAAGGGCTCTTTGTTGCTCTTACACTGTAACGCTGTTTGAGCATTAGTAGTCTTACAAGTGTTTACAGTGTCTTCTTTTCTACCATTGGCTTTGACCTTGTACAAAGAAAGATATAGAGGAAAGTCAGTCACAGAAAGGAACAATTATATTTTTTCTACACATGACTATAGAAAGTTAATCACAGAGGTATTATCATATAGCCCAAAGAATATTGGACTAAATGTCAGAAGGTTCTGAGTCAGAATCCCATCTCCTCTACTTCGTACATGTGTCATTGTGAGCAGGTCATTTAAATGCTGAGTCACAATTTCCTCATCTATAAAATACAGTTAGAATACCTTCCCTATTACTTTATGGTTGTTATTGGTGGCCTATAGTATGCTAAAGTAGATAAGGGCCTTAGAAACCCTCTAGCCCCACTCCTTACTGTGCAAGTGAGGGAACCAAGACCAGAGAGGTTAAACAAATTTATCCCAGGACTACAGCTAATGAGCTCAGGATTCAATTATATATTTCTTCAATCATTCCACTATATTGCAATGACTTTTCATGCTCTACTAACAATTCAAATGGCAATAAAAAATGGGTTCGGTTATTTTATAAACTCATATCTTAACATTGATATGGAAGTGACTTTTGATAACTGGTAAGAAAATTACAAAGCAACAAGTCTGTATTCTTTAGTCTATTATGTTTGAATGCACGTTTTAAAAGGTTTAATTTAGTTTCATGCCAATAACATTACTAACAAATGTTAAATTTAATACAAAAATTTACAGAATCGAAAAGATCAAATGAAATGTGTGGGATTTTTTTTTGAAACTTACTTTGTCTCTTGTTGCTTACATTTAAATGACAAATGTCCTTCTATCCCAAAGGACGGTTTAGCTGAAAGAAAGGTATTCCCTATTTAAAAGAGGAAATATTTTCTATTCATGAAACAAAGTTTGAAATTGAATTAAAATAATTTAATTCTACTATATAATTACCTTCCACAATCTTTAAAGTCAAGAGGCCCGTGGGATTTGGCTATTTGTAGAGATGTGTAATCCTTTTTTGACTTTAGTATTCATTAAACAAAGGTAATTCCTTCCTAATTCTCCTCTGACATACATTATTCCTCTAAAGAAGAAAAGACCTTAAACAGAGTCCTTTCTTTAAAAAGAGCTGCTGAGTATGTCGAATTATTCAGGCAAAAACTCAGTGAATAACTAAAACAAGTGTTAAACAGATGACACTGTGTTTCAATAACAAAAAAAGAAGTTAAATAAACTATTGGGGCATGAATTAAGCTACCAATGGGAAATCTCAGTGAGCTACAAATACATGCCTAGCTGAGATTTCAATATCATTCCCAAGTTTAGCCATCACTTAAAATCCTTTGTGCAAATCTACACCAAACTAAGAGAAGGAAAAAGTAAAGGTGATTGAGACATGCATAACCAGTTTGAAAAATCTTGTTCACAGTTCTGAGAGCCTTTATTTTTAGTAGATGCCCATGGATGGTGAATTGCTTTCCTTTGAAAACTAGTGCCCCTAGCTACTGAAGTTGTACTTTAGTTCATTGTCTAATCTATCTACTTCTTGAGCTTAGAAGTCCTAGGTAGACTATGTCAAAGAGGACATTTGAGAAAAGACAGGATTCTAGGAATATGGCAGCTGTAGTAGTGTGTGTGTGTGTAGCAAATTCTCCCACAAAGCATAGTAACATGGACAGAACCTTTTAAAATCCACAACAATATCCACAACAAAATTAGGTGATAGGAATCACCATGAAACCCAAAATAAGAGTGGGTCAAGAGAACCACTTGATGTCAGACAAAATTGTCTGATAAGAGCAACTATCAACACCAAATAGTAATAATTAGAAGGTTCAATGGACTAACGTAACAATAGCACTACTGAAAGGGAGTAGGAGCTTTTCAGGCTCTGGTTCACAGAGGAGAGTGCAAGGGGACTCTAAGAAGATGTTAGGATGCTGGAGTGACATGGAGTCTTTGAAATCTCGAAAATAAATAACCAAAGCATCAACAACAATAACAAAAAACTTCGCATTGGGGAGAAATTTCTAGAAATAGATTGCAAATTGAACAGGACAGAGGTTATATTGACAAAGGAAACAGCAAATTCAATCAAAGAGGAAGAGTGGAACAGAGTAAGCAAGTACCAGAAGGATGGGCTTATTTCTAACATTTACTATTGCCTTTCTGTATTTCTTATACCTTTTCATTCTCATTTCCTACATTACTGCTTTATTTTGTATTTAATTTGTTGTAGTGTGCCATTTTGATTTCCTTCTCATTTCCTTTGTATATGTCATTAGATGTTATATTTGTGGTTACCATGGGGATTACAATTAACATCCTAAATTTATGACAATCTAGTTTGCATTAATATCAACTGAGTTTCAGTAGTTTCAAAATCTCTTCCTATAGAGCTCTGTCTCTCCTCTCCCTTCAGGTTGTGATTGTCCCAAATTACATCTTCATATGTCTTGTGCCCATTAATATACATTTAGAATTATGCATATTTAAAGATTTAGGAAATAAAAAGAATAATTACAAATAAAAAATACAATGCTTCCTTCCCAATTTACCTATTAGTTACCTTTACCACAGTTTTTGTTTTGTTTTGTTGTCATATGACTTCAAATTCCTGTCTAGTGTCCTTTTGTTCCAGCCTAAATAACTCCTTTTAGCATTTCTTTTAGGGCAAGTCTATTAGCAATAATCTCCTTCAGCTTTTGTTTATCTGGGAATGCCTTAATTTCTCCTTAATCTTTGAAAATAGTTTTGCTAAACACAGAATTCCTTTTGTTTTGTTTTGTTTTCTTCTTCAGCACTTTAAAAATGTCATTCTACTGTCATCTGGCCTCCAGGGTTTCTGATTTAAAAAAATCTGTTGATCTTGAACTCTTGAAACACTCATGTGAGTTTTCACTTCAGGCATTGTACTTTTCAGCCCCCCAGTATCTGTTTGGCTCTTTTCTTCATAATTTCTACATTTTCTATTTGTTCATACACCATTCATCTAGTTGCCTTTAGCTCTTTGTCCATAGTTTCCTTCAGCTTACTGAGCATATTTAAGGCAGTTGATTTAAACTCTTCATCAAGTAAAACAAAGGTATGTGTTTCTTCAAGGACAGTTTCTGTTTATTGGTGTGTGGGTGCATATGTGAATGGGTCATACTTTCTTGTATCTTGGTATTCTTAATAATTTTTTGTTGAGGCTGAACATTTTGTTGTGTGTTTGAACATCAGATTCTACCCTCTCTTACACATTTATTTTTGTTGCTTGTTGTAGGCTATAGATGTTTGTTTGTTTAGAAGTATTTCTAAATTATTTTATAAAGTCTATTTTCTGTCTTATTTGTGGTCTCTGAAGTCTCTGTTTTTCTGGCTTGTGTTCAACTAGTGTTTTGACAGAGATTTTTTAATTGCGAGGAGAGAAAGACTAGAGAGGGAAAGAGAGAGAGAGAGAGAGAGAGAGAAGAGGAGCAGAGAGAGAGAGAAAAAGGAGGAAAATAACCTTTGCATTGTGCCTAGAAATCAGCCGGAGTTGAAAGTGCAGTCTTCTCAGATCTATTCTGGGCATTCATCTTGTCCCAAGTATGTGTATGGCTTTCTAAATTCCCTGTACTACATGGGTATTTTTCAATGCCCCACTTTTTCATAGAAACTCTCTCGCTAGCTTTTCCTCCCAGACTAGTGCTCAACCATAATTTTTGCCTCAGGCAGCTACAGGTTGTTTGCCTTACAATGTTTGGAAGGAATGCTTACTATTTTTCTGCCCTGAGTTCCGGATCAGGTGAAACAAAGTCAAATACCTTGCATCTGTCCTTCAGGTAGCCCCTAGAATGGTTACAACAGACAAACAAAATCTTTATAACATCTGCTCTGCTCTGCTGGAACTAGAGAATCAAGTCTGATACCAGGAATGTGGGCTGCTGGCTTTAAAGCCACCACTGAACTACGGAAAGGATTAGAAAAGGGGCAAATAAAAATGCCAAAAATCTTCCCTATTGTTTGAAAGTTGCCTTTTCTTACAGCATGTGCTTGATGGCTGTGAATCTTTTGCTATTTTTCAGAATCGTGAAAAAAGTGATTCTTAGAGTTTTTGATTGATTTTTTAATATTTCTGTAGAGGGATAGGCCCTTGGAGCTGCATGCTCCACCTTTTTCTTCACCTTTCTATTTTTCCTTTTAAGAACAAAGGAAAATTAATCTTAATTAAACACGAGCAAAAAATATTGATGTGGTGAAATCCCATAGAATATTCTTATATGATAAAAGAGGATAATGACAGAATAAGGTTCCTGTAGATAATGAAAGCACACTGGAAAGATATGTACATGTTGTCCATAATTTGGGAGGCATTGGTATATTGAAAACAAAGCTTCATAAGATAATTCTATCATTCTCTGTGTGTGTGTATATAAATTTATAGATATAGATATTTACATATCTGTCTATAGCTATATGAATAATTTAAGAAATCTTCCCCAAAAGTCATAGGCCCTTTAAAATATCAGCACAAGATGGAATTATAAAAACTAAAAACATCAACAAAGAGAACGACAATTTGAAAAATTCTATCTGAACTCAAGGAATTTTAAATGAAAAAGAAAAATAAATGGAGTAGAATTGAAAAATGAACTAGAAAAAACATAAAAGCAAAATAAAGTCATTGAAAATTCCTTAAGAAAAATAAAATATGGAAAGTAAGAAAGTTAATTTTAATTTTAAAAGAAAGGTTTCAAAAGAAAATGATCGATATGGAAGATAGGAAGTCAGATTTTATGTGAGTCTCCCTTTCAATCAGAAAGAAACAAAACAATGTATCAAATAAATGCAAGCCAAAACAAATGAACCAAAAAAACTTAAATGAACAAAGCTTTTCTAGAATAAATTAAGTTTGAAATTAATATCAACAGGACACAAGGTGTATCTGAGAAAATCAATTGAAAATTTTCAAGAGCATAAGACATGCAAGTAAAAAACAAATTTGACTATAAGGAGAAATAAAAGCTTTAAACATCCAAACTCCAAGATGTCTGTTGGACAAATAACAACCAGACTATCATCAGACTTTTCATATCAATTCTTTACCAAAAGGCAAGAAAAAAATGTATTTCAGATATTTAAGGAAAGAAAATACGACATGAGCATTTTATATTCAGCCAAACTGATTTACAAGGAAAAAGGCCATAGAGAACTACTTTTGTACATGGAAGAGATCATAGAGTATTCTTCCCATGAGCCCTATTCGAAGAATTTATTAGAGAAAAAATTTCATAATACAAAATATATGAGATATACTAGTATGAAGATAAGCAATTTGAAGTTGGAATTATATAAATAGTTTATATAACTATTAAACAAATAAAAAAGCCAGCTCTTTTTTATGAAGGTGTAATTTATATACATTCAAATGCACAAGTTCTTAAATGTACAGTTAGATGAATTTCAGAAATTTATATATTTGAATAATTATCACCCACATTGATATAGAATCCTTTCCAATGCTCCAGAAAGCTTTATGTCTCTTTCCAGTCAACCCTTGTCCCCAGAAGGTGTCACTCTGATTTTTATAACCATTACAATAAGTTAGTTATGCCTGTTCTTGAACTTCATTTTAATAAAGTATTGGAGTATCTACTTCTTTATTTTCAGTTTCCTTTGCTAAAAATAAGCTTTTGTGATTCATTCATAGGTGTCATTACTTTGTTATTTTATTGCTGAGTAGTATATAATTGCATAAATACACCAGATAGACTACTGACAGGAATATTTTTCTACAAGTCTTTTAAACTATATAGGCATTCATTTCTCCTGGGTAAATAACTAAGAGAATTGCTATGTTATTGTGTCAGATATAGGTATACTTTTATTAGAAATGATAAAATTTTGTCCAAAGTGGAAACACCAGTTTACACTCCCACAGCAATGTATGAAAGTTTCAGTTGTTCTATATCCTTGCCAAAACCTTATATTTTCATTAATATAAGTAATTCTAATATATGCATAGTGGTATCTCATTTGTGTTCAATTTACATTTTCCTAAATGATAATAATCTGAAGTATATGTTCACGAACTAATTGGCTATTCCTGTATCCTCTTTTATACAGTACTTGTTCAAATATTTTTCCAATTTTTATTTAGTTTCTTGCTATAAATTTATGAGAGTTCTTTAAACATTCAGATATAAGTCCTTTCTCAGATATATGCATTGCAAATGTTTTCAATGTCTATTATTTGCCTTTTTATTTTTTTTAATGGTGTCTTTTGATGAGCAGATTTTTTTTATATGAAGTCCAATTTATTTATTTTGTATTTTTAATAGTAATGCCATTTTTGTCCTGAGAAAGTTTTTCTAACCCTAAGGTCAAAGAGATATTTTTTCCAGAAAACTTAAAGTTTCAGCTTTTGAATTTATATCCATTACAATTATTTTTTATGTATGGTGTAAAGTAGATGATATTTGTTTTAATACAGACATCCAGTTGTTTCAGCACCATTTGTTTAAAATATTTGCTTCTTTCCATTGAATTTCATTAACACCTTTGTTGGAGATCAGTTGATTTTGTATGTGTGGGTATAGAACTAGGCTATATTGTTCTTTGTTTATCTTCATGCCAATATCACACTGTCTTGATTAACATAGCTTTATAATGTGTACTGAAGACAGACAGTTTAAGTCTCCCAATTTTGTTCTTCCTTTTCAAAATTGTTTTGGATGCTCTGGAGCCTTGAGTTCCCAAATGAATTTTAGAGTCAGCTTGTCAATTTCTAACTTTAAAAATGCCTGCTTCAGTTTTGATTTGGATCACATTGAATCTATAGAACAATTTGGGGAGAAATGACACCTTAACAAGATTGTCTCCCAATACACAAATAATCTTTTATCTCTAATTTCTCTGAGAAATATTTTGTAGCTGAATAATGTTCCATTGTGTATATGTACCACATCTTCTTTATCCATTCATTGACTGATGGACACTTAGGTTGGTTCCATTTCTTGGCTATTGTAAATAGTGCTGTGATAAACACAGGGGTGCATCTGTCTTTTTCGAATTGGGCTGCTGCATTCGTAGGGTAAATTCCTAGGAGTGGGATTCCTGGGTCAAATGGTATTTCTATTTTGAGTTTTTTGAGGAACCTCCATACTGCTTTCCACAGTGGTTGAACTAATTTGCATTCCCACCAGCAGTGTAGGAGGGTTCCCTTTTCTCCACATCCTCGCCAACATTTGTTGTTGTTTGTGTTTTGGATGTTGGCCATCCTCACTGGTGTGAGGTGATATCTCATTGTGGTTTTAATCTGCATTTCTCTGATGATTAGCGATGTGGAGAATCTTTTCATGTGCCTGTTGGCCATCTGAATTTCTTCTTTAGAGAAGTGTCTATTCATGTCCTCTGCCCATTTCTTAATTGGATTATTTAATTTTTGTTTGTTAAGGTGCATGAGTTCTTTATATATTTTGGATGTCAATCCCTTATCAGATACATTATTTATGAATATATTTTCCCATACTGTAGGATGTCCTTTTGTTCTACTAATGGTGTCCTTTGCTGTACAGAAGGTTTTCAGCTTGATATAGTCCCACTTGTTCATTTTTGCTTTTGTTTCCCTTGTCTGGGGAGATATGTTCATGAAGAAGTCGCTCATGTTTATGTCCAAGAGATTTTTGCCTATGTTTTTTTCTAAGAGTTTTATGGTTTCATGACTTACATTCAGGTCTTTGATCCACCTTGAGTTTACCTTTGTGTATGGGGTTAGACAGTAGTCCAGTTTCATTCTCTTACATGTAGCTGTCCAGTTTTTCCAACACCAGCTGCTGAAGAGGCTGTCATCTCCCCATTGGATATCCAAGGCTCCTTTATCAAATATTAATTGACTGTATATGTTTGGGTTAATGTTTTGATTTTCTATTCTTTACCACTTGTCTGTGGGTCTGTTTTTTTGCCAATACCAAATTGTCTTGATTACTGTGGTTTTGTAGTAGAGCTTGAAGTTAGGGAGTGTAATTCCCCCTGTTTGATTCCTCCTTCTCAGGATTGCTTTGGATATTCCGGGTCTTTTGTGGTTCCATATGAATTTTAGAATTATTTGTTCCAGTTCATTGAAGAAAGCTGTTGGTAGTTTGATAGGGATTGCACTGAATCTGTAGATTGCTTTAGGTAGTATAGCCATTTTGACAATATTTATTCTTCCTAGCCAAGAGCATAGGATTAATTTCCATTTGTTAGTGTTCTCTTTAATTTCTCTTAGGAGTGTCTTGTAGTTTTCAGAGTACAGGTCTTTCACTTCCTTCATTAGGTTTATTCCTAGGTATTTTACTGTTTCGGATGCAATTGTGAATGGAATTGTGTTTCTGTTTTCTCTTTCTGTTAGTTCATCGTTAGTGTGTAGGAAAGCAACAGATTTCTGTGTGATAATTTTGTACCCTGCAACTTTGCTGAATTCAGATATTAGTTCTAGTAGTTTTGGAGTGGAGTCTTTAGGGTTTTTTTTTTTTTTAATAATTTATTTTATTTTAGTATCATTAACCTACAATTACATGGGCAATACCGTGATGATTGAACTCCCCCCATCACCAGGTCCCCCCCACCAACCCCACCACAGTCACTGTCCATCAGCGTAGTGAGATGATAATCGCTACTTGTCTTCTCTGAGCTGTACAGTACCCCCCGTGCCCCCCCACCCTATGTCTTTAGGGTTTTTTATGTACAGTATTCTGTCATCTGCAAATAGTGACAATTTGACTTCTTCTTTACCAATCTGGATGCCTTGTATGTCTTGGTTTTGTATGATTGTCGTGGCTAGGACCTCCAGTACTATGTTGAATAACAGTGGAGAGAGTGGGCATCTCTGTCTTGTTCCTGATCTTAGATGCAAAGCTTTCAGCTTCTCGCTGTTAAGTATGATGTTAGCTGTGGGTTTGTCATATATAGCCTTTATGATGTTGAGGTACTTGCCCTCTATACCCATTTTGTTGAGAGTTTTAATCAGGAATGGATGCTGAATTTTGTCAAATGCTTTTTCAACATGTATGGAAATGATCATGTGGTTTTTGTCCTTCTTTTTGTTGATGTGGTGGATGATGTTGATGGATTTTCGAATGTTGTACCATCCTTGCATCCCTGGGATGAATCCCACTTGATCATGGTGTATGATTCTCTTGATGTATTTTTGAATTTGATTTGCTAATATTCTGTTGAGTATTTTTGCATCTACATTCTTCAGGGATATTGGTCTGTAATTTTCTTTTTTGGTGAGGTCCTTGCCAGGTTTTGGTATTAGAGTGATGCTGGCTTCGTAGAAAGAGATTGGAAGTATTCCCTCCTCTTCTATTTTTTGGAAAACTTTAAGGAGAATGGGTGTTATTTCTTCTCTATACATCTGGTAGAATTCAGAGGTGAATCCATCAGGTCTGGGGGTTTTGTTCTTGGGTAGTTTTTTGATTACAGATTCAATTTTGTTGCTGGTGTTTGGTTTGTTTAGTTTTTCTGTTTCTTTCTTGGTCAGTCTTGGAAGGTTGTATTTTTCTAAGAAGTTGTCAATTTCTTCTATGTTTTGCAGCTTGTTTGCATATAAATGCTCATAATATTCTCTTATAATTCCTTGTATTTCTGTGCAGTTCGTCGTTATTTATCCTTTCTCATTTCTGATTCTGTTTATGTGTGGAGATTCTCTTTTTCTCTTAATGAGTCTGGCTAGGGGTTTATGTATTTTGTTTATTTTTTCAAAGAACCAGCTCTTGGTTTCATTGATTTTTTCTATTGTTTTATTCTTCTCAATTTTATTTATTTCTTCTCTGATCTTTATTATGTCCCTCCTTCTGGTGACTTTGGGACTCATTTGTTCTTCTTTTTCCAATTTCAGTAATTGTGTCTTTAGACTGTTCATTTGGGAATGTTTTCCTTCTTTAAATAGGCCTGTATTGCAATATACTTTCCTCTTAGAACTGCCTTTGCTGCGTCCCACAGAAGTTGTGGCTTTGTGTTCTTGTTGTCATTAGTCTCCATATATTCTTTGATTTCTGTTTTGATTTGGTCGTTAACCCATTGATTAATTAGGAGAATGTTGTTAAGTCTCCATGTATTTGTGAGCCGTTTTGATTTCTTTCTAAGATTTATTTATAGTTTTATACCTTTGTGATCTGAGACGTTGGTTGGTAGGATTTCAATATTTTTTAATTTACTGAGGTTCTTTTTGTGGCCTAGTATGTGGTCTATTCTGGAAAGTGTTCCATGTGCACTTGAGAAGAATGTGTATCCTGCTGCTTTTGGGTGCAGAGTTCTGTAGATATCTGTTAGGTCCATCTGTTCTAGTGTGTTGTTCAGTGCTTCTGTGTCTTTACTTATTCTCTGGTTGATCTGTCCTTTGGAGTGAGTGATGTGTTGAAGTCTCCTAAAATGAATGCATTACTGTCTATTTCCTCGTTCAATTCTGTTAGTATTTGTTTCACATATGCTGGTGCTCCTGTGTTGGGTGCATGTATATTTATAATGGTTATATCTTCTTGTTGGACTGACCCCTTTATCATTATGTAATGTCCTTCTTATCTCTTGCAACTTTCTTCGTTTTGAAGTCTATTTTGTCTGATACAAGTACTGAAACACCTGCTTTTTTCTCTTTGTTGTTTGCATGAAATATCTTTTTCCATCTCTTCACTTTTAGTCTGTGTATATCTTTGGGTTTGAGGTGAGTCTCTTGTAAGCAGCATATAGGTGGGTCTTGCTTTTTTATCCACTCTGTTACTCTGTGTCTTGATTGGTGCATTCAGTCCATTTACATTTAGGGTGATTATCGATAGATACGTACTTATTGCCATTGCTGGCTTTAGATTCGTGGTTACCAAAGGTTCAAGGGTTGCTTCTTTACTATCTAAGAATCTAATTATCTTTGTTGTTACATTTTTGTGAACGTTGTCTGATGTTTCTTTATCTCTCCCTTCCTATTCTTCCTCCTCCATTCTTTATATATTAGGTGTTTTATTCTTTGCCTTTAGTTAGTATTTAATGGTCTTCTTTCTTTGCTATGATTTTTATTTTCTCTGGTGACATCTTTTTAGCCTTAGGGGTGCTTCCCTCTAGAGCAGTCCGTTTAAAATATTGTGTAGTGGTGGTTTATGAGAGGCAAACTCTCTCAACTTTCATTTGTCTGGAAATTGTTTAATCCCTTCGTCATATTTAAATGATAATCGTGCTGGATACAATATTCTTGGTTCGAGGCCCTTCTGTTTCATTACGTTAAATATATCATGCCATTATCTTCTGGCCTGAAAGGTTTCTGTTGAGAAGTCTGATGATAGTCTGATGGGTTTTCCTTTGTAGGTGATCTTTTTTCTCTCTCTAGCTGCCTTTAGTACTCTGTCTTTATCTTTGATCTTTGCCATGTTAATTATTATGTGTCTTGGTGTTGTCTTCCTTGGGTCCCTTGTGTTGGGAGATCTGTGGGCTTCTGTGGACTGCGAGAGTATTTCCTTCCCCAGCGTGCGAAAGTTTTCAGCAATTATTTCTTCAAGGACACTTTCTATCCCCTTTTCTCTCTCTTCTTCCTCTGGTACTCCTATAATGCGAATATTGTTCTGTTTGGATTGGTCACATGGTTCTCTTAATATTCTTTCATTCCTAGAGATCCTTTTATCTCTCTCTGCCTCAGCTTCTCTGTATTCCTGTTCTCTGTTTTCTATTCCATTAACAGTCTCTTGCACCTCATCCAGTCTGCTGTTAAGCCCATCGATGGCTTGTCTGATTTCTGCATAGTCTTTCCTCAGTTCCCTCACTTCCTCCCTCAGCTCTTGCTCATTTCTCTGTAGATCCATCAGCATGGTTATGACTTGTATTCTGAATTGTTTTTCCGGAAGACGGTGCATATCCATCCCTTCAGGTTCCCTCTCTGGGGTTGTCTGGGTCTGGAGCTTTGTCTGTACCATATTCCTCTGTCTTTTCATGGCTATAGGAGTGGTTGCTGGTAGTTGCCACATATGTCAGCTGGGCTCTTTATGACTTTAGAAAGGAAAAAAAAGAAAGAAAGAAAGAAAGAGAAGAAAAAACCACCACAACAACAACAACAAACAAAAAACAAAAAACAAAAGGAACGCTCACCGCGAGTGGATTCTGTGTGAATGCTGTTGGTGGCGCTGTTGCTCCACTATTCCAGAGCCATGGCCGCACCTCTCCGCAGGGCCCTTCATAGCTCTGGCTGGGGTGGGAACGAATGGGAGGCTGTTGATCTCTTTGGGAGGTCTAAGTGTGGCCACCCTTTCCCAGTCGCCAGCTAAGGGTTCCGAAGCTCTCCAGGACTCCCAGCCTGCTGGGCTGAGTGTGCCAGGGCGATCCGCTCCTTCGCTGAGCTCCTGTCTCTTTAAGACTGCTGAAAAAAGCGTGCGCCTTTCTTCTCCTATTTTTTCCTTCCCAGAGCCGGCTGCAAGCATCCTGGCACTGATCCCTGCTCAGATCCTGCACCCTCTGTCTCTGCACTCTCCGTTACACCACGCGATGTGTGTCAGCACTCCCCACGCAGATCACTCGGGCTGGTTATTTCATGGGCCTGTACTTCCATGCCTTCCCAGCTCTGAATCCTCTCCTCCCGCCGGTGCACTTGGGTGGGTGAGCACTCGGTCCCGCCAGGTCACGGCTCCATATCTTAACCGCCTCGCGGGGTGCCGAGTCCTCTCTGGTGTAGCTGCACGCTGTGTGCTGTCCTGTGTATTCTGGTCTCTCTTTTAGGAATAGTTGTATTTGCTGTGTTTTTGTGGATAAATATAGTGTTGTGAGGAGATTTCTGCTGCCCTGCTCACATCGCCATCTTCCCGGAAGTCTGAAAACTATATTTTAAAATAAATAATAGTTTAATAGACTCTATGCTGTTCTATATAATCTAGGCTCCTTTATTTCCTATTAAACATATTAAAAATATATTTCTACTATAGTAAGTTAATGAATGGTACTCATTCTCTCTCTCTCTTCATCTCTCTCAATAAAAATATACAAACCATCATAAAGGGAAGTTGTGTTTAGCTGACTTAACTGGGTATTGTTAAATTACACATTAAAAATTTGGCTTTAACTCAGAATAATGGGCTTGTATTTGACTCTACAACCTTTTCCTACTTTCTTGACCTTTATCTTTGTACATTTGTTTCTCTGGTTTTAATAGAAGGATAATGAAAGAGAATAGAATTTTGCTTCTTCTAGCTCTGATACTGTGCCCTTTCTACATTTTTCAAGTACCTCATCAAAGACAGATAAAAAGCTCACTAGATTGAGGTCTCATCCCATGCATAATGTGCTTTATTGTTATTAAAATCATGTTTTTAAGCATCTATATTAGTAATTTTCAAGAAACAAATACTGCTTCAATGCAGCCACACAAAAGATCCCAGTGGTCCTAGGTGAAGAGCATGGGATTTTAAGAGCTTTGTAACTGCATCACAGATATCATCTGGAAAGTTGACCTTTTCTCAGTGGAAGAAATTTTCTATCTCATCAGTTGGCTTGATCTGCATAATAATTAGTAGAATAATTGTTTTAGTTAACCAGTTGTTTGTCTCTGAGGCCAGACTTTTGAAAAACGAGCTTATTTGGAAGCATAATAATTTGAAAGATAATATCAAATTTGATACATATTTCACTGAGTCTACTTCTGTTAACAAAGACTATTTCCTCCAATTGGTAAGGCTCTCTTTCCAATCCAAGGAATAGAGAGAATTCTTTTCCTCTCCTGCCTACCACATTTTCCTTCACAGTAATTAACTATGTAGTTACTGTGGTCCAAATGTTTACATTCCTTCAAAATTAAAATTTGACATCCTAACCCCAAAGATGATGATATTAGGTGGGTACTTTGGGGGGTGCTTATGGCACAAGGATGGGGCCCACATGAATGGGATTAATGCCTTATAAAAGGGACTCCAGGGATATCCGTAGCCCCTTCTACCACGTGAGAACACAAGGAGAGGATGACCATCTATGAACCACGAAGAGGGCACTAGTCTGATCATGTTGGAGCATTGATCTTGGACTTCCTTGCCAAGGAATTCTTAAAAACTTCAGGTGTTTATAAGCTACACAGTGTATGGTATTTTGTTGAAGCAGTCTGAATGGATTAAGACAGTAGTAAATGTGGGGTTGGTGGTAGTGGTGGTGGTGGTAGTAATAGCAGTTAGCACATGTGATCATCTGCTGTATCAAGCACTGTTATACACTTCACACGCTGAATCTCAATTATACTTTGAAATATAGTTTCAAAGAATAGAAGAAATAACTTTGAGGTAGGTTCTAGGATTATTCTTGTTTTACAGATGAAGAAATAGGGAACTTAATCAAGGTTTCACCACTAGAACATGACAAGTCCAAGATTCAACCTATAGCTGTCTGTGTGCCTATGAAATTTAACCTTTTCCCACTTTTCTACAGTACTCCTAAAGTCAATGAAATAAAAAAGAAACAAAAACAACAGCACAATCCAGGAAATTCACAAAAGGAAGGATCATAAGTGTAAAACCACCAAAGAAATTTCAATACACAATCCCTTGCTTTGTTATAATGATCCCTCAGTCCCTGAGTTTCTGTACATGATGTGGTTGCATGTACTCAATATGTCACTCAAAATTCCAGAGTTATGGTGTCTATTCGTATAGGCTGAAGTCATCTTCCAAGTCACTCTGAAAGTATGATATTCAGGGGCATGTGCAATGCTGGGGATAGAGCAATTCAAGAGAGCTTCTATAATGAAAATGTGCAAGGCTTTTAGATTTGAGTGCATGTACAAAGCTACATGAAGGGAAGGGCTTTAAATTCTACTGATGAATTCTTTGCTACCAAAGATTTTCATTTTCCTCACTAGTCACTACCTTTGAGGGATACGTTAATGTGAGAGGAACACTTGGTTTTCAGCCCTGTAAGTGACTCTTCCATATGAAAATCCTCTCAGAAGGTCAGAAGTTGTCTACCAGGAGAGGAGTTGGGGCTGACTTAAACCTAGAACACACATTTAGACTGTAAGTATATTTATTTTTAGTTTCTACAATATGTATGCCACATGGATGTGTACACACACACACAAAAATACCCTTTAAGCTTTTTAAAAATCAGTTCTACATTTGCAGTGACTGTATGAATACAAAATGTTCAGAATTTTTAACTTTTGTAATCACATTGCACATCTATGTTTTTAAATTTATTCTTTAGTCTGGTACCTTTAAGAATAAACTGAACATTGATTTATTTTTATTCTATTGATTTCCCTGTGCATTTAAGTTTCTATTTGTGAGGCATGTAAATAATGGAGCTATCATCTCAATGGGCATTGTCATTGCCCAGCTATAAACTTTCCTTTTACACGTGTTATTGGCAACATTGTTATTATGGTATTGACAAAACATAGAGGAGGGGTGCTGAATTTACGGTTTACTGAATGCCTTCATTTCAAGATGCAGGCTACCTCAGGGAGGTTTAAAGTTCTATGTTAGACTGTGTCTACACAATAGTAAGTAAATGCCTTTTCCTGAAATTGCTTGGTAAGTACAATTGTTCTATTTCTTTTCTATTAGATGTTATTTTCTGAAAATGGAAGAGCCCTAATTTAGCTCTCAGTTAGTCAGATTCTCACTTGGATGTAGTAGTATTCTGTGGCTCCCTAGCTCTCTTCAAATATTTAAATTATTTAATCCCCAAAGTGTACATTTGGGAACACTTGTTAAATTTGACCACACGGATCTGGCCTAAGCCTCATCTTTGACCCAGTACTTGGGGCTTGGACCCTTGTGTAGAAAAAAGAGCTAATAAAGTAATCATTGCCCATCCTTAAAAGCCCCAAGGCATCTGGTAAATACCTGAGTGTAACAATGGCTCACTAGGACACTGATTTGCAATGACAGTGCTGGGAAGGCAATAATGACCACATCTCCCCTTCGGGTGACATATTTGAATGGAGGGGCATACTTATTAGGAAATCCCAAGGAAATAGTCCTGCTCTTACATTAATAAAGGGAATATAATTTCTACAAATATTTTTAGAAATACTCTGTTGGAATCTATTAAAATGTAAAAATGTGCAACATTTTTGACTTACCACTTGCACTATTGGGTATCTATCACACAGATAGAAGGAAACAGTGCATATTTATATCCAAGTGTGTTCTTTGTAGTGGCCAAAACATCACACACACACAAAACTAAAAAAAAGGAACAAAAACAATTTCTAAAAACTTAAAATTATGGAAATTCTATGTACCATTATGCAGATATTTAAAACTGAGTTAGATCTGTAGCTATTAATTGGGGGGGAATGCCCCTGAAACATAATGAAGATGCAAACTTCATATAAAGAAAAAGGGAGGAGGAGTTCCTGTACACAAATGCATAGATAGATGATTGATAGATGATAGATAAATAGAAAGACATAACAGAAGGAAAGACAGAGAGATATCTATCCATATCAGTATATAATCATACAGAAAGTGTTTATAGTGATGGGGAATGGGGTTGGGTTTTTCTTTATGTATCAATGAGTAGTTTAACTTGATAAGGTAAGAATATATTAATTGAAATTAACAAGTAAATTAAAAAGGAGGGTAACCTTCATAATATTCTGCTCTACCTCCTCTACTAAGCCCTTCACATTCTATCAAGAATCAGTGGGCCACAAAGTTGTTGAAAAAGACCCCGAATGCTTACAAGGCCATCCACAAAGAACATAGGATTTATCAATAGTACTCCTGAAGGAAGGCCTAGAGATCATTCCATGAGGTCATACTGTTTTTCAGGTGAAGATATAGAGTTTCTTTTTGGTCCAATAATATCTATGATTTTTGAGGCATTCACTCTCACAACCACCTCCAGGGCTCTATGACGGCTACTTTCCAGTAACTTTTCTCTGAGTTTCAGGCTACTTTATACCTCCATTCATGTTACCCAGAGCACCTCCAAAGAGTTTCTTCTTCCTCTTCACCACTTCTTCTTTCTTGAACCCACTCCTATTAGGTTTTTATTCTTCACAATATATGGAAATTATTCTTTTCCTGGTCACCAATGATTTCTGTGTCTTCAAGTCCAACAGTCAGTTCTAAGACACCAACATTCTTGAACAATGAGTAATATTTAGTTTCATTTATCACTCCTTCCTTGAAATATTCTTGTCTTCTGCATTTGACATTTTTATCTGCATGTGATACTTAGAGCCACAGCAACCATCTTTTAATCATGACATTATTAATCACCATATAGAATGTGATAGGGCAGAAAAGTAAAAAGAACTCAGGTCTATATGATGTAGTTGAGTTGCTGAATTTATTAAATCTGAAATTGTTCATCTCTGGACTTCCTGTTACATGACAGAACAACTTCTCCAGATTGTTGGAGCCAATTTCAGTTGGCTCTTCAT
Source organism: Phataginus tricuspis (assembly GCA_029783875.1). Classification (NCBI taxonomy): domain Eukaryota; kingdom Metazoa; phylum Chordata; class Mammalia; order Pholidota; family Manidae; genus Phataginus; species Phataginus tricuspis. The sequence goes on along the minus strand of JAQQAC010016209.1, from coordinate 118,797,153 downwards.
TCAGTGGAAGCAAACATCACACTAACTGATAGATTCCCAAATATACACCTCTCGTTTGGACTTCCATGCTATAATGCACACTCACATATTCAGCTGCTTACTTGATAGCCCTACTCGGATGTCTAATAAACATTTCAAATTTAGTAAGTCCAAAGCTGAGTTCTTGTTTAACACAGTCTCCTAAAACTCTTCTCTTCTGGCTTTCCCCCATCTTAATAAATGGCACCAACATTCATCTAAGTGTTATTGGCTCTCTTCCCTTTTCTTTAGTGTCCCACATGCAGTTCATCAGTAATCCTCTTGAATTTATTTTCATATTATGTGAGTCAAACCACTCCTAAATACACTCATTACTATTTTACTTTATTCAAAGCCACACCAACTCTTACCTAGTCACTGCAATGGCCTCCTGGCTGGTTTTCTTGTTTTTTCCCTTGCCCTTTCCTGTATATTCTCTACACAGCAATATGTGACACCTTTCTAAAATATGTCAGATCAGATCCCTCCTCTTCTAAAACCTTCCAATACTGTTACAACAGAATAAACTCCTAATTCCTTACCATGTTGTGATGGATGGAGTATATTCACCTCTTCCTGCATCCACATCCTTGCCTTGGTCTCATTGTTGGAGGGGTTGATTTCCCCATTTCTTGTTTTAAGCTTGAACTTGTGGCTTGCTTTACCCAGTGGCATGTAGGCACAAGTACTAGTGTGCCCTTCTGAACACTCAACTTTAAGAGTCCTTATATGCTTCTGCTTGCACTCTTGCTCCTCTCCCGTTTTTGGAAGAAAATGCCCCAGCATTTCTATAGGTCTGAGAGAAAGAATGAGAAACTTGTGAAATGGATCCACTCATATACCACAGCTTGAAGTAAAGCTGTGTATCCAACCCACAGACCTGCTGATGAGAGCAAATCAGTCAAGCTGAGACCAGACTCAGTCACACAGATGTGTGAGCAATAGGAAATGTGTGTAGGTATAAGTCACCAAATTTGGGGTACTCTGTTACATAGTATATGAGACTTCACCAGAAAAACAGTACCCATAGGGTATATATCTACAGATAGATGGATATTGATATAGAGAGATGAGACATTTATTACAGACATTGACTCATGTGATTATGGATGCTGAGAAGTCCCACAATCTGCCATCTGCAAGCTGTAGAACCAGGAAAGCCTGTAGAATAATTCAGTCCAAGTCCAAAGGCCTGAGAAGCAAGGAAGCTGATGATATAAGTCTGAGTCCAAAGGCCCATGAATCAGGGGGCTGGGATGATGGTGTAAGTTGTGGTCTGAGAACAAAGGCCTGATAATCAAGAGATAAAAAGGGAAGTTGAACTCTTCATGTACTATATTTCATCTGTCTCAAAAATTTTGTATATTCATTTCAAACTCAATGCAAAGATAAACTCCATTTATAACATAGAAGAGTCATCAAACAACAGATATAAACTCCAATTAGAAATTATTTTTATTTTGATAATGTCTACCCAAACACACACACACACACGCACACACATGCATGCTGGTTTGAGGGTCAAATGATGAATTTGGTCAAGCAATCACTTCTTATCATAAACTATTGCTGTATAATTCCTAACTGGTTTCTTAATTTCACCTTAGTAATACTTTTTGTGATCAATTCTTCCTTTCTGCAAGTCAAATTGCACATCTCTGTGAGTTTGTTGTTTTCTGTCAATTTCTCTTGCTATCTTTGCTGTCCCTTGTCTGGAGCTCTACACGCAGTATGTAGTGCACAGTATGTAGTGCATAAATGCCTATTTACTGAGAGTCATAGACTCATGGTCATTATTGCAAAGTATGAGGGATAATACAGTATACTGGCTAACAGCCCAGTGTGATCTTCCCTTGGGAATTAGTACTGCTTTATTCAGCACACACGTTGGCTCTATAACTCTGTATAGAATTCTTGGCAGAAGAATTTCATTGAACATTACTTAAGATCTCAGGCACTGGAATCAGAGTCTAGAGTTTGAATGCCTGCTCTGACTCTCCTACCTATGTGAAATATGTCAACATACTGTGCCTCAGTTCCCATATCTGTAAAATATGAATGCTAATAAATAGAAGCACTTATCTCTGAGGTTTCCTGTAAGGACTAAAGGAAACAATCCACGTTCAGCATAATTTATCACAGTGCCCAATACATAATAAGAGCTTATAAAAAGGAGCTGTAGTATTGTTATTATATCTCAAATCAGAACTACCCTTGCTTCTGTAGGTCAACTAGTAGTTTTTGAGTGTTCTGCAAATGGTCAGTACTGGAATTCTTCCTGATTGCATTTAGAGAAAACCAGAAAAGTCAAAGCCAACAAGTGAGGGGACAAAACTGGACTGTGTGAAATTAGAGTTCTGATCGGTTTTCAAATTCTTACTTTGAATGACATGGAGATGGTGGGATTTGGTCTCATGGTTTGGTTTCTTTATTACTGGAACTTAATTATTATAACGGAACTTTATTATTCACACTTGGGACACTGACAGATTCAGAATATTTATTAGGGATGTATCTCTTCCAAACTGCAGAATTCATCAGTATGAAACACCTTGATAAAATCATCTGTAGAAAAATAGAATTGATTTGTTAAAGTTTAGGCCCACATTCACCAGTTCATTCCTTCTTCAAACTTGGATAGCTATCATAGAAATTAAGCCACCATTTTTCACTTTGTTCAAAATATGTTTATATAATATCTACTTTCAAGGAATAATTGGCCCATGCAGCTGGTGCTGTATATCATAGTGCTTTGCATTTGATGTGGAATGTTTTTATCGATAAGCTGAATGAAGGGTCCAAAGGCCATGGGGTCTCTTCCCAGAGCTGTAACTACTTTGCATGATGCCAGATAAGTCATTTCAGCTTTCTGTGGCTCAGTTTCCTCATCTATCAAGAGGCTGATAATACCACCTCCTGCCCTCAAAGCGCTGTTAAGGGAGCTAATTAGATGTTGTACTAGCTTGTGACAGCATCTAGACAGAGCTTTTATTTTTCCTGATTCTAAATCTGGAGTAGTTTGTTCCATTGGTTGGATGCTAGTGATAATGAGGGACATGACAAGTTGTCTTCACATACAGGAATATTGCACTTCACTATAAAGCCACAACTGCACCCTTCCCCATCTGTTAAATGTGTGTCTTCAATCATGAAGGCTAAGGAGGACCGGCTGAGAGAGCCCAGATGCTTTAGCATCATGTAGTGGAAAGAGTAAAGGCTTCTGAAGTCACGACAGCTCTGTCCTCATTAGCTGTGGGATCCTGCGGAAGTTACTAACCTCTACGCTCTCAGTTATTTTGTCTGCAAAATGAAGACAAAAATACCTACAAAGCTTGGATTTTTTCTGCATTAAAATGAGATAAAGTATGTGAAGAACCTTGTGCAGGTTCTTTTGGCATCTGAGGATGCCTGACAAATCTGTTTCTCCTCTGCCCCACATTTAATATTATCTGCCAGCCTATCAAGAGTGCACCCCAGATTTTTCATCATCATTATTATTGACATGGTTGATAGTACCACCTACCACTCAGTTATATGAATGTTGATAGAGGTTAAACATCTTAGAATATATCCAAATTCTTTTTAGAGAGAAAAAAACCTGTTTTTTAGTATTCTACAAGGTAGCCTGCATTCTTGGTCCTTTTCCGTGGGAAGAAATAGATGAAGAGTAAGTTGCTATCTTGGGTAACTTTGAGTAATTCTGCTTTGTGAGATTGATCCCATCTATTTCAGCAGTTACCTCATTGTTATTGCTGTCAACATTCAATTATTCCAGCTCATGTGAGAAACTATTAGTAAATGTAACACAATTAATTAAATAATCTGTTTAGGACTTTCTGCATTTCTACCCTACTGCTTAAGTTCCAGAGACCTCATTAATGATGACAGACTCAGGGAATCAAAGCAACAGTGATTAGGAGGAGCGACTGAGGGTCCTGAATTCTGATCTTTTCCTCTTGCCCTGCTTAATATAGTAACTCTCTGAGGGATTTCCTTTGTGCAATTATCCCCAAAGCCTATGGGAGCAAACTCAACCTCCTATTCATTCTGATTCTAAAAGTATGTATGAAAGAATCATACTGGTAAAATAAGAGAAACAAGCCAATGAGAATTATGGGCTGTGGTGAAAGGAAGTGGCCTAGAAAACGATGAGTGGCCAGGACAGCAGACAACCATCAAACAGTTGGCATCCCCATGATCATATGTTGAGTCAGTAACAAGACTGACATGAGACCCTAGGCCATCTTGTCTTTACATCAGTATTCTTACAGAATCATCTCAATATAAGGGAAATGATACAGACTTTGAAAATATCTGACAAACCTTAGGTCAAATTCCTATTCTCCTATTCCACACTGTATGACCTTGGGCAAGTTATTTGACCTCTCTGATGGCAAGTTTCCATATCCAGAAAATGAACACTACTGAATTAGAGACTATTTAAAGTGCCTAAATAACATGATTATTTAAAACTTTAAAGGAAATGAAGAATAAGGTGGTCATGTAACACTCAGTCTACATCATTATGGTCACTTTCTCTTAAGAAGGCTCCAGATCGTATAACAACGAAGCAAAACTGAAGGAACAAAATAGCAGCAGACTCAGAGACTCCAAGAAGGAACGAGTGGTTACCAAAGGGGAGGGGTGTGGGAGGGCGGGTGGGAGAACGGGATTGAAGGGTATTTGTTTAGTACACATGGTGTGGGGAATCACGGGGAAAACAGTGTAGCACAGAGAAGGCAAACAGTGAATCTGTGGCATCTTACTACACTGATGGACAGTGACTGCATTGGGGTATGAGTGGGGACTTGATAATATGGGTAAATGTAGTAACCACATCGTTTTTTCATGTGAAACCTTCATAAAAGTGTATATCAATAATACCTTAAAAAAAAAAGAAAAGAACTCTCCAGATCTAACAATCTGGCTCGAAAGTAACAGCACCTCTTATGAGGCACATTATATTTAAGTTAAAAGTGAGATGTTGCATTTGTCTGATACAACAGACGCAAGACACTGCCTCATACCACAAATGTTTGGAATGACCTAAGCTACAGCCCTCATTAATGCTATTTGCTGTCTAAATTCTCTTACAGGAACTATTAATGGGCAGCCTTTGCTTTTTTCCTTTAAAAAATATTTGCAGCAGTACGAGCTATCAAAAAACACAAAGTGCTCTTATTTGCCAAAGTGCTGTCTTCTAATCAAGCTGATTTTCCTTTGTGCCTCTGTATTGAAATGACAAGCACATGTCTTTTCACGATATCTGGCACCTCTTGTGATTTTTTTCTTCATGTCAAAATGACAGACTCTTAATTACCAGGGCTACTTGATCCTTTCTTGTAGAAATCCACTGTGACATTTTTATCCTCATGTCATTCTTCCTGAGCCATTATTTACTGTTCCATCAGAAGTGAGGATGCAGGACTATGTTTAACAGTTTTTACATTGTGGTTTTGCAGGATTTTTCCATCAGTGACACATATGTGATTCATTGCTCTCTAAGACCTATGATTTTTAAAAGATTATTGTCATCTCTATCCTGACCATTCTAGCTGTGCCTATGGTCTATCCTGAACCCTGCTCCTGTAGGGTGCCAAATGATAACCCATACAGGGCTCAAAACGTAATCCAATTGTTGGTGTGCAGTGAAGCAAGGTGAACAGCATTCACAGCAACCACAGATGACAGGCCGGGAAATGTGTGGAAGCATTTCTTGCTAAGCTTTTACATTGTTGACATTTCTAAGGCTGCCTACAAGAATCCGTTCTCTCAAGGCTGCTTACTTGATTAAAATGAACTCAATTTATTCTCATATGTCTTGTGCTATTTGTGAGGAAAACGGTTTTGACTTGCTATCAATCACCCCTTAATGATCTGATCTTTGGAGATTTTCTTCAATTAAATGAATTTGCTTTCAATGAGACAGAACAGCAGATCCAAGTCTTTTTCAATGGATGTTGACTTAAAGAACTACTCATCTGTGCATTGCTCGATCTATTTCATTTGTAGATTTTAAAATAATGTGTCCAAGTTCGAAATGCCTCAGGATCCAAGTGCAATCACAAATAGCACTGAACTCTTTCAAATGCCCAGCAGCACTGTGATCCAGACGTCCCAGAAGAGTAGTGGCTTCCCTGTGGGTTGCCTAGGAGTAGGCCCTTGTGTAAAGTGAATAGCATGTCTAATAATCACCTCTTTTCCAACTTTTATTAATTCTAAATACCAAAATCAAAGAATATGAGCATTTTAAAGGCTTCAGATGCATTTCGTCATTTTTCTCCCCAGAAACTCTGTATTAGTTGACATTCCCATAAGCAATCTATTAAAGTGCCCTTCTTATCTTTCCCATGCCAGCAAGTGGTGTGGGTATTTTTAAATTTTTGTTAATTTTTTATATTAAAAGTGATATATTACTCTCATTTTCAATTTATAACCCATTGATTATTACTGAGGACTGACATTTTTTTCCCTCCATAATCACAATTCACATTTCTTGTTCTATGAATCATCTTTTAATTTCCATTCCTATTTCTGCATTTCCTGCCCAAACGCGGCTCTACTTAGTCACACTTCAAGGAGCAGAAAAATCTCACTATTATCCCTTTTGGACTCCATTTAGCTAAAATTAACATTCACAGAGAAAACCAGTGGGGGAAGGGCCCCCAACTCCTGAGTCCACAGACTCTCAATAAGGAATCAGCCCTTCCTCACAGCTGCACTGACTTTGAGCCTGTGCGCACTCCTCTTCTCAGACCTTTGGCATCTGCCAAAACACTTAAGCAGATCTGCTAATAACTTGTCTGCTTCCTAACTAGTGTTCAAGAAAGTGCTACCCCTTTCTTTTCTTTTTGAGTAGTTCAAAAGCACCGAGAGCACCACACACTTGAAAGCAGGTCACTTAAAAACAGACATAGCCTAGAGTCATTTTCCTGCAACTGGTCTCATGTGGAGAAGATAAGAAAAATGAACAAGCCGATTAGTTGCTAAAAGAAAAATGTTCACAGTTTCAAAGGGTGATATTTACTATTTTTAAATGTATTTCTTAGTGACCCAGAACTCAGAAATATCAGAAAGCCAATCTTTAACTTATTCCCCAATTCAGTATATAATATTTTGTAACTGTGTTCCAATGTATCTGTATTTTATATCGAACATTTTTCTAGATCCTATGGGTTTGCTTGAGGATTTTCTTAGTTTTTGCAAATGACAGGTCTTTTATTTGAGAAGCAGACTACTGCAATACCTTTCAGTGATAATGGCATTGGAGAACCCAATAATCAGCTACTTTGCAATCTTACCTTATTGGCCACCAAAGACCTAGTGATTGTGCCTGGGGAAATAATCTTCATTATTTGGGTTTTATTAGCATGACCGGTAGGCAGAAATCCACTTTACTTGTCACTTCCAGGATATTCTCATCTCTCATATTTCGTATTGTTTGGTAGAATGAGGCAAGTAGAGATTAGCTTCTCTGGGAAATAGTTCTGTTTCATCTCAGTAAAATGTTAGGCATATGGAAAAGAAAAGAAATAGAAATCCAAAGGATTCAATAGTTAAATCTGGAAAAAAATTATAACATTTATTTTTAACTTTATACTATAGATATCTGAATTGTAGGCATTCTTAGGGGATATTTATTCAAGACTATTTGGAACACTTAAATAGTTTGCATTTATATATGAGAAGTTAAAGAAATGTTGACTTAGATAATTCAGGCCGTACACATTCAAGATATCCAGGCTTTTGAAACAAAAATGGTTACTTAGCCAGAACTGTATTTTAGTTCCTTTCAATCTGTGCTTTTGAAAGAATGCTAAAAGGTGAACATCATTGTGAATAAATACACTGTCCATTCTATCAAATGTTTGATGTAAAGATTGATGGTGCTAAGTCTTAATGGAATTAACTAGTTGTTTTGGCTTTAAGTAGTTTTACATGAAAAGTGTAGGATTCCTAAAAATCTTTGTACTCTCTGTGTAATGGAATAGGAACTAAAAATATTTCCCCACATGGAATTCTATGATATGCCACTAGTATTATGGCTTTATTTCATTTTTTCATAATGATTTAATACAAAATATACTCCATATGCCAAAGAATTACTAGATTAACTAAATAAAATGTACATTCTTGGACCGTCTCTCTATTCTTATTTCCCAAAGTCTTTTACAGTATCTCTCATTGATAGCAGAGAGTCCTAGATCTTTTCACAGATTCATATGCTGTAATTTTATGTAGAAAAATCATGCAATTTGCCATCTGTCAAGCCATAGATAGTGAAAACAAAGCACACATATTAGAAGCCCTCTATATATTTGTTGAATTAACAACAAAAAAAGGACAAAGGGGGTGTGGAGGGAAACAAGGAGTGAATAGGATTGCTTGTTAGTCAGAAACAAAGTATTAGCTTGTTCTTGATATGGTTTGATGCCTCCTATAACTAGAATTTCCCTGAGCTCTGAGTCCTTTCTCCCTGGTTTCATCTTCTGGAAAGTCATCACCATCTTTCCCTTATTAAGGTATAGATTTTGTTGATCACTGACTATCCAGAAAGGGATAAACATTGCTCTTCTAATAAACACATTCAGGTTGTTCCCCCTTGCTATTATTATTTTTTGCATTATTTTCCTGTTGGTTTTGAAGTTTCAGGTGTCTGCACTATGTGTCCTTCCATTAGGGAGCTGTGATTTTTGCCCAGTTTTGCCTCTAGATAGCAGATGGCATGATACTTGTTATGCTGATTGATTTTAAACATTTTGCCATATGGGGCTGTGGCTTTCTTTTGAGAGCTTCTCAATCCAAAGGGAAGAGAGGTAGCAGGGATTCACTGGCTGTAGCCAAAGCAACCACATATCCTACTGAAAGATAAAAAAATCAATGACATATTTGAGCAGGAGTAATATCTCTAAGGCAAGACTCTTTGACCTTACTTTTAAACACCAGATAGAAAATGCTCTCCTACCAGACTCGACAATATACTGCTAGAAAGTCATATTGTAAGAGGACATGTCTAAGCTGCTCATGTCAGAAGTCCCCTCTTCCCTTCCTCCTCCCCTCCCCTGTGGCATTCTTAGGGAAGGGGAAAGTAGCTTATTTTCCTAAACCTAGTTCTCCACCACTATTTTTTGCCCCTATAAATGGAACCACAACCCATCTAATTGTGCAAACAAGAAATTTAGAAGATATACTTGTCATCTCTCTCTTACTAATTGTCCTTAATCAATTTAGAGAAATACCTAGCAACTGTAATTCTAAATCTGCCTCCCAAATTGGATATTTCTCTTCATTTTCATCATCTCTAATCTAAGCAATCATCTTTGTTTATCTGGATTAATGCAATAGCCTCCTAACTAGTCTCTTTCCTTCCACTTTTGCACTTCTTTAACTCGATCTATATTTCATATTATAATAGCAACACAGTTCATATCCAATGTTTCCAATCTCAAAGAATGTCACTACTATTCACCAGTTGTACAAATCAGAAACCTTGGAGTATCTCTTATTTCTCATGTTTCTTTACCCACCAATATTCAATTCATCACCAAGTACTAGAGATTTCTACCTCAAAATATATAGCAAAGTCATTTTTTTCTTTTCTATCTCTATCCCCCTAACCTGAGTCACATCATCTCTTATGTGGTCTAATATAATAGTCTATTCTCTGTTCTGCCTAACTCTGTCTTGCTCTTCATCAATCCATTCTCCAGGTAATGTCCAGAATTCTATTTTTAAAATGTAAATCAAATTTCAAAGAGAAAACTAGGAACTCTACAGTGGAGAAACCCAGCGGAAACCCTAAACCAAGAGATCAAGGTTAATATCACCAGTGCTGACAGATCAACATCATGCACCTGCTAATATGATGCCCGGAGATGGCCAAAACATCATTCTGTGGTATTGTAAAAATACATAACCTCAATCTCATCATGAGAAAACATCAGACAAATGCAAAATGGGAAATAGTCTAAAAAAGAATTGGCCAGTATCCTTGAAAACTGTCAAGGCCACAAAACACATAGAAACACTGAAGAACTATCACAGAATGCAGAAGACTAAAGTAGATACCCAAACCAAATGCCATATGAGATCCTGGGCCAGAAAAATGGCATTTAGCAGTTCAACTGGTGAAATCTGAATATCTGCGTAGTAATTAGTAGTGCAGAGAACCAACCACCTCGCCCAAAATCTAAGGAGAGAAAGTGACTATTGTGGTTCAAACCTAGGGGATGGAAAGCAAAGTACTGTTGGAGGGGAAAAAAAATAAAACTGCCCCCAAATAATTCTCTCCTATCTCCACCATGAAACAGAAGCCTAAATCTGTGGGGAAAAGCAGCAGCACTGCTTTCATTAGGGCATTGCTGAAAACTCATTATATTTGTGGAGGGTAACAGAGAAAAGAAACTTAAACATATAAGAATCACATTAACTACAAATGGTCTAAATACCTCCAATTAAAAACAGATGATCAGATTGGATAAAAAAGCAAGACCAGGCTCTATGCTGCTTCTAAGAAATGAACATTAAATGTAAAGACAATAACAGGTCACAAATAAAAAGACAATACATACCAAACTTACGATGACCAAAAGAAAGCTGAAGTGTCTATAAATATAAAGTTTATATCAGAGTAAAGAGCATTACTAAGGACAAAGACTTTTCATAATGACTCAGGGATCAATTCATCAGAAGAACATACAAATCCTCAATATTTATGTACCCCAAAATAGAGCTTAAAATATAATGCAGCATAACCTGATAGAACCCCAATGAAAAATTTACAAATTCACAGTTATAATCAGACACTTCAATGCCCTTCCATCAATAATTGCCAAAACAGACAGAAAATTAGTGTGACTACAGATTGCCTGAACAATTCTATCAAGGAATATGACCTCATTGACACTCACAAAACACTATACCCACCAACAGCAGAAAGCATTATTTTCAGATGTACACAGGACAGTTACCAAGATAGACTATATTCTTGGCTATAAAAAAGAACTTTAACAAATTTAAAAGAATTATTTATACAATGAACATTTCCTGAAAAATGGAATTAAATTAGAAATCAGTAATGAAAATGCACCTGTAAAACCACAAATATTTGGAAAATAAAATACTTCTAATTAAAAGATGGCTCAAAAATAATTCAAAATAAAATTAGAAAGTATTTTGAGTGAATGAAAATTAGAACACAATAAATCAAAATTTGAAGGATGCCACTAAATCGGCACATAGAAGGACACAGATAGCATTAAATGCCTATTAGAAAGAAAGTTCTCAAATAAATGACCTTGGTTTCCACCTTAATAAAATACAAAACAAGCAAATGCAATTTAAAGTAAGCAGAGGAAAGCAATTAATAAAGATCAGAGCAAAAAAATAATGAAATAGAAGATAGGAAAAAGAATAGATAAAATAAGCAATCCCAAAACCTGAATCCCAAATATTAGTAAAACTGATGAACCAATAGCCAGACTGATTAGAAAAAAAGGGAGTAGACACAAATTACCAATGTCAGGAATGAAGGAAGAGACATAACTACAGATTCAACAGACTTTAAAAGAATAATAATGGAAATAAAGCCTTTTTAAGAAATGAGCTTTTTGAGTTTATTGTAAAAACTTGGCCAGGTCAGACGTTCAAGGAGAGAACTTAGTGAAAGTCAATGAAGACTTCAGAACCAGGATCCATATAAAATAATAATGTGGAAATTAAAATCGTGTTAAGCAGTAATCTCTTGAAGAAATGATATGACAATAAGAACCAAGCACTCCTTGTTCTGAGTGAGCTGTAAATTTTAAGGCTAGGGTGTTTTCCTCAACACAAGATGCTATTAAGCTTTAAAATGAGTGAGGTAGAATGTGAGGATGATTTGCTGATATCTGGGCTCAAGGCTTGGTAAAACTTAAGAGGAGGTACTACTGGTTTGTTGCCAGGCAGACAACAAATTGTCTTCAAATTTTAAATGTGGGGGGAAAGCAATATAGTTAGCATTGAGGTCAAGAGTGAGACTTCTGGGTTCAAATCCTGCCTCTACCATTTAACAGCTCTGTGACCTGGGACAAGTTATTTCACTTCTCCTTATTTCAAATTTCACCTCTGTAACTTGGGGATGTAGAGATGTTAAAAGGAATGAATACGTTCATATGCAAAAAGCACTTAGAATAGTGCCTGGAATGTGGCAAATGATGTATAAACAACAGCAATACCCTGCCAATGCACACACCCTAACATCCCCATATGCATAGTCTCTGGAGCATCTCCTTCTAAATTGTTCATAAATATTGGTGGTTAGGAGGAGTGACGCAAATGATGTGAGTAAATAAGATTCCCTCTGACCCAGTTACTATTACATTCATTTGACAGCTAAAGAAAAAGGCTCTGAGGTGTAAGTGATTTGCCCAGTCACACAGCTTGAAAATAGCAGAAGCAGGCTCTGAAACTATATGGCGCCCAGCCTCAAGCTCCCCACACACCCCTGTGCTTTCCATTTCTCATGTCCCTGTCAGCTCCCAGGAGTCTGATTATTCCTAAAGCCATTCTTTTGTATGATGTGAACACTGCTGTGTGATATCCGAAGAGAAGAGAAGCAAGCTGGAGATGAGTGTAAGTATATTTTCAGCTCTTTCTTCTTCCTCTGTTGCTTCCTGCTCTCAGCCCTCTAATTGCTAACATACTTGGAATGTCTCTCTTAGTTTCATTGTGGTTGTTAGCACTTGTCCTTTAGCTATAGGATGCCTCCCAGATGTGTCTTCCCTCCCTCAGGTGTTGACTAACGTGTGGATGTGACATTGTATTCTACTTGCTGCTGCCATCAGCGTCACGAGTGATGTTATTGTCTCTCTAGTGGTAGTAGTAGAAGCAGCAGCAGCTAAAATCAAAGCACTGTCGAAGAGACAATTCTCTTTTCAAATGTTCAAATGCCATCTGTTTCAGCATTCAGACTTGTCTCTTCATGGCAGTAGCCACAACTTCAGAGAGGATGTGTTTTGAATATACGCACTCGATGAGTTGTATAAAGAGGCCTATAAAATGCCCAGCTAAGTAGCAGGCAATCTTTATCATTTAAGGAATAAGAAAAAAAAAGTTTCAGATTTAGGGAAGAATAACACATGCATGGGAATCAGGAACCCTAGATTTCAGTCCTGGCTCAGTTATGTACTAGGTATGTGATCTAATCTAATCTCTCTGCACTTCTAATGTAAAATGGTTTCTCTGAATGTAATTAGGTTTTTCCTAATGAAAAATGGAAATCCCAAGCCTCCCAACATACTGCAAATTTTCCTGTAAGGATCCACTAGATGAATTGTAAAGAATTATACAGCTGTGAAGTGTGCTGTGTGATTGTTGGAAAGGAGTTTACTGCTGTTCTATAAGAATGTTTTGAGAATAGGAGAATAGTCTGTTTCTTACTACCAGCCCATGGGCTGTTTTCTTCCAAAAAATTATCATGCCCCTAAAAATTTTATGTTCAATTCCCAAGTGGAAGTTGAAGAAACAGAAAACAGAATAGAGGAAGGAACAGAAATAACACTGACTTTCAATCAGCACTTGCTTTTTCTTTTTCTTCTAAGATGGCGAATGCCGCATTACTGCTATTCAAATGTCTCCTGGAGGAAAATGCAGTTTCTCTGGGTAGTTACAATGAGAGTTGTCAAATAGACAGGAAAAACCAAGGTGGTGGTAATTTCAAAATGAAGCTATTTGGACTACCTGAGCAGGCAGAAATACAAGGTGATAGGCAGAAGAACATTTTTAAATAGGCAAAATGTGATCTTGGCTGGCCTTCTGTATGGTAATTATGTTTCTCTGACATATTAGGTGCAGTGTCCTTTACTAAAACTCTCTGGAACATACTTTGCTTTTTCTAATCTATCATGGAAATCTTATGCATTTTGTATTATGAGTAAGCATTTTTTCCTCTCTGACAATAGGGGTCAAAAATGCTTGCGTAGTATTTAAGGCGAATTTTCTGAATGACTGAGAGCAGATCAGAATTTTCTTTTCAAGTTCATCAAAGTATGTCTGCATTACAAAAAACAAAATGACAAAACATATCAACCCTGGCAACAATAACAAAGAGACCAAAAGTCCTGCCTTATCAGAAGTATATTCACTTTGCAGTCAGCTCTTTTCCCATCGTGTGCATCTTAGGTTGGTTCAGATCAGCACATCCTTATAGGTTATCACCTAATTCCTTCTGAACACTCTTAATATTCTTAAATTCAGTGAGGCAGTCAATCAGAAAAGATATTTATTGGTGTGAAAACACTGGATGCATTTGACTTTCTGATGACAGATGATTTATGTCCACTAAGTATCACAAGTTGGTTTAACCATGAGCTGTCAAAAATAATTAAAGTCAAGTTTTACTGGACTTTCATTCATATGGTGAAGATTCTTTACTCGACACCTGCTACCAGTGTATGCAAAATAACATTGTAATTATGATGAATTTCTGAGTAATTTGAATCACAAGGATATACCACAAAATATTATTGTAATGTAAAGTATCAGTCTCAAGAAAATAGTTCACACTTAAAAAAATAATTCTTATTTTTTTACTTAACTCATCCAAAGATAAACTCTTCTCCAGTAAAACTTTCAGATTGCTTTAGATTTTAGGTGGAAATATAAAGCTTCTTATATAATGGTAAAAACAAAGCAAAACAACAAAATAAAACAAAATAACAACAAAACCCTGTCATCTAGTTTCACCAAGCCCTTCCTTACCATTCTGATTGCCTTGAATAAAATTTTTTTAAAATATTTATTTCTCCCATTTCCTCTATCAGAAATTTAAATGTTGAAATTCTCCAGAGTTCTGGCTCCCACCCTATTTTCTCCTGTTCTTTTCACTCTCATCCATTTTTGCAGTATCAACCAGCACTCTTACATGGTGCCTCCAACACGCTTCTCCAAAGACTAGACCTCTCCTGAGCTCCTGGCTTATTTCAACCAGCCTGCTGGGATGATTAGCAATTGATCTAAGCCAAAAAAAAAAAGAGGGTTTTTGGGTTAACCAAGGATATCTGATTGCAAAGCAAAAGACATCTGCAGTGATAAGAACAAGACCAAAGGAGTTTCTGAAGCTAACAACAGCCAAAGTTTTGAAGAAACTAATGCAGGAATCAAATAATGGAAGGAGGCCCACTGATTTATCTGCAAAATGTGTAGGATTAACACACAAGCTCAAATAATTGTAGTCTTTGCACTAATTTCTGGGAATATTATGGGAAGTTCTGTTTGCATGGGAAGAATTCTATATAAATGTATGTTATTGAGTAAAATTGTTCTTAGTAAGTTTGAATTTTTATGTTTATGAAGTAATAATTAAAATCCATATACTATTGAATAATTTAACTACATATAATATATGAAACATATACATTATATATATATATTTACCTTGCATTAGACTTTTCTTAACTTCTCTAGGGCATGAGACATTTTATTTTTAAAAAACTCTCCAAACTATGTCATTTACATAAGTCAATAGGCAATTTATAAAAATAGTTTGAAAGGTGTACTGTATGGTGTTATACCAGGTACTGTTCTAAGTGCTTTATGTACAGTTATTTAATTTTCATAACAGACACATGGGATAGTAACAGACACATAGATAGTAACCACTACACTATATTGCTCTTTAATATGCAAGTTCTTCTAGACTATGAAAAGAGAGGGAAAATTTTCTGGCTCATTATTATGAAGCTATTTGTTAAATAAATGAAGTCAGTATCTCAAATTTACCGATGAAAAACTGAGGCCTATACAGAAGTCAAATGAATTTATCCATGGTGATATAGCTAAGAAATGGTGGAACAGAAATTACCCTGATTACACAATATACAAATTCAATCTATAAACACTGCACCAGCTAGAAGGATCTTTTTGGAACACAGATCTGATCATACTGATGCTTTTGATTAACCCCTGCTTAAAAGATAAAGGAAAAAATCTTTTTCATGGTCTTCAAGATTCTGGGTGATTTGGACCCTGCCTACTTCTCCAGAGTTCTCTTACATCACGCCTCCTTCTCTTAGAATCACTCTGCCATCCTTTCATTCAGCCATAATGGCAATACTTCCTACTCCAACAGCACTTGGTACCTGCTGTTCCTTGATGAGAATGCTCTCACCAAGCCCGTTCACATAGTCAATCATGTTCCCCTTTCACCTCTCAGCGCTGGCATTACTTCCTTCCATGAGGATAGTATTCCTGACCACCTCATCGTAGGCCCTCCTGGCACTATTGCAATCGTGTCAGTTGTAATTTGATGGTTATGTGTGTGTATGCAGAGGGGTTGCTGGTGCTGTGCACGTGACTATTTGATTAACACTTGCCTCTTCTAATAGATGGTAAGCCCAGTTCCCAAATTGCCATTCTTTTGCCACATGATGTTGATGATAATGATAACTCTTTTTATTGAGCTCAAATAATTTAATAGTTGCTGAGTTATGAATGTGGCTAAGAGCTAAAATAACGCATTGGAGTTAATCCACATAAAAAGATTATAACTATGCCTGGCTCATAGTAAGCATGTATAAGTGTTTGTTAAAAACATTATTGTATCTCTTAATCACACATCTACTCTCTTTGGGAGGAGCTACTATCTTGCCCACTTGACAAACACTGAAACTGAGCCTCTGAGAGTTGGAGTAAGTTGCTCAGAGTTACACCGTAATAACAATCAAGATTTTTAAAAAGTTCAAATATGGAACACTTTAATTAAAATATAAGTAAACAAAATTCACTGCTGTATCAACATTATATGCCATGGTTATATTTATATAATCTAGAAATGTAAAGGTGGTTTAATATTAGAAATTATTTTACATAATATCATACATAACTGAGACAATGGAGAAAAATATGACTATTGATAAACATTAAAAGACATTTAACTTTTTATTAAACCAGGAATAAGGTGATTTAAAAATTAATCATCCTTTGAAAAGACTAAAATACATCTTTCAAATAATAGCCATAATACATGTAATGTTGTAACACTAGAGACATCCCTTTCAAGTAGGGCACAAGGCAAGAACACACACTATGACTGAACTCATTTGGCACCACCTCAAAAGGTAAAGCAAAAACAAGATATAAGGAAAAGAAAAGTTTAATTATCAGACATCTGGAAACTATTATTATTAATAGAAGATGATTTAAGTCCTTACCAAAACAAAACAAAATACAATCAAGAGAATCCATTAATGAAATATGAAAAATAAGAAATAAGAATCCCACTAAGGCAGCAGTTATCAAAGTATATCACCTGGAAGTTGTTAAAATAGAAATTCTCAGGCTCCATTTCAAACTTACTGAATCAGAGACTTGAGTTGAGGCCCAAAAATCTGTATCTTAAGAAGCACTCCAAGTGATTCTGGTTCATGTTAATGTTTCAAGAACTATTGATCAAAGGAAGTAGAAATGAAAGGTAAGAAAAGCCTTCTCCATTTCTCTGCAATAATTAGTTAAAAATATAATGGAAAATATTGCATTCCCAATCACATAACATTGCCAGGTTTAACCACAAGGGGAAGAATCATTCAGGAAACCCAGTTAAATTTGATAAAGAATGAATAATTTTTTTACTTTATGTCCCAAGTATTGCATGGAACATAAATCAGTCATTTTTTTGAAATTTAAATTTAACTGGATGTTCCTTATTTTATCTGGCAACCTTACCAATGAAAGCAAAATATAAAATACCAGGTGTAGACATAACAAAAAATATGTAGGGACTAAATAAAAAATCAATAAACTTTATCAGAGGGAATAACAAAAATGATGTAACATAGTTCTGAGCACTTAATGTACTAGATGCTCTTCATGTTACTTTGAACTGCATGTTCAAACTACAGTTGACCCTTGAACAATGAAGGGGTTAGGGGCACCAACACC
This sequence comes from Phataginus tricuspis, assembly GCA_029783875.1. Classification (NCBI taxonomy): domain Eukaryota; kingdom Metazoa; phylum Chordata; class Mammalia; order Pholidota; family Manidae; genus Phataginus; species Phataginus tricuspis. The sequence goes on along the minus strand of JAQQAC010016209.1, from coordinate 118,779,219 downwards.
CACAGAGTTGAAAATCCACATACAATTTTTAGCTCCCCAAAAACTTAATTACTAAAAACCTACTGTTGATCAGAACTGTCTTATTGATAACATAATCATCTCATTAACACATATTTTGTATATGTGGTTATACAGGCTTCTTACAATAAACTAAGCTAGAGAAAAGAAAATGTTTGTTTTTTAAATTGTTGCAAATCTCCAAAAAATGTTTAATATATTCATTGAAAAACATGTATGTATAAGTGGACCCATGTAGTTCAGACTTGTGTTTTCAAGGGTCAACTGTACATGTATTAACTCATCTAATACTCCCAACAATACTATAAGTTGTGTACAATGTTGTAGTTGAGGAAATGTAATCACAGAGAGGTTAAATGACATGCCAAGGTCACATAGATATAAAGTGTCTTGCATTAATAGAGAGACGCATCACACCCTTAAATTGGAAAGCTCAATATTGTTAAAATGGCCATTCCCCAAAAGTTAACTTTTAAATTTAACATGAGTCCAGAGAAACATATAAGTGAAATCTCTGTAACTTCACAAAAATTTTAAGGTTCATCTAAAAGAATAAACATTTTTAGACCAGCAGGAAATGCTTAAAATTGAGAAATAATAAATGATAAATTTATAATATATGATATTAATACCTAAAGTTTATTGTAACAATATGTGGCTTTCACATGAATATAGATACATATCAATAGGATAGAATATCATAGAATAGAAAAATGGGAGGAAATACACCAAAGTGTTAACAGTGGTTTTATGTTGTAAAGATTTGTGTCATTTCATTTTCCTTTGTGCTTTTCTTTGTTTTCAATTTTCTGTGAATATTTTGTTTTATATTTAGGGAGGAAAACCTATTTTACCTCAAATAAAGAAAAACTAGGAACAAATCAAAGAGTCTTGATTTTTTTCATGCTATTTCAGGGTCCATAGAAAAGCCACATATGCCTGGAGCAGAATGACTTACTTTTTTTTTTTTGTATCATTAATCTACAATTACATGTGCAACATTATGGTTACTAAACTCCCCACTTCATCAGGTCCCCCCCACTGTCACTGTCCATCAGCGTAGTGAGAGGCTATAGAATCACTACTTGCAGAATGACTTACTTTTGACAGATTTTTCTGTCTGGATGTGTTGTTACTGGAACCTCATACTCTCAAAAAAGGCCAAGGTATAAAATTTTTTAGCTTCTACTAAGTAAGCCAGCCATTTTGCAAAACATGTGAAAGACATTTTCTCACTTAAAGCTTTCAACAATGCTGTGCCATGCTGTGAGATGAGTGCTCTAATTAGACATGTTATAGATAAAAAAAAAAAGAAAAATTTAAAAACTCAAAGTGATTATATAACTCAACTAAGTTTTTTATTGGTAATATTGGGATTCAATCCTAATCAGGTTCTCAGTCTGATTCTATTCTGTTCTTAAAATTGCACTCCTACCACCATGTATTCTCTCTCTGGCCAACTGATGCCAACATTCAACTGAAAACCAAGTGAGTTTAAGTATCATTCACTGTCAATTCCTCTACTCCTCTCTATTCAGGCCCCAAATCCAATCAGTCACCAGGTCTTGGTAATTCTCTTGACATTTTCCAAATCCCTATTCTGTTTACTTCTCTCTATTCCATTACAAAACAGCCAACTTCAGACTTCTTTTGGGAAGTTGGACTGCCCGCTACTGGATACAGACATACACAGCCTAGGAAGGACGAGTGACAGCCAGTGACAGTAAGAAACCTTGGAAAACGTGAGCATTTGTGTTGGAGAGATCAATATATTGCTAGGAGGTTTCATGTAGAGACAGGCCAAAGTACTGAGCTGGTGGGTAGACAAACAAATGTAACTGATCTCTGCATTTCAGACCACAGGCTTACAACCTCGCATACCAAGAAAGGTCACCCTTTCAACTTTATACAAATCTACAACCTGCAAGTACTCTGAGCCCTTAAAAAGTCACCTAGAGAAAAGTGGCAGACAGCTCTTCCTATAGACTTCATCTTTTGATCAGATTCATGACCCTCTGGGGGTAGAGGGGACACTAAGGAATGTCTAATCCCATTGCTTCATTTTACCGACAGATGACTTGTGGCTTGAGAGAGCTCAGCACAGGGGTTAAGAGCACGGATTGAGGAGTCCCATGAACATCAGCTCCAAGTCTCACAAGCTGTGGGAGCCTGGGAAAGTCCCTTGAGTTCTCTCTTTACTCTCAGGCAGGTCAAATGGGCAAACAGGCCTTGTACAGTGATCAACAGGCACAGGTGGTGGGGTGCCTCATTCTTGGGAGCTAGCAAAAAGTCTGGTCTGGGAAGCTTTGAAAAAGACCCCTTGGTGGGGCCATCACTGAGCTGGAGGGAACTAAGGGATTTTGTTTGTTTCTGTATTTCTCCCCTGCCCCCTCCCCAACAGCTATAGATCTATGTCCTTAGTCTGAGGCCTTTGATCCTTCTGTTCTGGTCTGCCTACTGAGGGCCAGATCCATTTAGGAAGAGAGAAATCCTGAGTGGCTGGGAAGTCACAGGGCAGGATAAGAAGCTCAACACAGGACATTTTCGTTTAAGAGGTAATACATTTACTAACAGGGCCTGTGCTAATGAAGACTAGAAACACAGGGTTGGCAGTACCTCATAAAAGGCACAGAACATGGTTAGAAAAACCTCCTGGGTATAATTTTAGGAGGAACTAGTGGAGATGGTTGGGTGAGGGGACATCAGGATACTCCTGAACTACTTGACTAAGGGCAGCCTGAGGAAGTGCAGCAACCCATACACCTGTCCCCTGAGGAAAGACTCAGATGTGGTGACAACCAGAGATTTTTTGAGATACTGGAGGCACAAAGATCTGAAATTATAACACTATCTCTTGGCAAAGTAGGAAGACCATTAGCATATATTTGCAAAAGCATAATAATAGAAGCCAAATTCTTGACTAAAGTATCCAATGGGCTTGCACTAAAGGACTTCATAAGGTTGATGGGATTATTTAGGTGTTTGTTGATTTTAAAAGTAGAAGGAGGAGGCATAAAGGGATTGGTAGAATACAGAGAAAATAAAATGTGCAAAAGCCCATTTCAGGAATAAATAAACTGTGTTGAGGATAGTTCTAGAGAGAGAGAAAGCACCAAAGAAAGGAATGTTGAGGGTTTTCATGGATGGTGTTAACCATGAATTGTACTTTGAAGGGCAGGTTTGACTTTAAGCACTGGAATGTGTGTGTAGAGGAGGCAGACATGGACTGAAAAGGGGTGCAAGCAAAGATTTAGAAGTCAGAATAAATATGGCTTCCTGAACGGACAATAAGAAACCTCGACTAGTAAGAGTGAAAGATGTGGAGTAGACAGAGTGAGAAGAGAGACGCTACTGCATGGATAAGAGGGAGTCTGATTAAGAAGGATCTTTAAATGAATGGATAGGTAATTGAGTTTTGACAGGATGGGAAATAGGAGCCATTAAAGGTTTCAAACCAGGAGAACATGATGAAAACCACTCAGATTGAAGGATGAAGAGTCTTAGGTCAGTGGGGAGTGTCATAGATTGATCACTGACCACTAAGTGCATCCTAAAGGAGATTCTCAAAGGTCTCACAAAATTATTTCCATTCATACACTCACTAGTGACATACACATATTTATTCTTTTGTTTCTTTAATGTGAATCTTTTAAGTAGTCATCAGGTTGTAGTCTAAAATATATAATCATTTATGCTCATTTCAGTAACACATGGAAGAATGACATAGGCAGAGTTAGAGGATACAGGTTTACTTAAAATTCTATAGTACTACTTGTCATGGCAATTTATCTCTTTAATGAAGCCTGAGGAGCCAATTTCATAGCTACCAAGATTGGCAGATATATATTATATGACTAAATATAACATAGATGTAATAAAGGTGAAGTTGCTGTTAGTACATACGTCACTGTCCCAGACTCCACGGAGTCAGTCTACTTCCAAACACCACTTCCCTAATAAAGTACCAAGAGAATTATCAGCTCCTTGTATCCCAGGGACTGAAGAATGACTTTCCATTCTCTAGAAAATTACCCTACAAAAACAGAAATGTATGTGGAACAGCAAAGGAAGCAAGGGATATAGGCCCTCTGGGCCAAGTTTGCTGAGTTCAGGCTTCTCATCAATGGGCAATGGGCTTCAGGACATGTCTTCAGATTTGCCTAAAGAAGACCAGTATGTATTTCAGTATTAGGTTCATTTCTACATTTCTAATAACCCCAGGCCAAGTTTTTTCTCTCCTGCTTATAATTTAAGGGTTGAAGAAATTGTGTTGGAGGTCCCCCAAGCCACCTCAGGCACAATGATTCTATCACTAGAACAACTCATAAAGTTCAGAAGCTGTTCTACTCAGTTACAGTTTATTACAGTAGAAGGTCACAGATCAAATTAGCAAGGGAAAATCTGTGAGGGGCAAAATCCAGGAGAAATCAGGCACAAGCTGGTTGTCCCTAGAATACTACCATATTTCAGCAGCATGATGTTGCTTATGTAGTATATTGTGTTTTCCACATTATTTCTGCACAGGATGACATACAAAATTGGAGAAAGAAGCTCTGGAGTGTGAAAGGGAAGCCACATCAATTTCCTGGCTGTTCTACTTTCCACACGCTGCTCCCTCTGCTTGAGCCCTCTCCCATTTATCTGACCAAGTTGCACTCTTTGTCTTAGGTTTTCTTCTAGTTATCCTTGTGACTTAGTGATTCCTACTTCTGATCTTCCACAGAACTTTAATACAAGTCTTAATCCTGTTTGATATATTGTTATTAGTTGTGCTCATATGCATTTCTCCTACTTCCCTAGTAGTTATAGTCTTATTTTTCTTAGGATAGTAGTAAGCATGTAATTGAAGCTTAAATGAAATATACCGTGCTTCAGATCTCATTCTAAGTGTTTTACATATAAAAAATGAATCCTCACAATGAACCCATGAAGTGCTGTTTCCTATTGCTGTTGTAACAAATTACCACAAAATAAATTACCGCACAATGAGAAAATACAAATCTATTAGCTTACAGTTCTGGGGTGAGAAGTCTGGAGTGGGTCCCACTGGGCTTACGTAAATCAAGGTGTTGACAAGGTTATGTTCTTTACTGGTGGCTCTAAGGGATCATTCTTTTCCTTGCCTTTTCCAGTTTCTAGAGAACACACACGTTCCTTGGCTTGTGGGGCCTTCCAGCAATGGTGGGCTGAGTCCTTCTCATGATGCCATGTCTGGTTCTCTCTCTGAGCACAGCCCAGAAAGACCATTTGCTCTTAAGGACCTCTAGAATTACAAGGAACCCACCCAGATAATCTAGGATAACCTCCTCATCTCTTGAGGTTTTTAATTTAATAACATCTGCAATGTTCTCACTGCCATAAAAAGTAACAGATTCACCGGCTTTGGAGATTAAGGCATGGACATATTTGAGGTTGGAGGGGCATTATTCTGCATCCCACAGATGCACAGTGTTGTACAGATGAAAAACTGGGACCCAAGGAAGTTCAGTAATTTACTCAAAGGAATAATACTGAGGCTTGGATTCAAATGCATTCTGGTTCTACAGGACTGTTTAAAAGTAGTGTCTACCCATCAGGATTCCCTAAAGAAGACAGCACTTCATTTGGCACACAGTAGTTGCTCATTGTGTATTCATACAATTGTTGGCAGTTTGCAGATGGTAGAGTAGTAAGTTGGAGGTGGTAGAATACTGAGGGAACCCAAACCCTGCCTACTTACTCTCATTCTTCCCCTGTTCCCAATCCTCCTTGTCACTACTAAGATTTATTTTAGTTTTCCAATAGATGTATATATTTCCTTGTATTTTACCATCACAGCTTAATGTGAATTCCATTCTAGCATGACCTCAGGGATCTTGGAAGCTCAGAGTGTTTCCTAAGGAACATTTCCAATTGCAAGCAGGTCTAGATAGTATAAAAGAGTTTTGTTTGTTTGGGGGATTCAGAATAGGTTGCAAATTGCACAGAGATCTAAGAGGCCCTAGAAAAAGCCGGACATGGGCTCTGGCTCTGAGTTTCCTGAAGCCCTCAGATAAAATTTTCAGCTTTCTTGGTCTTTAAGACTACCCTAACACTCTTGTTAGAACACTGAAACAGAGGACAAAAGTCTGGAAAGCCCTTGCCTATAGCAGTATATTTTTAAAAATATGTATTACTCTTCACATGTATCTCTCTACTTAACATTCTTCAGGGTCCTTTTACCAGCCAGGATACAAGCTCTTGGGTGTCTTCTGCATAAAAGCTACAATTAGAATATTTATGTATTTTTAGGGCAATAAAGGAATAACTGAACATCCATAACTAGCAAACACAATATTTGCATAACAAAGCTTGTCTTTCTCTCAGTCCCTGGACAGCCTTCTTTGTGTCGTGGCAGTTGCATCCCCTGGAGGTCAGTCATCATTATAAATTTAAAGTGACTTTTACAAGAACTCAATTAAGAACAAACTCAGGAGAAGTTAGTGCACATGTAATTCATGTATTCACTTGGTTACACAAGTCGCATAACAATGACTAGCAAGGTGTAACTTCAGAGGATACAGTACTGCCTAGTTGTTAGCAGTTCCAGTAGCTGAATAAATGTAAATAGGAGTTAATCATAAACTCTTCATGAAAAAAAGCATCCTAGGCCTCCTTTTCCCCCTTTATTATAGGGCTTAGCATGTGCAGGATCTCACATCGAAAAATATTTTTTAACAATTTAATTGAGTACCTATGTGGGGACACAGGATGGCAACCTATTTGGTGCAGAGAACTAGTGGATGTAGCACAGTAACTATAGGTAACACATTTGCTATGGAGTCTCTGCATTTTAAGGAATATACTTTTAAAATCAGGATCTGTAAAGTAAATCTGATTTTCTTGTTGGTTCCCATTGTAAAATCAGAGAAGTAATCTATGGGGAAAAGAATGAACAGGCGGATGATTTTTTGGTTTTGGATTTTTTTTTTTTAATGATGAGAAAAAGGTGTGTTCCACACTTAGCCCTTCACTTTTTTCTTTGTGGTGTTTTCCGAATTGGCAATACTGCACTAAAAATTCTCTTCCACCTCCTTTCACTCTCTCTAACACTTCTACAAGAAATGGAGTAAAATTCAAAGCCGTCAGCGTTGATACTTTTATTAGCCCCGATAGAAGAAGAGATGGAAATAATTGGCTAAAATCAGGTTTTCAGTTAACTATTTTACTTCACTTAAAGAAAAAAAAAATCTCTGCAAGACATCCTACTACCTCCTATAGCTAAGAACTTTTTTAAAAAAAATTAAGAGTCTCTGTTCATTTATTAATGTGTCAGTGTGACATATTGTAATTAACTGTATGAAATAAAGCAACATGTATGGAGGAAAGCTGATACACAAAATTTCCATTTGAACATAACAACAGGCAGTATCAAGAGCTTTTCCTAATATTAACGGCTTGCTGCTTCTGCTTTTTATCTTACTATGGCGATGGAATAAATTGCAACTTAAGATGTTAAGATGAAAGAGTCTGAGTCCCTGAAAAATTTACCCCTAGGTGAGGAGTTGTAACATCAGAAGGACTGTGGTGGGGCACTTTGCCTCCCACAGTCCGCCCAGGGGAAATGCAGGGCCTGGCTATGTGCCTTGCGTGTCTTTGCAAATCAGTTGCTCCATAATGATTTTCTGATTTTAAGGCTGGTGTAGAATGAAAATTTTTCTGTTTTTTTTTTCCAGAACGGATAATGAACTATTGGAAGTCACAATTAGCATGCAAAATAAATTTATTGCTAAAATAATCACAGCATTTTAATCTAAACTTTTCAGTTTGGAGAATTACTTAACCCTAAGTCATAACAACTTCTGAGATGTGGAAAAATAGAAGTAAGGACTCCTAACCTTCTTACTCCATGATGCAGCTGTCTTTAAAATTTGCCTCTGTCTTATCTGGAAGGGAAACACAGCATTCCATTTGAGAAATAATTGGCTGTTTTTTTCCCCTAAGCTTATGACAAGCAAAAACCTATGAGCAACAGAGTTTCCTAAAAATAGAGTTGGTAAGTGTTCAATTCATGTTTGTCTGATAAATGAATGCAGTGCTCTAGGCACTGGGCTGAAAACTGTAGTATGGGAGATGTATACAGCATAGTTCTTATTTTTAGAAATTTACATCAGAGTGGGGTCAGAGACTCATAAGCAAATAACTGTAATGAAATTTCATAATGCCTTGCTAGGGACATAGAGAGGATGTTTCAGCAGCAAGAAGAAGGAGTGCTCAGTTTTGATTGGGACAGAAAGGTGGGTGGTTTCTAGGGAAATTGAAGTAAGTGGGGTCATTGAAGTGTATTAGCAGTTTATATTTTCTTGAAAAGCATCTAGTTATAAATAATCTTCCTTTTGATAAAGGTTAAAAATAAGATAATTATAAAATAAAGCTGAGGTCATGAGTTATATTACTGCTGTTCTTAGTTTGTCTCTAAAATTATCTTTCTCAAACCAAACAGGGAATAAGGTATATGTTGTCATTGTTGTTTAGTATGTGTATATTTTTTGTTTTGGGGAGCACTGTTGACCCAAACCTATTCAATTATCCAATCATAAAGATTTTATTAACATACTAATATATACTGATTAATATGCTGATTATTAACATCTGGCCCATACAACCTTCTAGTCAGAAAACATACAGTGACTGGCTTTTCACCCGAACATTATTTTTCTTTTATCACTTGTGTTCTTATGGCCATAACCTTTGATCCATGCCTTATGTTCAGCCTAACTCATTAGACATGCATAAATATCCTTCCCTGTTTGTTCATCTTCTTCCTAAATGATAAAGGTTAGAGTGCTCCAGAGTTTAGCGTTTGGTTCACTTCACTTCTCTTACACTCACAACCTTGGCAATTTCAGATTTATAGAAATAACTAACCTTTATGTGCTATCGTTTTCTATATTGACATCTGTGGCTTTGGCATCCCTGTCGAACTTCACACTTATCTGTGCAACTGCCTTCCTGACATTTCCTCTTCTGGAACTGAACTCTCAGTTCGTCCCCAAGAACTGCCTCTTTGCCTCAGTAAGTGGCATCCACCGAGTTGCTCAGGACAAATGGGTTGTCATCCTTAATTACTCTCCTCACCAGTACTTCTAACCAGTGCATCAGCAAATCCTGTTGGCACTACCACCAACATATCCCAAGTTATATTGTGTTCCTCAAGATTACAAACAAATCCCAAACTTACAACTCTTAGAAGCATTTCTACTGCCGGCTCACTAGTTGGAGCAGTCCTCATATTTTGCCATAACTGCTGTGGTAGCCAACGTGGGGCAATTCGTGTTAGCTCAGTCTTTGCAGCGGGGAGTTAAGGGGATGACAACTTTAAGGGTAGTGCTGTGTAATGAGTGATCAAGGTGGAATGGAGGCCAAGACCATTGAAACTGAAGAAGTCAAGGAACAAAAAGGCCAGGGTATAGAAGGATCATCTATGTGAACTTTAAAATTTCCAAACTGACAGCAAGCATGTGGCTAGAAAGCAATAGAGGGATTCAGGTGCTAAAATCTAAAACATTAAACGAATGAGGGGGGAACTCTTCAGTCCCATGTATTTCTACATCCTTTCCATTTCCCCTCTACTAATAGTGGTCTGCTTTCTCCTCTCATCATTCTCACCTGTCTATGGGTTTTCTGTGCAGCCTTTCACATTTAGGTCCTGTTAGTGGCCTCAGTCCATGAACTGTTTTTCAGTTCAAATTTCTAAGACTAAAAAAACAGATTGGTGAGGCCTATTCCTATTTCGATGGTATTTTTTTTCATGTGTGTGGCAGGCCACATCACAGCTCACCCATTGGTCATGTTCCTCCCTCTGATGTGATCAACTGTAGCCAGAAGGCATACAAGGAATAGTATGGCAGGGATAAAGGGATCATGAAGTTACATTCTATTGTAACCAGTAGAAATTGGCTTGAGTGGTTTATCTTAAGGTTAAAGGCACTCTGGACATGGCACACAGTTATTGAAATCTCTATATGATGAGTCAGAGGTGGAAGTAGTGAAACAGCGGAGAAGAGGCAGGCAGCATGAGGAAGACTGGCATTTGTGTGCTGGCATTTTAATAGAACAGAACAGAAGCAAAGCAAAGTAAGAATGCACATGACTTTAGCTAGTGCTTGATGCATCTTGGATATTAAAATGTGTTTTAGTTCTTTTCTTTCATTCTTTCACCCAATATTTATTAAGCTGCACCTGTCTGCTAGTGGTATGCAATGAGTAGACAGTCCATGTAAGAAAAATTACTAATTCTGTGAAGTTGCCCCTGATACAAATATCCTACTTGCTATCTCAAAAATTAGGCCACTTTAACTAGCTCCTAATTCATCAAGAAGTATCTGCTCTGCTCTATACATGATTTCCTCTTGTTATTTCACTTTCCCTTAATATAAAGTAGGAAGAAGGATAGCACACTTACTTCACAGAAAACTAGAAAGACTAATTAAGTCAGGAGGCAGTGCTTTGACAATGAAGGTGGTTACGGAATATAAAAGTGCTAAAGAAGTACCCAGCAGTTGTGAGGTCAGTGCCGTCTGGGATAACATTGCCACGAATGGGAGGCACATCATAATGCTTTAGAGTCACAAAAGGGCTTTGGTGAAAATTCAAGTGGCACAATGAAGTGCTTGATAGGCTTGGATTTCCAGTGAATTATTACTCTGTTATCGAGCATATGGTGTAGGGACCCAGGACAGGCCACTGTGCCATGCAGATTGTTTTAGAGTTGAGAACAATCAAGGCCCAGAAGACCCAGAAAGAAACTTTGACCTCCCACCCCACCAACTGCATAAAGAGACTTTAGACAAAGGACAAGATAGAGGACCTGCTCTAGGAGGAGAGCGGTTGCCTTAGACAGCTAGATTATAATGTAAAGTAGGGGTGGTAGACAGGGAGGGATGTGGCCAAGTCCGTTCAAATTCCTCTCTGTGCCCCCTCCCCATTGTTCCTCTGTGGCCCAGCAAACATATGTTCATCAAGCATTTATTTTTCATGTTCCTGTGAGTTGCTTCCATTTTCCTTCGAAGTCTCGGACCCCTCCCCCCTTCTCCTTGGTTCAGGGTGACGGACGGACCTCATTCTCCCTGACTGCCTTTGGAACCCTGTCTCTGGCTTCCCAGTAAGTATACACCTAATGAAACTTTGTTTTTTTCTCCTGTTAATCTGTCTCATGTCTCAGGAAATTTCTTCCTCCTCAACAACAGCGTCTAAAAAAATACAATGACACATATTCATGATGAAAATGGGATTTAGGTGGACTGACTGAATGAAGTGAAGAACCCCATCATGATGTGTCTCCCCATGTTCAGAATGTCTGTGAGATAAAACTCTGCACTGCCTGATCCTGAGTTACAAATACTAGAACAAAGGAGTTTGGAGGCCAAGTCCATTGGACATCAAACATGCTCCCAGGGTTGAGGGCGAAAAATTTTCGTCTACCCTTCAAGATTCTTTTGGCTGGTCTAACAATTAAACTGACATGAGACAGATTAACAGGAGAAAATCAGTTTAATAACAAGTATATCTCCTGCATACATGGGGAGAGACCCAGGAAAATGGAGTAACTCTGAAATGGCTCAGACTATCACCTTAAATACCATTTCCAGCTAAAGACAAAAGATGTTGGGGGGCCATTAATCAGAGGTGGAAGCCACCAAGCAAAGCACAGTAAACAAGGGTAAGGTTGCTATGAAGATTTAAGTCTTCTCCATTGACAAGCATTTCTAGAGACTTAGAGTCCCCCTCCTTTTCCTGGTACAGACAGGAACACACCTTTCCAAATGGAGATTTCCTTTATATATGTAAATGCCTCTTACAAAAGGGTAACTTCTACCCAGTGTTCAGAGCTTTTTAGGAGTCTGCAGATTCCTAAAAATAAACAGCTTAAAATATTCAATATGCCAAAGAGGTGTATCTTAGAGTGGCAAAATTTGCTGCGCTACACCAGGATCTGAGAAATTAGGTAAGACAAAGGTTGGAAAGTAGGCCTGAGAACATAGATTTTGAGCACTCCTATAAATACATCCTGCATAGTCTGTGGTCTAGTCAGGGATGGGGAAAGCAGACTGAGGAAAGAAAGGAGATTGCAGGTGGTCCACTCATTTATTTCCTTGCTTGCTATTTATTTTATTGTATTGTTATGGGTTGAACTGTGTCTCCTGCAACAAAAAAAAAGATATATTGAAGTCCTAACCCCCAGCACCTATAAATGTGACTTATTTGGAAATACAGCCTTTGCTGATACATTTAGTTAAGATGGGGTTATAGCGAGTAGGGTGGGCCCCTAATCTGACATGACTGGTATCCTTATGAGACCACCACCATGTGAAGACAGTGACACACACGGAGAATTCCATGTGACAACAGAAGACTGCAGTTATGCAGCAGCAAGCCAGAGGGCCAAAGATCACTGGAAACCCCCCAGAAGCTAGGAGAAGGGCATGGAACAGATGCTTCCTCAGAATTCTCAGGACCCCCCTTCTCTGCCCCGCTACTTTCAGGCTTCTTGCCTCCAAAACTATGAGAAAATCCATTTTTGTTGTTTTAAGCCACCCAGTCTGTGGTACTTGGTCACGGCCGCCATAGCACACTAACACACTAAGGATGAGGAAATATCCAATTAAATATCCACATACACCTTTATTTTCCTCACAAACAAGCCTGTGCTCACTGGCTGCATGGCGTCAGGCAGGGGCTGGGAAACTGTGTCTCCGAAGGGCTTTGTGGCCCTGGAGGCCTCAGTTGCAGCTACTGGTCTCTGCTGTGGGAGTCGAGGTTACTAACAGTAAGTAACAAATGGGGGCATCTGTGTTCCAGCAAAACCTTCTATATGGCCTTTGAAGTTAGAACTTTGTCATTTTCAAGTCTCATGAAATATTCTTTTGCCTTTATTCAACTATTTAAAAGTGTAAAAACTCACATTTAGCTTGTGGGCCAGATTTGGCCTGTGGGCCATAGTTTGCCAACCTCTAGTGTAGGGAAAAGAGGGTAGGTTTTTGAGTTCGATAGACTGGGCGCTACTGCTTCCTAGCTGTCTAATTTTTTTTAATGCTTTATTTATTTATTTATTTATTTTTGTTTTTTTTATAATTTATTTTGGTATCATTAATCTACAATTACATGTGCAATATTATGGTTATTAAACGACCCCCTTCATCAGGTCCCCCCACCAACCCCATTACAGTCACTGTCCATCAGCATAGTGAGATGCTATAGAATCACTACTTGTCTTCTCTGAGTTGTACAGCCCTCCCCGTGCCCCCCAACATTACATCTGCTAATTGTAATGCCCCTTTTTCCCCTTTATCCCTCCCTTCCCACCCATCTTCCCCAGTCCCTTTCCCTTTGGTAACTATTAGTCCGTTCTTGGGTTTGGTGAGTCTGCTGCTGTTTTGTTCCTTCAGTTTTTTTTCTTTGTTCTTATGCTCCACATATGAGTGAGATCATTTGGTACTTGTCTTTTTTGGCTTGGCCTAGCTGTCTAATTTTTAATGTCACTTTACTTTTCTGAGTTTGGTTTCTGCCCTTTCAAACTACAGATAATTATGGTTTCCTCAAAGGGCTATTAAAAGAATAAATTTGCTCGTAGCAAGATTGGCTTCATGGGCACATGATCTGTGCAACTGCCCAGGGCCCTGCCTTTACGAAGGCCCTGCATTTGGTGTCCGCATCTTGAGATGCTTAATAGTTTTGAGCAGGTTCTGTATTTCGGTCTTACGTTGGGTGCTGCGAATCATGCAGCCAGTTATGGCTCATAGCCTAGGCCAGGAGCCCAAAAAGAAAAGCTATTTTTATTACTGTGCACTGTAATGTGTGAATACTTGTAGATTAATGAAAAGCTAAACTCTATGCTTGGCTAAGGAGGCATGGTTCTTTGGGAGAGGGCAAGAACATTACCTCACCAAACAAAAGCAGTGATCACTGAAAGACCGACATAGCTGGAACAGATGAGTAGACTGACACGGGAAGTACGAACACAGTGCCCCAACTCTGTAACATGACAAATTAGCAGCCGAGAGGAAATGCTCCAGAGACAGCCAGTTTGCGTGGGAGCCCTAACTATTCTCCTGTGATGAAGGTCTGTGCTATGAAATAACTTTGGAAATGTGCCGGTTTTGCAGGGATGTGTGTACAGAATGTTAAACAAATCCTTGCAGTCAGGCCTTGCGGCAGTCTTTATTTTCGGCAGTGACATCAGAGCATTTATCCAAACACTTGTCTAAATAGAAACGCAAAAAGAGGTGCACTGCAGTGTCTGCTGAGCAGAGTAAATCCTACATTGGTAGAAATCTGGGACTCGGAGGCAGTCTCGCCAACCCAGCCCAGATAATTTCTTCTGTCATTGTATGTGAACAAACGGGAAAACTCAGAGCTCCAAATGAATTAGATGCTCATTGACTTTTTCCCCCCACTTTTCAGAACTACTGCTCAGGTAGAGGCTGGTACTATGCAATTCAAAAATAAAGGAGCCACACCATTTTTTTCTTTGTATCTGCAAGGACAGCCTTATGTTGAAAAAGTTCCCTTTGACAGTTCTCCAGCATGCTTGGGTTTATGTCAAACAGCATTTCAAAATCTCTCAGCTAATACAAAAATTCTAATTGCCGGCTCATAAGCTAAAGCCAACTCTTCCCATCTCCTGTGAGCTTTGATAGGGCTTTAACAATGAGGGCATATATAGTAAGAAGTGAAGGGGGTCCGATCCAAAAAGCTTGTACTCAGCAACCATTCTGCCAATGCCAGATGCCTCCTCTGGGGAGTGGCTTTGGTGAGATATAGCTTGTTCAGAATTAGTTAAGAAAACAAAACCATTATAAAACAACTTAGAGCATTTGCTAGGCAGTTATATTACACACCAATGACAATTATGTACAGACCTTAACGATAGTATGGAATTGATGTGAGCTTCCCTCCTCCCCCCACTAGTATTGGTGAACCCCTGAGTTATTCTGTGTGCATGTGTGCTGACCCTAAACTTAGTGCTTTGTTGTCTAGGTGCCTGGACGGGCCCTGAGCCACTGCTCCACTTCTTTCTGACTCCCACTGGACTGGTCCCCTCCCTGTTTCAGCACACATTCAAGGGTAAGTAGCCCAGGCCTTACATCTTCACATTCCTAGCCAAGAAAGTGGATGAGAAATACAAACCTTCTTAGCCAACAAGTTCAGGCATCTCTGCCCTGCTCCCCCTCTGGTCTCCAGTGGTTGCGCATTGAGCCCCTTTATCGTTCCCTAATACCTCCAATATGCGCTGCTCAGGAGTGGAGAGCAGTGAAGATCAAATTAGTCAAGTTGGCTTCTTATTAGTAGCTCTGGAAAAGGACTTGAATGAAGGAGGGTTTGCAACTAATGGCTGAAATGAGAGGAAATCATCCTTGCTATTCCTACTCCTGATTCCTGAGTGAGCAGAAGGCTGGCTGATTTCCTCTTTACTAAATAGTGTCCTGAGGGTTTGAATGCTTTGTAAAAATGCCTGCCTTAGATTGTATCTAACAATGGGAAACTAATCAGTTGGCTGGGCTCAAATGCATTTGCTAGTTAAGTTTAAGAGACAAAATAGATTTCATGGATTTCCCCTTCCACTTAAATGACTGGGTTTGAATTTTTTTTCTCTGTTTATGGTTTGGTTTTGTTTCATTTTTTTTATATATCTAAAAGACATGGCCTTTCGGAGTATAGTGGGACTGAAATAAATAGGTAAAAAATTAAGTAAATAATACAGCAATTTTAGATAGCAACGAGGGCTAGGAAGAAAATAAGGCAGGATGAAGAGGCAGTGCCTGGATGGGGCCATGATGCTCTTTTAGGCAAGGTGGGCAGAGAAGGCCTCTTGAGTAGATGACATTAGATCAGATACCTGAGTGATGAAAAGGAGAAACTTTGTAAGGAGCAATTTCCAAGCAGAGGAATGGCAAGAATGAAATCTCTGAGGCAGCAAAGAACTTGGGCTGCATGAGGAACTGTAATTAGGCCTGTGCGATTGACACAATGAACAAGGGAAAGAGTGGTAAGAGATTAAATTGGAGGTGTAGACAGAGATCAGAGAATACAGCAACCTGAAGGCTCTGCTAAGGGTTTGGGGTTTGAGTCTAAGCGCAGTGGGAGCCATTTCGAGTTTCAAGCAGGGAAGTAGCATGATCTCATTTATGGTTTATCCTGTCTGGTGTGTTGAGAACAGGTAGTAGGGCAGGTAAGACTTGAAGCTGGGGGACCAGTGAGAAGGCTGTTGGAATAGACCAGGTGCGAGATAAAGTGAGAGACCTGGACTAAAGTGGTCATGGTGGAGATGCTGGCAAATAGCAGGATCTATTTTAGGCGATCACATTTTAGGGTAGAACTTATGTATCCATTGATTAGATATTGGGAGGGAGTAGGACTGAGGGAAAAAGAGAAGTCCAGGACCACTGTTTGGTTAATGGCCTGAGAAACAGTGTGACATTGGATAAGTAACTGAATGTCTCTGAATCTGTTTCTTCATCTGTAAAGTGACAATTACCACAGCCGCACCTCATAGTCATTCTTGCATTGTGTGCTTAACTAATATTAGTTGTAGGCCTTTTATTATCAGCTGTTTTGCTATTGTTTTACATTTTTATCTTAAGTTGGCCCACAGAAGGATTCTAAAAAGTTATTAAAGGACATTCTTTTCATTCTATGTGCATGGAAACTGATGTGCAGAATTGTGAAAATTTGATAGCACATGGCAAGTAAGTGGCAAATGCAGGACTGAAATCCATGTCTGTTTGCTTCAAAGCTTGTGCTCTTTTTGGTTAAATGCTACCCAGAACTGTGATGGTGGACCGAGCCTGGGAGGCACGACTCTACCTTAAGGAGCCACAATGCTATACTTGGGAATCCAAACAGGAAGTAAAACTTTGAAACTTTATAGAAAGCAACAAGCCCAGAGTTGCTCTTCTAGTCCCCTGGAGGTCCTCCTAGGAGGTGGAATAGGAGAAAGGCATTCTGTTAAAGTTTGCCCAGGGTTGTCAACATTTTCTTTATTTTTCTCCATTTAATTTTAAACTGCACGTTATGAAGCAGATGGGATCCCACTAGCAGTTTAGCTTGGAAATGCAGAATGTCTAAAATGAGCTAACCCAATGCACCCCCAGTCCACTATAAATATTAAGAAAATTGATTTTTAAAATGTGAGAACAACAGAACACCCCAGAGTCAAATGAAGCTAAATATGGGGATTATATTTTCAACACACAGATTTCCCTGTGTATTTTTTTAATTTTGTTTTTGTTAATCTACAATTACATGTGGAACATTATGGTTACTAAAATCCCTACTTCATCAAGCCCCCCAAACATACCCCATTACTGTCACTGTCCATCAGCGTAGTGAGATGCTATAGAATCACTACTTGTCTTCTCTGAGTTGTACAGCCCACCCCGCACCCCCCCAACATTAAGTCTGCTAATCATAATGCCCCTTTTTCCCCCTTGTCCCTCCTTCCCACTCATCCTCCCCAGTCCCTTTCCCTTTGTAACTATTAGTCCATTCTTGGGTTCTGTGAGTCTGCTGCTGTTTTGTTCCTTCAGTTTTTTTCTTTGCTCTTATGCTCCTGATATGAGGAAAATCATTTGATACTTGTCTTTTTCTGCCTGGCTTATTTCACTGAGCATAATACCCTCTAGCTCCATCCATGTTGTTGCAAATGGTAGCATTTGTTTTCTTCTTATGGCTGAATAATATTCCATTGTGTATATGTACCACATCTACTTTATCCATTCATCTACTGATGGACACTTAGGTTGCTTCAATTTCTTGGCTATTGTAAATAGTGCTGTGATAAACACAGGGGTGCATCTGTCTTTTTCGAATTGGGCTGCTGCATTCTTAGGGTAAAATCCTAGGAGTGGGATTCCTGGGTCAAATGGTATTTCTATTTTGAGTTTTTTGAGGAACCTCCATACTGCTTTCCACAATGGTTGAACTAATTTGCATTCCCACCAGCAGTGTAGGAGGGTTCCCTTTTCTCCACATCCTCACCAACATTTGCTGTTGTTTGTGTTTTGGATGTTGGCCATCCTCACTGGTGTGAGGTGATATCTCATTGTGGTTTTAATCTGCATTTCTCTGATGTTTAGCGATGTGGAGCATCTTTTCATGTGCCTGTTGGCCATCTGAATTTCTTCTTTGGAGAAGTGTCTATTCATATCCTCTGCCCATTTCTTAATTGGATTATTTACTTTTGGTTTGTTGAGGTGCGTGAGTTCTTTGTATATTTTGGATGTCAACCCCTTATCAGACATGTCATTTATGAATATATTCTCCAAACTCTAGGAGGTTTTTTTGTTCTACTAATGGTGTATTTTGCTGTGCAGAAGCTTTTCAGCTTGATATAGTCCCACTTGTTTAATTTTGCTTTTGTTTCCCTTGCCCAGGGAGATATGTTCATGAAGAAGTAGCTCATGTTTATGTCCAAGAGATTTTTGCCTATGTTTTTTTCTAAGAGTTTTATGGTTTCATGACTTACATTCAGGTCTTTGATCCATTTTGAGTTTACTTTTGTGTATGGGGTTAGACAGTAGTCCAGTTTCATTTTCTTACATGTAGCTGTCCAGTTTTTCCAACACCAGCTGCTGAAGAGGCTGTCATCTCCCCATTGTATATCCAAGGCTCCTTTATCATATATTAATTGACTGTATATGTTTAGGTTAATGTCTGGATTTTCTATTCCATTCCACTGGTCTGTGGGTCTGTTCTTGTGCCAATACCAAATTGTCTTAATTACTGTGGCTTTGTAGTAGAGCTTGAAGTTGGGGAGCATAATTCCCCTGTTTGATTCCTCCTTCTCAGGATTGCTTTGGCTATTCTGGGTCTTTTGTGGTTCCATAAGAATTTTAGAATTATTTGTTCCAGTTTCTTTGAAGAAAGCTGTTGGTAGTTTGATAGGGATTGCATTGAATCTGTAGATTGCTTTAGGTAGTATAGCCATTTTGACAATATTTATTCTTCCTAGCCAAGAGCATGGGATGCATTTCCATTTGTTAGTGTCCTCTTTAATTTCTCCTAGGAGTGTCTTGTAGTTTTCAGAGTACAGGTCTTTCACTTCCTTTGTTAGGTTTATTCCTAGGTATTTTATTCTTTTTGATGCAATTGTGAATGGAATTGTTTTTCTGATTCTCTTTCTGTTAGTTCATCATTAGTGTATAGGAAAGCAACAGATTTCTGTGTGTTAATTTTGTATCCTGCAACTTTGCTGATTTCAGTTATTAGCTCTAATAGTTTTGGAGTGGATTCTTTAGGGTTTTTTATGTACAATATCATGTCACCTGCAAATAGTGACAATTTGACTTCTTCTTTACCAATCCGGATGCCTTGTATGTCTTTGTTTGTCTGATTGCCATGGCTAGGACCTCCAGTACTATGTTGAATAACAGTGGAGAGAGTGGGCATCCCTGTCTTGTTCCCGATCTTAGGTGAAAAGCTTTCAGCTTCTCACTGTTAAGTATGATGTTGGCTGTGGGTTTGTCAGATATAGCCTTTATTATGTTCAGGTACTTCCCTTCTAAACCCATTTTGTTGAGAGTTTTTTTCATGAATGGATGTTGAATTTTGTCAAATACTTTTTCAGCATCTACAGAGATGATCATATGGTTTTTGTTCTTCTTTTTGTTGATGTGGTGGATGATGCTGATGGATTTTCACATGTTGTACCATCCTTGCATCCCTGAGATGAATCCCACTTGATCATGGTGTATGATCCTCTTGATGTATTTTTTAATTCAGTTTGCTAATATTTTGTTGAGTATTTTTGCATATGTGTTCATCAGGGACAGTGGTCTGTAATTTTCTTTTTTGGTGGGGTCTTTGCTTTTTTTTGGATTAGAGTGATGTTGGCTTCATAGAAAGAGTTTGGAAGTATTCCCTCCTCTTCTATTTTTTGGAAAACTTTAAGGAGAATGGGTATTATGTGTTCTCTATATGTCTGATGAAATTCAGCCGTGAATCCAACTGGATCAGGGGTTTTGTTCTTGGGTAGTTTTTTGATTACTGACTCAATTTTGTTGCTGGTAATTGGTCTGTTTAGGTTTTCTGTTTCTTCCTTGGTCAGTCTTGGAAGGTTGTATTTTTATAAGAAGTTGTCCATTTCTTCTAGGTTTTCCACCTTGTTACCATACACATTTTCATAGTATTCTCTTATACTTCTTTGTATTTCTCTGTGGTCCATCGTGATTTTTCTTTTCTCATTTCTGAATCTGTTTATGTGTGTAGATTCTCTTTTTCTTTTAATAAGTCTGGCTAGCGGGTTATTTATTTTGTTTATTTTTGAAAGAACCAGGTCTTGGTTTCATTGATTTTTTTATATTGTTTTATTCTTCTATATTTTATTTATTTCTTCTCTAATCCTTATGATGTCCCTCGTTCTGGTGACTTTGGGCCTCATTTGTTCTTCTTTTTCCAATTTCAATAATTGTGACTTTAGACTATTCATTTGGGATTGTTCTTTCTTCTTTAAATAAGCCTGAATTGCGATATACTTTCCTCTTAGAACTGCCTTTGCTGCGTCCCACAGAATTTGGGGCTTTGTGCTGTTGTTTTCATTTGTCTCCATATATTGTTTGATCTCTGTTTTAATTTGGTTGTTGATCCATTGATTATTTAGGAGCATGTTGTTAAGCCTCCATGTATTTGTGAGCCTTTTTGTTTTCTTTGTACAATTTATTTCTAGTTTTATTCCTTTGTGATCTGAGAAGTTGGTTGGTAGAATTTCAATATGTTTGAATTTACTGAGGTTCTTTTTGTGGCCTAGTATGTGGTCTATTCTGGAAAATGTTCCATGTGCACTTGAGAAGAATGTGTATCCTGCCACTTTTGGGTGTAGAGTTCTGTAGATGTCTGTTAGGTCTATCTCTTCTAGTGTGTTGTTCAGTGCCTCAGTGTCTTTACTTATTTTCTGTCTGGTTGATATGTCCTTTGGAGTGAGTGGTGTGTTGAAGTCTCCTAAAATGAATGCATTGCATTCTATTTTCGCCTTTAATTCTGTTAGTATTTGTTTCCCATATGTCGGTTCTCCTGTGTTGGGTGCATATATATTTATAATGGTTATATCCTCTTGTTGGACTGACCCCTTTATCATTATGTAATGTTGTTCTGTATCTCTTGCTACTTTCTTTGTTTTGAAGTCTATTTTGTCTGATGTAAGTACTGCAACTCCTGCTTTTTTCTCCCTGTTGTTTTCATGAAATATCTTTTTCCATCCCTTCACTTTTAGTCTGTATATATCTCCCTATGTATTTTTTAAGAGAGGTGAAAAGTAAGGGTGTGGAACTGTTCAATCAACCAAGTTGATCTTTATTTACAGAGAAGAAACTCCCCCAACCATTTCTCCAACAGAGGTCCTCTGGCATGTGTCATATATATCTTTTTCTCCTTGACCATGTTTTCCAGCTTGTAGAACACAAAGGGAAGTGCTGTCCATTTCTACCAGAGCCTGGTGCTATACAACACGGGGAGCCTAGGAGAACTCTTAAGAAATTACCTCAGGCTTCCCTCTCTCTCCAGGCCAGCATTGAAACCACCCAAGAGAAAAATTTATCTTCCCTTTCTTTTAACATCATCCAGAGGCAGAGGCTGCCCTGGGTAATATGACCCTTTGCCCCTCATACCCATTTTCAGTTGCATAATTTCCTGCACCCTATAATGACTTTTCTGCTCTCTGCTGTGCACGGGTGTGATGCAAGACATAGCCAAGAGCATTCCAGAGATTTTTAATGGGCAGTGGTATGGGTCATTGGTCCCGAGTTTCAGCTTCTTATTTGTTTGGTAGTAAAGACTATAGGTTGTCTGATTCAACTGCGTGACTCAGCTTTTGAAAAATAAAAGACATGCGAAATCAAAGGATGCTTTTCCTTAAAGGAACAACCCTAAAACTAGTGTTGGTAGCTGCCCAGGTGGAGACATTCAATCTACCAGAACATTCGTTGCAGGTAGCAATTTTTGTTTTATTGGTATCCTTTTGGGGCAATAAACTTGGCAAAATGAAGACAAGTGATCATTTCAGGGCAGAGATAACATCACAGCAGAAGATTCAGCAAGACTGTCTACTTATTACATTGTGTTTTTTCTTCTAAAAATGAAATACTGTAGTTTAAAAGACTATTTAGCTGCAATTTGGAGTTGTGTAAAGAAACATTCCATATTTAAGTTAAATCAGTCTCCAGGGACTGAATTTTAACCGAAAGACCACAAAATTAGATATAATACAGCATCAACAGTATTGGGTAATAAAAAAAACTAATATAAAGGAAAATTATGAAATAGATTGATGTAACCATTCTATATACTATTAATTCTCATCATTATGGAAAAAAGAATGTACATATAG
Source organism: Phataginus tricuspis (assembly GCA_029783875.1). Classification (NCBI taxonomy): domain Eukaryota; kingdom Metazoa; phylum Chordata; class Mammalia; order Pholidota; family Manidae; genus Phataginus; species Phataginus tricuspis. The sequence goes on along the minus strand of JAQQAC010016209.1, from coordinate 118,756,862 downwards.
AACCTTATAAATGATTCCTGGAATGGTGGATATCTAATTTGAGGATGGATTTCTAAATGATTGAGTTCGTGATGACACATGGCATGTATCATGTTATAGCATTTGGTTTGGTTTCTTCAGGGTAACTTTCTGTCTTTCCAACAGTAAACCAGTTAGAGCAGTGAGGAGATCCAAGGGCAGTGGTTGTCCCATTGCACTGAGTCTTATGGAGCCTGAGATCTAATTTCTGAATCTTGAAACAGATAAATGAGGAAATGGAGACCCAGGGAAGGATAGTTCAGTCTCCCTATCTTTCCCTATTCGTATTCAATCCTGTGTAGGTTGAATATCTCTGTCTTTCTTGGTTAGATATAGTAGACAGAAGAGAACGGATCAATGGTATTTGCCTAGCATGTGTTTTTGACTATTGTCCTGCTTGTTCTAGGAAGTGATGTGATTCAGCAAGGCAAATGTGGGGAAGAGGCACATGTTTCAAAAATAATTAGGCAAGGTAATATATCCTTTGTTTTAAAGACATTGCTGATTATCATATGTACAATGGGCAAATAGCTCATTTGCAGGAATGCAGTATTAAGAGGCATTATTTTTAAAAAATATTTTGCAAGTGAGTAGCTTACAAGGTTAGTCAAGGAGCAACTTTATGAACTTAGAACCTCAAAATGGTATTCATTTACAAAAATATTTTTCAATATGCAGCATTATCAAACAGGTATTGTGGTACATACTAGAAATGCAATTTCTAAAAATTTAGACATACCCTCTCCTGTAGATGATACCCATCAGTAGCTAGGAAATCATAAAAGAAGACTTAATTGTCACTTCACTTATTTCCTTTTTCTAAATAAAAGCAAAATCTGGAAAAAAATGAAGTCCATAAACATTTTTTTTTTAATTACTGAATTAGCCCTCATTTTAAAAAGACTGTCCCAGTTGTGTTAAAGCGCTCTTCTGCTACATTTTTTTACTACTTTTGTTGCTCCTAGAAACCCTAAAACATGATCAGGCTAAAGACTTGAAATGATACTTTATAAACAAAACAAAACAAATAATGAACTAATGTACACAGCATTTTATTCTTATTGGTATTTCAGAAAAAAACAAATGGAGATAATAACAATATTAATAATAGGAAAGTATAGTTTTCATTAGCAAATTAACAAAAATAAAGTTATATTAACTGAGACTCCTACAGTAAACACAGAACTGGGTCTGGTGGGCATGGAACAAGTGTACACCCTTTTAGAAACTAATTCAGCAATGCATCAAGAACCATACAAAATACTTTTATTTGACCCATAAATTCTGGGCATGGAAATCTGTCACAAACAAATAATCTAACTGAAGGAAAAAAAAAATCCTAATACAGTGGTTCTCAACCAAAGGCAATTTTGTCCCTCCCTCTCCAGGAGACATTTGGCAATGTCTGGAATTATTTTTCTTTGTCACAACTGGAAGAATGCAACTGGAAGCTAGTGGGTAGAGGACAGAGATGTTGCTCAATGTCCTATAATGCACAGCAAACAATTGTCACTAGTGCCCATGTTGGAAACCTTGCTCTAAGATGCTCATTGCAGAATTATGTTGTTAGTGACTCACTGGAAACAACTTAGATGCTCCTCCTTGTACAAAAATATGGAAGTTTAGGATGTCAAGATGCAACCACCCACCTGATAGACTATTATGTGGACATTTAAAATGTCACCATGTTTTAAATAAAAAATATAAAAATGGAACAAAAGTGGAACCAAAAAAATCTAGTTAAGTCAGTAAGGAATATGAATGGATTATTTAATCAGAAACAGAAGGTCATTGTCATATTTTAGATTTGTTGAAAAAGAGTCAGTCTTTTTATTCAGATGAAATCATAAACTATCCCAAGGGAATCAGACATATCTATGCTTTATGATTATCTTCTCTCCTACTAATATGTCTGGTCTGAAAAAATGCTGATTGAATGAAAAGACAATGCACCAAATCAAGGAAAACACCCCAAGAATCTTTATGGATTTTGCTGACATGAAATTTATCCCCATCAATCGCAAACTGAAAGAACCTCAGCTCATTCAGTCTGTTCAAAGAACCAATTAGCAGTAACTCATACTCAGCAGGATTTAGAATGATCAATTTCTTGTCATCCTAGTATGCATTTCTAGGTAGTACTAGGTCAGAAAGGAAAAAAAAGGAGCAACATAATTTGGAGTGACATCTGCTATAGCATTGGAAAATAAGATGCCCCAACAGAAAACTATTTAGTATAGTGTGTGTATGTAAAGTGAGAATGGTATTTTGCTATTCTTCATTCTTGAATTGAGCATAGGCCATGAAAAAAAATAGGAGTGGGCAGAATTATCCCCCAAAGATGTCCTCATACTAATAGCTGGAACCTGGAATATGCTGTTACCTGGCAAGGAAGAATTAAGGTTGCAGATAGAATTAAGGCTGCTAACCAGCTGACCTTGAGTTGGGGAGATTATTCTGGATAATCCAGGATGTTATTACAAGGATCTTCATAAGAGGGTCAGAGTCTGAAAAGGAGATGTGAGGATGACAGTAGAGGTGTGAGTGATGGGATTGCTGGCTTTGAAGATGGAAGGGGCCACGAGCCAAGGAATGGGGGCAGCCCCTAGAAGCTGGAAAAGGCAAGGAAATGTATTGTCTCCTAGAGCTTCCAGAAGGAACACAGCCCACCGACACCTAATTTTAGCCCAGTGAGAACCGTGTTGGACTTCTGAACTACAGAACTATAAGATAATAAATTTGTGTTGTTTTAATTTATTTGGTGGTAAATTTTATCGACTCAATAGGAAACTAAGACAACTATCTGTTTGCAGCTATGTGTAGACTATGCCTGCCCATGTATGTGTGTGTTGGGCAGCATGTGAGTGAAGTTTCACCTTCCTTTTCTCATGATGGCACATTTGAAAATACCACGTTTCCATTTTTTTTCTGATGACTGATCACATAGTCCCCTTGGAAACAAGCTTCTCCTCTGGCCTCTATGGCACCAGACTGCAAATGTGGCGCAAGCACATGAAGAGCAATTTTTAAAGCTCTTCATTAAAAGAGTGACTTCTCTAGTACTTAGAGTGAAGGAAGTACTTCTGTTTTTAATGAAGACTTGAAGGCTAAAACTGCACAGTGTACTAGAAAAATTATAAATTTTGGAATCAGACACATCTGAGTTCAATCCTTGCATGAATATTCTGAGCGACCAAGGCACATTACTTAACCTTTCTAGATCAGTCACATTGCTTCCTACTGGAAAAGTGACCAGCCCACTACAAATCTTGCTGTGGCCTGGATATGTTTAATGTTTGTAATATATGAAAGGGTGATCTTCCACATCCAAGACTCTAACAGTTAAGATACCCTGTACACTCAATCTTTGTAAATAGTCATGAAGAGCACAGCCAGAGTAATATATCTAAACTTCAGATTTGACCATGGCCTCTCTTGCTTTAAACCCTTCAGTAAATTTCTATCATTTATGTCAGCAACTTTCACACCTTTTCATTTTAGGACCCCTTTACATTCTTAATTATTGAGGACTGGGACAAGCATTTGTTTACGTTAGTTATATTTATTGATATTTACTGTATTAGAAATTAAAAGTAACTATAATAAACCCATTACACATTAAAATGAATAGCTTATGAAAAATAATTTCTTAACACAAACAGACAATGAGCAAGAAGAATGATGTTTTTTATATTTTTTACCATTTTCCTTAATGGTTGACTTAATAGAAGACAGCTGGATTTTCATATCTGTTCCTGCAATCATTCTGGTGTAATATATTGTTTCAGTCATAGTTTATTAAAAAAAAATCCAGTCTCCCCAAGATATGTAGTTGGAAATGGGAGGATTATTTTAATAGCTTCTTCAGATAGTTTGGCTTCTTCTTCTTTGACACTACACAAAAACTAAACAAGTGATAATTTCTTAAAGGCCAGTTGCGATATGGACTCTTAGGTCATATCAACGAACTTTTTGTACTGTTTCATTAAATTCCTTGCTCTGCCTTACACTTTGAATAGGTGCTTTATCCATGTATGATTTTGTCACATCAAGCCCTGGTCATTTAAAAAGATTTTGTTCCCTAAGTCACGTAGATATTTCAAATGTTGGAACTATTATAAACATAAAAAATTCACATTGTTAAATCATCATCAATCTCATCAGAAAAGTATTTAGATACTGGGACTCTGTCAGACTCACTGTGGTGAATATAAGATTTCCAAAATATTAATTTTCCCTAAGAGCTTGAATTTTATCATTGGTAACAAACACTATCCATTGTTTTCCTTGAAGTGACAGGATAACTTCATTCATTCTTGACAAAATATCTGCCAAATATCCAATCTGATACCTGGTTTGTCTGTCAGTCATTCTTTCAAGTAAAAACAGGGTTTCATGAAGAGATCAGCTAGATGGGCTCACAACTCAAACAACCACCTAAGTGCTTTTCCTAGAGACAGCCATCAAACCTCAGTTTGCCGCAGAATTGATGTAAGCATACATCCCAGCTCATCAGACAAAATGTTCAAAATGCGTTTGTTCAAGGTAAGATTTAATAAAATTAATAATCTTTACTACTTGATCAAGGGTACACCTAAGTGAAAATGGCCCGTTCTTTCTTTTCTCCTTCCGTCCTCCCTCCCTCCTTTCTTTCCTTCTCTCTTTTACTTTCTCTCTTTCCTTATTCCCTCTTCCTACCTCCCTTCCTTCCTCCTTCCCTCCCTCCCTTCGTTTCTCTTTTTTTCTTCTCTTTTTTACTGGTAGTACCTGACAATGAAGAATACACGATGACTAGTACATTCTGCACTACACTTTGGTGCTAGTCTGGATTTGTGCCAAGATGACACCCACCATTGGTCTTGCAGCATGAGTGCAAATGTCAATACAGGGGAAAAGGCAAATCACATCTAATATTATTTTTAAAATAGTTCTGGCCTTGCAGACCTCCTGAAACTGTCCCGAGTACCCACATGTGTCTGAGGACCATACTTTTAGAACACTCTTCTACTGGATAAATTACAAATTCCTGAGAAGGACAGGTACATATTTCCATACGTGGTTTCTACCTTTACCTGTAGCCTCATTGCACTTTATGTGCCAATAATCCCCAAATGCCTCTAGTCCAGAAGTAGATTGTGCTCATTCATGTGACTCTGCTTTCTCTGATGCCTTTCAGGCCCCTTGATGCACTGTGATACATAAATGCCATCCCCCTGGTCTTTCTAACTCCTATTCATCCTTTGAGATACAACTCCAGTGCTGGTCCCCTTCACAGAGCCTTGCTCCCACTTTGAGCCTTCCTCCTGTGTTTCTTTTAGCACCTTTTTCCCATGTCCATCATTCATATCCCCCCATCACAGCAGTCTCTTTCCACTTCATTCTTCCTCAGCCCCACAATATTCTGAGCTTCTTGAGGGCAGAAACTCTGCATTAGTGATGGTTGTAACCTCATATTGTTCCCTACAGAGAATAGGTTTTCAACAAATGCTGTTTAAGTGGATGCAGTGTTCAATGTAAATATACTAAACAAGACAAGCTTGGGAAAAAATGAACAATTTAAACATGTTTTTGTTTAAATTTTACCATCTGCACCACAAACAGATTTCACTTTAACACAGAATTCAACCAAACAACAAAATTATAGGGTCTTCCTTTTATTTGACATCTATTCAACAAACTCTCAAATGCCTACATTTTTTTCTGTTGCTATACTTCAGGCTAGGGGAGATGAGAGTCATTGGTTGTACAATGATAATTAAGAATTGCTATAAACTGGACTTGGAGTCAAATGATTTATTTGTAGTCCATGTTCTCCATTTGATAGCTGTGTGACCTAAGGGTAAATAGCTGTCACCAGAGAAAATAAAATCACTGTAAAGAAAGTAGACCAATTAATTACTAAGCAGATGCAAAATCAAGTCAACTACCCCAAAGTCAGTCAAGGGATACACAAAAAGTACAGAATATGATACCTAACATATAAAGAGTGGAGTAGGAAGAAAAAGGAGGGAAAAAAAAGAACCTTTAGATTGTATTTGTAATAGCATACTAAGTGAGTTAAGTTAGACTGTTAGATAGCAAAGAAGTTACCCTTGAACCTTTGGTAACCACAAATCTAAAGCCTGCAATGACAATAACTACATATCTATCGATAATTTCCCTAAATGTAAATGGTTTGAATGCACCAATCAAAAGACATAGTCACTGAATTGATTAAAAAACAAGACCTGTCTATATGCTACCTACAAGAGACTCACTTCAAACCGAAAGACGTATACAGACTAAAAGTGAAGGGATGGAAAAAGATATTTGATGCGAATAATAGGGAGAAAAAGCAGGAGCTACAGTACTTTTATCAGACAAAATAGACTTCAAAACAAAGAAAGTCACAAGAGACAAAAAAGGACATTACATAATGACAAAAGGGTCAATCCAACAAGAAGATATAACCATTATAAATATCTATGCACCCAACACAGGATCACCTACATATGTGAAACAAATACTAACAGAATTAAAAGGAGAAATAGAATGCAATGCATTCATTCTAGGAGACTTCAACACTCCATTCACTCTGAAGGACAAATCAACCAGACAGAAAATAAGTAAGGAGACAGAGGCACTGAACAACACATTAGAACAGATGGACCTAACAGACATCTACAGAACACTCCACCTAAAAGCAGCAGGATACAAATTCTTCTCAAATTCACATGGAACATTTTCAAGAATAGATCATATACTAGGCCACAAAAAGAGCTTCAGTAAATTCAGAACGATTGAAATTGTACCAACCAGCTTCTCAGACCACAAAAGGTATGAAACTAGAAATAAATTATGCAAAGAAAACAAAGCCCAGAAACACATGGAGGCTTAACAACATGCTCCTAAATAATCAATGGATCAATGACCATATCAAGACAGAGATCAAGCAATATATTGACACAAATGAAAACAATAACTCAACACCACAAAATCTGTGGGATTCAGCAAAGGCCGTGCTGAGAGGAAAGTATATTGCAATACAGGCCTACCTCAGGAAAGAAGAACAATCGTATAGGAACAATCTAAACTCACAATTAATGAAACTAGAGAAAGAAAAAATGAGGCCCAAAGTCAGTAGAAGGAGGGACATAATAAAGATTAGAGCAGATATAAATAAAATTGGGAAGAATAAAACAATAAAATCAATGAAAGCAGGAATTGGTTCTTCAAGAAGATTAACAAAATAGATAAACCCCTAGCCAGACTTATAAAGAAAAAAAGAGAGTCTATACACATAAACAATATCAGAAATGAGAAAGGAAAAATCACTACGAACACCACAGAATTACATAGAATTATTAGAGAATATTATGAAAAATTATATGCTAACAAACTGGATAACTGGGCAACTTTCTATAAAAATACAACCTTCCAAGACTGACCCAGGAAGAAACAGAAAATCTGAACAGACCAATTACCAGCAACGAAACTGAACTGGTAATAAAAAACTACCTAAGAGCGAAACGCCTGGATCAGATGGCTTCACTGCTGAATTTTATCAAACATTTAGTGAAGACCTAATACTCATCGTCCTTAAAGTTTTCCAAAAAGTAGAAGAGGAGGGAATACTTTCAAACTCCCTCTATGAGGCCAGCATTACTCTAATACCAAAACTAGGCAAAGACATCAGAAAAAATGAAAATTACAGATCAATATCCCTGATTAACATAGATGAAAAAATATTCAACAAAGTTATTAGCAAATCGAATTAAAAAATACATCAAGAAGATCATCCATCATGATCTAGTAGGGTTTATTCCAGGGATGCAAGGATGGTACAATATTTGAAAATCTATCAACTTCATACACCACATAAACAAAAACAAAAAGGACAGAAACCACATGATCATCTCCATAGATGCTGAAAAAGCATTCAACAAAATTCAACATCCATTCATAATAAAAATTCTCAAGAAAATGGGTATAGAGGGCAAGCACCACAACATAATAAAGGCCATATATGACAAACGCACAGCCAACATTACGCTTACCAGTGAAAAGCTGAAAGCTTTTCTTTTAAGACTGGGAACAATACAATGATGCCCACTGTCCCTACAGCCTCTTCAACAACTGGTGTTGGCAAAACTGGACAGCTACATGTAAGAGAATTAAACTGGATTATTGTCTAACTCCATACACAAGAGTAAACTCAAAATGGATCAAAGACCTGAATGTAAGTCATAAAACCATAAAACTCTTCAAAGAAAACATAGGCAAAAACATCTTGGATATAAACATGAGCAACTTTTTCCTTGGGCAAGGGAAACAAAAGCAAAAATGTACAAATGGGACTATATCAAACTAAAAAGCTTCTGTACAGCAAAGGACACCATCAACAGAACAAAAAGGCATCCTACAATATAGAATACATTTATAAACGACATATCCAGCAAGGGGTTAACATCCAAAATATATAAAAAACTAACACTCCTCAGCACCAAAAAAGCAAATAACCTGATTTAAAAATGTGCAGAGGATCTGAACTGACAGTTCTCCAAAGAAGAAATTCAGATGGCCAATAGGTACATGAAAAGATGCTCCTCATTGCTAATTATCAGGGAAATGCAAGTTAAAAACACAAAGAGATACCACCTCACACCAGTCAGGATGGCCAACATCCAAAAGACAAGGAACAGCAAATGCTGATGAGGATGCCTAGGAAGGGGAACCCTCCTATGCTGCTGGGGGGGGGAATGTAAATTAGTTCAACCATTGTGGAAAGAAATATGGGGTTCCTCAAAAAACTAATAATAAAAATACCATTTGACCCAGGAATTCCACTCCTAGGAATTTACCCAAAGAATATAATTTCTCAGATTCAAGAAGACATATACACCCCTATGTTTATCGCAGCACTATTTACAATAGCCAAGATATGGAACCAACCTAAGTATCCATCAGTAGATGAATGGATAAAGAAGATGTGGTACATATACACAACGGAATATTATTCAGCCATAAGAAGAAAACAAATCCTACTATTTGCAAAAACATGAACGGAGCTAGAGAGTATTATGCTCAGTGAAATAAGCCAGGCAGAGAAAGACAAATACCAAATGATTTCTGTCATCTGTGGAATATAACGACAAAGCAAAAACTGAAGGAACAAAACAGCAGCAGACTCACAGAACCCAAGAATGGACTAAGTTACCAAAGGGAAAGGGACTGGGTATGGTGGGTGGGGCGGGAGGGATAAGGGGAAAAAGGGGCATCACGATTAGAAGACATAATGTTGTATGTGGGGGCACGGGGAGGGCTGTAAAACTCAGAGAAGACAAGTAGTGATTCTATAGCATCTTACTATGCTGATGGACAGTGACTGCAATGGGGTATGGGGGGAATTGATAATATGGGTGAATGTAGTAACCACTATGTTTTCCATGTGAAACTTTCATAAGAGTGTATATCAGTGGTACCTTAATAAAGAAAATAAAATTAATATAAATAAAAAAATAAAAAAGAAATATTAGCAGCTCTATCAAAATTGCAGGCTTGTTGTGACAATCAGAGAGGAGCATGGATGTAATTACAGATGTGAGTTCTTGAACTTTAATTTGTATAAAATATGTCCCCTGGTCTTGATTGGCCATCAGGGAGTCCAATCCTAGTTTGAAATCTAGGATTTGTGTGGAAATATTTTATTTAGTTTCATACTGTTACTTGCCAACATCTGATGATAAATGAATAATCATTGCAGAAATTTTGGAAAATATATAAGTAAGAGTGAATCAAAATATTACTTTATTTCCCTTCAATGAATGTAATTTTATCTCCAAGTTCTTTTCCCTCTATGCTGGCAGAAAATTCCATCAATTATGGGTTCCATTTCACCTCCCAGGATAGTACCAGCATTTACGTAGCTGTCAAAGAAGGAAATGAAGGATTGATCTCTAATTTCTCCCCTGGCTCATCACGGAAATGGGGGTTGCTGGTCCATATGTGGGATCTTGCCACCTTCACAGAGCTCCTTTTCAAAGAGGTGTGCAGGTCTCTGCTGCCTCAGACTCATAGATCTGTGTTTTTCCCAGACTAGAGAAATCTCCCTCTTCTCTTTACTATCAAAGGCATTTTTCTTTCTTTGACTCCACTTATGTAAACTTAGTCATAGCTCTCAGTAGATTTAGGCTGTTATGAACAATACATGTCCATAACTGCTTTGCTATTGGGTCCTGCAAAACAAATACTTGAGGCAAAAAATTACAAAGGACCTAGCTACCTGCTTGGATCTTAGGGAAAAGGAAAACAAATATATAAGTAGAAAAGCCCATATTTCTATGTAAAAAAAGTCTTACCACATTTAGCAACATATAAACATTTTTGCATATTTCCTTGCATTTGACATTTATGCTCTATTCTTACAATAAACTTGTATCTTTGTTTTTCAGTTAATACTATGCAAAATTTATTTCCCACTTGATTAAAAGTAGTGGATATGATTTTTAGGTCATATCCAAATTTGGAGAAATAGTGTGATAGGTATCTTCATACAAGATTATTTGTCTGTGTTTTGACCAATTTTTTAAAGAAATATACCTTGCAGTAGAAATGCTGGACTATAAGGTATGGAGTGTTTAAGACATGAAGAATCCATTCATTATCTCCCCAAAGCTTTAACTGAACAGCAGTCACTCTCTGTTATTATTTATTCCTAAGCTAGAGGGAAAATTTGGCTTCCTGTGAGTATATCTACATAGCCAAACTAGACAGGGCTTCAGAATGCAGGTGATGACAATGTCAAGGACCAGCAATAGCAGGTGGTTCACGTCCCCCCATTAATGAAGAGAATGTATGTGTGTGTGTGGTGGGTGGGTGAATATTTGCAAACTGGATTGCATAAATTTTGATTCCCCTCTGGTTTTGTTAAAATCCCAGAGACATTACAAATTTCAAGGTATTCATTAGCAGAGAGTTCAAGTAAGATAATCGTGTAAGGAGAGGCAGGGGCAGGGCCAGCTTCATGTGTGTGTGTGACTGGTGTGGTTGCATTGGGCCCCACAATTAGAAGGACCATACACTTGGTTTAATGCTCTGCTGTCGCCATCTTGAAATTCATACTAAGTTTTGAACAAGAAACCTCATAGTTTCACTTTGTACTGGGTCCTGCACAGTAAATTATTGGTGCCATGGGAATGACAGATACTGGGTGAGAAGGATCTCTAGGGCTAGTTCTGGTATTTTACAATGCTGTCTGTTCTCTACAGGGCCTTTTACATGTATGGGACCTCCTAGCACAAGACCCTCATTAGGAATTCTTTAGATTCAGCTATAGGCAGTAGTAATATTATGTCAGTAGTATTTTACCATTGTCCCCTGTCCTGTTATGATTCACTCTGCACTTTTGTTGTTCTTTGATCTCCGATTTCTGTCTTGTGTGCAACTGCCAGTAGCTCTCCCCATACCTGTTTTGAGGCACCATTTGAGCAAGCTTTGGTTCTTAGCACATGATGTAGAAAATTTCTGAACCTACTCACTTGTAGCTGCAGACAACAGGCATTCACATGCACCTCCTACACTGGATTAGACCAAATCCAAGAACCCAGAAGAAATATGTCAGCTATTTAGGGGGTGTAGATGGGGAAAGAGATTTACTGATTCAGTTTAGAAACGGTTGCTTTCTAAAGTTACTCCTTCCAGCAAGCCTCCTCTTATTTTCCAACAATAAATCAGCTGCCTCTTCTCTGTGGTCCCAGAGCACTCTGTTCTCACCTCTAGGTGGTACTTACCAGACTGCAGTGTCAATGCACACTTACTTGACAATATGTGACACTACAATATAAACTGCTGGAAGGCAAGCACAATATTTTGTTTTCTTACGATGCACCCACCCCCGCAAAAAGCTAGGTACATTGTATGGTACATAGTATTTGTTGAAAAATATTTAGTCAATGAATTAATGTGTGGGTAAGTTAGTGATGTAATTATTTGATTTAAAAATTTTTTTGAGCAGTTTTAAGTTTACAGAATAATTGAGTGAAAAGTACAGAGAATTCCTATGCACCTTCTTATTGCCCTTCCCACAGTTTCCCCTATTAATAACACCATGCTTTAGTGTGCTACATTTGTTACAACTGACTAACCAATATTGATACCTTATTTTTATTGGAAGTCCATAGATTACATTTGAGTTCACTCTTTGAATGGCACATCTAGTGGGTTTTGACAAATGTATGATTACATGAATCTACAATCATAGTATCATACAGAATAGTTTCACTGCCTTAAAAATCCCCTATGCTCCACCTAATTCATCCCTCTTTCTTCCACCCTTTCCATCTGAAAACCCTGGTGGCAACTGATCTTCTTCCTGTCTCAAAAGTCTTGCCTTTTTCAGAATGTCATATAGCGGGATTCATACAATATATATAGCTTTTTGACTGGTTCTTTCATTTAGCAATGTGCTTTACAGTTCTTCCATTTATTTTTGTGATTTTAGCATTCATTTCTTTTATTGCTGCATAATATGCTATTGCATGGATTTACCACAGTTTGTTTATTGATTGGTTGATCCAAGTTTGGGCAGTTATGAATAAAGATGGTATAAACATTCATGTGCATAGTTTTGTTTGAATGTAAGTTTGAATTCATTTGAGTAAATACTTAGGAGTGTGATTGCTGGGTCATATTGTAGGAATATGTTTGGTTTTGTATGAAATCTCCAAACCGTTTTTCAAAGTGTGTACCATTTTGCATTCCACCAGCATTGAACAAGAGTTACTGTTGCCCCACATCCTCACCAGCATTTGGTGTTGTCAGTGTTTTGGATTTTGGCCATTCTAATAGATGTGTAGTTGTCTCACTGTTGTCTTAATTTGCATTTCCTAATAGCATATGATGTTGAACATTTTGATATGATTTCTTTTTTTTGCTATCTGTACATCTTCTTTGCTGAGGTGTCTGTTCAGATCTTCTGAACATTTTTAATCAGGTTGTTTTCATATTGTTGAAATTTAAGGGTTTTTGGTATAGTTTGGATACTAGTCCTTTATCAGATAATTGTTTTGCTAAGATTTTTCTCTCATTTTGTGACTTTTCATTCTCATAATAGTGTCTTTCAAAGAGCAAAAGTTTTAATTTTAAGTAAGTCCCACTTATTAGTTTTTCTTACATGGATGGTGCTTTTGGTTTTATATCTAGTCATCACCAAACTCAAGGCTACCTGCATTTTCTCCTATTATCTTCTAGGAGTGTTATAGTTTAAAAATATATTTAGCTATTTTATCCATTTTGAGTTAATTTTTGTGATAGATGCAATGTCTGTATCTAGGCTCATTATTTTTACATGTGGATGTCCAATATTTCCAGCACCATTTGTTGAAAAGACTCTCCTTTCTCCATTGAATTGCATTTGCCCCTTTGTCAAAGATCAGTTGACTTTTTGTGTGGGTCTATTTCTGGGCTCTCTAGTCTGGTCCATTAATCTATTTGCCTATTATTTCACCAGTATCACACTATTTTGAACACTGTACCTTTATAGTAAGTCTCAAAGTTGGGTAATGTCAGTCCTTTGACTTTATTCTAACTTTAATATTATGTTGGCTATCCCGGGCCTTTTACCCTTCCATATAAACTTTAAAACAGTTTTTCTATACCCGCTAAAGAATTTTTGGCTTTTGAATGGATTGCTTTGAATCTATAGATCAAATTGGGATGAACTGACACCTTGACAATATTGAGTCTTCCTATGGATGTACATGATATATTTCTCCATTTATTTAGATCTTTTATTTCTTTCATGAGAGTTTTGCAGTTTTTCTCATATAGATACTGTACATATTTTTCTAGATTTATACCTAAGTATTACATTTTTTTATGTTTCATTTCTTTTTTATCACCAAAAAATCCATGCCCAATATAGAAAATATGAAGAGCAAAATATCATAAAACTGTCTATAACCCCACTGGCCTTGGCATACATTTTAAAATTATTTATGTAGGTATGCATTTTGGTGAGGGAGATCTAATCAGTTATAACTAATCTGCTGTTATTAGGTATTTTGGTATTTTAGCATTGCAATATTACAACTTAGACAAACAGGGAAAATTGAATGAATATGGATTAGGATTTCAAAAAAATATTTAAACACTTTAAAAAATTCTCAAAACCATAAGAATACTTAAAAGATGCACAGAAATTTACAAAAACATTTTTTGTACCTTCTTTGGTCAGTCTTGGAAGGTTGCATTTTTCTAAGAAGTTGTCCCATTTCTTCTAGGTTTTCCAGCTTGTTAGCATATAGATTTTCATTGTATTCTCTAATAATACTTTGTATTTCTGTGGAATCCATCGTTATTTTTCCTTTCTCATTACTGATTCTGTTTCTGTGTGGAGATTCTTTTTCTCTTAATTAGTCTGGCTAGGGGTTTATCTATTTTGTTTATTTTTTTCAAAGAATCAGCTCTTGGTTTCATTGATTTTTTTCTATTGTTTTATTTTTCTCAATTTTATTTATTTCTTCTCTGATCTTTATTATGTCCCTCCTTCTGGTGACTTTGGGCCTCATTTATTCTTCTTTCTCCAATTTAAATAATTGTGATTTTAGACTCTTCATTTGGGATTGTTCTTCCTTCTTTAAATAGGCTTGGATTGCAATATACTTTCCTCTTAGAACTGCCTTTGCCGCGTCCCATGGAAGTTGGGGCTTTGTGCTGTTGTTGTCATTTGTCTCCATATATTGCTTGATCTCTGTTTTAATTTGGTCATTGATCAATTGATTATTTAGGAGCATGTTGTTAAGCCTCCATGTGTTTGTGAGCCTTTTTGATTTCTTTCCACAACTTATTTCTAGTTTTATACATTTGTGATCTGAGAAGTTGGTTGGTAAAATTTCAATATTTTTCAATTTACTGAGGTTCTTTTTGTAGCCTAGTATGTGGTCCATTCTTGAAAATATTCCATATGCACTTGAGAAGAATGTGTATCCTGGTGCTTTTGGGTGTAGAATTCTGTAGATGTCTGTTAGGCCCATCTGTTCTAGTGTGTTGTTCAGTATCTCTGTGCCTTTACTTATTCTCTGTCTGGTTGATCTGTCCTTTGGAGTGAGTGGTGTGTTGAAATCTCCTAAAATGACTGCATGGGTGTCTATTTCCTCCTTTAATTCTGTTTGTATTTGTTTCACATATGGTGGCGCTCCTGTGTTGGGTGCATAGATATTTATAATGGTTATATCTTCTTGTTGGACTGACCCCTTTATCATTATGTAATGTCCTTCTTTATCTCTTGCCACTTTCTTTGTTTTGAAAACTATTTTGTCTGATACAAGTACTGCAACACCTGCTTTTTTCTCTTTGTTGTTTGCATGAAATACCTTTTTCTATCCCTTCACTTTTAGTCTGTGTATATTTTTGGTTTTGAGGTGAATCTCTTGTAAGCAGCATATAGATGGGTCTTGCTTTTTTATCCACTCAGTTACTCTGTGTCTTTTGATTGGTGCATTCAGTCCATTTACGTTCAGGGTGATTATCGATAGGTATGTATGTATTGCCATTGCAGGCTTTGGATTCGTGGTTACCAAAGGTTTAAGGGTAGCTTATTACTATCTAACCATCTAACTTAACTCTCTTATTAAGCTATTATATACACAGTCTGATGATTCTTTATTTCTCTCCCTTGTTATTCTTCCTCCTCAATTGTTTATATGTTAGGTGTTTTTTTCTGTACTCTTTTGTGTTTCCTTTGACTGTTTTGTAGAAAGTTGATTTTATTTTTTGCCTGACCTCTATTTAGCCTTAGGAGTGCTTCCCTCTAGAGCAGTCCCTTTAAAATATCCCATAGAGGTAGTTTGTTGGAGGCAAATTCCCTTAACTTTTGCTTGTCTGGGAATTGCTTAATCCCTCCCTCAAATTTAAATGATAATCGTGCTGGATACAATATTCTTGGTTCAAGGCCCTTCTTTTTCATTGCATTAAATATATCATGGCATTATCTTCTGGCCTGTAAGGTTTCTGTTGAGAAGTCTGATGATAGCCTGATTGGTTTTCCTTTGTAGGTGATCTTTTTCTCTCTCTGGCTTCCTTTAATACTCTGTCCTTGTCTTTGATCTTTGTCATTTTAATTATTATATGTCTTGGTGTTGTCCTCATTGGGTCCCTTGTGTTGTGAGATCTGTGGGCTTCCATGATCTGAGAAACTATTTCCTTCCCCAGCTTGGGGAAGTTTTCGGCAATTATTTCTTCAAAGACACTTTCTATCCCTTTTTCTCTCTCTTCTTCTTCTGGTACCCCTATAATGGAAATATTGTTCTGTTTGGATTGGTCACACAGCTCTTAATATTCTTTCATTCCTAGAGATCATTTTATCACTCTCTGCCTCAGCTTCTCTATACTCTTGTTCTCTTTTTCTATTCCATTAATAGTCTCTTGCACCTCATCCAGTCTGCTCTTAAGTCTGTCAATCGATTGTTTCATTTCTGTAATGTCTCTCCAGACTTCATCCGTTAGCTCTTGCATATTTCTCTGTAGGTCCATCAGCATGGTTATGAATTTTATTCTGAATTCTTTTTCAGGAAGGTTGTTTAAATTTATCCCACCAGGCCTCTCTCTGGGGTTGTCTGGGTGATTTTTGACTGGACCAGGTTCTTCTGTCTTTTCATGGCAATAGAAGTGGTCACAGGCAGGTGACACATGTGTCAGCTTGGAGAACAAAGTCCCTTTCTGCTTGCTGTTCACGTTGCCCTTCCCCACTGACTGTGCCAGTTACTGCACACTGGGAGGCAGTCTTTGGGATAATCCCCTGAGCCGCTGTGGGTGGCGCCACCCTGAGGCTATTCTGGAGCACTGCATGGGCGTGGCCAGCATGCTGGGTGCATTCTACTGCAAGGATAGGCCCTTTAGCGCATTCTGGACCTTGCTCTAGCTTCCCCAGCCTGTTCTGGTTACCGCACACTGGCAGGCAGTCTCTTGGATAATCCCCTGAGCTGTCATGGGTAGGGCCACCCTTAGGCTAGTCTAGAGCACTGTGGGGGCATGGCAACCATGTCGGGTGTATTCTACTGCAAGGATAGGCCCTTTTCTGCCTTTTGGGCCTTGCTCTGGCTTATGCAGCCTGTACTGTTTACCCACACACTGGGAGGCAGTCTCTCGGATAATCCCCTCAGCCTACATGGGCGGGGCCGCCCTCAGGCTAACCTAGAGCACTGCGGGTGTGTTCTACTGACAGGATGGCCCCTTCACACCTTCCAGACCTTGCTCCAGCTTCCACTGTTGTTCCCGGTTAGCTGCGTGCTGGGAGGAGACTCTGTGTGGTTGCTGTGGGCGGGGCTGCTCTCTGGCTACTCCCCAGCTGTGGCAATTCAGCAGGCACCAGCAGGGGGAAATAAATGGCTTTTATCGCTGTGAGGCACTTTGGGGCTCTTTTGCCCAGCAGGGGCTTAAGAGGCCAGAAATTCCTCAAGATTCAAAGCTTGCTGGGCTGAGTGTGCTTAGACGATTTTGTTCAGCTGTTGGGGCCTTGTCCCTTTAAGACTTTTAAAAAGCATCCGCTTTTCTTTTGTCTCAGAGGAGCAGGCTGTGGGGACCTGTTCCCAGTCTCTGTCTCGTTTTGCTTTTCTGTTTCTCTAATCTCCAGTACACCATGCGATGTGTGGCTGTGCTCCCAGTGCAGATCACCAGGGCTGGTTATTTAGCAGTCCTGTGTTTTCAATCCCTCCCCTCTCTGACTCTTTTCCTCCCACCGGTGAGCTGGGGTGGGGGGAGTGCTCGGGTCCCACCGGTTCACAGTTCGTATCTTACCCTTTTTGTGAGGTGCTGAGTTCTTGCAGATGTACACGTAGCCAGGCTGTTGTACTGTATTTTCTGGTCTCTCTTTTAGGAGTAGTTGTATTTGTTGTATTTTCAAGAATCTATATGGTTTTGGGAGGAGATTTCTGCCACCCTGCTCATGCCGCCATCTTGAGCTGAGTCCCCCATCCTCTACTAAATTATGTAAATTCTTATTCAAAAGTAAAATATGTCACAATTCATTTATATTAGTATTATCATACTGGGCCATGGTTTATCAGCCTTTTATCTCCTCAACATTCTTCTGGTAAGTGTCCCTCACTTTCCCCATGTTTACTCCCTGTGGTTTGGATGGGAAATCCCAAGGATGGGGTGCCTACTAAGCCTATACAATTAGATTATTCCATTACCCAACTATCATGACTAATTCTGTTGTGGTCTTATTACCTAATCAATGCTAATATCAGGGCATTTGATGAAGGAAACTAGATAAGCTTTGCATGTTTCAAATACATGTGGTGCTATAAATCTGTAAGAGTAGATCTACTGGGCAACCCCCATATGAGCAGAGTCTTCCTAAGATATTGGTAAAGCCAAGGAAAGGTGAGCTAACATTTGGGGGAGGGAAGGAATGAAAGAGAGAGACAGGGAGTGTACGTGGTGGTGGTGGGGCGGGGGGATTGGTCATGATGACATTACTGAGACTAGATCCAGCCATGTGTGTGTGCGCAGCCAGAAGCACTCCTAGGCATTTCAGTTATAGCAATCAAGAAGTCACCTTTCCTTTTTTTTGCCTGGGGCATTTTGTGTAGATTTTTCTGTACCCCTTTTATCTAGAAATTGTGACAAACAGCAAGTTAGGATGGTTCAAGCTTTTTTAGATACAATTCTTGTTTCCAACTCCTGTCATACTACATATTCTTAGGCTTAAAGAGTACATGGTACACAAAAGTGGCACAGTGATAGTGCAGATAAGAAATGACCCTGAGTTACTTCAAAACTGTTTTATTTGACTACTTGGAGTTTTTATTCGTATTGAAGTTTGCCAGCAGTGAATCAGTGTGAACTGACAGGTGTAATTTTTTTGTTGACAGTTTGAATTTTAAGCAATATATGGCCTATTTTACTAGATTTGAATAGCATCTTTAAGATTAAAATTTCTTCTTTTAAAGGTTGTTAATAGTTTGTTTTGATACTAGAGGGAAAATCAAGAGAGTAATGGTTATTACTGATTTGTCCATGGTGATTATTAAAAATAATTTTGTCATATAGAGGAAGAGGTATTAAAAAATGATCTGCTCAAGATGTTAAATGCTCTTGGTCTGTCACTGTCTCTGCTATGGGAATTAAAAGAAATTTCCAGAACTGCACACTGTCAAGTAAAATGCCCTCCTTATATGTTCAAAGCCCCTCTCGGATTTTGCTCACCTTCAATTCATCACAGGAATCTCTTGGTGCCTTTCTCCAGACATTGGTTTGTGGGCTGATGTGGTCTTTTTAATGGTTTAGGTTGATTAGGTCATGGCTGTATTTCCCAGAGCTCTCCCCTCTTATTCAGAACTCATTACATTGCATTTCCTCTGTGCCATATGGTAAGGCTGTTATGGTAAAGTAAGAACACGATGGGTTCTGTTTCATATGCATTTCTGATTACTGAAAGGAATTTGTTGGCATTCTGGTGGTTGGTGACTTCTTTTGTTATTTCTGGTTCTTTTCTTTTACTTTCTTTTCCATTATTGACTTTTCTTTTGTTTCTTTGTTTTTACATCAGGTTCAAATCTTTCTTTGTTATTATATAAAAAGCTAAATTTTCTTCTTAGTATTATCATTTCTTTCCCTCACTTTCCATAAACACAACCATGAAGATCCTTTTGTAAATACCTTTACTACACAAGTATGATATATATATTTGATTATATCTTTCCTAATAATGTCTGTGTGACTTCATAAGACATATTATAAAGAGTAAGACTACACACTTGAACCATTCACTGAATTCCATTCTCCCATCTTCTCAGTTCTCTTCCTTATTATTTTTGTCTTGATTTTAGTTCAACTTTTTGTTTTAGCACAAAA
Organism: Phataginus tricuspis; assembly: GCA_029783875.1. Taxonomy (NCBI): domain Eukaryota; kingdom Metazoa; phylum Chordata; class Mammalia; order Pholidota; family Manidae; genus Phataginus; species Phataginus tricuspis. The sequence goes on along the minus strand of JAQQAC010016209.1, from coordinate 118,737,008 downwards.
GTGAGCTGTCATTTTATTTTATAAGCAGTAGCAATTGTTATGTATATATCTAACCGTTTTATTTGTGCACTGTTTCGCATATCCTACTCCTTCCGTCTTATTGAAATACATCCTTATACTTGCTCTTCCTCTGTGTCTAGTAGTTCTGTGGTTGCCTCATTGCAGCCTCTGAGAGCCCATATGTCTAGAAATGGGCCTTCTATTGGCAGCTCAAGGGTCCGCCTGTCCTGCCGCAGTACTGGGGCCCGAATGAGTTGAGTCCTTTACCTTGTGGGACAGGACAGATCTGATACTGTAGCTGTCTCTGTTTCCTTTGGCAACCAAGATTGACACTTGAAACCCTAGTCTGTGATCACACTTTTTTTCAGCTTTGGTGATGGAAGAGTGGTTATGAGGCAGGTAGAAAGGTGGGTTTGCATATTCCTGTACCTGGAGCCCAAAGGGCTGCATGTCCTGTTTCATATCTGGTTTATGGAGATGTTCATCTTATTTCTATTTGTTTTTAAAAAACAAAACAATGTTGTGTTTGGTGCCAAATGCGGTTTCACTGAATATACTATACAGAACCATCTTGACTGGAAGTTGTGCTTAGGGCTTTGAAGTTTCTTTCAAACAGGTCAAACTATTTCTTTCGAATAGTCTTTCAACTATTGATATAACAAAGATAAGTCAGCCAAGGGGGAAAGGACTATGTGAACACAGGGTTCTGACTTACTGCTTTTCTTGAGTTCAGATGCATTTTCCTTTATTTCCTTTCATTCTTTCTTTAATCCATGTTGCCTTCCTGAGTTTGAGAAGCAACAAACCCCAAGCCCAGAAATGTGACGCCCATTACACAATTCTATGTGTATATCCCATAGGCAGATCAAAGCGAAAAAGTCCAAAGTAAAGTCATCCTCACACTTGAAAAATACTATTCCTCTCTCTGCTTATGCTTTATCTTAGTTAATGCTTTGGTCAGAAACCTTGGAATCCACTGCAACTCATCTTTCTCAATTTCCTCTACTACAGCGTTTTGATTTTTACTTTCTGAATATCTCCTCAATCATGAATCATGAATTTTCTAATTTCAGCCCAGGCTTAAGGGCCTTCAATAGTCCCCAAATGCCTACAGAATAAATTCCAACATGGGACATTCCATAATCTAGACCTTGCCTAATACTCAAACCTTATGTGGAGACATCTTCCCACCTCAGCACCAAATATTATATCACCAACTACACCAAGCTAATTTTTGCACAACTAATTGTAAAGAAAGAAGTCCCAGGAAAAAAGTATCACTTAAAAGGGAGAGAAGGACAACCACCTTGAACAGGAATACCTGTACCTGCTTCTAGACAAAAATTGCAATGATAGAAAGGGACCCCTAAGACTTTCTGACCTGGTTCTCAAAAAGTCATTGCTTGAGCTTGTTTTTATTCTGGAATTGCCTCAAAAACACCTGTCAAAGACTATTTTAAAGAAAACACTCTGGATCCCATAATTTCAGCAAGGGGGGTTTCTTTACCTTCAAGTGTATTGTTTTAAAAAAGGCAGATGTTGGAAATCCATCAGAAAAAAGTATATAATTAATATATGCAGCGTTACAGTGAGTTATTTTATGTTTCTGCCAGTTATTTTTGCCCCATTTCCCTAACTGCTATATATATATGTTAGAAAAAGCTTCATTCTTCCAACACATCATTTGCAGTTTTAATTATTTTTATACAACCGTGGGTATCAGAACCTTGGTCAGGTATGTAATTAAGTGTACGGTTGTGTTATATAAAAAAACAAGGTTCAATCTATGTCATTATTATTTAATCACAATTATTAAAAAGCAAAGTAATGGTGTATATAGGGAGAATAGGAGAAAAGTGGGACTTTCAAGAGAGAGACAGAAAATGTACATATATTTTGGAAATGTATTTTAATTGTAGTTTTCATGCAGTCAGAATGTATGTTACCAAACAATGTACTCACTTATATTGAGCCATTTTATTACATCACAAATACATGTGGGAATTGGAAAATATCTTGTTTAATGTTTTTCATAAAACTGATACAGTAGTGCTTGATAAAGCACCACTAGGAATATTATGAAATATAATTCCCCCTTGAAATTTCCCAAAGACATTGTTTTTTTAAAACCACTTATTTTTTAACCTACAACTCTAACTCTTAAGAGTCACAGATCTTGTGTTCACAATACTCAGCATGTAGCTGAAAACAACATAATTAGGGAAAGATGCACAACACTTGACAAATCATAGTTTCGGAGTTTGTTTCCTATCCCCAAGGTTCTGTGGAATCCTGCGGTGGATTTCAGTTTCATAAGTATTATTTTGTTTTGTTTTTGAATTTTTAATAAGATGTAACACTTGAATATATGCAGCCATTTTAATGCCGTATATTCCTTGAGACTGTAGGAAAGTGAAATGCCACACTGAGGACCCTGGACAAATAAGTCATGGTAGTAAAGCTAAAATGTGATATAAAAACAAAGCCATTAGAAACCTTCATAACTTTTAAGAAGGAAAAGCATGCTTCATGTTGGCTGTGAAGAACAGTATGGCTGTAGTTCCACCTTGTTTTGAATGCTGGCTGTCATCTTGTGAAGGTCACTGCATACCATTCACCCACATCAATAAAAGAAGGATAGTGAAAGTCACTTTACAGGCTCAGGATGAGAAGTGCACGATGCGAGTGCAAGAGTGCACATATTCAATCATACTGAGGGTGGCATTGGGGCTCAGAGAGGTTTTTGTGATTAGCACTTACCTCAGTGCCCAATAAACAGGGGAAAATTAGGAAAAACAGTTGGGAAACCAAGGAAACTAGCTAACTCATCATTTTACTAATGAGTAAACTCTCCCTCAAAAGTTTCATAGTGCTATATATTGCCAGATCCAGAACTCATACCTGGGTTTCTTGTCTCTTAGATTACAGGGCCAGCTATGTAGCAAGTGAGCTGTGTTTGTTGCTCGTGGCTTTAAGTAGCCAGAAAATATGTATTCTGAGCTTTGAGTTATGTACATGTGTATATATATATATAATTAGCTTATCATATATGACAGGTTATCATACACAGAAACATTTACTTTATAAATACACACCCACACACACAGACACATATAGTGTTCATTCAGTGTTCTTACCAACTCTTTTTGTCCAAGAGTAAAGATAGTGAATTGGGGATGAAGCAGTTTCATTAGTAAAGCATCGTGAGCAAATTCTGATTACCCTGCTTACTGAAGTACAGTGTAAATAGAACAGGGCTGCCTTTCAATTCTAGCATCTGATGTGTGTTAGAGAGCTATGTACCACTTGTGTAGGCGAATGAGCACTTTGCCTCTTGAGACAAATGGCAGATGAGTTTAACACAGCGGTCCTGCTGATGAACGAGTGCCCTAGATTCCCACTTTTTTGTTTGTGATTTGTGAACATGTCTCTAGTCAGCCTGCCTGCACGTCCTGCAGTGAGCACAGTGCACAGAGTTCAACAAACAAAGCTGCTGAGCTTTCTCTTGGCTCAGTCCCAGCTACTATTCCTTGTGGAGTGTTATGCCCTCCATCAGTTTTTGTGGCTCTCCACATTCAGCTACTGAGTAGCGTACATTTTTCTGTTATTTTATAGCAATTGAGATATAATTCTCTACCTGTGCTTGAGATGCCATCCCTGCCTTTCCCCTTTTGGGGCCTTGTTCCATCAATCAGCATAGACATATCCGTTTTTCCTTTTCCGCTGGATCTTTACTCATAGTCTAAAAATTTCTTAGGTGTGATTTCTAAAAGCAGGATCTTAAATAGAGATTATTGTAAAAGTGATTTATTAGAGGGATACTCCTTAGTAAACACCTGTAAGAGAGGGAATGAGGCAGGAAAAAGAATCAGAAAGAGCACGGCAGGGATGTGATCTAAAAAATCTAGCCCAGGTCCCCCATGGGGGAAACTCTAGAGTATGAACCTTATCTCATGTTATCTTCACTTGAAATAAATGAATCAGGCTTCTATCATTCAGTCATTAGTCGTGGGCCACACTCAGGAGATGTAACTTCCCAGGCAGGAGGGCTCCCCCCACTTACAGCAGCTGGAAGGATGGGTGCACAAGCTGAATAAAGGGAATCTGAGTATGGCACTACAATATCTACTAAGTCCATTCCTGTGCCATGGAGGTCTATTTGCTTCTCATATTAAGTTCAGTCTATCTGGACACAGCTTCTCCAACAAAATTCCTGGAGAAGTTTAAAAGAAGATAGTTACTGAGACAAATTCTGAGGGTGTAACTGATATATATCATTTCCTTCTTTACCACACATTCTATATTTTCCTTAATGTCTATTATCACTTCTGCTGGTCTAGGTGGCTTGCCTTGCCTGGTCAAGTGACCTAGACCCTTATCTCAGAGGGGTCTGAGCCCAGCTCTCATGCCCTTATCAGGTCTGTGGTTACCGCACCTGCCCATTCACAGTTAAGGCTGAGCATGGGAGTATCAAGAGATGCTCTAGTAGATCACCGTAGTGCCAGGCTCCACTCTGCCTCCATTATGTAGAAGTAATTTTACCTCCCCACAATGGTCAGGATCTATTACTATTGCCAATATGGTAACTGTCTTCTATACCTGCTGGTCTACTATTAGAAGGAATTCAGTGACCAGGCAGTGGCTGTAAGCTTTAAGTGTAGTAGGAATCTTACTGTTTCTCCTGGTGGAAGTGTTTCCACTCTCACAAACAGGAACTCTACATCCACAGAGCCAAAAGTTGAGACAATGGGAAACACAAAATGCCGAAGTTCATCACTGGCAATGTTGATGAGTATGGTCAACTCCTAATTTCTACCCCTTGGTTTCTGCACCCATAAATATGACCTATTGAGGACACATCACAATATCTTGTCTGTCATTTTAAAGAATAACATATTCTGAAGAATACTGCTCATCAGCAAGGAGCATCATGTCCAAGCTGGTACCTCACCAATACCTCACCAATACCTCACCCCTTGTGGCAGAATCCTTTTTTTTAAAGCCTATTTATTGAGGTATGATTGACATACAGAGAGTTATACGACCCCCACAAAATCCTTTGTGTTATCCCTTAATAGTCACTCCCTCCTCACAATTATAAACCTTGGCAACCACTGATATTTTCTGTCACTATAGTTTGTTTTTTAAAGAATGTTATATACATCATACATTATAGGACCTTTTGTGAACTAGCTTCTTTCACTAAGATTAATGCCATTGAGATTTATCCAAGTTGCTCATATTAATTATTCTCTTTTTATTGCTTAGAAATACACCATGGAATGGATGTACAGTCATCTGTTTATTCATGCATGTGTTGAAGGACCTTTGTGCTGTTTCTAGTTTTTGACAAATATGAATACACCTGCTATAAATATTTGTGTAGTTTGTGTGTGGGGGCACATATATTTTATTTCTTCAGGATAAATACCCAGGAATGGGATTGTTGGGTCATTATTTTAGCTATATGTTTACCATTAGGATAAATTGTCAGACATTTTCCAGAAGGGTTGTGCCATATTGCATTACTCCCAGAAACATATGAGAATTTTAGCTGATTTGCGTCATTGTCAACACTTTGCATTGTCAATCAACAAGGAAACATTGAGCTTGAACCATCATTACTATTGAATTGTTCTCTATTTCTTCCTTTAGATCTGTTAGTATTAGCTTAACATATTTAGGTGCTAGAATGTTGGATATACATATATTTATGATTGTTGTAACTTCCTGATGAATTGGCCCTTTTATCATTATATAATGATCCTGTCTCTTGTTGTTTTGGCTTAGGGTCTATTTTGTCTGATATAAATACAGCTACCCTCACTTTGTTTTGGTTTCCACTTGCATGAAACAACTTTTGTCATCTTTTCACTTTGATCCTATGTATGTCCTTAAATCTGAAGTTAATCTCTTGTAGGTAGTATATACTTATTTTTTTATGCATCCAGACACTCTATGCCTTTAGGTAGGTAAATTCAATCCATTTTCATCTAGAGCAATTATTGATAAGTAAGGTCTTACTAATGCCATCTTATTACAGTTGACTCTTGAACAGCACAGGGGTTAGGGGTGCTGACACCCCACTCAGTCAAAAATCTGTGTATAACTTTTGCTTCCCCCAAGACTTAAGTGCTAATAGCCTTCTGTTGATTTTTATCATAGTAAATTATAAAATAGATGAGTATCTACATATATTTTTATTTTAAATATTTTTATTGAAGTGTAGTTAACATATATAACAGTTTCAGGTGTACAACATAGTGATTTAACATTTATATACATTATGAAATGCTCACCATGATAAATGTGTTTACTATCTGTCACCATACCAAGTTATTACAATATTATTGACTATTTCCCATGTTGTACCTTTCAACTCTATGACTTATTTACATAACTGGAAGTTTGTATCTCTTGATCCCCTTCACTTATTTTGCTTATCCCCCCACCTGCCTCCCCTCTGGCAACCACCAGTTCTCTGTATTTATGAGTCTTACTGGGTTTTTGTTGTTGTTTGTTCATTTATTTTGCTTAGATTCCACATATAAATGAAATCATATGGTATTTGTCTTTTCTCTGTCTGACTTATTTCATGTAGCATAATACCCTTTAGGTCCATCCATCCTGCTACAAATGGCAATATTTCATTGTTTTTTATGGTTGACTAGTATATATACATATAAGTACCCACAAGTAGAATTACTGGATCATGTGGTATTTCTCTTTTTAATTTTTTGAGGAAGTTCCATACTGCTTTCCACAGTGGCTTCACTAGCTAACATTTCAACTAACAGTGCATATGCATTCCCTTTTCTCCACATCCTCACCAACACTAGTTATTGTCTTTTGGATAGTGGCTAGTCTGACTAGTGCAAGGCAATATCTCACTGTGGTTCTGATTTGCATTTCCCTGATGATTAGGGATGTGCAGCATCTTTTCATGTGTCTGTTGGCCATCTGTCTTCTTTGGAAAAATGTCTATTCAGTTCCTCTGCCCATTTTTTAATTGGATTATTTGATTTTTTGATGTTGAATTATATGAGTTCTTCATATATTTTTAATACTTACATATATTTTATGCATTTCTGACAGACTTAACTTTTTCTTATTTTTTTTTGATATTTCTAGTTGATGTGGTTCATCTGTGAGTTTTTTCAAATTGTCACAAATCTCCAAAACATTATCCAATATATTTATTGAAAAAAAATCGACATGTAGGTGGACCATGCAGTTCAAACCTGTGTTGTTCCTGCATCAACTGTATTTGCTTTCTGGCTGTTTGTAGTTTCATTGTTCTTTTTTCCTTTGTTTCTGCTTACCTTTTTAAATTGATGATTTTATGTGGTGTTATGCGGTTTCTCCTTTATCTTTTGTGAATGTACTCTAGATTTTTGCATTGTGGTTACTATGTATATTGTGTGCTTGATAACAAATTAAAGTAGCTATAGTTATATTTAATGCTCTTTTCCCTTTAACTTTTATATCATAATTAAGTGGTGAACAAGCCATACCATTACAGAATTAGTTTTCTAAATCTGACTGTATATTTACTTTTATCAGTGTTGTGTATACTTTTGTATGCTTCATGTCACTAGTGTCTTTCTATTTCATCTTGAAATGTTTTAGCATTTCTTGTAAGGCAGGTCTAGTGGTGATGACTCCTTTAGCTTTTGTTTGTCTGGGAAAGTTCTTATTTCTTTCTCATTTCTGAAGGATAACTTTGCTGGATAGAGTATTCTTAGCCGGCACTTTTTTTTCTTTCAACACTTTGAATATGTCATTCCACTCTCTCATAGCGTGTATGATTTCTACTAAGAAATTTCATTATGGGTGTTCTTCTGTAGGTTGCAATCTTTTTTTTCTCTGTTTTCTTTCAGGATTATCTCTTTATCTTTTATTTTTGACAGTTTCATTATAATGTGTCTTGCAGAAGATCTTTTTGCATTGAGATAATAGGATGATCTATTAGTTTCATGAATTTGAACTTGGATATCCAGGCCTCTCCCCAGGTTTGGAAATTTCTCAGCTATTTTTTTTTTTAGCTGTTAATTCTTTATATAAACTTTCTGCCATGTTCTTCCTCTCCTTTGGGAACCCAAATTATTCTAATATTTGTATGTTTGGTGGACTCCCACCGATCACATTGGGTTACTTCACACTTTTTAAAAATTATTTTTACTTTGTTCTCTGGGTATTTCAACGTCCCTATCCTTTAGCTCACTTATTCTATATTCCATTTAGTCTACTCTGCTATAGATTCTCTCTATTGCATTTTTCATTTAATTCACAGAATTCTTCAGCTCCAGAATTTGACTCTTTTTCATAGTTGCCATCGGTCATTTTAAAGAATAACATATTCTGAAGAATATTGCTCATCAACAAGGAGCATCATGTCCAAGCTGGTACCTCACCTATACTTTTTAAAGCCTATTTATTGAGGTATGATTGACATAGAGAGAGCAATACGACCCCCACAAAATCCTTTGTGTTATCCCTTAATAGTCAATGTTCAAATTGTTTGACTTTGTAAAATATCTCATTTTGTTCATGTATTATTGTCCTGATTTTGCTGAATTGGCTTTGTGTTTTCTTTAAACTAGTTGAGTTTCCTCAAAACAGCTATTTTGAATTCTTTATTAGCTAGATAACAAAATTCCATGCCTCTTCAGGAATTGGAAGATTCTTGTTATCTTTTGTGATGGTATGTTTCCTTGGTTCTTCATGTTCCATGTAGTTTTGCATATCTGCTTTCACGCTTGAAGTATCAGATACTTCCTCACATCTTTACTAGTTGCCTTTAGATGGGACATACTGTTTGTTGGTCCTGTTACATCTAGGGCTTTCTTTGATATTGTAAGGATATACTTGCTCCACAAGTCTTGCGCCCCCTTGTGGCAGCATGCTTAAGTTTTTATGTTTTCTATGTTTCTTACAATTGAGACTTTATAATTTTTGGATATAAGATTTTTGTTGGATATATCAATTGCAGATATTTTCTAAACACACTTATTCGTTCTAAGATTATTTTTTGTGTGTATGTGTATTCCTTGGGACTTTTCACATAGACAAATATGTAATCTGCAAATAGGGGCAGTTTTATTTCCTTTTTTCCATAATATGTGTATCTTTTGTTTATTTGTCTGACTATATTGCACCAGATAGGATTTCCACTAATGATGTGGAATAATAGTTGTGAGAATGGACATCCTTCCCTTGTTTTCAATCTTAGGAGGAACATATTCAGTCTTTACTTTTCCTGTGATTTTTGCATATTTTTTAATCAAGCTGAGAAAGTTTCCCTGTATTCCTAGTCTGTTGTACATTTTCTTTATCATGAATGGAAATTGAATTTTGTCAAATGATTTTGCTGTATCAGTTTTTGTGGTTGTGTTTTTTTCTTCTTTAAACTATAATTATGGTAAATTAGATTGATTGATTTTCAAATATTGTGTTAGCTTTGCATTCTTGGAATAAATTCCACTTGTGTTTTTTTATATAAATTGCTGTATTGATTTGTTGATATTTTTGTGGAGTTGGCATCTTAGTTCCTGCCAGTACTGGAGTTTAGTCTTCTTTTCTTTGTACTGTATTTGTCTGGTTTTGGTACCAGAGAAGCTGGTTTCATATTTGTTGAAAAGTATTCTCTTCTCTTCTACTTTTTGGAATTGCTACTGTAGAATTGGTGTTATATATTCCTTAAATATTTCCTAGAATTCCTCAGTGAGACCATTGGTGCTGCGGGATTTCTTTTTGAGAGGGTTTTAACTGTGATTTTATTCAGCGAATTGAGTTGCATTCAGTTTATTTAAAATTGAGTGAGTCTTGGTAGTTAGTGGTTTTTAAGGATTTCATCCATTTCATCAAATTCATTGAATTTATCTGTGTGAAGTGGTATCTGGTATTCTTTTATAGTTTTATTAATGTCTGCAGGGTCTGTAGTTGTAGTTTCACTTTTATTCTTCATATTGGTAATTTACATCTTTTTTCTTTGTCATTCTTCCTAGAGGATTATCAATTTCATTGACATTTTTATGTAACTGACCTTTGGTTTTATTTGATTTCCTTATTGTTTTTGTTTTCAATTTCATGGACGCATCTGTTTTTATCTGTATATTTCATTTCTTTGCTTGCTTTGGGATTATTTTATTTTTTTCTAATTTCTTAAGGTAGAAACTTAAATTGTTGGTTTAAGCCCTCTCCTCTTTTCTAATAAAGGATTTGATGCTTAAGATCTTTTTCTAAGCTTTTCTTAGCTGTGTCTCACAAATTTGATGTTGTATTTTCATTTTCATTCAGTACAAAATATTTTCCAATACCTTAAGACTTTTTCTCATATATTATTTAGAAACGTGTTATTTTCAAATTGTTTGACTTTTTCCTGTTATTTTTCTATTACTGATCCCTAGTTTTATTCCATTTTGGTCAGATAATAGACTATGTGAATTTAACTCTTTTAAATTAGTTGAGTTTTTTTGTGACAAAAGATATAATATATATTAGTGAATGTTCATTTGCACTTGATTCCACTATTTAAAAAATCTTTTAAACTGTTGGTTATGTAAATTTTCAAACCTATGCAAAGTATACAGAATAAGCCCTCATAAAAAAAATAATGCTATAAACCCTTTACCCAGTTTCAATTATTATCTACATACTGCCTTGTTGTTTTATCTATAACTCCATGGACTCCACAACCCTTATTTGTTTATTTTCACCGTAATTTTCTATGTGACATTTACATATATTGAAGTCAACAAAATTTAACTGAAAATTTGTTTAGAATAGTATACTCATGCACACACATCTCTCTCACTATACAGAAAATGTCTGTCTTCCCCAAATTGTCTCATGTTCCTTTTCATCAATCCTTCCAGCCCCAAGAGAAACCATCATTCTGAAATATTTCACCTTAGACTAGTGCTGCTTGTTCTAGACTTTTGCATAAATCCATTTATATTATATTTGCTTTTGTATTTAGCTTTTCCCACTCAGGATTATGAATGTGATATTTGTCCATGGTGCTGATTGAAAGAGTAGTACATTTCTCTTTATTACTAAATACTATTGTATTGTATTATTATATTATAATTTAAAAAATCTGTTTCCTGTTGATATACATTTAAGTTGTTTCTACTTTTGGCTATTATTAATAAGACTTAAAAACTTTTTTTATGATTTTTTTCCTTGAATATTCTAATTTCTCGTGGATAAAGTAAAATTGCTGGGTTTAAGGAAGGGGTAGCTTTGACTTTGTAAGACATTGCCAAAACTTTTCCCAAAGTGTTTTTATATTACAACTAAAAATGTGCAAGAATTTTAATTGATCTCTGTTCTTGTCAACATCTGGTACTGTATTGAACTCATGACATTTTACTGAGTATATAATAGTGTCTCATTGCAGTTTTAATTTGCATTTCTGTGATGATAATGATGGGCATTTTTCACGTGCTTATTAGACACTCATATGTCATCCTTTGGGAAGTACCTCTTCAAGTATTTTGCCGGTTTTTTTTTCAGCATTTTATTATTGAGTTATCACATTTCTTTATATATTGTAAATACAAGTTCTTGGCCAAACATGATTTGTGAATATTTTCTCCTCATCTATGGCCTGCCTTTAAATTTTCTTAATGGTAATTTTTGACGAGCATAAGTTTTTGAGTTTGAAGAGGCTAATTAATGTTTTTGTTTCCTATGCTTGATTTCCTTATCCTGTCTAAAAATCTTTCTCAACCCCAATTCATAAATATATCCTCTTTCATTATAAATGCTTTATAATTTTAGCTTTTACACTTAGACATATGAGTCCTCTAGAATTAATTTTTGTGTGTGGTAGGACATAGGAGTCAAGGTTCATTTTTTATATGGCTATATGGTTATTTCAGAGTCATTTGCGAAAGACAGTTTCCTTTCTTTATCAAACTGCTTTGATGCCTCTGCCAAAAATCAACTGACCACATATGTGTTGGTCTATTTCTATGCTCTTCATTTGGTTGTATCACATTTATGCCATTCCACTTTGTTTTGATTAGTGTAGATTCAGAGTAAGACGTACATTTCAATAATGTTGTCCTTCTGCTTTGTTAATTGTTCTTAAAAAAACATATTTTAGGTGCTTTAAGTTCTTCAAATTTCAATATTAATTACAGAATGAGACCTTCAAATCAATAAAAATAAAAAATAATAGAAAATGAGAATAGCCACCTTGACCTTGTTCTTGATTTTAGGAGGAAGGTATTAATCATTGATTATACTAGCTGTAAATTGCTAATACATACATTTTTATTAATTGGGGAAGTTCTCATGTATTTCTAGTTTTCTCAGTGTTTTTTTTCTTAAATCATACATGGGTACTGCGTTTTGTCAAATATATTTTCTGAAAGTAGAGAGATCATATGTTTTTACTCCTTTATTCTGTTAATGGAAAGGATTATATTGATTAATTTTCTAAAGTTAAACCCATGTTGTACTTTCCTGATAAACTCCAATTGGTCATGATATGTTACACTTTTTTTTTTTACATCCATACTCATGAAATCTTGGTTTATAGGTTTCCTGTTGTTGTTCTTATGATATCTTTTTCTGTTTTTTTTATTGGGGTTAACATCATAAAATAATTTAGAAGTATTCCCTCCTTTTCAGCTTCCTGCACACATTTATATATGATTGATATTAATTATTCCTTAAATGTTACATACAATTCACCAACAAATTCTGGAACAGGAGTTTTCCATCTGGAAAAATTTTTCGTGACAGTTTGTATGAATATATGGCCGAGGTTTCTTATTTCTCTTTTTTTCTTAATTATAGTGTCATGTTTTATTATTTTTAAGAGATTCAATTTTTATAGCTTTATTGAGATATATTTTATAGGTTTTTATATTCACCCACCCAATTAAACAGTACTGTTCAGTAGTGTCTAGTATATTCATAGAATTATGCAACCATCACCACAATCTAATTGTTAACATTTTCAACATTCTAAAAATGCTGAAATTATGTCTGTCAATCACCATTTCCACTCCCCCTGCCTTCCATACCTTGGCAATCAGTAAACTATTTTTGGTCTCTATGACTTTGCCTGTTCTGGATATTCCATATAAATTGAATCATACAACATGTGTCCTTCGTGTGTCTTTGCTTACTTAGAGCAACATTTTCAAGGTTCATCCATTCTCTAGAATATATCACTGCTTTATTTTATGGCTGAAGATTAATCCATTGTATATATGTATATCACATTTTATCTACTCATCACAGACATGTGGGTTGTTTCCAGTATTTGGCTATTAAGAATAACGATGTTATGAACATTTGTGTGCAAGTTATAGTGTGGTTGTATGTTTTATTTCTCTTGTGCATATATATCTAAGAGTGGACTTGCTAGGTTATATGGCAACACTATGTTCAGTCTTTTGAGCACAAGCTAGACTGTTTTCCAAAGCAGGTGCACCATTTTATATTCCCATGAACATTATGTGATACTTCTAATTACTCCACATCATTGTTAACACTTGTTATTGTCTATTGTGAAGTGGTATCTCATTATAGTTTTGATTTGCATTTCCCTAATAACTGATGCTATTGAGCATTTTTTCATGTGTTTCTTGGCCATTTGTATACATTCTTTGGCAAAATGTCTATTTAAGTTATTTGTTTACATTATAATGGGTTGTTTGTCTTTTGTTGTTGGTTGTAAGAGCTCATTATGCATTCTGGACACTAGAACCTTATCTAATATGTAATTTGCAAATATTCTCTCATTTAATGATTCTCTATTCAGTTGAAGCACCAGTTTTTAATTTTGCTGAGATTCAATTTTTCTATTTTGTTGTCATTACTCATGCTTTTGGTGTCACAGCTAAAAATCCATTGCCAAATCAAAGTCATGAAGATACATTCCTGTTTCTTCTAAGGGTTTTAGACTTGTATCACTTATATCTAGGTCTTTGCTCCATTTTAAATTAATTTTTATATGGTGTAAGGTGTCTAATTTTATTCTTTTTCATGTATATATACAGTTGTCTCAGCACCATTTCTTGAAGAGACTGTTATTTCCTCCTTGATAAAAATTAAATGATAATAGCTCTATGTGTTCATTTTTGGACTTTTAACTCTATCCCATTGACCTTTGTCCCTCTCCTAAGCCAATACTACACTGTTTTGATTATTGTAGTTTTGCAGCCAGTTTCAAAACAGGAAATTGTTTGTCCTCCACTTTCATTTCTCAAGATTATTTTGGCTACTTGGAATTCATTGTAATTCCACAGTAATCTTTCTATTTCTGCAAATTTTGGCAGTTAAAATTTTGACAAGGATTTCACTGATTCTGTAGATCACTTTGGGGAGTATTTCCATACTAACATTAAGTATTCTAATACATGAACATGTAGTATCTTTTCAATTATTTGTTTTCTTCAATTTCTTTAAGAAATGTTTGTAGTTTTCAGTATATACATCTTTACATCCTTGGTTAAATTCCTAAGTATTTTGTTCTTTTTGATGCTATTGTAAATGGAATTATTTTTTAAAATTCCTTTTAGTATTGCTTGTGTATAGAGAGATAACTGACTTTTATATATTGACCTTGTATCCTTCAAATTTGCTGAATTTTATTGTTTTTTTGTAGACTCTTTACATTTCTTATGTAAAAGACAATGTCATTTGTGAATAGATAAACTTTACTTCTCATTTTCCAATTTGGATGACTATTATTTCTTTTTTTTTTTACAATTTTTCTGGCTAGGGCCTCCAGTACTATGTTGAATAGAAGTGGCAAAAACAGGCATCTTTGTCTTGTTCCTGATTTTAATAGGAAGACTTTCAGTCTTTCACAATTAAGCATGACATTTCCTGTGGTTTTTCATAAATACCTGATTATAGACTGAATGTTTGTGCTCTTTAAAATTCATATGTTGAAGTTTTAACCTCCAATGGATGGTAATAGGAAGTGGGGTCTTTTTGAGAAATATAGTAATAGGAAGTGGGGTCTTTTTGAGATAATTACTAGGTCAACAGGGTGGAGTCCCCATGAATGGGATTAATGCCATTACAAAAAAGACCTTGGAGAGCTCTCTAGCCTTCTTTCTACCACGTGAAGACCTAGTAAGAAGACTGTGGCCATCTGTGAATGTGGAACCTGGCTCTCACCATACACCAAATCTTCTAGTACCTTGATCTTGGACTTCTCATCCCTAAGACTATGAGAAATAAATACTTATTGTTTAAGCCACCCAGTCTGTGGTACTTTTTGTTATAACACCCAAACTAAGATAAAGTTATCGTGTTCAAGAAGTTCTCTTGTATTCTGAGAGTTATGCTTTGTTTGTAACTTATTTATTTTTAACTGTGAAAAGGTTATGTGGATTGTTTATTTTATGAATGTCATGTATTACATTAATTCATTCATTCTTTTATGTTGAATTACTCTGATATCTGGGATGAATTTCACTTGGTTATTGTGTATAATCACTTTAATATGCTCCCAGATTTTGTTTGCTAGGATTTTGTTGATGATTTTTATATCTATACTCATAAGAGATAATTAGTATGTAACTTTGTTTTGTTGTGATATCTTTGCTGGCTTTGATATCAGGACAATGATGTCATGACAATTCATTCCTCTTCTGTGTTTTGTAAGAGTCTGAGAAATTGTGTTAATTATTTGGTGGAAATCATCATTGAAACCAACTGGTCCTGTGCTAAAATCATTTTGTTGGAAGATTTTAGATTACTGATGCTCTTTACTTGTTTTAAGGTTGTTCAGATTTTCCATTTCTTCTTTGGTTAATTTTGGTAGTTTGTGTATTTCTAGGAATTTTTCCATTTCATCTAAGTTATATAGTTTGTTAATGAACAATTGCTTATAGTATCTTCTTACACTTTTTTTCCTGTAAGCTCAGTCATGAGTTCCCTACTTTTATTTCTGATTTTGTTGAGCCTTATTTTTTATTTCCTAGTCAGTGTAGTTAAAAGTTTATAGATGTTGTTGTTCTTTCAAGTAACCAGCTTTTGGTTTCATTGATTCTCTCTTTGTTTCTCTAGTCTCTATTTCATTTACCTCCATTCTATTCTTTATTATCTCCCTCCTTTTATTAGCTTTGGGATTGGCTTGGTCTTCTGTCCTTATTTCTTTAAGATGTACAGTTCAGTTATTTGTTTGAGATCTTTCTTCTTTTTTAATGTAGATATTTATAGCCATAAATTTCCCTTTTAGTCTGATTTTTCTTGTATCCTATAAGTTTGAGTATGTTGTGTTTAATTTTCTTTCATTGCAAATTATTTTCTGGTTGCTCATGTGATTTCTCCTTTGATTTGCTGGTTATTGAATAAAAGTGAAAGTAGACATAATTTCCTTGTTTCTGAACAGAGGGGCAAAGCTGACATAGTTGACTATGTTAGATGCAGGTTTTTTAGCAGATGCTCATTTTTCAGACTAAAGAAATATCCCTTTATTCCTGGTTAGCTGAGAGTATTTTTAAACCATAAATGTAAAATAACATGTTTCAAATATTTTAATGCATTTATTGAGATGATTTTCTACATTTTTTAATTAATGTGGTAAATTATATTATTGGGAATTAAAGAAGTTAAACCAATTTTGCATTCTTTTTTTTATTATTAAGGTATCATTGATATACACTCTTACGAAGGTTTCATGAGAAAAACAAAGTAGTTATTACATTTACCCTTATTGTCGAGTCCCCCCCATACCCCACTGCAGTCACTGTCCATCAGTGTAGTAAGATGCACAGAGTCCCTATTTGTATTCTCTGAGGTACACTGTCTTCCCCGTGAACCCACACACATCATGTGCACCAATCATGACACCCCACAATCCCCTTCTCCCTCCCTCCCCACCCGCCCTTCCCTTTGGTAACTACTAGTCCCTTCTTGCAGTCTGTGAGTCTGCTGCTGTTTTGTTCCTTCAGTTTTGCTTCGTTGTTCTACTCCACAAATGAGGGAAATCATTTGGTACTTGTCTTTCTCTGCCTGACTTATTTCACGGAGCATAATATCCTCCAGTTCCATCCATGTCATTGTAAATGGTAGGACTTGTTTTCTTCTTATGGCTAAATAATATTCCATTGTGTATATGTACCACCTCTTATCTATTCATCTACTGATGGACACTTAGGTTGCTTCCATATCTTGGCTATTGTAAATAGTGCTGTGATTAACATAGGGGTGTATGTCTTTTTGAATCAGGGATCTTGCTTTCTTTGGGTAAATTCCTAGGAGTGGGATTCCTGGGTCAAATGGTACTTCTATTTTTAGTTTTTGAGGAACCTCCATATTGTTTTCCACAGTGGTTGAACTAGTTTGCATTCCCACCAGCAGTGTAGGAGGGCTCCCCTTTCTCTGCAACCTCACCAGCATTTGCTGTTCCTAGTCTTCTCTTTATTGGCCGTCTTAATTGGTGTGAGGTGATATCTCATTGTGGTTTTAATTTGCATTTCCCTGATAATTAGCTATGTGGAGCATCTTTTCAAGTGCCTGTTGGCCATCTGAATTTCTTCTTTCGAGAAGTGTCTGTTCATATCGTCTGCCCATTTTTTAATAGGGTTATTTGCTTTTTGTTTGTTGAGGTGTGTGAGTTCTTTATATATTTTGGATGTTAATCCCTTGTCGGATATGTCATTTACAAATATAATTTCCCATACTGTAGGATGCCTTTTTGTTCTGCTGATGGTGTCCTTTGCTGTACAGAAGCTTTTTAGCATGATGTAGTCCTATTTGTTCATTTTTGTTTTTGTTTCCCTTTCCTGAGGAGGTGCGTTCAGGAAAAAGTTGCTCATGTTTATATTCAAGAGATTTTTGCCTATGTTTTCTTCTAAGAGTTTTATGGTTTCATGACTTACATTCAGGTCTTTTATCCATTTTAAGTTTACTTTTGTGTATGGAGTTAGACAATAATTCAGTTTCATTCTTTGCCATGTAGCAGTCCAGTTTTGCCAACACCAGTTGTTGAAGAGGCTCTCATTTCCCCATTATATATCCATAGCTCCTTTATTGTATATTAATTGAACATATATGCTTGGGTTTATATCTGGGCTCTCTAGTCTGTTCCATTGGTCTATGGGTCTGTTCTTGTACCAAATTGTCTTGATTACTGTGGATTTGTAGTAGAGTTTGAAGTCTGGGAGTGTAATCCCCCCAGCTTTATTCTTCCTTCTCAGGATTGCTTTGGCTATTTGGGGTCTTTTGTGGTTCCATATGAATTTTAGAACTATTTGCTCTAGTTCATTGAAGAATGCTGATGGTATTTTGATAGGGATTGCATTGAATCTGTAAATTGCTTTAGGTAATAAGGCCATTTTGACAATATTAATTCTTCCTAACCATGAGGATGGGATGTGTTTCCATTTATTGGTATCTTCTTTAATTTCTCTCATGAGTGTCTTATAGTTCTCAGAGTATAGGTGTTTCACTTTCTTGGTTAGGTGTATTCCTAGGTATTTTATTCTTTTTGATGCAATTGTGAATGGAATTGTTTTTCTGATTTCTCTTTCTGCTAGTTCATCATTAGTGTAGAGGAATGCAACAGATTTCTGTGTGTTAATTTTGTATCCTGCAACTTTGCTGAATTCATATATTAGATCTAGTCATTTTGGAGTAGATTCTTTAGGGTTTTTTATGTACAATATCATGTCATCTGCAAACAAGAACAGTTTAACTTCTTCCTTGCCAATCTGGATGCCTTTTATTTCTTTGTGTTGTCTGATTGCCATGGCTAGGACCTCCAGAACTATGTTGAATAAAAGTGGGAGAGTGGGCATCCTTGTCTTGTTCCCGATCTCAAAGGAAAAGTTTTCAGTTTCTCACTGTTAAGTATGATGTTGGCTGTGGGTTTGTCTTATATGGCCTTTATTATGTTGAGGTACTTGCCCTCTATACCCATTTTGTTGAGACTTTTTATCATGAATGGATGTTGATCTTTGTCGAATGCTTTTTCAGCATCTATGGAAACAATCATGTGGTTTTTGTCCTTCTTTTTGTTGATGTGGTGGATGATGTTGATGGATTTTCGAATGTTGTACCATCCTTGCATCCCTGGAATAAATCCTATTTGATTATGATGGATGATCTTTTTGATGTATTTTTGAATACGGTTTGCTAATATTTTGTTGAGTATTTTTGCATCTATGTTCATCAAGGATATTGGTCCAACCTTGCATTCTTGAAATCCCACTTGATTATGATGTTTTACTCTTTTTACATATTGCTAGCTCTGATTTACTGGTATTTCATTAAAGTTCTATGTCACTGCATTTATCAGGAATATTGCTCAAGTTTCTCATATTTGTCAGCTTTTGGCATAAGTTTATACTAGCTTTATACAATTGGTTGGAAAGTGATCCTTCCTCAATTTTCTGAATGAGTGAGTGATATATCATTATCCCTTCTTCATTAAATGTTTGGAAAAACCACCATTTAAATTATCTGTGCCTGGCATTGTTGTGATGGTGGGGCAAAGGTTTTTGATAATCCACTTAATTTCCTTAATAGATAATAGGATACTGTAGATTTTTTTACTTTTTGTTGCTGATTTTTTCAAGTAATTTAAAATTTTATCTAAGCTTTCAAATGTATTGACATATTTTTCATAATGTTTCCTTACTGCATTTTTAACATCTGTAGGATCTGTCATGATATCCTGCTTTCATTTCTGATATTGACATTTGTTTGTGCTCTCTATTTCTTTTACTGTCTTCCTAGTTATATCAAGTATATTCATTGATTTCTGCTCTTACTTTTATTTTTTTTCCTTCTACTTAATTTGGATTTATCCTGCTTTTGTCCTAGTTTATTGAGGTAAGAATGTAGATTATTGATTTGAAAACTTTCTTCTTTTGTAATATAAGAATTTAAAGCTAGAATTTTTCTCTATAAACTACTTTGTCTGAAACTTTTCCCCACCCCAAGGTGGCATGCTATGTTTTTATTTTCATGCAGTTCAAATATTTTCTCTATTTCTTGATTTCTTTTTATTTTTTTCTAATATACAGTTGATCCTTGAACAACATGGGTTTAAACTGCAAATGATCATTTATATGCAGATTTTTTTCAAAAAGATATTGGACAATTTTTTGGAGATTTCTGGCAATTTGAAAAGACTCACAGACAAACTACACAGACTAAAAATAACAAAAAATATAAGAAGTAAGGTATATCATGAATATATAACATATATGTAGGTACTAGTCTATTTTAACATTTACTAAAATAAAATGAGCAGTAGGCTATTAGTAGTTAAGTTTTTCGGGAGTCAAAAATTTATATGTTGATTTTCAACTGCATGGTGGGGTATCAGTGCCCCTAACCCTTGCATTGTTTAAGGGTCAACTGTATTATTTTGGTTACTGGGCATATTCCATAAGAATTCTATCTTTTGGCATTTTTAATACTTATTTTATGGACTCTTATATGGCTTATCTCTGTCCACATTTTATCTACACCAGAAAACAATATGTCCACTAATTCCAAAATCTGCAGCATAGCCATGGGGCACATATTCCTGCTTCTCTGCATGCCTCCTAATTGTTACCACATACTAGGCATTGTAGCTTATACAATAAGGGCATTCTGAATTTTGTTGTCTTCTTATGAAAATTGTTGATTGTTATTCTTCCAGGCACTTAAATTGCTGACCAATCACTTTCACCTTGTGGAAAGAAACAACTTTTTCGTTTTGTTAGTTTTCTGCATTTTACACTTTCTTAGGGTTGGTCTCTGAAAATCCAAGGTTTCTTATCAAGCTATCCTAACCTTTTTGGACTTGAACTATGAAGTCTTCCACTCCTACAGAAAGCAGCCACTGAAATCTCTGCTTGTGTTTTTAAGCCTTCCCACTGTAGTTTTTCATTAGGCTCTTTGGACTTTTCCCTATGGAAATACAGTGCATGGTTGAACCAAACATTTGAAGGTAGTGCATACATACATTTTGGGGCGGCCTTCACTTTGCCCTCCTCCTTTCTGGGATATTCCCTCCTTAATTTCCATTAACTCTGGCAATAATGTGCTACCTTTTCTGACACTTTAAGCCAATAAAATTGTGATTTTCTGCTTAAGTGCTTACATCCCTCTTCTATGAAGACTGAGGAGAACCATAGGGGAAATACCCTATAACCATGAATCTTACCCAGTGTACTCTCTTTCTCCCCAAATTCAAATCCCATCCAGTGTGCTTTCTGTCTTACTCTAGTGCCTTTAAATAGTTATATTTTTAAATTTTGTCCTCTGTTTATAAGTATTATCTGTGGGAGGATTATTCTGAAACAAACTACTTTGCCATTATCAAACCAAAACTAATGATATATATTTTTAAATGAAAATACTAGAAGAATCAAGACTTGTGAAACTTCTATTTAAAAAACATAGCTAAATATCATTTGATTATCACTATGTGTAGTACACTGTTAGAAAGATGAAAAGATATTTATAAAATGTACACATTTATTTTAGAAAGATGGTTTCAATAAATTAATTATATATATACATCAAACAGAATTATTGTGAAAACGCTAATAAAAAGTTCAATTAAGAATCTAAATTATAATTTAATCATAACTTTAAACTTCACAGAACTGATTTGCATATATTCTCGTTCGAGAAATGTTTAATGTAAGATGAACATTGCACTTCTGTGCAGTCTCAATTCTATAAGTTATTTCTGCTGCAGAAATGGCAATGTATTATTTTATCAAATTAATTTTGCTGAACATGCAGTTTATTGAAAATCTCACTTTCCTTCTTTGACTCCTCAGTGCTGAAATTGAGGAAGTTCTTTACTTTCTTTGAATGGTAAAAGGCACCTGTAGGCTTAGTGATGTATGTTTTGTTTATTCAGGGAGGTGTTACTCGTAAGAATGACTGCCAAGGGCTTTGAGGTTCTTGTTATGGCATTATTGGTTTGGAAAAACCCATGTAAATCACCAGCTCTGTTTTCCCTCTATCATATGAAATTCAGAGAAGTAACAACATTTTTAATATTCTGAGGAGTGACTTGGGAGCCATAAAACTTAAGAGAAATCTTATTTCCATGCAACCTTCAAAGTAAGTCTTAAACTCATACTTGCCCCCAAATTAAAATACAATGCACAGATAATGGACATTTATGTATTCAAGCTATTGCTTAGGTTAAAGATTCTCATCTCAGTGGTAAAGTTACACTTATACTAGTTTTCATAAGTATTAATAACATCACAAACCAGGTTTTGAATATACTTAGTTTTATAAGAAATTGCTCAACTATCTTCCAAAGTAGTTCTCCTAATTTACCTTCCCAGCAGTAGTTACTGAGAGTTCATTTTGCTCTCTACATCCTCATCAGCATTTAGTTTTTAGTGTTTTGGATTTTAGCCATTTGAATAGGTAAGTAGTAGTACCTCAATGTTGTTTTAATTTGTATTTTCTTAAAGACAAATAATGTTATGTGTCTTTACAAGTGTGTACTAAAGCTATCAACTGTAAGAAAATATTTTCAAATCAAATGTCCAATGAAAGACCTATATCGAGAATACAAAGGGTCCTCAAAATTGAAAAATCAGAAAACAATGTAAATTTTTAAATGGGCAAAATACATCGACCCATACTTCAGTGAAGTTGACATATGGATGTTAAATAAACACATGGAAAATTCCTCTGCATCATTAGCCATTACAGAAATGGAAATTAAACTCATGATTCAAACAGAATAAAAAGATAGATTGTACTTCCTTAATATTAAAAAAATATATCTTTCCCAGGGGTGACAGCAGAGAAAGGCTAGATTCTGTGAGGGAGGTCCTGTGTGTACTAGGGTGGGAGGTTCCCTCAGTCCTCCTCAAGGACTGACAGGGCCTGCATTCCCTCTTTTCTGCTGACTTGATGACGGTCCCTCACCCACTGTCACCATCTCCCTGAAACGCCAGAAAAGGAAGTCAACAAGATGCAGGTTTTCTGTACACAATGTCCACCTTTTGGCCTCTCAGGGATGGCACTAGGGGTAGGTTTCTGTGAGGTTCCATCTGTCTGTAGTGAGAGGTCCATGTTTTGCACAGGAGCAAATATCCTTGTGTTTTACACTGAAAAGAAAGTGTTATCATTCGCTATTTAAAAAAATAAAATTAAAATGAGAAAAAGATGGCTGTATAAGTATAATAATATGAGAAAAAGATGACTTCATAAGAAGGAATGTCACCAAGCATAAATAGTGAATATTACATAATGATAAAAGAGTCAGTTTACCAAGATGACATGATAGTCCTTAATGTGCATGCACCTAAAAGCAGAACTTTAAAAGACATTAAACAAAAACTGAGAGAATGGGAAAGGAGAAATAGTCAAAGCTCCAATTATATTTGGAGACATCAACATTCCTCTCTAAGTAAATAATCAACTAATCAAAAAATAAAAACTGAAAAAACAATCAATCAAATTGATCTAATTGGGATTTACAGAACATCTCAACAGCAACATGTATGTGTTTTTCAAGTGCAGTCAGAATATTCACATAGACTATAAAACAACACTCAACAGATTTAAAACAATTAAAATTATGTAAAAATTTTCTCTATCTATAATGGAATTAAACCAAAGCATACAACTAAAAAGATATGTATAAGTCACCAAATTTCTGGAAATTAAACAATTTTTGTTTACCAACTCTGTTTCAAAGAAATAATTGAGGAAAATTAGGAAAGACATTTTCATCTGAATGAAAATGAAAACAGGACACATCACAATTTAAGGAATTAAGCTAAAGTTGTACTTCGAAGAAAATTTATGTCAAATACTTTTATTTGGTATAAAGAAAAAACTCAAGTCAATATTCTAATCTGCCACCTAAGAAAGACTTTTATAAAAAGAAAAATAAATGTAGCCCATGTCATACAGAAGGATGGGCATAATATAGATAAGAGCAGAAATAAATGAGATGTAATCTAGGAAAACAATAACTAACAGTGGAAACAAAACTGGTTCTCTGAAAATATCAGAGAAGCTAAAATATCTGTTCTCAGTCTGAGAAATTAAAGCAAAAAGAGGTTGTGGAGAAACAGTGCTGTAGGACACAGCTGAAGTATAAGGAACTATATATAGAGAGATAGGGCTGTATCCTGTAAGTGTTCTCAGAAAGCACAAAAATGAAAAGAAATAATATAATCAGTCCTTGGCAGTGCCAGAAAACCAGGCAGAAAAATTGAGATTCAGTGCCTTGAGTATACTGGGGTCCTCACAGACAGATACCTATGCAAGAGTACAATTAAATTCATGTGTGAGGAAGGATCTGGCATTCTAGCAGCTGGGCTCAGAAGAAGCCTGGGGATATCCAGTTGGGTGTTAGCCCCCACTACCCTGGAGGTAGAGAGAAGAAAGTGTGCTGAGTTGGCAGGACCCTGGGCTTACAGTCCTCACTTCCATCAGACTGCTTTGTCTTCCTCATGTTCATGGGTCAGATTGCTTCTGAAGGCTTCCGTTGGAATGGAAGGTCCTACTTCTAAAATTTGGACAATGTCCACCAGTTGGATATAGTAAAAATTATGGAGAATTGGCCTCCAGGTACTCTGGCCCATGTTTGCTTCCAGTCCCTTGCTCTGTTTGCCATGAGAAACTTTAGTTACTGCGAACTGCCAGCTTCCTAGAACAGACACACTAGATTAGAGGGGAAAGTGTCTGGGTATTGGTAGGTGTAAGCTCAGGCTTGAAAAAAGGATATTAAGGGCTGAGCCACAGAAGTGACCTGAGATAGTAGATGTGAGATTGAAATATGTCACTGTATATATAATATATATATGTCACTGCATATATGATATAAGCCACAAATACACAGGCATGGACATGGACAGGTGTATACATACATATACATATATATACAAGTTTAAGGAAATGCAAGGAAACTTTCTTTGCTTTACGGATTTCTAAATGAGTATTTTACTTCTTTAAAGTATTACCTAGATGTATGTACCATTTTTTATTTTGGTTGCCAAGGATGTTCACATAAAAGCAGAAATAAATGAGACATAATCTACAAAAACAATAACTATCAGTGGAAACAATAGTTTCAACTTGGATGGAAAGGGGATGATATATATCTCTATCTACACAATACTCTACTTATACAGCACAGTCTAATCTTTAGCCCAGGCCCTCTCCTGATATCAGATCTATGGTTCCTATTGCCTACTGGACATCTTTGCTCTGGACAGCCCACTTAACTTTACCACGTGCATGGCCCACACTGATGTCATCTGCTACATTCTTCTTCATGTCTACCATAATTCAAATTGCCACCAACTCTTCCTTATCCTCAGCCTGGGAGGAATGGCTTCTACCTAGTCAGCAAATATCAGAACTTGGAATCATTGTATATTCATTTCATGGTTCCTAACCTCCTCATATTTTCTAGAATCTATATTCCCCTCACCTTTTCACATGCACAGTTTAAATTATGCGTTATCATCTTCCTTTGGTATTTTTCCTCAGCATATGTTCAATAAATTTGCTGGCTGAAAGGATGAATGATAGAATGATTGAATCAATGAATGAGTGGATGGATGAATGAATGAATGAATGAAATTACCAGAAGGTCGCATGTTTTGATTCAAAATGTGGAATGCGAGCCCTACCTGGGCCTTTGAACTCCATGAAAAAAAAACAGAAAATACTACAAATGTACTCCAATTTCAGAATTCCCCTGGGAAACTATTCCTGAGTGTTTCATAATGGATTTCTCATACTCAGGCCCAAGCACTATCTTGGACTTGGGGATGCTCTCAACACCATGATACATAATGCTTCTTGCTTTGGCCTCCACATATAACCATCAACTTAACAAAGAAGGGTGCTGTCTTCAAAGGTTTTCCACCCACCCTGCAAATGTCTGCACCTTGGGCCAGTCTTCTATCTGAGACAGTCTCTACTAGCAACACAGACCCGCAGTCATAGCCATAGGCCACCTGCCCTCTAGTGCTCCAACAGCTCAAATTCCTTAGGAGGCATCTGGATCTATGTCAAAGCATGTTCACACCCAGCCCTTCCCCTGCAGTCACTGAGGCGGTGAGACCCAGGGCACTGACCCTTCGGTGCCCTCCTCCCGGCAGCTGCACACTCCCATCCACTGCTCCCTGGTGCCCCTGGCCACCTCACCTGTCAGACATCGGTCAGCAGCCCCACTCCCTCACGTAGCCCTGACCGCTGCAGAGGGGTCACTGTACACAGGGGAAAGCATCCCAGCCTCCAGCAGGCAGCAAGGCAGCTCTCATTCCCGGGACACTGGCAAGGGTGCCCTGGACCACAGTACTGCAGAGTGTTGCTCACCCAGAATGATGCAGGGAGCAGCTGTGCTCCTCCTCACAGGACACAGAGGGGACTCTAAGGTACCGGGTGGTGTCTGGCATGCCACTCTTTGACCTATTTACTTAGACCACACTAAGACTTCCAGCTGGTGATGTTAACTCTGAGATCTCCCAAGCCTATTCATGGAAGACATCCTGTATAACCTTCACACCCCCTTCCATCATCACCACCATCCGTCTTCAGAACTTTTTCATACTCCCAAATGGAAACTGTACCCATTAAACACTAACTCTTTACTCTTTTATTCCCTTAACCCTTGCAACCTCTACTCTCTATTTCTATGAATTTGACTGTGCTAGGTACCTCATATAAGAGGTAGGGTAATTTTCCTATTGTGATTGTCTTATTTAACTTAAGGTCTTCAAGGTTCATTTACCTTGTAGCATTTATCAAAATTTCTTTCCCTTTTAAGGCTGAATAAATATCCTGTGGTATGTATATACCATGTTTTGTTTTTATGTTGATGGACATTTGAGTTGTTTTTACCTGTTTGCTTTTGGGAATAATGCTGTTATGTACATAGGTGTACAAATATCTTTTTGTGTCATTGTTTTCAACTCTTTGGAGCATATACCCAGGAGTGGAATTACTTGATCATATGTTTAATTTTTTGTGGAACCACCACCATACTGTATTCTACAGGAGCTATACTATTTTACATTCATGAGCACAGGATATTTTTTCATTCATCTTGAGCAGCGTGAAGCAGACTAATAACTAGCCTCATTTACACCACCTAGTTCAGTGTCATCACTGTGGCAGAAGAGGCTCGCTATGCCACTGAACCCTGCTGACAGCACCCTGGGACCTACTTGTGCAGGCTGAGGATGGAATATCAGTTATCTGCTGGGACCGCCTACACCACCCTGCAGGGGAATTGCTTGCTTCTGCCAGTAAGAGGATAAAAGGCTAACTCCCTCCTAAGATTTGAAAGCATGATGCACAGTAGGGGATCAGAGCAACACTGTCTTCAGCTAGGCAGGGAAAGAAAAGAAAATCTCCCCTCCTCTGTGATAATATGGGGGAAGCTTGGCCTTGGGTGGGGGGCACGGTGGTGGTGGTGGATGTTGTGGTTTTCTGTTGGTGTTTGGCTGGAGTAGGGCAGGTGTTACAGTCTGCTGTTAGGCCAACCTTTTCTTTTTCTTTAGCTAGGGGCAACTGGCTCTTCTTGGAAGTTTTTCATTTTTTCCTTTTCTTTTCTTGTTGGCAGATCTGCGTTGGAAGTTTCTGCAGTACCCTTTCCAGAATGCATGAGAGGCAATAAGGAAGGCCCAGAATTCACTGTCAGATTGTTCCTCCAGGGAAAGGTCTCTTAAGAAGCCCACCTTCTTTCCACCATTCAGAGTCTCTTTAGGCTTTTTTGGTCAGTTATGCCCAGGTTTCACCCCCTCCCCCCAGTTTTATTGTTAAAAAGCTAACATATAACTTTGTGTGTGTGTGTGTGTGTGTGTATGTATATATACACACTGAAATGATCACCACAATAAGTTCAGCCAACATCCAACACCTCACATAGTTACATTTTTTTCTTGTGCTGAGAAGTTTTAAGACTTACTCTCTTAGCAACTTTAAAATCTACAATACAGTCTTATTAATTATAGTTATCATGTTGTACACTACATGTCCAGGACTTACTTATATTATAACTAGAAGTTTGTACCTTTAGACCACCCTCACCCATTTCATCCACCTCCCACCCCCTGCCTCTGGCAACCACCAATTTGTTCTCTGTTTCTACGTTTTTCTTTTATTTCACATATAAGTGACATCATATAGTATTTGTCATTCTTTATCTGACTTATTTCACTTAGTAGAGTGCCCTCAAGTTTCATTTATGTTGCCATAAATGGCAGGATCCCCTTATTGTTTTATGGCTGAATAATATTCCATCATATATACACCACATTTTCTTTATGCATTCACTGATGGGCACTTGAGTTATTGCCTTATCTTGGTTATTGTAAATAACGTTGTAATAAACTGAGGGGTGCATACATCATTTCCTTCAGATATATACTCAGAAGTAGAATTGCTGGATCATATGGTAGTTCTGTTTTTAATTTTTTAGAAATCTCCATACTGTTTTTCATAGCGGCTCTATCTACTTATATTCACACCAACAGTGTATGAAATTTCCCTTTTCTCCATATCTGTGTAAGCATTTATCTCTTGTCTTTTGGATAATAGCCTTCCTAACAGGTGTGAGGTGATATCTTATTTTGGTTTTGATTTGCATTTATTTTCCCAATGATTAGTGATGATAAGCACCTTTTCATATACCTGTTGGGGTCAATTGTATGTCTTCTTTAGAAAAATGTCTATTCAATTCCTCTGCCCATTTTTTAATCACATTTTTTCTTTTGTTTTTCAGTTATATAGGTTCTTTATATATTTCGGATATTAACCCCTCATCAGATATATGATTTGCAAATATTTTCTCCCATTCTATAGGTTGCCTTTTTATTTTTTTTGATGACTTCCTTTGTTGTGCAAAGGTTTTTAGTTTGATATAGTCTCACTTGTTTATTTTTGCTTTTGTTCTGTTTACTTTTGTTGTTAAATCCAAAAAATCATTGCTAAGACCAATGTCAAGGAGCTTATCCCTATGTTTTCTTCTAGTTTTATGGTTTCAGGTCTTATTACATTTAAGTCTTTAATCCATTTTGAGTCGATTTTTGTTAAGTGGTGTACATGGAATCCAGTTTCATTCTTTTGTATGTGGCTGTGAAGTTTAAGTTTCTCCAACAACATTTATTGAGGAGACTATCCATTCCCCATTGTATATTCTTTTATTAAATTAATTAATTAATTTTTAAAAATTTATTTTGGTATCATTAATCTATAATTACATGTGCAATATTATGGTTATTAAACTACCCCCTTCATCAGGTCCCCCCCACCAACCCCATTACAGTCACTGTCCATCAGCGTAGTGAGGTGCTACAGAATCACTGCTTGTCTTCTCTGAGTTGTACAGCCCTCCCCGTGCCCCCCCTACCTTACGTCTGCTAATCATAATGCCCCTTTTACCCTCTTATCCCTCCCTTCCCACCCATCTTCCCCAGTCCCTTTCCCTTTGGTAACTATTAGTCCATTCTTGGGTTCTGTGAGTCTGCTGCTGTTTTGTTCCCTTAGTTTTTTTCTTTGTTCTTATACTCCACAGATGAGTGAAATCATTTGGTACTTGTCTTTCTCCACCTGGCTTATCTCAGTGAGCATAATACCCTCTAGCTCCATCCATGTTGTTGCAAATGGTAGGATTTGTTTTCTTCTTATGGCTGAATAATATTCCATTGTGTATATGTACCACCTCTTTATCCATTCATCTACTGATGGACACTTAGGTTGCTTCCATTTCTTGGCTATTGTAAATAGTGCTGCGATAAACATAGGGGTGCCATTGTATATTCTTGTGGATTTATTTCTGGGCTTTTAATTCTGTTCCATTGATTTATGCTCTGTTTTTATGCCAGTACCATACTGTTTTGGTTACTACACCTTCACAGTATAATTTGAAACCAGGGAGTGTGATACCGCCAGCTTTGTTCTTCTTTCTCAAGATTTCTTTGACTCTTCATAGTCTTTTTTAGTTCCATATAAATTTTAGGATCGTTTTTTCTATTTTTTGTGAAAAATGCCATTGAAATTTTAATAGGGATTGCATTGAATCTGTAGATTGCTTTGGGTAAGTAACATGAACATTTTAACCATATGAATTCTTCCAGTCTGTCTATTTTTTTCCCATTTTTCAGAGCATCTCCTTATGTTTGTTTGGTTACTTATATTCAAGGTTTTAAAGTTATAAGGTGGAGAATATGTGACGTATGGGTCTACTCCATCTTGGAGTCAGAAGTGTTGTGGAATAAATTTTTCGTACAGATGAGACTAAGGATTAATATCTATAATATCCAATATCTCCTGCTAATGTTAACATAAAAACAATCTAATAGAAAAAACATAATCAATAGATATTCATAGGCTATTTAACAGAAGAGCAAATCAAAGCAGCTTACAAACATGTTCAAATTCATTAGTAGTCAGGGAAATGCAAATTAAACCAAAATTAAATCACTACACTCATCAAAATGACAAAAATTAAGTAATAAGTGATGCCTGGTCTTAGTGGGGATACAGATAAAAGATTCATAATACTGTGGACAAATAATACACTAAATCATTTCTGTAAAACTGTCTGACAATACTCATTAGTATAAGAAAATATATCTTCACCTAGCAAACTCATTTTTTGGACTCTAACTCACAGATGTAAAAAATCTAGGATTTATTGGGATGCCCATGAATGTTTTATAGCAAAAAAAAAGGTTGAAAACACAGAGAGAACGCTCATCTATTTAGAAGTGGTCATATGAGTGTGTGATTCCATACCATGGATGTGTAATACCATGTCATGGAATAGTATGCAGCCATTAAAAACAATGGAGCAGAGCTACACCAGATGACCAGAAAGAATTTTCACAATGCATTCTAACATGAGAAACTATGAATGCAAGGCAGTATGTAGAATAGTGTTTAGAGTTTTTAAATAAACCAAAATAAAGAACCTACTGTATTTCAAATATATGTGTGAATGTATGTATGCTTGTGTACATGTATACATATATCCATACATGCTCACATATAGGTAGATTGATACTTTTAGGTACCTAGCTATCCATCTCTGTGTGTATATTAACATGAATGAAAACATGAAATATGTGTTAGAATTTTAAGAATGGTTTCCATGGTGTATATGCATGTATCTTATAAGTGCAAACATACACACATTTGCTAACATGGATTACCAGGCAAAGCATAACTGAATTAGGGGAATGGGAAGCCAAACAGCATAAAGAAGAAGAACAAAAGGGATTTCACACCATACATGTGCATATGATCACAGTAATGCATTTATGGGAAATTATATATACATAAATAAACTAAAATAAATTTATAAGTAGGAAAACATAAGATGGACCTAAGAAATGAGGTTTTCAAGACTGTTAATTATAAGAGAAGGCCACCTGCATAAGATATTCCCCTCCTTTCAATCACAAGTAAGAAAAAATGAGGCTTCCCCTGAACTTCAGTGATTTGAGCAAACACTTGATCTCTAATAATGTTTTTCATAAACTTATGTTTTTCAGTTTAAAACAAGCCTGAGCCTTCCTTTGCTTAAGAAACATTAGATAATCCATCTCGGTTGTGAGTATGGATTTTTTCATTTTACAGAAGAAGAAAGCTACAGGCATTTTGATATCTTCTGATGACAACAGACTTTAATGCTATTGGTCCCGTTTTTCTATTAAGTGATATTACCACGAATGTCCAGACTAGCATATCCAGACTCCCTGACAAAGCTTAAGTATTTGAAAGTATGAGGTGTAACTATCACTCAAAATGGATAATTAATACTTTTCTTAGAATCTTAGAATTAATTCTAAATTAGTACTGCCCCCTACAGTGGTCACTGAGTGTATAATCATTCATTAACCATTCATTTACTTTCTTCATGACATAATACCAAGAACCTACTCTGTGCCAGGTTCTGTTCTAGGTGTTCAGAGACCACCAGTAAAAAAACCTCCAACCCTGGACTACAGATGATAATGGCGAGTGATACAATTACCACAGGAGTCAGGTAATTTCAGAGTTGCAAGTATTGTGAAGAAAGCAAGTTACGTAGAGGACGTAGAGAGAAGGTGGAGCCTATTTCATGTAGGGAGCCAAGGAAAGCCTGTCTGAGTGGGTGGCCCTGAGCAGGGACTGGAATGAAAGGGGAAAGAGCCACCCGCCGTGTGTGGCAAGAGCATTGCAGGCAGAGGGAGCAGCAAGGATACAAGCCCCGAGGCAGGAGCCAGTGTGATGGGTTCAAGGAGCTGCCCCAAGTCTTGTATGGCCAGAGTTACAAAATCCCTTGAAGGAGTTTGGTGATCGGCACGGAGTGGCAGGAGAGGACGCGGGAGGTAAGCAGGGACCGGGGCAAGCAGGGCTGTGTGGGGCACGAAGGCACTTGCATCCTATTCCGTTGTGAGAGGAGGCCACCAGAGACCCTGGAAAGGGGAGAGGAACCAGAATTCTATTCTGAATTCCTCACTTGGGATTCCCTTCAGATCTTGCATCACATTCACCATATTACTTACAATGGTGAAAAATATTTGCGCTTTGAGGATGAAGCTCCATTTTTTTTTATGTAAATGATACGTGAGTGCAGTGACGCAGGGCTCTCACCTCTCTATTTGCCCAGGCCTTTGACACCACCTAGGATGAAGCGTCATTTGTAAAACTATCTTATGGTTAAGGGTATTGAATAAGTTGGCTAGCCACCCCCTACTAACCTTACCATTCAGTGGATAAATGTGTCTTGTTCTGAAACAGGAAAAGTTTTCTAGTGTGACTATTGTAGGCCCTCTAGCAGAAATGCCCAATTAAAGTCACTTTGACAGATAGTTACTAGATGTTTTCTAAGTGACAGACAGTATGCTGTTATACATTATAGCAAAGAAGACACATAAGGCACAGAAGTACAAAACTACCTAAAACAAGGGTCAGAAGCCAAGTCTTTTAGGAGACATACCAGTAGCTGGACATTTTTGGAAGAGAAAGAAGTTAGAGCTCCCAGGGAACAAAAGAGATCAGGAAAGTTTCTGTGATGAAACAAGTGTTTGCCAGAAGTCTTTAAGGTAGGCAGGACCTTGAGAAGAGAAAATGGGAATTGCATGAAGATAAGTATAAAGGACAAGGAATGAATAGTCCCAGTTGTTGAATTATAACATTAGGAAAAAGAAGGGAAATGCAGTTCATAAGGTAGTTGGGAGGCATACTCTGAAGGACCTTTAATATCATGTCAAATGATTTGTTTTTACTTTCTGAGGCAATAAGAAATCATTGAATGTTTTTGAGTCAGGGAATGGCATACTTGGAATGTTGCTTGGGAAGATAAACATGGCCGTTCTATAAAATGGATTATAGCAAGGAAAGCCTAGATAGGAGGCTGATGCTGTAGACAGGCAAGAGGAAGCGTGAGCCTGAGCTAACGTGGTGTTAGCAAGAAAGGGAAGGCAGAAGTGGTAAAAAATGTCACAGCTGATAATCGGATCAGAAGGAGATCTGCTGTGAGACTTGCCAAGGGACTCCTATGGGAAGTGCTCAGGAACCCTGGACAGACCCGCTGAAGTTCTATCAGGACCAGAGTCCGCATTTGCACTCACTTGCCTTCTCTCTCCCTGGCATAGATGTAACAATAATGAGAGCCAAATTATAATATAATTTTATTTTAAAACCACTCCCTCAATTGGTGGTATCCAGTAGATTCAGAATTAAGGATTGAAAAGGACTCCATCCTCTTTTTCAAATACACTAGAATTTCTCCTCTGGAAAGAAAGTTTTTGAAACTTTAGTGAAAACACTTTGAAATATGATAGAAAGGACTTCTGAATTATGCACCACTAAATTTACCTCACCCCTGCCCGTGATCAGCTCTCTTCAGGCACTGTAACTTCCTCAGAAAGATGTGCTCCATTGTCTAGCATCAGAGTGTATATAGTACTTGGGCTCTTTCTCACCTTCTCTCATTTATAAAAAAAGAAAGCCAACTAACAAGAAGGGATTCAGCCACAAGATCCCAAGGTCATGGGTGCCTCTCTCAGAAATGCTGGGCCAAGAGCCAGGCCTGCCACCCATCTCTCACACCCAGGACGACTAACACCCTCTCCACAGTGCTGTACTGAGCACTGATCAATAACGTTTTGGTCCAAATGGTCTTTCGAAAGTTTGAAAGCCATCTGCTGATGTTCCAGCAGCTGACTTGGATGTACTGTCTCTGTCCACCTTTTCTTTCAACCTCTCCTGTAGTTCTATTTCAAATATGCTTATAGAAACATCCAAGCCATAAGTGGGAGAATAGAAAGGAAAATAATTCCCCAAAGCCTTCTCTTCTTTATGCATGGATTTTAGAGGGTAAATAAACCCTAAAGTAAACTATTTTCAATTTATCTAATGGTTTTATACAAAACAGTAGGACTAAGTTGAATCTACTAGTTATGGCTCTTACACTAAGTCCTCCCCACCAAAAATGAATACTTCCCTCTCTCCCCTAAGGTATTAAAAAAAGTATTACAAATAAGTAATTTGGCTTAAATAGTTAATATTTTATTTTTTAAAGTATGTTAGAACTTCATTACAGCTGTGAAAGATCTAGGAAAATGCCCAGTTGTTTGCAAGTAGAGTTCTAAGTTCTCAACTGTTTTTCATTAATTACACATTTAATATTTGTAGAGCAAATAAATGGATCAGTGGATGAATGATTATTATCTATATTTGATTGACAGGATGTTCTAGAAACAAGAATTCTCAACTGAAATGTATTAAATAAACTCTCCCATCAACTGTGATAAGGTCATTCCATCTCCATGACCCTCAGCTTCTAAATCTTTAACCTGAGAACAAAATATAAATGAGAAAAAAGTGCAAAGAGCAAAGCATTACTTAATATATAATCTCCCCACAAAAAGTCTGTCTTATGGTCACAGACCTCTCACCCAGCCCAGCCAGTTTCAACCTTACATTGTTGGATTAGAAGACAACTCAATTACAGAATGTTACTAGTCTTGTCACTAGCAAAATTATACACCATCTCCTGAGAATGAGAACACTCAAAATGTAGATGTTTCTTAACTCTAGTCTTTTGGAATGCTGACGCTTGGTTCTTGAATGTCTGAAGAGTTCAGTTGGAGTAGGGGATGAGATGGGTTCATAAATATACCTTTGAATGACTCCCATGTGGACACAAGATAAAATATTGCTTTAGGTTTTTAACAAAGTCTGTGAGATGTTGACCCTGCCTACCTCTTCAGCTACATTCATTCAACATGATTTAGCCTTTGGCACTTTTAATTTATCAAAAAAGCACAGCTCTTTCCCAATTTAGAACTTGTGCCCTGTGCAGAATCTTCTAACTGCAACTTTCATCATATGAGTAACTCCTATTCAGATTTCAGGTCTTAGCTTTAAATCATTACCTCAGAGATGGCTTCCCTGACCATCCCCAACCATTTAAGTCTAGCATGCTTGTCTGTCAATAATGCGATGCAATTAATAGAAATTAAAGTAATAATAATACATGAAAAGTGCTAAACATAGCATGGGACATAGAAAGCATTCAAGCTCTAAGGACAATTCTTTTTGCTATCTATTGTTCCCCCATAATGACAAATACTCTTCAACAGTTTAGATAGAAATTCATTGCAATATCCAATAGGCCAACTGTCATAGAGGATTCCAATGGATAATTGGAAGTGGTGAAGAAATGAAGAGGAAAGTGAAAGACCACATAGGTTGAATATGTCAAGTCTCAATTTATAATGACTAATCCTACTTCTGTCTTCTTCTATTTTTTGGATGTAGAGAGCTGATTTTAATTTTTATTTAATTATTTGGAAAAATTCACTATATAAGTTATCTTGGCCTGGTCTTTTCTTTGTAGGCTGTTTTTGATTAGTAATTCAACCTCATGTTACAGATTTCATTTTTGAATTCAGATTTTCTCTTTCTTCTTCAATCAGATACAATAGTTTTATGTCTTTCCAGGGATTTTTCAAATACATCTAAATGTTCTTATTTGTTGGCATAAAATTTTTCATAGTATTCTCTTATAACCCTTTAATTCCTGTAAGGTCAGTAGTGATGCCCACTCTTTCAGAACTGCTTTTGGTAATTTTTGCATGTTATGGTTAATTTTGTGTGTCAATTTGACAGGGCCACAGGGCTCAGATAATTGATCAAACATTACTCTGGATGTTTCAGAAAAGGTGTTTGCTTTTTTGGATGAGATTAACATTCAAACTGATGAAGTTTGAATAAAGCAGATTACCCTACATAATGTGTGTGGGCTGCAAACACATCCAATCAGTTGATGGCCTTAATAGCAAAACGTCTGATTTCCCCAAGCAAGACAGAGTTCTGCCAACAGAACTTAAGATATAAGCTGAGGTTAGTTGATTTGAGATATTTTTCTTTACTAATACAGGCATTACAGCTATACATTTCCCCCTTAGCACTACCCTAGCTGACCTCATATATTCTATTCTAACATTCTGTTTTCATTTCTATTCAGCTTGAAACATTTTTCTAATTCCTCTTGTGATTTATTCTTTGGTCCATGGACTATTTAGAATGTTTTGTTCATTTTCCAAATTTTCTTCTGCTGTTGATTTCTAATTTAATTTATTGTGTTTGGAGAATATACTCTCAATATCCCTCATCCCCCTTATTAGAATATTCAATCTCCTCTGAAGTATTTGATATCTATTACCAGGTCTAGACTGTGGCAGTGAGTAACAAAGTCCTCCAGAGAGGCCTATGCACATTTTCAGAATGTGTTATGTTGGGGTAGTTTTTTATTTTAGATCATGTGGTATATCAAGAATTGAGTGAGGTGGGCCCAATTAAGTGTTCTATAAGTAACTGAAATTATGGTGTGAATAAAATTTAGAAAATTCAACTACATTACCTTACACTGAAGCCGGTAAAGGAGGGTGAGAAGGTTTGTTCTCTTCTAGTGCAATAGCCTCAGAAACTGAAGAGTGTCTTAGAACACAGCTGGGAATCACTAGAGTAAAGGATTTCTAACACAATGCCTTTTTCCTAAATTCTATGATTCTAAAATTCATCCAGTGTGTAAGTAAGTGGGATTTTATTCAGGTATTACCATCTATGGCAAATTACCATTTAGTGAGTGCAAACTATATAATTCAGTGTGGTAATTTCTTTTATTATTTTTTATTTTACTTAATTCCATAAACCCAATAAGTCAGGTAGCATTATCATTGTCTTATAAATGAGGAAAATAAGGTTCTAATTTGCCCAAAGGAAATTAATTCCAGTTTTGTGTGAAATGGGGGTTATATGGTCTATTTCAGGAGAAGAAATAAAGATAATAACAACAGAAGTTGTCCATAATTTAATTGTAAACCTTATGGAAAGAAAACCACTGTCAAATCATATATAAAGTTAATGAAAAAACTTAAGCACACAGACCTAGATTTCTGTTCTCCCATTTCTACGTTAAGATATTTTTGAACCAGGGGAGAACTAATAAGAGTATATCATGAGATACAGTCAGTGTTGTTATGGTCTTTGAGTGCAGCAATGCTAGAGAAGGCAAGATAAATCAGTAAAAGGGGTTCTGTGGGTAAGTGAGGTATTACAAGCCTTCTGAGAATGTAGGCAAGTTGAATGGATATACTACTAAATGCTTCCATTGCATTTTCATGCCAGGGTCCTCTGACAAGGCACGACAGCTACTCAGAGAGTACACAGGGAGTACTGCCCAGCATACAGATTTACATATAGTAGAAACTCACTTATTGTTAGTTCTCATCACCCAATTCTCATTTAGACCAGGAAGTTAGAAATGTAAGGTACCATGAAAAAATAACATTGTAGATTTCTGAATCAAAGAGCACATTAACTCATGAGTTGGGAAAGGACTGGAAAGTAACTAAAACACATTCATGAAAGCACTAGTGGAGTGACAAGGTTTAAAAATACCTGGGAACTGGCTATTGATTAAGCAGTGTCAATCTGAATCTGAACCAGAATAATGGCCAAGAACCATCAAAAATGTGGAAATGGACTTACCTATTATATGCTAAGAGTTATCTGTCCTCTCTGTATCTTGGCCTCCAGTATGATAACTGAAACATAATCAAGTTTTCAATATATGATGTCAGACACTGTTATAAATCCTTTAAATATTTATAAATGCTTTAAATACATCATCTGATTAATTTTCACTACAACCCTATCATATATGTATTATCATAACGAGTTTATAGATGAGGAAATGGAGTGCAGAGAAGACTCTTGGCCATGTAGCTGGTCACCAGGAGGCTTAAGATTTAATAATAAATAAGATTGACCATAAATGCTTTTTCAATTAAACAATTGTACCTCCCAGAGCTTTTTCTCTCCCTATAAAGAGCTAATACAACAATAACAGCAGCAGAACTCTGACACATTAACTAATTCCATTAGTTCCTCAAAAGTAATATAACATAACAACATAGCTTTATGGACATAATGACAGTCATATGTCCAACATACAAATTTGTTAGTTTTTAAAGGTCAGTTCATAGAAAATGAATGTCAGTAGAGATATAGTCACTTGGGTGTATTTTTACCTCAAGCACAACTTAGGTTTTTGTCAATATATAAATTTCCTTATTGAAAATATAACTGGAGCTAAAATGATGGTATTTGCAAACTTCCACTCAGTAAAACTAAAAGTTTAATATTGGCGTATAAGACTTTAAAGATAAGTTACCATACATTTTATAACAAAACCTTCGGAAGTTTTGCTTTTATTTTTGGGAATTGCTTTTGTCTATCCATCATAAAAGCAATTCTCATTTATCACCATAAACATAGGTGTATACAACCAAAATTTGTATGCAAGTTTTGTGTTCAAAAGAAAAAACTTTTCAGTTTCAGTTTGAGTTCTTTATTTGTGTCTACATCAAATTATAAGTACATTTACAAAATGTCCTTGGCACTAAATGTGAAATTTGTGAAAATTATTTTCAAGATTTCCTACAAATCATCACTTTACATTATTCATAGTTCAATTAAACTAAGTATGAAAAAGCACCTCAAACTACCTATCATATTACTCAAAATGCTTATGCAGAGAGCTTGCAATGAAGACAATATTGCATCTGTAAATATATACTATGGCCTAGAATGGTCAGAAATGTTAGTACCTTTAAAAAATATTAAAGAAAGCTAGAAGGATATTCCCAAAACTTTCGTAGAAGGCTGTATCTTATGCTTGACCATTCTGGCATTGATTTATATTGCATCTCATTAATGAAAATACAATGCAGGTATTAAAAAATTTTTAAAGAATCCAAAGAAATTATCTGAAAGGGTGCTGAACAAAATGGAGATTGAAATATGAAAAGGAAATTAAAGGACATGTTGTATTGTCTGAGAAGGTCTAATATATGCAACTTAAAAGCTCAACAGGTAGTAGAGATTGGGGTCAGGAAAACAGTCAAAGAGATGATGATTGATATATTTCCTTAATTTTTGAAGACTCCAAAATTCAAATCCAGAAAGACTAACAAATCCCAGGTAAAATAAATGAAATCCACACCTAGACACATCACAGCGAAAGATGAGAATAACAAAGATACACAGGATATCTTAAATGCATCCAGAGAGGAAAAAAGATAATTACCCTATAGCAATTAGACTAAGACCTGAATTTTCAGCATTAGCAAATGGAACAGGCAGGCAGTGGAACTATCACCCTAGAAACATACACAAAGTTTAAATATTTTTCAAGAATCAGGATGAAATGATGACATATTAGACAAACAGAAAGTGAGAGAATTTGCTTCCAAATAACCTAACACCCACTGAAAGCATATTGATACATAACTTCTGGTATATTCATAAAATTGAACACTACCCAGTGGTAAAAATAAACTACAATTACATGTATACACATGATTGAATTTCAAAAATATAATTTTGATTGATTGGAAAAAAGTCAGAATAATGCATATATCACTGAATATGTATAATGTTCAAAATCAGGGACAACTAAACAATATATTGTTGCAACACACTAGCATTGTTCAAACAAAATAGAAGAGTGAAGGAATGAGTAGCATGAAATTCAAGATGGTGAATCACCCGATAAGGGGGTATGACTGGGGAGAGCATATAGAGAGCTTCTAAAGATTGTATTTCTTAAGACTTCTTATGATGTCTGATTGTTTATAGTGTACTTATAAGTTACATATGCTCTTTTGTATGTATATGAACTTTAAACAAACTAACAACAACAAAAAGTTCCTGGGGGAACTACTGGTATGTGGGCGACATTTAATTAATTATTGGGTTTGTGTTTGACTGATGGAGCAGGAAACATGCTGTGGTCTTATAAATGGTATGAAATTTTTGTCTTCGAGCCATTCGATTTTTTGAGAGAACTTCTAATTTTTCTTCTAGAGTTGTATGCTTTTTAAGGACAATTCTGTGCATACTGTGAGATGGAGTTGAGGGAAGTTTCTTTTTCCATATACTTTCAATTAATTACCCTGGTTTTATTTCAATATCACCCTTTTGCTCTATGGTGTTATCTGGCCTTTCTGGGTACTAGGACTCTTGGCATTCTTCAGGGAAGATGAGCTTTCTCTTCAGCTCAGTGTTACTATAATTGGACAGTATATATGCAATACATTTATTCAAGTATGAAACAGTGAAAAAAGTATATAGCCAGCCACTAAGAAAGACATATTTGGGTTATCCGAACGGGCTCATGGCAAGTCATTCCCCTGCACACAGTTGAAAAATGTGCTCCTCCACAGCAGCTTATGCATCCCAGGTTGATGGTCTGACCCCTGTGGAGTGGTGGGCTACATGAACTCAAATATCAGATTCGTATCACCCCTCCAGCCATATTTCTCTAATCACACAGAGTTTAAAAAGCTGTGGCATGTATAAAGCTGCAACTTGTGTTTTTCTGTCACTCTAACCACCTTGTGAACTAGACACTCGCCAGCACTCATTTACCTGATAAAGCCTATTCATGAATCAATTGTTGCATTTCTCTATGACTCTACAAATGCAGGTGCAAATAAAT
Organism: Phataginus tricuspis; assembly: GCA_029783875.1. NCBI lineage: Eukaryota > Metazoa > Chordata > Mammalia > Pholidota > Manidae > Phataginus > Phataginus tricuspis. The sequence goes on along the minus strand of JAQQAC010016209.1, from coordinate 118,696,018 downwards.
TTCATGGACATGGATTTACTTTCAAAATTATAAATGAGGGAGAAGAGGCAATAATTTAATAAACTCTACAATGCATATGTCAAACAAATCTGGCTTTTACAAGTGAAGTCAGATGCCTTTTGTTGCCACCTAGAGCAATAGCAATCAAAGAGAAAATTTAAGACTTTTACTATAACAAATTTAGAACACTTCATTATATAGCTACCCCTCTAGAAAGTGTTTTCGAGATGTTTATGAAGTCTAAGAGTGTAAATGGAGGGGCTTCATTTCCAGATCTGCCAGTGATTGATGATGGCAACTGGAAGAAGTCACTTTCATGGGAATAATTTAAGTCTTTATTTATATTACCAGGGTGTGACACCGTGAAAGGAAAATCGAGATGTGGAATACATTAAACAGAAAGGGAATTGCAAAGGCCATGAGTAACAGGGAGTGTATTTCCTCTTTGAAAAAAGATGATACAACTGCCAGACTCTCTTCTGACACATCCATGACAGGTGCATCCCTACCAGGGATACAGGTTGCTTAGCGTTTTCAGCTTTGGATTGTTGTTTGTAAAACAGATCAAAGTCAGAGCCTACAGGGAGTTTGGAAAATCAAGAACAAAATGTCCATAATCCCATAAAGTGTCCCAACTATTATTACAGGCTCTATTTATCCTTTGCTACTTTTCATTATTATCCATATTTTATAAAGCTCTACTCATATTATATGCACAATACTGTGTCATACCTTCACTTATAACAAATATTTCAAGTATCTTATCTTCATAATTACAGTTTATAATTTTAGTAGCTGCATAATATTCAATCAAGTCATTATACCATACACAAGCATTCCTATATATATAGATATTTATGGTCACCCATTTTGTCCCATTTTGAGATCACTGTGCTTCTGTTGAAATAGCAGACCAAGCCCCAAATGTAACTTCAGTCTATAGTACTAGGCACTACATATGTTCATACAATTCCAAGTTTCTGTTCAATACCTAATTATCACACTAGGCACATTTAGATTTGTTACCAGCCAAAAAATAATACTTCTTTTTGCTTCAGTGTTTTCATGCATCTTTAATACAGGGTTCACCTAAGATATTTCTTACTGATATCCAAATATAAGGACCTCTTGTGAGTGCTTCTCTGGACCTTCATGTTCCAGTAAACGCACCAATAGCAGTTCCTGTCTTCAAAGAGATCACATCCTACTGGCAAGTTAGCAAAGGAAACTGAAAAGCAATGGTGCTGTCTCAAAAGCCAGGGAGGGAGCATTAATAAGAGAATGTTCATCAGTGGCAAATGCTCCACAAAGGTCACATAAGAGGAAGGCCAATCAGCCCCAGTAGGTGAACAGGTATTTACTGAATGCTTACTATGTAGTAGGCATAATTTAAGGGCTGAGTATATTGTAGTAAACAAGGCCAAGTCCGTGCCCTCAAGGAACTTATATTCTAATGGTGGCAGAAAGAATAAACATGTAAACCAAGACATATAAATGATTTCAAGTACTAAAAGCTATGAAGAAAATTGAGGACGTTGAGATTTAGCTCAGGTGTTCAGGGAAGGTCTCTCTAAGAAAATGCAATTTGTTTTGAGATCTGAAAGATCTCAAAGGAATCTCTGGATTTGAAAATTAGGAGGTCCTTGGTGATTTTTCAAAGTAATTTCAGTTGAGTAGTAAGTACAGAAGTCAGAAAGCATTAGGAGAGTTGTTGTTCAGTGGGTGTAAAGTTTGAGTTGTGCTAGATATGTAAGTTCTAGAACTCTGCAACACAATGTTCATACTTAACAGTATAAGATTGTATGTCTTTAAAATTTAAGAGGATAGTTCTCATGTTGAGTGTTCTTACTACAAACAAAGAAAAGCAAGGAAACTTACGGAGTTAATAGATATGCCCATGACCTTGATTGTGGGGATGATATCATGGGTGTATGCATATGTCCAAGCCAATCAAATCATACATATTAAAAGTATATGCAGTTTGTTGTATATCTATTATACCTCAATAAGGCTTTTTAAAAGGAGAGTGATTAGCAAGTAAATACAAACAAGGACAATTTCCCCCTTGAAGCTTAACTGGAAAAGGAAGGAGAAAGATAGAAAGGAGCTAGAGAGGAAGGCAGAATCAAAGGATGCCTATAGTTGCTGATGTTTCTTCTTTTTAAAATTTTTATTTAGGATTGAATTTATTTATAAACTATGGTGAGGTAACCAGTTGAAAGGCAGATGTTGAAAATAAGGAAGAAAAATAAGCAATGGAGCAAGGTCCATTCTCAAGCCTCCTTGAATAGAATGGTTTAGTCATTAAATATTTGCTAAGTATTTTTGTTTGTTTTGTTTTTGTTCTAGTGTTGTTTCTAAAGGGAAAAACACACTAACTGGGTGTGACGGCCCACTGACTTTGCAGGAGTCCGTCTGCTCACATATTAGATAAATCATAGCCAGAGTGGGTCAAAGTAACAAAATGCTAAACATACCACTTCAATACGGTGATTTGGTAGGGAGTGGCACAATCCCTCATTTAGGGACCTAAGAAATTGTTACTGCCATGAAAATCTTAAAATGGAGATGCCAAGTTTATGAAATGTTCTTAAAAAATAAACTTAGCTCTTAGGAATTAATTTGCTACACAGAACAAATTCTAAGTAAAATGTAATTAGACATTTTTCCAATATCATAGTCTTTTGACAGAAAAAAATTTAATCTTATGCTACATGTAATTTTTTCCTCTTTAAGTCACTTTTTGTAGTGCTGTTTTTAAGAAAATACTTTCTTGAAAGTTAAATAAGACTTTATGATGGTCACTCTCTACTTAGCTTATCATTTATTGCATCACAAACTAAAACCTCATTAGGAAAGACTATGCTTTAGATACTAATTTTCTCAGAAGTTAAAGATCATTTTCCTGTAGTGCTTTATGACATTATGAATGAATACTTTCCAGGTAGGGTATTTCCTGGCTGCTAAACATCAGCGGAGTTTGAGCCAACTTCACCTCAATGTCTTAACCTCCCTGCCAATAATTTAACAGCTGGGGAACAGGTCCCCCCCCCACAAATATTTTAGGAGGAATTTTCCCAATGCACATTTTGAACAGATGAACACATGCATCAATTTTTTGAGAAAGTAAAATAATTTTTATAGTTCTGAGCACCCTGGGTTAAATCAGAGTTTCTCAATTTTGGCATTATTTACTTTTTGGACAAGATGATTCTTTGTTGTGGAGACTGTCCTTTGTTCCATACAATGGTTAGCAACATCCCTGGCCTGTGCTCACTGCAGGCCAGAAGCATCCCCCCACCATGATGACAAACAAATATGTCTCTAGATATTGTCAAATGTCCCCTAGGTGGCAAAATCTTCCCCAGTTGAGAACCACTGGGTCAAGGCAGGTAATAATGCTCTAGGGGAGATAGTTCTGAAGATATTAATAAGCTAGTACAGTATTTGATGTGTTAGAGATGCACATAAACAATAAAAGATATAGAATATGTAATGAATAAATACTTGTTTTTCTTGGATAATGGATGTGCTTAATCAATCCCACAGGAGAAAAAAACACTTAATTCCTACCCTGTAATTATAGAAAAGATTCATTAAATTCTCTTCAACGTGGAAATTTTTAATATAGAACACATTTACAAAATATTACCTTAAAAGTCATACCTACTTGAGGACTCCTATCAGAGCTACTTAGCAATATAAGCATGGCAGCTTAATTTCCATCTGCAATAACAATATCCAATGATTCAGTCAAGCCTTGATTTGAAAACTCAGATTCACACTGCAAACGTCAGACCATTTCTCCCTCAATATCACCACACAGCTGTAGTAAAGCCAACAAGCTAGGTAGCATTAAACAATTCATAAGCAGCAAGTCACTGGACTCGAAAGGATTCAGGAAGAGAGTAACAAATATAGCTGCCTGATTACTTTCAAAATTATTAACTTATTACTAACTGTCAAGAGCTAGGAGTATGTATGGCCATGCCAGATGAATAAAGAAATCTAGCTACATATCCCTGGCTACTCATTATGCATTTCTACCCAAAGAAGAGGTCTAATTAACCTAACAACACAACGGTTTTCTGAGAGACGCTTTAAAGAAGGAACCAGAGTTTTCAGGACCCAGAACAGTGAGTACCATGCAGCCTACAAAGGGACTTGCAATCACCTCATTTTCTGTGAGCTCTTCCTGCCAGATAGTCACTGCGACTGGCTTCATCCCTGGTGTCTAACAGTGTCCCCACCAGATTTACCAGCTATATGAGAAACAGTGAAATATAGAACACTGGCCCCACTGAGCTTCAGGGGACTGTCCTACATGCAGGAAGCTAGGGGGCTACGTAAACCTGTCAAAATAAATGCTTCAAAAAAAGGTTTGTTACCAATCTCTACAAACCAACCAACCATAAGCCAGGGATTTAGCCTTTGAACTCTGTGCAAAAGCATTTAAAATGCTTGCCCAGATACATTGGATTCAAAGTGCCAAATGTGTATAAATTGCAAGCCTAGGTCTGCAGTGATTTTCAAATGCAGTAACAACAGGTCTCTGGGATGGGTTAAGCAAACAGGGGCTATTGCTTAGCTTTGGTGCATGTTGGATATGCTGGTGAAGAAGAATAGTCCTCTACCCTTCAAGGTTCTTCTAGCTGGTCTAGGAATTAAATTGACATGAGACAGATTAACAGAATAAAAAAGCAAAAGTTTATTTATGTGTGTACAGGGGCCCAATAATGAAATTGAGAGCTCAAGAAATGACCAAGACACCTCACTTTCACACTTTTTAGACAAAGAGATAATATATTTGTGAGCAATTTACAGGACAAAGAAAACGTGTTCGGGAGCTTCAACTAGTAAGGAAATCTAAAGAGGATTTGGGGCTGGGGTCATAAATTGATAAAATAACAAGATTTATTTATTAGGCCTTTGTGCCCCTGAATTCCCTATTTCTGGTGATAAGGATGTCTCTTTACCTCTGGGAACATGGCAGATCTATTTCCTGCTTTCTGGACACAGAGGCTGGTCAGAATGTTCTTCCTTCACTGGCCATTTCTTAAGTAATTTTAACTCCAAGTAATCAATATACCGTTGTGGTAAATCGTGAGGCAGCCTGTCCTGGTTCCTTACAGATACAGTGCACATTGTTTAAGCTTCACCTCTGGTAACAGGGGTACTTACCTGTCCCCTTCCTCCATGCTGCTTCTGTGTCCCTATTCTGGGATCTCACATCACCCTAAGCACATTCTCCTTAGCAAGTCTTAACCCCAGACATTTTAATTGTTTATTCGTCTGTTTGGCTCTGAGCTCCATGAGAGGTATTGTCTTCCTTTCTGGTACGTGTCATAGGGTCTGATACTTAATAGGCAGCCATTAAATAATAGCTAAGCTATCTAATTGAACAGTGTTTTTTTTATGTCGGAGTCCTCTGGCACATGCGAGGCTTTCTATTTTACACAGCCCATTTTATATCCCCCAGTTCACAGACTTAGAGGAACAAGTAGTGTAATATTCATTATTTTCAACCATTCACCTTTTCAGCATCCTCCTCCTAAGATGGCAGAAGTCAATTCAAAGATTTCTACCACTTTCCCAGGACGAAGGGTCAAGGTTTCTCGGTGTATGTGTGCTTGTGAGGGGATCTTACTAATAATTTTTCTGGCATCTTTTGAGACATCCACATCCTATCCATCTTGCAGTTGCAGTAGAGACATCCCTGACACCCATCCTCAGAGCTTTTTCATTCCAAAGAGCTCTTTTTTTCAACTTCTGGGGCACAATGAAATCATGCTACCACTCCATGCTATTCATTCTGGGGCACTGAAGATTCCCTGAGGTGTCTAGGCTTTGCTTTTTCTGGAGTCTTGCCACCCCCACGTACTCCACAGGAAATGAAGGATAGCCAGGACCGTGAACCCCTCTCGACTTACCATTTCCTGTGGCCTAAAAAATTTGTTTCTGGTCTTGAGGACACAAAAGGTTTACATTAACTGAAGAGGGGTCTTCTGAAATCTTTTGACTCTCCTGTTTTATTTTTCTATTCTGCCAATATGGATTAAAGCCTTCTTCTGTCTCCTGCTTTCTGCTTTGGCATTCCTTCATTAAGACATAGACATAGAGAAGCTAGCTCACTGAATGGGTGAGAAGGGCCAAGTAAACCTGTTCCAAGCTACAAAAAGCATTTTGAGGTTTAAGCCCAACCCACTTCCAAAAAATGTTCTCATTTCTCCAGCTCAGTAGCTCAGACAGACCCCTGCAACAAAGATTATCTGCCACAAAATGTCAATAGTGAGAAAAGTAAAACACCCTGCAGCTCACTCTTTAATATGCTACCAAAAGAGATTTGGGATGTTTTCAGCTATAAAATCACGCATCCTTTGGCAAATCAACAACTGTATCTCACTATTAATAGGTAAGCAGGGGAAAGGAGGAGGAACTTGATACTCTCCAGAGCTCAGTCTATACTAGGTACTATGCTCAATCTGTTACATTTACATTGCTACATTTAATCCTTGTAAAAAAAATAGTACCAGGTAGTTATTAAAGCTATCTCCATTTTACAGAGTTAAAAAAAAAGAAAACTGAGTTTCAGAAAAAAGTAAACACTTGATCCAGATTACAATATCTAAAAGTGACAGAGCAAACTTACTATCAGACTGTCTAACTTCAGAGTTGATGCCATCCCGGACTCAACAAGATCTCCTGACCCATAGATCTTTTTCCCCAACTTTACTGAGATATAATGGACATATGCCACTGTGTAATTTTAACAAATACAAGGTGTTGATTTGAGAGGCATATATATATATTGAAAATGATGAAGTGATTACCACCACAGTGTTAGCTAATACCTCCATCACCTCATATAATTATCATTTCTTTTTTGTGGTGAGGGTATTTAAGATCTACTCTCTTAGCAACTTTAACATGTATAATACAGTATCATTAACAATTATCACTGTGCTGTACACTGGATCCCCGGAACTATTCAGTTTATAACGGGAAGTCTCTACTCTTTGATCAATATCTCCTCATTTCCTCCACCCACCAGCCCTTGGTAACCACCAATCGACTCTCAAGTTCTAGGAATTTGGCTTTTTTAGATTCCACTGTAAGTGCTATCATACACTATTTGTCTTTCTCTGTCTGACTTACATCATTTAATATAACACCCTCAAGGTCCATCCGTGTTGCCACAAATAGCAGGATTTCCTTCTTTCTTATGGCTGAGTAATGTTCCATTATATATACATGCTACATTGTCATTATCCATTCATCCATGAAAGGACATTCAGGTTGTTGCCATGTCTTAGCTATTGTCACTAATGCTACAATGAATATAGGAGTGCAGACATCTCTTGGAGATCCTGTTTTCATTTCCTTTGGATAGGTACCCTGATGTGGGATTGCTGGATCATTTGGGAGTTCTATTTCTATTTTTAATTTTGTGAGGAATCTCCATACTTTTTTCCATAGTGGCTGTACCAATTTACATTCCCACCAACAATGCACAAGGGTTTTCTTACCCTCAAACATTTTCTTTTATAGAGATTTTTGCTTTACTCGAATGCAATGTCACATATGGAAGTTTGACATTCAATAAGGAATACTGGTTAACTTTATTTTCCCGAAAAAACTTCAGTAATGAATAAGCTGTGAGGTTTTCTAGGAAAACAAGCATAAATAGTGCAGACTTAAAGAATTTCTCACACTATAACTGACTATAACTGACCAAAATGAACAGAAATAATCATCAGTGCTCAACCTAAGAAAAAACCTGATTCTCGCTCAATATACTTCTAGAGGTATGATTCAGGTACAAAATAATGTGGCCCAGGTTGAAAGAAGACTCAAGAAATCAATATATGACCCCAACTACCTCCCTGATCTAGATCTCCCAATTTGGAAAGGCAAGGAAATTATATTTGAGCAGACCTGAAAAAATGTAGAACATATGGTGTGGAGCCCATTTCTCCACTCCAAATACCAGCCCTGCAAAGTTATATACAGGAAGAGATGCAGAGTCATACATACAACCTATATCATTACCTATCTACCTACATACCCTTAAAGTTCCTCTTCCATCTAGCTAGATAGAACTCTCAGAGAGAAATAGAAGTAATCTCCTGAGAAGTAGAATCACAAGCAACTTTCTGGACCGAAGAAATACATAGGTTCACACAAAAGAGAAACTCCACCAACTTTGGACTTTTTCATGAAAACAGATTCCTTACTCGGAGAGGGAATACAATGAAACACGCAGAGCACTCTCTACCAATAGATAAGTGTACGCCCCCAGCATGGAGCTGCGTGCCCCAGTACAGAGATGTCAATGAAATCAGAAAATCACAACCGTAGATACTACTTTTCTGCCCCTGAACACCATCCCCAACACCCACAGAGGGGCTGAATGACTGAACCGAGTGGAAGTAATGAACCCAAAGCTGTTCATGCATGTTCCAAGGCACTGGTCCATAAACGTAAATGCATAGACCAGCTGTAGGAGGCACACTAGAAGGACAGATTCAGAAGCCGCAAGCTTAAGATTGATTCAGTAGGTCTGGAATGGGGATTGACACCTTAGTTTGCACATGCATGCTGGAGAACCACTGTTCAAAGTGGAGAGAGCAGGTGAAGCCAACAGTTGCCATGTCAACCAGGAGAGATATCGAGTATAATGTAGCCACACAATTTGGGAGGGGCAATAAATGATCCCAATTGAAAACAAATAAGAAAAAAACACAAATAATAAAAACATGGGACCTAAATATAAAGTGCTCCAAAATGAAGGACAGAGAGAACCAGAATATAATGAGCACAGACAGCTAAATGGCATTTTTCCAGCTTCTATAAGAGCAGCTGAAGAAATAAAGAGATCATAGATGATATATAACAAGTGGGTAAACTGAAAAGATAACTCTAAAATCAATCAGAATCAATAAAAACCATTATCAACCTTGTAGAGAATTTGAGTCAGTAACCTCAAGTACAGGCTTACAAAGCACAGGGAAGAAAAGGCAAAGAGATAAGCATAGTAGACAGCATGATATACAAGAAAACAGACCCAACATTAGGTCACTGGTTTAGAGTTAGGTTTGCTAACTGGACTGAGACTGGGAAGGGGTGGAAATCAATAACTTCGTCACTTTAACAAATTATGATTTTGGACTTCAGAAATAGTCAAAACTTATTTTGAATGTAGCTTTAACAAGAAATAGTTATGATGACCCTGGCCCAATGATTGTCTCTTGTCAACCTCAGCTGTTGCATCTGTAAATTGAGGATAAGAAGTGTGCCTGTCTCCCAGGGGTAGTGTGAGGGCCAGATGAGATAACGCAGGCAAATTCCCAAGCAATTTCAAAGTCTCAATAGGCATCAGTTATGGCTATTAATGTTTCATAGGGAAGAATTCAAAGAAACTCATGTGAATCTAAAAATAATGCTTGAAAATTTTAAAGTGAATGTACGATTTTAAATGTTTAAAACTAAAATCTAGCAGTTTAAAAATTAGTTGGCACATTTGATATTGTTTAGGTCGGAAACAAATGTAATATAAAGAGCTAAAGAAAATCAGAAAAAAAATGAAGCGAGATGATGAATGAGAACAAATATGTAAGTCCAGTCATCTCCTCTCCTTTTAAGGAGAAAGACTTATAGTTACGCAAATTAAAAGAATAAGCAGTAGTATTCTATTTATATAACTAAACACAAAACTTCTAAAGCAAAGTAACTCAGAAAGGCTGAAAGTAGAGGTCTTTAGCAAAACGATACTAGACAATACAAACCAAAAGGAGAATAGGCACTCGTTCCTTTAAAGGGCAAGATCTGGAAATGGCTCATTTCTACTCACAACCTATTAGAACTCAGCCACATGGTCGTGTTAGTTGCAAAGCAGGCTGGAGAACGTCATCTGGGAATCCATGCCCCCAGACCAACTGCGAGAGTTCTAGCAGTAAAGAAAAAAGGGGCTGTTGTATATCCAGGAATCTGACACAGGAATACGGCCATTAGGTGGGGAACAAAGCAAAGGTATTTGTCCGAACGAGCACTTTACATTCTGGTGAAAGTGCCAGACTTTGCGATTCAATCAGGGAACAGAATAAGAGACACAATTATCAGAAAGCAAAAGGCATTATCATTATTATTTATAGATAACATTGCATTATCTACATTAATGGAGAACTTCAACAGAATCATCTGAAGATATATTAGAATCAATAAGACAGGAAAATAAAATGGGAAAACACATTTTTAATGATCTCCTCTAAATACACATAACTACCTAGGGACTATAAAGTCACACATACACAAGGGACAATAGCAACATCAACAAACACAACAACAACACTAAATTCAATTCTTAGAAATTAACCTAATATGCTGTACATTACACCTGCATGACTTATTTATATTATAACTGGATATCTGTACCTTTTGACCACCTTTGCCAGTTTCATGCACCCAACACCCCCTGCTCCCCAACATCTGGCAACCACCTATCTGTTCTTTGTGACCACAGTTAATAATACTGTTTTACATATTTGAAAGTTACTAAGAGAGTAGATCTTAAAAAAAATTCTAGTATGTATGGTGACAGATGTTAACAAGACTTATTGAGGTGATCATTCACAAAATAAACAAATATTGAATCATTATGTTGTACACCTGAAACTAATATGATGTTATACAGTCAGTGATATCTTTAAAAAAATAACCTAATATGAATTGACAAAAACAATGTGAGGTGGTTACTGTGAAAGTCTCCATGGTAAAGTCAAAGTGATGTTTTAAAAGTTCAAAGCAATTTAATCACCCTTCTTGCTTAAAACTCATCTCTGCCTACTGCAGTTAAAAGGAAATCCAAGTTTCTTTGCATAGCCTAGACCCCTCTAACCTAATGGCTGAAAACTTCTATTGCTTAAACTTGCCTCATCTAGGTGAGAAATTCAGCCATATGAGCGTCCTGCTCATTCCTGAACATGTTGACCTAGTTCTTACTGTGGGGTATTTGTACTAGCTATTTCCTCTTCCTGGAAGGTTCTTCTCAGATTTTCTCACAGCAGACTCCATTTTATCCTTCATTTTCTAGCTTAAAACTCACATAAGTCAAGAAGAATTTCTGGCCAACCTTTGTCTACAATAGCCACACTCTCTCCCACCAAGTAACTGTCTATTACAGTTATATGACAATGTCAAATGAAAAAAGCTAAGTAAACACATCACATATAGTATTAGACTATTCCCAAGATTATAATGAGTATCATTTTATAACGTATTAGATAATGATTAGAGGTAGGGGGTGTGAGGTGAGCAAAATGGGTGAAGGTGTCAAAAGGTACAAATTTCCAGCTATAAAATAAGTTATGGGGTTGTAGTATACAGCATATTCGATTAATTGCTATATATTTTACAATGATATTTGTGTACTATTATACATGCATATTATCATACATAAAAATATTTTAATAATACAGTATGTTACATTGATTCAGTTGTATGAGTATGTTAGATAATGAAAAACTTCACACACACACACACAATGTATTCAAGAAAGCAGATACCTGGCGAGATTTCCACATAATTTTAACTTTTCCTTTGTGTTTTGCTCTCTTGTCTAATTTTTAATAGATGATAGAAAGATAGATAGATATATACATGCATACATAGATGGACAGATGGAGAGACACATTCAGGAGGGAAAAAGTTGAATCATTAAGCTACAATTGCAGAAAATTCCTTCTTAAATTGGCTTAAACAAAAAGGAATTTACTCAACTCACTTCATCAGAATATCTGAAAGCAGTGCTACTGTCTTCAGTCATATGTCAATCAGTCAAAAGAAATTTATTTACTACATTTAGTTTCTGAGGATACAGCAATGATAAAGACAGTGCTCCTGCCCTTAATAATCTTACATTCTGGAGAGGCTAGAGAGAAAATAAATATATGAACAAATATGTTAAATGTATTTGGATGCATTTCAAGTTCTGATAAGCACTATGAAGAAGCTAAGTTGAGAACATATGGTAGAGGGTGACAGCGGAGGTTTGCTTTGGTTTAAGTGATCTGGAAAGTCCTTTCAGAAAGAGCTATTATTTAGCTGAGATCTGAATGACAAGACAGCCCTGCAGTGATATAGGGGAGTTCCAAGGAGAATAAACAGCAAGGACAAAAAACCTGGGACAGAAAGTATGGTTGGAGTGAAGTGATCAGGCATGGGTCAAATAGAGATGAGATAGGAGAGAAAAGCAGAGCCAGATTCTGAAAATCCTTGGGATAGGGATGAGGAAGGAGAGGAGATTCAGATTTAGTTTCCCCTATTCTAATTACCTACAAGGCCTCATGGAGGTCTTGGGTGGAAGCGATGGATTCGGTCCCACATGAATGTTCCTAGGTGTTCAGAGAGTATCTCACATCTTTATTCTCTAACTCCCTTGCATGCATTCAATGCACTCAGCTTTTTTCTCTTTAACTCTCCACATCAACTTGATGAGGTCACTATTACACCTCTTTCATAAATAAAGAAACTATTAGTTTCCTCTTGCTGCTGTACCAAATTAACACAAATGTAGTGGCATACAATAACACAAATGTATTTTCTTACATTTCTGGAGGTCAGACATCTGAAATGGGTCACACTGGGATAAAATCAGGGTGCCAGCAGGGCTGTGTTCCTTCTAGCAGCTCTAGGGGAGAATCCATGTCCTTGTGTCTAGAGTCTTCTTGCATTTCTCAGCTTACAGTTCTGAATCACTCTGACCTGTGCTTCCATCTTCATGTCTCCTCCTCCGACTCTGACCCTCTCACCTCCCTCTCATAAGGACTCCTATGATCACCTTGGGTCCATCTGGATAATCCAGGATAATTTCCCATCTCCCATCTCAAGATAGTTAATCACATTTACAAAGTCCCTTTTACTATTGAAGGTAACATAGTCACAGGTTCCAGGGAATAGGGCAAGGACATTTGGGGAAGAGGTCATTATATTGCCTACCACAAACACTGACATTTACCAAAGTGCCTTGGCAAATGTCACACCAGGAAGAGCCAGAGCTTTTCCCAGATGTGGGCCTGGGAATTAATGTTCTTTGTGGGAAACTGTAGTAAAGGGCATGCTCAGGGCAGAGACACAAGGTTTTGGAGCAATGCTGGTATATCAAGACACTAATAAACAGCACTGATCTGGCCAATACATCAATCTGGGTGTCTTTAGGCTGAGTGGCAGAGTAGCCGAGTGGTTAATAACTGTGAAACTCAGGAGTCACATAAATCTTGTTTTGATGCCTAGCTCTACCTCCTATTAGCTGTGGGACATTGCTCAAATACTTTACCACTCTGGGTCTCAGTTCCCTTGTCTGTGAATATCTCACAAGGTAATCAGAAAGATTTAGTGAAATAATGTCTAGGCAACATAAATTCACATAAACATGTTAAAACAACCATAGTTATTATTATTAGGACATTATTTTACTTGGTTTCATAGGGAAAAGGTTTAAGTCAATGTTCATTTTTCACTAAATGTTGTTATAATTTAGTGTTTTGCTTTCAAGATAAGGAATCAAAGAGCACATACACAATAAAAATGATCACATTCCTCTAGACTAATTTAGAAATAGGCTTTTCATTTTTGGAGCTAAAAAATTGCCTCATTAACAAAGGAGTTTTTTATCAGACCTATAAGTCATGTCAAAAAGATACAATCACAAGGTTGTTTCATGCAGCGAAAATATAATAAATTGCTCTCCATTCCTTGGTCTCACATTACTTACATTATTTCAAATCTGTGAGGGAAATGACCCAGAGCATGCAACATTTCACCTATTAACTTTAAGCAATGCTAATTAGGACATTTTTAAAAGTATTCTTAGAGGTCAGGATTCTTTTCTGATTTTAGTGGTCTCTCTTTTTAAATCTCTGTACATACTCGTCTTTGCCAAGAGCTAGAAGAACAATGATTGAAGCCTCTTTGTTCTTCCTATGGTTGCATTATCAGAAAAAAAAGTTATAGTCAAAGAAATATTTAAACACATGTTATGCTTAAAATACCCATGAGCAGGAAGATAAAATCTCTACTCTGTAAACTGTATTAAAACTCCATCTATCTTTATTAGTATATAGTTCTCAAGAGGCATATGTGGGTATAATATCTGCACAGTCACAACCAGCCACTTGCCTCAAGGTAATGCAGGACACACACAGCACACGAGCCAGACAGTCCTTGGGTACTCTTGTACATCTCCCCTTTCTCATTAGTCATAGTCACTTTCTGGATCTCCTTTGCCATACTGGCACTAACTACATTCTGAGATTGCTTCTACTGTTCTAGAAAGCATTAAGAAAGCTCCTCAACCAGTGGAATCTTCTTTTAGGACATAAATTTATGCTTGGTCTCCAGGACTTTACATTTGATTACTTTAGTCTTTTATTCTCCCCATTTCAGACTACTGACCATTTGTGTCATGCTGCCTTTCAGAATGCATATCTTCCTGACTCTAATAAACATATCGATTTAGCTTTTGACTCCGGATCACCTTTACCTGTGAAAATGATGTAGCCCCTCATTTGGTATGTCCTCTAGATTTCTGAGTCATATCTTATCCTGACGTTTGTCTCCTGCATGATACTGATTTCCTGACTTCCTGATCTGGCTGATTGCTGAACTCTCTTTTAAACAGAACTCATATTTTTCTTCCACATCTGACTTTCCCTTGAATTTGGCAACCCAGCATCACCAGCAGTAGCCTGTGGACAGACTAGCTTAAGTAGCTCAACCAAAGCTATATGTAAATCTAGACTCTTTACAATGGTCTAAAGAGCCCCAAAACTTAGGATCTTCCTAAATCTCATTATCTCTATGACATCATCTCCTATATATTTTCTATTTGCTTACTATGCTATAGCCACCCTGGTCTTCCACTCTGTTGACCATGCCAATCTGGTGGCTGCCTTTGGCCCTTTGTACTCGCTTCTTCTCTCTCTGCCTGAAAGGCTTGTTACCCAGAACTTTTCATGGCCAGCTTCTCATCATTCAAGTCTCTGCTTCAACATCACCTTCTCAGAAAGGTCTTCTTTGACCACGCTTCTACTCTTTATTCATCATCTGTTTCAAATAAGTAATAATCACTTTTGAAATTATTTATTTCCATATTTATTGTCTAACTCCTGCTCTCACTGGAATACAAGATCCTAGGGAAGATATTTTGAATCTGTTTCTTTCACTTTTGTATTCGGAATTTGTGAGGTATTTATGTTTTTGTTGAATGAATAAACTGGTAAATGAATTAAGTGGTAGGATATAGCTCAGGTTAAATTTTATGAAACTATTTTCTGCCTTGTTTTTTTAAATCAAATCTATGTAAAGTCTCTTAATTTATTTATTTTGAATCCTCTCGATATTGGTGTACCTGAATTTTTTTTGACTCTGTTCAAGAATGAGTAAGATTACTAAAACATAAATAGTGTCCCTACAAAATATTAATTTATTATGAAGTGAGGAAGAGATAGCAAAGAAGTTTCAAATAAAAGCTAAATAAATTGGTATGAATAAATTTCATTCTATTAAAGACAGAAATGACAAAATCAGTGCAAATTTCTTTGAAAATATAATTAAATTTTAAATACAATTCAAAATATAAGTGTATGAGTTTCCTAGTGCTGTTGTAACAAAATACCACAAAATACCCAAGAGGGGCCTTAAAACAACAGAAATTTGTTCTCACATTTCTGGAGACCAGAAATCCAAAATCTAGATTTTTGACAGATGGTTCCTTCTCAGGGTTCTGAGGGAGAATATGTTCCATGCCATTCTCATAGTTTCTGTGTTGCTAGCAAACCTATGCTTTCATTGTTGGTATTACATTCAATGCCATCTCCCTCACCTATTAAGCCTTTGCAAAGAGCTCATCTCCTTAAGAAAGTCTAGCAGAACACTGTCTAAAACTTCTATCTTCTGCTCTCTGTCCCTACACTGTCAATCCTTCCACATTGCTCTAGTTTTCTTTTCTTTTTTAAAATAGTACTTATCACCCTCCAACACAGTCTAAACATTAATATTTAATACTATTGACTGTTTATTATCCACCATCTTCCATTAGAATGTAAGCTCCAAGATTCCAAAAGAACAAGGCGTCTTGTCTATTTTGTTCATTTAATATTTGTGGAGTAGATGAATGAATGAATTGGCTTTGTAAATTGATGCAACTTTCATGAAATCATTATGTGGCTATATCAAATGAAAACTTTACAAACACCCCTACCTTTTGACCAAGAATTTCTACCTTTTAGGAATAATCCTAGAGATAATGTGAAAGTCAGGGAAGCATTTGTATAGAAAGATTTATAGCGCAGTTGCTTACAACTGTGAAAATGTGGAAACAAATGCCTAATATTAGGAAATGCTAAGTAAATTATAGTTGAAATAATACATAGGCACTAAAATTATTTTATTGTGAGTTTGTAATGACATAAAAAGAGGGATATCTTCTTAAATAAAATATCTTCTTTTTAAAAATGTTAAGAATATAACAAAACAAGACAATTGTACATTACAGTGGCTCCCAAATGAATGCATTCATTACAAAGTTATTTATTTGACACCTTACCACAGGTTCTGGGAATATGGCAATGAATGAAAGAGAAAAAATGTTTTGCTATCATGGATCTTATATTCTAGTGTGATGAAACAGTCATAAACAAGTAAATATGATACAACATCCGCTGTGATAAGTGTTATGAAGAAAACTAAGTACCCTTTAGGGTACAGATTGATAGCTGGTACTACTTAAGGTATGATGGACAGAGAAGGCCTCTCTGAAGAGGTGATATCTGAGTAGTGATCAAAATAAACTCAGGGAGTATAACGCAGATGTCTAGAAGAAAAGCAACTGAGGCTGAGGGACCAGCATGTGCAAAGACTCTAGTGTGAGAACAAACTTGGCAAGTTGAAGGAGACATGTTGGATTAGGAGGGAAAGAAGAAAGCCTCTGTAGCCAGACAGAGAGGTTAAGGTAGAAAGTGGTAGAAAACAAGCTTGAAAGACAGGCAGGGCTAGATCATGCACAACATTGTAAGCCTTTGAAGATAGTTTTGGATTTCATTCTAGTTGTATTCAGTGGAGAGCTTTGTGGAGAGGAGTAAAATGAACCAACTTATGATGTAAAAGGGTAACTTTGAGACTGGTTTGAAAACAGA
The DNA here is from genome assembly GCA_029783875.1 of Phataginus tricuspis. Taxonomy (NCBI): domain Eukaryota; kingdom Metazoa; phylum Chordata; class Mammalia; order Pholidota; family Manidae; genus Phataginus; species Phataginus tricuspis. Next base: position 118,678,829 of record JAQQAC010016209.1, on the reverse strand, counting down.
CAAATTGGTAGCAAGAGAAACAGGAAGAATAGTTTAGACAATTGCACATACATATTGCATATATAGGAGTGATGTTGGCTTTGACAGAGGTGGTACTGGTGAGAAGTTATAGTAGATAACACGATTTGTGATATGATTTTGGAGATAGTGACAACTGGAATTGCTGATGCATTTGGATGTAAGAAATGACTGGAAACAGTAATCAAACTTTAATTTAGCTTCTGGTCTGAGCATCTGAGTTAATAATTGTTCCATTTTCAATGAATGGAAGCAATGAAAAAGATAAGGGAAAAGTAGGCTTATCTGTTGTTATAGGGGTATTCATGGAGTTCTATTTCAGAGAATTGTAAGAAATCTCTTAGTCATACAAGTTGAAATGTGAAATAGGTAATTAAAAATAGATATCAAGATTTAAGGGGCTACATCTGGGCTAGATTTACAAATTTGGAAGTCATCGGTATATAGATGCCATTTAAAGCTGGGAGACTGAATGAGATCACCAACGGAGTGAATATGGAGGGGGAAAATACCTGATGACTAAGCCTTGGTTTCCCTAACATTTGGAGTCCAGGCAGAGGAGGAGCCTAAAAAGGACATAGAGGAAGAGCCAGTCAGGTAACAGTGATATAGGGTATTCTGGAAGCCAACTAAATAAAGTGTTTTAGTTTTATTTAATGCAATAAGACAAGTAAAAGAAATAAAAGGCATGTAGATTGGGAAGGAAGAAATAAAACTGTGTGTTTTTTTTGCAGAAGACACGATCATTTGTGTAGAAAATTCAAAAGAATCAACAAAAGCCTCCTGGAACTAGTAATTGATCACATCAAGGCTGCAGGATGCAAGGTTAATATAAAAAGTCAATCACTTGCCTATATACCATCAATAAACAAATTGAATTTGAAATTAAAAACTTAATACCACTTACATTAGCATGTAGTTACAAATCTAACAAAATATGTCTAAGATCTATGAGGAAAACTAAAATGAAATCAAAGAAGAAATAAATTTTTAAAAACCTATGTAATTCCTAGAAGATAACATAGGAGAACACCTAGATGATCTTAGGAAGGATCATGACATTTTCAAAAAGCATATGACACAAACTATGAAGGAAATAACTGATAAGATAGACTTCTTTAAAATTATATCTCTGTTCTAAAAACGACAATATGAAGACAATAAGAAGACAAGAGACAGACTAGGAGAAAATATTTGCAGAAGATTTATCTGATAAAGAACTGTTATCCAAAATAAACAAAGAACTCATAAAACTTAACAATTAGGAAACAACAACCCAATTAAATAATGGGCAAAAACCTGAACACAGACCCCACCAAAGAAGATATGCAGATGGCAAATAAGCATATGAAATTATGGTCAACACCGTGTGTCATTTAATTGCCAATTAAAACAAAATACCACTGTACACCTGTTAGAATAGCCAAAGCCCAGCACACTGACAACAGCAAATGCTGGCAAGGTTGTGGAGCAATAGGAACTCTTACTCATTGATGGTGGGAATGCAAAATAGTAGAGCCACTTTGGAAGACTGATAGTTTCTTATAAAAATAAATATACTCTTACCATTATGATTCAGCAATTGTGCTCCTTGGTATTTACTCCAAGGAGCTGATAATTTATGTCCACACAAAAACCTGTACAGGGATGTTTGTAGCAGTTTTGTTCATAATTGTCCAAAACTTGAAAGCACCAAGATGTCCTTCAATAGGTGAATGGATGAGTAAACAGTGACACATCCAGACAATGCAATATTATTTGGTGCTAAAAAGAAATGAGCTATTGAGCCATGATAAGACAGGAAGGAACCATAAACACATATTATTCAGAGAAAGAAGCCAATCTGAAAGTGTACACACTGTATGATTTCAACTATATGGCATTCTGGAAAAGGCAAACTAAGGAGAAGGGAAAAGTTCAGTGGTTGCCAGGGATTGGGGAGTGAGATGAACAGGCTGAGCAGAGAGGATTTTCAAGGTCATGAAAGTATTCTGAATGATACTATAATGATGGATTCATGCCATTATATATTTGTCCAAATGCACAGGATGTAAAACACCAAGAGCGAACCCTAATGTAAACTATAGATTTGGGGTGATTACAGTGTGTCAGCACAGGTCCATCACTTGTAATGAATACCACTCTGGTGAGGATGCCAGTAATGGAGGAGGCTACGTATGTGTGAGGACGAGCCATGTATGGGAAATTATTGTACCTTCCTCTCATTTTTTTCTGTGAACCTAAAATTTATCTAATAATTTAAGCCATGATAAAAGAGAACATTTTTTGTTGAAGTATAATTGGCATGTGATATCCTATTAGTTTCAGGTGTACATCATAGTGATTTGATATTTTTACACATTGTGAAATGACCCCCGCATTAAGTCTGGTTACTGTCGTCACCACACAAACTTATTACAATATTATTGACTACATTTCCTGTGCTGTCAAAAGCATTTAAAGACGAGGAAATGACCACTGTGTTAAATGTTGCAGTTAGCTCAAATAAGACAAGGACTGAAAATTGACCATTTAACGATGTAAAGATCTTTGTTCTTGATAAGAGCAGCTTTGATGGGGGATGGTCATGATAGAATTGATGAATGAGGTCAAAGGAAAATGAGAGGAGAAAAAATAGACATGGAAAGTGGAGAAATGGAGTTATACCTGGAGGGAGTGTCAGTCAAACAGATGATTGTTCCAAGATGGAAGACATTACAACACTACTCTGAGAAATCAGGGAGAAAAAATAACGCTGAAGAGGGGGGTTATTTTTAACAGTAAAGCTCCTAAATAAAAGAAGGGGAATGGGATTCAGTGTACAAGTATGGAGTGTTCATCTTAGGAATAAATACATTTCAGTCATTTTAAAAAGAAGAAAGCAGAATGGATGGACACAAATTGAGGGCAAGTGTGTAGATTTGGTGCCAGACATGTAGACATTCTCATTTTAAAACAGCTTTATTGAGATATAATGCACATATCATAAAATGAACCTATTTAAAGTGTACAATCCAGTGGGGTTTTGTATAGTCACACAGCTGTGCAGACATCACCACAGTACAAGTTCACAACATTTTCACCATCTGAAAAAATAGCACATATCCATTACCCACTACGCCCGTATCTTCCTCTCTGGCCCTGGCAGTCACTAATCTGCTTTCTGTCTCCATGGGTTTGTGTATTCTGGACATTTCAGACACATGAGATCATATAATGTGTGGCCCTCTGTGTTGGGCTTTGCTCACCTACCACAACGCTTTCAAAGTTCATTCACGTTGGAGCACGTGTTAGTGTTTCATTCCCTTTTATGGCTGCATAACATTCTGTTTCCTGGATAGAACACATTTTGTTTAAGCTCTTCAACATTTGACAGACAGCTGACTTATTTCCACCTTTTGGTTATTATAAATAATAACTGCTATGAACATAAGCCATACAAGTTTTTGTGTGAACATGTTTTAAATTTTTTGTGGTATATACCTGGTGGTGGAATTGCTGGGTCATGATACCTTTATGCTTGACTTCTTTGAAAAACTTCCAAACTGTGTTGCAAAGTGGCTGCACAATTTCACAGTTCCACCAGTATTGGCTCAGTATTCCAGTTTTATCACGTCTTCCCCAACACTTGTCATGGTACATTTTTATAATGGCCATCCTATGTGCTGTGAGCAGTATCTCGCTGTGACAAGTTTTTGATTGCTCATATTCTCTCAATGAACTTAGGAAGCAATATCAACAGCTGGGAGAGAAGAGGGGAGAGAAATCACTGGAGGGTTGAGGAAAGATGAGAAGACATGAAATAGAATGAAATAGAATTATCTAATAAAGGGTGAATTTGTTAGGGATAAGTAGCAGGATTGTAGGCCATGTTAAGGGTTCAATTGAAACACGTGTCCATGTATTTAAAAAGGACTAGTTATTCTGTTCCTGTTATTTAAAAAATTTTCCTAGCCAATTCACTGCTTGGCACAGCCATGGTCATAATGGCTGCCAAAATAAAGTTTTATCGGTCATAACAAACTAAGAAAAATAAAGACGATATTGATAGTTTCTCATAAAATTTTATTCAACCTGAATGACTATTTTATTCTGAGATTACATCATTTTTGCACTGCAGTGTTAAAAATATCCCTTCATAAAATGATGATGTTGTAATATGATATATTATTTTATTGTTGTTGATGGCCTAATAGTTTTTCGAGTTTTGTTTTTATTTGGCACATAAAAGGTTGGTAATTTTATGCTGCCCCCTCTATTTTTTTTTAATTCAGAAACCCAAAATCAAAGATAGGTAATACATCTAATATTATACTGGCTATGTAAAAAAAATGAATAGAAAAATAACTGCATATAAATACAGTAAACTTTTAAGTGATCAGCTCTGAATGATGGGTTTATGGGAGGTTTTTCTTTTCTTTTCTATATTTTAATGTACAATATTAATGTTTCTATAAAGACCATGTTTATGAACAACTCTGTTTTTTTAAGAATCAAGAGAAGTTCAAAAATTTAAAGGTATATATAACACAGTATGAAAAAATCTAATTAATGTTATAATGCAAGACCACTTTAAAATTCCATCTCCTTGTCTAAAATTTAATATATAATGGTGTCTGATATTTTTGCTCTCAACCTTACTATAACTGGAAACTGAGCCTGCTTTTTCCTATACACTGTTCAATTCTCTAGTGTCTAAGGTTCATTTAGAGTTAATGGTTGTCCTGTTGCTGGAAGAGTACATGCTGACTTGAGAATACACTAGTGATGGATGGCCTTCACAAGCTTTTCTGAAAAAACAAAACAAAACAACAACAAAAAAAACAATCCCCCCACTGGATATAAGCCCTTTTGAAAATGTTTTAACAAAGACATGTTGCTGCCAAAACCAAAGAAAGGTTATCAGCAGCTAGCAAATGGTACTCTTAGAGAGCTGTCATAATTAAAATAATCTGTCAAGGCTCTGAAGTCCGGAGTGAAATAAGGCTGAACTGTAGGAAAGAAAAATTCAAGAATTACACACGCCAACTCAAACTATACAGTGTATTGGTCACTTTATTTATTTAATCTTGATTTTCCAAGACACAGAGCCATAGCCTCATCTTTACTCAATGACGTGACCAATTAAAAAAAATTCCCATTGGAGAACAAAGAGGGAGGCATATAGTTGTTTAATTAACTATAAAGACATGATAGACATAAAGTCAATAAAGACATGATATAAGAGTTTGGGAGGCAAGGGTCAGTGAAGTACTTTTCAAATGGAAAGTTACTCTAGGCACTGGTTTGTTCATCACAGGGTGGAAAATACCAATAGAGAGATGACAATTGCCATCCTCAACAAAACAAATGACATATGACTTGAGAAAAAGTTGAGGTCAATAATGTTCATTTTTAATCTCAATTAGAATGATCCTACCATTATCTCATTCAATGCTTTATTAAGTTTTTTATAATCAGCCAGCTTAATATTCTTGGACAATTCATGTTTAAAAATTAACTTTATATGCTAACTTCTAACTCACCATCTTCCATATAGTGGAAACGATTTCATCTATACTCTTTCCCTCTTCTAATGCCCAATTAACGGTCAGGTTCTGATGTTTAAACCTACATGATGTGGCTCCGAAATCCATCCCCTCCATTTTATTACATCTCCAATTCAAATTATCACACCTCTCTAAGAATATATCAACCACATGATTCCTTATTTCTTCTCTCTCTCTCCAAAACAATCTATCCTACATATTACCTCCTTTTCTTTTTTCATAGAAATGATCTTAATCCCATGAAAAGCCAAATCTTCCTCATGTACTCTTTAAGCCATCTCCTATCACTTCCCAGTGAGTCTGTTCCTAAAGTTATTACACGTTCATGCTGAACATCTTCTCTAGTGGATTATTGACATCAGCCTGTTAACATGCTCAAGTAACCACTGCTTAAACAAAAGCTCTTCCTCGGCCTAAAAATAACCTCCAGATACTATTCCATTTCTCTACTTCCTTTCATAGGGATAGTTTTCTAAAGAGTCGCCTTCACTCTCTATCACAGTTTTCTCACTTTCAATTCACTCTGTTACAACTCCAACTATGCCTCCATTATATCTGCTCCACTAGAGCTGTTTTTCATAAACCTTACGAACAACCCCCATTTTATTGTGGTAGGCAACAGAAGGAAGCCGCATGGCCTGCACTCACCTGGTTTTCCTTCTACCTTATTGCCCACTTTTTTGTCATGTCCATTCCAAGGCTCTTGTACCTCACTTGAAAATTTAGAATTCCTCTGGCTCAATCCTGAGCCCTTTCCTTTTTTGTACATATCAATCACTGATCTCACCCATTTCCATGTCTTTAAATGCTACCTACTTAACAATTATTTTCAAATTTATTTCTGGGATGCTGGCCCCCAAGAACTGAGACTCATTCAAAACTTTACTTGGCATCTCTTCTTGGATATCTCACAGGTATCTCAAACTTAATATTTGCAAAACTGAAATCTTAATCTTCAGCTCAAAACCATCATCTGATCTTTGTTTTCTTAGTAAATGATGCAACTATCCACTCAATTATTCAAGCCAGAAACTATGAGTAATTCTCAATTGTTCCATTTCTTCTATCCATCATATCCAACAAATTCTATCACCCAATTATACCCTACTGTGTAGCTCTTGCTCTGCACCAAACCATCAGTGTTTATCTGGAACCCTGAAACAGACCATGTATGTATCTTCAGTCCTGATTTCTCTTCTCAGAACAAGTACTAAACATGGAAATAATCCTGGACTGCTCATTGCTTTTCAGCCAAAGACTTTAAATAAGAATATATCCTAGCACCTGTAAAAACTGACCATTTTACAAAAATTAGCTTTATATACTTCTCAGGAACAGAGAACTTAGCAAAGTATTTAGCAAAGTACACCCTACTAGGTACATATTTATGACTTCTAAACAAATGAACAGTTTATAATCTTGTCTGACAAGAGAAAACAGTGGACTGCCATGACCCTCAGGACAGAAGTAATATTCTTAGTGCTTTAAGAGCTGCTTACTTATGAGCAAATACTTCTCTGGGAACTATACTAAATTTACACTATGATGTATATGATCATTGTAAAGTAATTAATTTCCAAATTGAGTGGACATTTATTTAAACCTCATATATTCCAGATTAAGGCAATCTTCACCTTTCAACCTGTAATTTTTTTTAACTTTTAATTTTTAGGTAATTGTAGATTCACAGTTGTAAGAAGTAATACAGAAAGATACTGTGTATCTTTTATCTAGTTTCCTCCAAAAGTAACATCTTCTAAAATTATATAATACAGACAAGGTACACAGTATTTTCATCACTACAAGGATCTCTCATTCTGTCCTTTAATAGACCAACCTACCTCCCTCTGCCCTCACCCCCTCCCTAACCCATGGTAATAACTAATCTGGTCTCCATTTCTATAATTTTGGTATTTCAGAAGTGTTATATAAATGTAATTACATAGTAAATAACCTTTGTCATTTGCTTATTTCACTCAGTATTATTTTCTGGAGATTCATCAAGATTATTGAATGTATCAATAGTTCACACCTTTTGATTGCTGTATTCCAACATATGAATGTACCATAGTTTGTTTAACCATTTACCCATTGTAGGAGATTTTGGCTGCTTTCAGTTTCTGGCTATCATAAAGAAAACTTCCATGAACATTCATATACAGATTTTGTTTTGTGTGAACAAAATTCTTCATTTTTCCAGGAATAATGCCTAAGAGTGCAATTTCTGTTTGTAGAGTAGTTGCATGTTTAGTTTTTTTTTTTTAAAAAAACTGTCAAGCTGTTTTCCAGAGTAGCTGCACCATTTTACATTCCCGCCAGAAATCTATGAGTGGTCAGTTTTCCACATCCTCTCCAGCATTTGGTGTTGTCACGATTTTTATTTTTAGCCATTCTGACAAGTGTGTAATGTTATCCCATGTGGTTTTTCTTTCCCTAATGGCTAATGATGTCAAACATCTTTTCATGTGTTTATTTGACATCTGCATTTTTCTCTGTAATTTTGCATTTTCAGTCCTCCTATGAACAACAACCTGAGCTTTGCCATATGTTTAGATATTTAATTTGGATTATGACTTTGGAGAGATTCATAATGTGTCTGAGAAGCAGAGACTGGTTTTTATTTAGCTCTTTCATTGCAGAGCTTTAATGCTATTTTCTGAACTCCTTCAGTAGATACTACCCCAATCAACTAATCTTAGAATACCTGTATATAGGAAAAGTCAGCCTTAAATATTATGTGTGTAGGAAGAAATTCAAACACTCTTTGAACATTCTTTTCTTCCTTGAAAATAACCTAATTGGACTGTCATGAGGCTAATCTGATGGCAGAATTTTAGGCTGTTCAATGGAAACAGTTTCAAATAACATGAACCAATGACAGCTCAAAATAGACACTGAAAAAAGGTGGGAATTGTTATCTATGAATATGTTAGTTCAAGGATGGCTCATAGAAAGGTTACTAGCAAATTCAAGATAGCTGAGAAATTGAGCTTTTGCTGATGGCTGGCTAATACTTTTGTTATAGGGGGTTGAATGAACAGTATGCTTTTAGCAAAAGTAGATTCATCAGTTCCCTACTTCTTACACTGCTGCTGCCTGACTGACATGAAATAGTACTAGGGGAGAGAGGAAAAGTAAAAGGGACTTCATTCTACTTTCTCTAAAATTAAAAAAGGAGCCTTACAAGTCCCCTCTTTTCCGATCTGTTCCCCAACTTGTATTTTCTAAATATCACTCCAATTTGTCTTTATAAGATTTTCTCCTTCAGAACACTATTGGTCGCACTACAAAATTCCCCAGATAAAGTGAGTGAATCCAGTAGTAATAAGGAGCATAGTCCATTACTTACAAACAAGTTTCTTTTTAAAAAAAAGAGTGTGCGCATATTAGCACCAGAGTGAAAATGTTTTTTTGCCAAGCCTTGACTATTTTATTTTGCATAGTTAAGTATTTTCACTAGGATTTAATGTCTAAAGACCTCACTGTTTGAACCACAGATGCTAGGTGAACAGCTCAGTTAGAAATAATTTGCATCTGATTACATGTAACAGTAAGCTTAGCTACCATTTAATAAGTGATATACTTTGTGCCAGCACTGCGCTAATGGGTTTTCATATCACTCATTTAGTGCTCACCTCAATCTTATGAGATAGATATTTTTATCTCAGTTTTACATATGAGAAAACCAGTGCTCTGAGAGATTAAGTCATTTGTCCAGGGTGACACGGTTAGAAGTGATAGAACTGGGCTTCTCTTTTTCCAAGTTGATACTTTGTCATGCTCTGATTTATGATGAGTAGTCATCCCAACAAATTCCCTGAGTACTGGAGTAGGGAAAGGGTAGGGGTGGGGATTGAAACATAAAAACAGCTTGCAAGTCCCAGAGCAGTCACTTCCTGGTTGTTCACACAGCGGCTATCCCTCAGAAAATTCAAACCTGAATTTTATATCTCCCCGACAACCACCCCTCTGTGATGCCCTCCTGGATTTGTTGATATGTGCCCTGGAGAAAAAGTATTTGTTTTTTTCTAAGACTGAATAAACCCAAATATATATAGGGTGGTTAATCCTCCATTAACACACACAGAAACACATGCATTTGCACACACAATACAAACACACTTCATTTTTTTCACAGAACTTGTCCTCCACCGCACTTCCCACACATATACTGATCATCTACTGTTAAAAGAAGGGGTGGGTGTGGTGTTGGATAAATTATTGCTTGGGGGACACAACCTCTTCCTGCAGAGCTATCAACTGAAAGCACCAGCAGGAGACTCTGTGGGTCTGTGTAAGAATGAGAAAAGGAGTGAAGATCAACTCTGTCTACCTTTAGAAGAGCTTTGATAACAATGTGAATAACTATTTTATTCCTTTGAATAACAGTCACCATTGGCATGAAATCCTTATAGGTGAGGTTTATGGGTGTTTAGCTCCATACCAGTCCATCCCAACCAACCAAAGACAAAACAAAAACAAAAACGATCATGAGTAGTAACTTCTTATTAAAGTTCTATGTATCTATATATAGATTAAGTCATTTAATTCTCACAACAATCCTATGCAGCAGGTTCTATTATTATCCCTATTTTGAAATATAAAGATATATACCTAAGCTCACACAGCTTATGGTTAGTGCCTGGATCGGCAGAAATGTGAACTCAGGCAGCCTGGCACCACAGCACTTCTCTTCCCTACCCAAGCTGCCCTACTGTGTGTTTATAAATAAAAGATGAGAGAAAATGTGGGTTCTCAGAGTACAAAGGAACGTATCCCTTGCATATTGTCTGTCCTCCTCCTCCAGTCCGCAATTAACCAAACGCGTCCAGTGTATGCCACCATACTGACACCGCACGTCCAGTTGTGGCCCTCCATGAAGACTATTGAGAAGATACACTTTTGTTGCCTTTGACAGCTCTGTGAAAAGGAGAGCTAATTCTTTGTTTAAAAAATAAATATTAGGAACAGTCAATAACAGCTCCATGATGGTAAAATGGCTAAACATTGTCAGAATTTGTGAGGAAAATGTACTAAAAATTCAGTTGAGATTAAAAACACTGGTCTTATGATGCCTTCAGAGATACATAGGTTAACAGGTATTGTTACTGGTTGCCCATATACAGGAAAGAACAAAATTATGTTTCCTTGAAAAGCAAAGAAGGTGTAAAGATATGCAAATATTGGGGTATATTTAAAGGAAAAAGTAATTGGTTTTGGATGACCTGCTTCTGCTCTTGTGTTTCAACACATGAAATACAGATTTTTTATTACATTTTCTTTAAACCACTTCGAGTAAATTAAAATACCAAGGACCAACACTATAAATTAAACTGTATATATACCCCTTTCTCCTAAGTATGATGACCTTACTTCTTGAAGTACAAATTGAGACATGTGGTCTAAGAAGTTCAAGTATTTTTTATTATAAAAACAAAAAAAAATAATCTACTGAATTTAGCTCTTGCAAAATGTAAGCAGTGTAGTCATGGTGCTTATGTAGTTGAGAAACTTATGAAACAGAGTTCGAGGGTTTTAACAATTCATCCAGACTATGATTTTGCTATTGTAAGGCCTCTGAAAGGATTCCATAATGATGATGAAGATGACAATAAGCCCATCACTGAGAGAAGAGAGAGAATGGAAGAAATAGGTGGGTTAATATGTTCCAAGAATGTTATATCCTAAATGCCTATTTTCACAAGTGTGCTAACATGTTGCTAAGCTACATTGCTGAATATAGAAAGGTACAAGAATCAGATTTGGGGAACAGGGAGAGAGAGGATCTATATGATATGGCACTATGTTATGTGGTTTACATGAATTATTTCATTGAGTCCCCTTAAGACCTTGCAGGGAATGTAATCATCCTCATTTTCCAGATAAGGGAACTCAAGCTCTAAATATGTGTAGGATCCTGTTGTTAACCAAGGAGGAGCTTCAGGGTTTTGGCAAAAAGGAACTTACTTTCCCAGAGCACAACCAGGTACCACCAGTAGCTATATGCACAGATTGACTTCAGGGGGTGTCCACCATATTCCCAGACTGGATTACATCATCCTCCCAAATGCTTTTGTAAGTTCCTATACTCTTAGCTCCTGCAAATCAAAACTGCAGTTAATCACATAATATTGTACTATTCATCTTCCCCCAATAGACTACCCTATCAGCTCTGCACAGATGGGTCTTTTTCTATCTCATTCATCTCTGCAGCTCTAGCACTCAGTACAGTTCCTGGAATGTAGTTGAAACTCAATAAATGTTTGCTGAATGAACGAATAGGAGCAATTGAACAAGTAGATCGAGTATTGGCCTAGAGGTAAAAGTAGAAAGAATTATGTAGACATTGCCCAGTCAGTTTGCTTTCAAAAACTGCGTTCATCAAGTCCCCACCAACTCTCCCCACCATCAGCACCACTCACCCAAACAGCTCCTAGGGTCCTATCTTGTTAAATGACACCACTATCCACCGAGGCACTCAGACCAGACCAGAAAACCTTGATATCCTACTTGATTTTTCCTTTAAATCCCACAGTGAATCATTTGCCAAGTCATACCAGATCTACCCATTCTTCAAAATCAAACTCCAAAACCATATCATCCATGAAGCTTTCTTTATATGAAGACAGTAGGCACAGGAAAAAATTTTCCTTAGTTTTCAATTCCCATGATACATGTACCTCCTCCACAACATGTATATTTTATACTTTACATAACTAATTTAGTATGTGTGTGAGAGTATATCTCTTATCTATGTATCTATGTACTTAATCTATGTATCTATGTATCCACGTATCTACCTAGCCATCTAGACTAAAAGTATCCCCTGCAGAAAAAATAACATGCTTGATGTCAGGAAAATAATTTATTACTTAACCCCCCACTGCAACTAACAGAATTTTTTTCACATAACAAGTTGATAAATAAATATTTGTTTAATAATGTGATTTGTTAAATTACATAACAAATATTAATATTATTCCCAGCATGAATTGTCTGTAACATCCTGATAGAAGATTGTCAGTTCCTTATTATTTATCACTGAAGAGAGACATTTTTCACTAGCAATATGGTAAGATTAGAAACCCTGAAATACTGAGGGGCTGCTTGAGCAAACTAGAGAAAACTTTATCTAGCCCAGGCCTAGATTCACAGCACAGGAAAATCCCTCAGCAGAAGCGCCACAGATAACTCAGTTGTCACAGCACGTTTAGATGAGACTGAGGGCCTGTGGAGACATGGTACATTCTTGATATTCTCAAAAAACAAGGACAGCTTGCTGGATGCAACAGTCTGCCTATTTTACTGGGTATGTGATCAATTACTCTCATTTAGAAAATTCATCCGTAATGAATTTTCTAGAAAAAGAAAGCCAACTAGATTATGTAATGCTTGTTATTTTGTTTAAATGTACATCACATTTAATATAAAACCCTTGTTAGATACCATTAGTGATTAGATCCAACTTCTTATTCTAAAATTTGGCAATTAAAAGAAAGAGCTAAATTTTTATCCTGCCTTTCCTGTGTAAACTATATTTCAGACTAGCTAAATCATTCTTGTTGATGAAGATAAGCTATTATTAGCAGAACAATTCTAACTAACAAATATGGAAGGAACAATATTAGAAAACCATTTTGCCATCCTAAATAACATAATTGATACAGACAATAATGCTAAACCCATTATTTGGCAACTTGATGGGGAAATTAACAAACAAGAGATCAGCCTATACTGATCAGTGGGTTCTTCAACGAAAGTGGGGTAGTCAATCATTGTGTGATTCCTTTTACAATGCAATATGAGGACCACAGTACCATCTACCAAAAATTCTTACCAAAAAATTCTCAAACCCAAATCGAATTTAACTGCTAGCGCTAATTTCCATGTGTATAGTTAACAAGGAGGATAAAGTTATAAGTTCAATGACATCACAAGGAAGTCAAGTCAAACCAAGTATGTGGGACCTTATACTCCCAGTTTTTGCAACATATTATTTTACTCATGTCTCTACTGCTCTGTAGATAAAAAATTTTCAAAAAATACAGAGCATGTCTGGGGAGAAAAGAAATGCAAAGCAAACAGCTGAGACAATTTTTTTCATTTCTTTATCAAGCTACTAAAAGATACCAAGTGTGGCACAGGTCATAGAAACTACATAGGCCACATTTGAATTCTAGTATTACTGAAATTCCTTGCTTGATAGTATTTTTTTTATTAAGGTATCATTGATATACACTCTTATGAAGGTTTCATAAGAAAAACAATGTGGTTATTACATTCACCCTTATTATCGAGTCCTCCCCACACCCCACTGCAGTAACTGTCCATCAGTGTAGTAAGATGCACAGAGTCGCTATTTGTCTTCTCTGAACACTGTCTCCCCCATGAGCCCACGCACACCATATGCACCAATCATGAAACCCCACAATCCTCTTCTCCCTCCCTCCCCACTCGCCCTCCCCCACTCCTCCCCTTTGGTAACTGTTAGCCCCTTCTTGGAGTCTGTGAGTCTGCTGCTGTTTTGTTCCTTCAGTTTTGCTTCGTTGTTATACTCCACAAATGAGGGAGATCATTTGGTACTTGTCTTTCTCTGCCTGGCTTATTTCACTGAGTATACTATCCTCCAGCTCCATCCATGTTTTTTGCAAATTATAGGATTTGTTTCTTTCTTATGGATGAATAGTATTCCATTGTGTATATGTACCACATCTTCTTTATCCATTCATCTACTGATGGACACTTAGGTTGTGTCCATAGCTTGACAGTATTTTATACATTGAAGTTCTATAATGGCAAACACTTTTCCTTGCTATGCATGTTAGAAACAAATGGGAAACCAGAAGAAGGAACTACTGTTCAGCTCAAATAACCTTCTGTGGTGCATGAAATGAGCTCAGAAACTTATTGAACATGAGTGAGGCTGTGGTGTTTGTACAGATTATTCCATTTAATCCTGAAAAACCAAGATTCCACTAAGAAAACCATATCAGCATAAAAGTTAAACTGATTAGCACCTAAGTTGATTACTAATAGAACATAAATTATTGGTAAAGGTTAGAGTCACTGAAACTGTAACAGAGTGATTTTATGCTAAAACATACTAATAAATTATGCCTATGAATGTAAAAGTGTTTGTGGATTTCAACTCGGCTATCCTTTTTCAGAAAGCATACAAAGAAAACTATCTGCCTCAAAATGTCCACACTCTTGCTAAGCAGATGGAAGTGTGGCTGCCAGATGAAAGTAGACATTATATGAAAGTTGCACAGGATAAGCCTGCCCACTCAGAGAATTAATGGGATTATTAAGAATGAGGCTTCTCTCCTGCCTTCACCAAAAATGACTGGGCTGATAGGACAACAGAAGCCAAGGACTCCATGCTTCTGTTGCTCCATGACTCTGCTGCTCCTTCCCAAGTCCACTTAGTAATGTACTGATGCTTCTAGCTCAGTTCATGAATAAAAATCACATTCTAGCAGAGTGCCAGGTGCCCCACAGACACTTGAGGATGAGATTTAGAACTAATTTTGCTTTCTTGAGCCTCTTGCCACTTAGGGACACAAACACTTACTGAGAACCACTAATACATGGGGTACTTGAGGACCTGGGAGTGAAATCAAGGCCCACATATATCTACTATTCTGACAATTGGACATTGCCTCAGCACCTTAGCCATTAAGTCTTCTGTGACTATAAGCCTGTGCAAATCTCCTATCCACTTGGATGGGGCTGGTATCAACTATCTTGTCTTTCAGGTATCTGCTGAATCATTGCACCTTATCACGGAGGATTTCTTTGACTAAAGCCCCAGCTCCAAGTCATTCTTTTCTCATCTCTCTTATTTATCTTAAAAACCCTTGCCATCATCTGATATAGGATATGTTTTATTTATTTATTGTCTATCTTCTCCTACTAGACAATAAACCCCATGAGGGTAGGGAATTGTGTCTGTTCAATGATATATCTTCTTTGCCTGGCACAAGGTAGGCACTCAATATTTTGAATTGGTGAATAGTATAGATGAACATGCCACAGAAAACATCAACTGGAAGAGAAATAAAAACAGAAAAAAGGTAGGAAATCATTAAGAAGAGTATGATGAAATGAGAGTGAAAAGTTGCCAGATTTTCCGTGGAGGAGGCAATTGCCCTGGTATCATGAGTGGACAGATATGCTTCAGGGCTAGCCAGATTTGGTTCTGACAAACAGCTCAGCTTCACTTTCTTGGTGAATCAGAGCTTTAGAGCTTCAGATTCTTCCAACTTTTCTTGATGGTTCTCTGCCTCTTTTTGTTCTTTCTTATTTTCCTCCAACTGATGTTCTTTATGATTTTTATCAGTTGTACTATTAATTTGAAAGCATTTACTGAGCTCCTATCTTGTTGCTTGGGGTGGCTTGGGGGATTAAATATATATCTGTATGTGTATATACACATATACTTAGATCATACATAGTAACTTCTCAATAATTGGTGGCTTTCATCTTCCTCCTCCTCATCTTTATAGAGATAATAGAAAGAGAAGTTGATGGTGGGCAGTGGTGATGAAAGGAAGCAGAGGAAAGGCACAGCATCCACCAAGAGAGAATTGGAAAGACGTGAAAAGACATGTTTAAATTAAAGTGGCTTTGTTTAGAGAAGCATCTCGTTACATGCAGTTGTCTCTGTGTCACTCAACAGACACAACACATTAGGGATTCTAGCACAGTTAACTGAAACATTATCAATTAATTGAGGTTCATAATTTAGTATGAAGAGGAATTAGCAATCTATAAACAGTTGTGTATCACCACACAACTGTGAGCAAGACCAAGTGCTTCTCATTTGAATAACAAATCATCCATTATAATTATGGTTGATGTAAATTACCCTCTTATTCTTGCTGGGTTGAAATAATAATCATCTTGATAAAATACTTATAACATTATTCAAGTTTATGTACTTTCATTTGTTCCCATAGCAAAATTATGATACCTGAAGTAGATTATTCTAATATATATATATGAGTGAATATAATATGTGTATGTAGATAGATAGATAGATAGAGATAGAGATAGAGATAGTGCTGAGAGGTAAACATTTATTTCTGGAAGTCCTTTTAGAATTATGTTAGCAACTGAATGAGCTATAGTTATCCTCCATGCACCAAATAATTCCCCCAGGACAAATTAAAATGGTGAAATACTAGCTTAACATAATTTCTCATGCAATATGTTTGCAGGTCTATTGCTCATAGATATCTGTAAAAGAGAGAAAAACAGTGAGAAAGTCTGGTCACCAAGAGAAGGTGATAGTTTCTATCAGGTTTAAATTAGGTATAAGCTATATTCTGAACATCTAAAATGAGGTTATTCACAATTGCTAGCCTATTACAAATTAATCAAAGTGTGTTCAGCAACATCTTATTGGAAAAACTGAAACTATGACATGCTTAATGTGTGATGGAACTAGATTTGTATTGGCTTGAGAATAAAACACTGTACAATACAAAGACAGTTAACTTGTATGAGGTCATTCTTGTGCTTGGCAGAGCTGCAAAAATGTAATATGCCTCAATAATAAGTATAAAGCAGTTTCATAAAATGGGCAATTGCACAAAAGGAGTAACCATATATACTTGCAAATTTGTTTCCTTTGAAGCAAGGCACCACTTTCCATCCTGCATATTTATGGCATCATTCGGATTTATATTTATGATCTAAATGATCTTCAGTTATTTCTTATATAATCAGTTGGTCTGTGATAGTCATTTTTCTGAGGGAAAAACTGAGTGAGGAAAAATTATATAGGGATGTGAACTGTATCTCCATATACACATGAATAGAGAATGAATGGCAATCTGTATCTTTAGGTGTTGCTCTGTTGTTCCTTAGTTTCTAAACACCACTCACTCCTGATTCATTAATGAAAAGCTGATTGATTTAAAACATGCATTTCATTTGCAAGACTTCCTTTTATATGTGATCCCCCCAAAACATCACTTGCCTGATGACTAACAAAATAGTCAATGCACATGGAATTATCAGTCTCAGGTCATCTCTCTAAGATCATCCTTTGGATGCTGGTGTCATCTGTCTTCCTATAAGAAAGATCAATCACTGCAGGCTGACCAATCAAATAAATATCACATCAGCCATGAAAATCAACAGTCAGGTAAATGGAACTATATTCCATACCTTTTACATGTGGACACA
>JAQQAC010016209.1:118579401-118661057 GCA_029783875.1 Phataginus tricuspis | reverse complement strand
ACTGGGTTTTTTTTCAACTCTTATAATAAGAGACCTTAAAATAAATATAATGAGCATATGTATATGTTGTAGGAAAACCCATACACAAGAAACAAAAAGCAAAAACAATGGATCAGGAGGTTTCAAATAAAACCCTTAGTTCACCTAGTTTATTATATAGGAAAGGATGAGATTTTGGACAAGTCACAAAACTTGGGCTTCACGTGAATGTCTATTCTGCCTAGGTTGGAATGAAAAGGTTTGTAAAAGTTGCTCATACGCATTTAAGGGCTTCACTTATGTATTGTATTATTGCTGAAACAAATAGATTGAAGGTGTTTTTTTTCAAATTCAAAATGATGATTGGCTGATTCCAAACTTAATGAAAATGTATATGGTATTCTGAATTAAATTTGGACTGTGGAATATGAGCAGACTGGGAATCAGAAGAAAGGAGGTGGGGAGAGATTGTTAAGGAAATACATTTGACATAGTTGATCATTATTTCCTAGTTATTAAATAAAGCTATTATATGATCAAATAAAAGGCAGCATTTTAAATTAGCTTTTGCTCACGTGAATTTGTTTTGTTACATTAATAATCACTACACTCCTATTTATATTCCTATTAATTAATTTTATGAAAAAAATTAAAGTTTATGAATCAATTTTTGGTTTAGGAACTTTAGAGCGCCAGTGACACATGGTGTGATAGCTCTTCTTAATATTCTTATAATAGAAGTGTCAACATTACAGAAATACTCCACATATCTCCAGCTCTTGAATCCCTCAGTGTTAAACTGAGATCTCAAAATTCTGATTAAAGGAAAATGACTTAGAAAATTTATAGGCTAGAATTTAGTTTTATGATAGAAAAACTAGAGTTCATATATTAGTATATTTAACCCAGACTAATCTGTTCCAATTCTGAAATTCTTAGATTTTACAAAAAAAATGTTGGTTGACTGTGCAAATGGTAGACTTTACTAGATATTTAGCTCAATCTGTAGATTATTCTACAATACAAAAGCAAATTTCAAATTTATTTATTACAAACCCCCACCATTGGCACTGAAAATCTGTGCAGAGCTATTTCACAAAGTGAAAATAGATACACAATCCTAAATTTGCTTAAGATGGTAGAGAACATGATACACAAGAAGAAAGTCATAATGGAGATTGAGATAAACACCATCCAACAAGTCCTGTATGAAGAAGGTGTTTATAAGTGTTTGAATTGCAAGTCTATATTTGAAACATTTTGATTATATATCAAAGGGATAAACATTTCAAGTGTATGCTTAGTAACTTTTATAAGAAGAAAAGACAATATAAATGACTTGAATATCAAACTATTTTTATATACCACTAGCCTCATATCCTATTTGTTCTCAACATCTCAAGTTTTAAATACTTAAAAAAATATATAATCAATTAATTGCTGTTCAGTAACCTATAATCACCATTTCTTATTACTACCTATGTCAACAACTCACCTCAATAACTATGGAAATCTTACTGTACCATTAAATGAAGACAAATTCTTTCTAATTTCTGTTATTATGCCAATATTTATTTAGAATGTGATTTAATACTGGACATCTATGTCAGTACTATGTTTCTTGTCTCATTTTTATGGTCTTAAAAACAAAAAAACTAACAACTATGTTCCTCAGGGAATTAGGTATTTTACAAAGTAGCAAGCTCTTTATCATTGGAAATATTTAAGCAGAATATAATGTACTTATTTTATAGAATTTATATAATTTATGTAAATTTTATTAATTATATGTATGTGTGTATATATGTATGTGTGTGTGTGTGTGTATATATACATATATATGATATATGATATATTTGTATATACAGTCCTCTAACCTCTACTCAGCTTTCCTAGGAACTTCCTCCCTATAAATATAGAGACTGAAAACTCAATCATTTTACACAATAAGACTCTCCCTTTGATGGCCATAAATGACTGTTCCATGATGAGTAACTGATCCAAGGTGAGCTCTTTGTGTGATATCTGGACTTAGAAGATGAAGAATCAACTCAGCCCCTCTTGAGCAAGTTTCTCTAAACTTCAGGAACCACAGCAGTCATGTGTCCTGCCATATGGAGAAAGAATGAGGCCAACAAGTAGTGAAAATCAGAGACAAACTTATTGAGCCCTGGTAGTATTTAATTTCTTCCTCAAGCCCAGTTATAGTACTGCTTTTAACTCCATTGAATTTCTCCACTACTCTTATAATAAATTTCCCTATTTTCTTATGCCAGTTTTAGTTGGATGTCTTTCACTTGCAAGTGGTTAAATAACTATTAGGGATAATAGAGAAAGTCATTTAACTTTAGATGAGAAGCTGAAGTTGATGAGTCCTAACACTGCATGAAATTCTAAAAATTCAAAGATTCTTTGGCTATGAACTTGCTATATGATTCTTTTTGGCAAGTAGAGATCTTTAAGTGCTTACTTTTATTTCTCATAAAACAGTATTATTTGTCATAAATGAAAAGGGATTAAGAAATAAAAACTACAGGTTTTTAAGCAGACATGAGACATGGCAAGCTAAGGGGTGACAGAGAGCAGGAGGGAGAGGTACATACCTAAGTGACATGGATTTAGCAGTGTGCAAGATTAGAGATCAAGACTCAAACTCAATTTATAAAGGCAAATTACTCTGAATCTGCACAAAAAGCATGGGTCAGGGCTCCAGATATTAGACTAAAATGAAGAACATGGGTAAGATCTGAAGAATATTTGGAAGGCCAGAATAGAGGGGCACAATGAGCAGAGGACCTCATAAAACGCATGGCTGGAATATATGGGCAATGGCCCAAACCAACTAGATACACTCCAAGGAGTAGATTCTTTGTCTTCAGTCCTGGGCTACATGCAAAGACTTGATGAAACAAATGGGAAAGAGATGATGAACCAGAAGTCTGGAGACTAAACTAGAAGAGGTGGATAGGTTTACAATAAAGAAGACAAGGATTGAGGAGCACCATCAGCTGAGTAAGATGAGTGCCCAATCACTGGCTGCTTCTACCCTACAGACATCTAACATATTCCCTATAGAAGTATGAATGGAAATGCTCCTAGTCTAGTCTAGCCAATTAAACTTCACTGACTAAAGTGTTGACTTTTTAACCTTGTCCCTTAGGAGTATTTTACTAACTTTTTAAATAAGGGAGAGATTTACTGGGCTTAACTAAAGTTCAGTGGTCATGGATTTGTCCTTCTATATATTTTAGAGTCTTTTATTTTCTATTATTTATAATTTCTCTATCAGATTTTATTTTTCTTATGTATTTTTTTAAATGGAGACCTGAAAGGCTCAGTGTTTAAGGGACAGTCCTAAAGATAAGTGGGATGGGCTGTTCCTATTTAGTTCCTAGCTCTCCAGAAGCCCTTTAATTCCCTGAAACTATTCTTACATGTGAGAACAAAGAAACCCTTAAGACCAAGTAGTTAAATAACTTAGGTTGAAGGTAGTCAGGATCACAACAAAAAATGCTGGGCATGTTAAACCCCAGTAGATTTATAGGCCAGTATCACTCTTCTTGCTTCCATCAAGACTGTCTCAAAAACTAGCATAGGATTGCTATAGATCTATCTGCCTTTTTGCTTTAAGAATTAGTTAGTATGACTGGGCTTCCCAATCGCTCCATACTATACAGTAATGAAATTATGGATTGGATGTCATACCCAAGAAAGAATTTCTTAGTGAAATGTCAAAGATTGGAGACTATTTTTTAAACATGTGCTGCATTGAAGGACCTGAGCAAAATGTGGTTTTCTCTCCAGTTAAAAGAATATATCAAATGAGGTCAGAGGCTTAAATGAAAAAATTGGGCTGAAAATTAGCATTTTTATTTTCCTGAAATGCTTTATAGAATGTCCCTACTACATCTTATTGTCTGGAATATACTTGGATGAGAATATTGCACAGAATAAGAAATGTGATCCTTCAATACATTTCTATTTTAAAAGAGAAGCTGACAATGTATAGTGAATTTTATGAGAAGCACACAGAAATAAATTCTCAAAGTAAACTAACTTTTTGGTGATGTTGAAGGTATTTTTCAAAGTTTTCAAGTGAAAGTCTTCTGAGAATTCATTTTCTCTCCAATCTCTCTCTTTAGAAATGAACACTTTTGACATATCTGTGAGAGTGAGATTCAGTGAGAGAAAAATCAGTCATGGAAAACAGAGTATGTCTTTGATTTCTAACTTTTCTAATGTATGTGCTTTCGTTTTTATAAATACTTAAATTTGAAGCTAGCCCCCTCACTTGCTTTGGACGTAAGTGGCTTTAGTTTAATTCAATTTAATGATTATATGCTGAAGCAATTTATTTTCATCTCTAAAAATCCTAAAGGACTAAATATGCTGATCTCCAAGTAAGATGAACTCTAAAAGAGCCACATTGAGACTCATTATAATCAAACTTCCAAAAGACAAAGAGAGAATCTTGAAAGCAGCAAGAAAGACGCAAATCATCATATACAAGTTTATCAGCAGATTTCCCATTAGAAACCTTGTAAGCCAGAAGGCAGTGGGCCAGTATATTCAAAGCATTAAGGGGGGGGAGGAAAAAAACACTGTCAACCAAGAATCCGATATCTGGCAAAACTTTCCAAGAGTAAAAGAGAAATTAAGACTTTCCAAGATGAACAAAAGCTGTATAAGTTCTTTAGCATTAGACCTATGATCTACTCTACAAAAAAAATGTTCAAGAGAGTTATGCAGGGTGAAATGAAAGGACATCAGACAGTAACTCAAAGCCATATGAAAAAATAAAGCTCTCAATAAAGGTAAATACACTGGTAATGATAAAAGCTAGTATTATTGTAACAATGGTTTGTAACTGCCCTTTTTGTTTTCTACATGATTTAAGAGACTAATATGTTTTTTAATTGCTAGTCTAAAAGTTAATACTGTTACTTTGGTTTGTAACTCCACATTTTGTTTTCTACATAATTTAAGAAACTAATGCATTAAAATAATTATTAATTTATGCATAAAGATCTAATTTTATGATATAAACAACTGAAAGGCATGGGGACAGATCTATAAAGGAGGAGAGTTTTTATTTGTTATTCAAGTTAAGCTGGTATAAATTTATCTGAGTGTTATAACTTTAGGATGTTAAATGTAATTCCCAGTGTAACATAAAAAAACTGTAGAATATACACAAAGTAAATAAGAAAGAAATTTAAATATTTCACCACAAAAAAATCAACTAAAAATAAAAGAAGACAACAGTGAAGGAAATGAGAGACAAAAAGCTATAAGACATATGGAAACAAATAGCAAAATGATTGAAGTAAGTCCTGTGTTATCAGTAATTACTTTAAATGTAAATGGACTGAACTCTCCAATCAAAAAACAGAAATTGGCAAAATGGATCATAAAACGTGATCCAACTGATGCTGTCTACAACATACTCACTTTAGATCCAAAGACACAAATAGATGGAAGTGAAAGGATGGGAAAAGATATTCTGTGCAAATAGTAACCAAAAGAGAGCAGGTGTGGTTTTACTAATATCATACAAAATAGACTTTAAAACAAAAATATTTACAAGAGTCAAGGGACATTATATATTAGTACAAGTTTCAGTACAGCAAGAAGATATAACAATTATAAACATTTACATACCTTTTCACAGATCAACAAAGTAGATAAAATAAAAACTGATATAAATGAAGGGAGAAATAGTTCTAAAGTACTAATTGGAGACTTCAATATCCCACACTCAGTAGTGGATAGAAGAACCAGACAGAAAATAAGTAAGGAAAAAGAAGACTTAGATAACATAATAAACCCACTTAATGTTACAGAGATATACAGAACACTTTATCCAATAAAAGTAGCATACACATTATTCTCAAGTATACATGAGACATTTCCCAGGATAGGCCATATGTTAGGCCACAAATTAAATCTCAATATATTTTAAAAGATAGATATCATACAATATATATTCTCTGACCACAATATGAGGCAGATAGAAATTGATGAAAGAAGTAAAACTGGAAAATTATCAAATTTGTGGAAATTTAAAAACATACTCTTAACCAATGAATCAAAGAAGAAATCACAAGGGGAATTAGAAAATACTTAAAGACTAATGAAAATGAAAGCAAAGCATTGCAAAATATATGGGATGCAGTAAAAGCAGGGATAAGGGGGAATTGATAGTTAAAGATGCTTACCTTAAATTTTCTTACAATTAGAAAGATCTCAAATAAGTAACCAATTTTTTGACTTAAGGAACTAGAAATATAAGAACAAACTAAACCCAAAGCTAGCAGAAGTCAAAAAAATAACAAAGAGTAGAAAGATAAACAAAATAGAAATCAGTAAAAAACAGAAAATCAATAAAACCAAAAGTTGGTTCTTTGAAAAGATAACAAAATGGACAAATCTTTAGTTTAGATGGATTAAGAAGAAAAGAGAAATACTCAAATTATTAAAATTAGAAATTAAAGTGGGGAATATTACTATAAATTCTACAGGTGATACCACCTCACAACCATTAGGATGACTATTGTTAAAAAAAAAGAAAATATCAAATGTTGATGAGAATGTGGAGAAATTAGAACTCTTGTCAATGTGGGAATGTAATATGCTAAAGCCTTTGTGGAAAACAGTATTGTAGTTCCTCAAAAACTTAAAAATATATTTACCATACAATGTAGCAATTCCACTTGGATTATACACCCCCAAAATTGAAAACAGGGTCTTGAAGAGATATTTGTATATGCATGTTCATAGCAGCATTATTCATAATAATTGAAACATGGGAGTGACCCAAATGTCCATCAACAGGTGAATGGATAAACAAAATGTGGCATATACATACAATGGAAAATTATTGTATAGAATACTATTTAGCCTTGAAAAAGATGGAAATTTTGATGTATGCTGCAACATGGATGAACCTTGAGCACATTATTGTAAATTACATAAAAACAGAGACTGTATAGATTTCACTTTTATGAGGTACTTAGAGTAATCAAAATCATAGAGTCAGCAAGTAAAATAGTGGTTGCCAAGAGGGGTGGGAGAAATGGGTGGTTAGTGTTTAATGGGCATAGTGTTTCAGTTTTGCCAGATGAAAAGGGTTCTGGAGATGGATAGTTGTGATGGTTATACAACATTATGAACATATTTAATACTACTGAACTGTGTACTTAGAAATGGTTAAGATAGTACATTTTATGTTATGCATATTTTGCCACAATACAATTAAAAATCAATCTAAAGAAAGTAAAAGAGATTAATCAATACAATGAAAAAAGTAGAGTTGGTTAATATAGTTAAAGGCTATTTCTTAAAAACAACCAATAAAATTGTCAAACCTAGAACTAGAAAACAGAGAAGGCATAAATGAACAGCATTAGGGATATTAAATGAGTATTGTTTTAATAAATCTTTAAAAACTAACAATACAAAAGTAAATGTGAAAAAATTTTAAAGTCAGTAAAAGAATACTGTTCATCTTTAAAACAACAAAATAAATGACCATATATATGTGTGTGTGTGTATATATATATATAGGATATATACATATATGTATATTTCCTCATATACACTAAAATTACCTTGAAAAGTCAACTTGACTTGGAATTAAATCCTGAGTCAACCAAAATGTGGCCTTGAGGAAATTAGTAGACCACTCCAAACTTTAAGTATTAATTCTTAAGTGTAGATAACAATAAGGCCCAACTACATTTGTCATGACAAATTACCACACACTTAGAAGATTAAAACTACACAAATTTATTATGTCACAGTTCTGGAAGTCAGGAGTTCAGGTGGGCTTGGCTGACTTCTCTGCTCTAGGACTCACAAGGCCAAATTCAAGGTATATACCAGCCTGGCCTCTTAGCTGGAAGCTTTGGTCAAGAATCTACTTCTAGCTCCTTAAAGTTATTGGCAAGATTCAGTTCCATGTGATTGTAGGACTAAGGCCCGTGTTTCCTTGTTGGCTGTCCACTAGCATCGTTTCTCAGCTCCTTATCACCATTTGAATTCCTTGTCACATTACCCCTTCCATCTTCCAAGCCAACAGTAGTGCATCAAATCCTTCTGACACTTTGAATCCTTCTGACTTTTCTGTCTGCCATACCTCTTACTCTACCCAGAGAAATTCTCTGCTTTTAAGAGCTAATGTTGATTAGACTGGGTCCACAAGGATTATCCAGAATAATCTCCCTATCTTAAAGTCTCTTACCTTAAATACATCTGTAAAATCCCTTTTGCCATATATGGTAACATATTCACAGGTTCCACAGATTAGGGGTTCATTTGCCTACCACACTACCTCACAGGTTTTTCTAAGAGTTAAATGAGATAATAAAGACCAAGTGCTTAACACAGTATATTCAGTGAAGGGAAGCTATTCCTGAATACTTTTTGTTTTTGTATTTTGCAGGTCTGGAGTTTGTGCTTTCTACTATAATACCGCTTCTCTTATATGCATCCATTCCTATCAGACTGCTTTTTCTAAGTAATAGAATCCTATGTTTTACATTCATCATGCTTACACCAGATTTTCTCTTTCATGTTCAGAGTGCAACATCTGTGATCAGCTGATATCTAAGGTTCTACTTCTCAGAAGCATTATACCTCCAAAATGTCTACTATTATGTTATGACAGTAAGAAACTGGAAACAACCACAAAATATTCAAAAATATAGGAATGAAATAACTGATATCCAATATGCCATGTACAACCCATAAAATTAGATGAATGAAGACTGTAATATCACAAGTAATTTAATATAATGTTATTTGAAAAAGTACAAAACTACATATATACACACAAATATATATATACAAGGTCAAAAGATGTGTGTGTGTGTGTGTGTGTGTGTGTGTGTGTGAAGATATATGCATAAAGAAAAGCCTAGAAGCAAATGTTTAAAAAGCAGTTAATATGGTGGTTATCTTTGCAGTAGGATTATTGGTGATTTTTCTTCACATTTTCTGTATTTTACAACTCACAAGGTGCATTTATTATTTTATCCCAAAAACCTATTATTTCATGCAACAACAGGGATGAATGTAAAAAGCATTATGTTAAATGAAAAAAGCCAGATACAAAAGACTCTATATTGTATGAGAACATTCATATGACATTCTAGAAAAGGTGAACTTACAGGAATACAGACCAATCGTGACTGCCAGGGACTGGGTGTAGAAAGAGAGCACTGACAATGAAGAGACCGGGGGAACATTTTGATGTGATGGGAATGTTCTAAAAGTGTATTTCATAATTCTTACAACTCACAGAACTGTGCACCTTAAAAAGGTGAATTTTACTGGATGTGAATTTACGTAAATAAATTTAATTTTAAAAATATTGTTGTGCATTGTTTTAATGGTCCAGATATAGCAGCATGCTTAAATACCAAAAGAATACAACATCCTTGCCTAAGTTTACAAATGCTATTATTTAATTGGTTCTTCAAAGCTGAAAGATTATTTTAGAACTTTTTGTTAATAAACGTTGTTAAAGCCAACCAACCATCATACAGGCAACAGAAGCAACGGTGGCTTAGAAGAAAGATGGTACCCCTAGACAGTGTCTTCAAGAGACCTGCTTTAGCCTCATCTTCTGCTTGGTGTTGGCTTTTGTTTATAGCTCTTCCTTCTCTTACTACATCATCCCCTCCATTCTCTTGCCTTTCTCTTTTGGACATCTTTCAGTAAGTCACCTGTTCTGAGTGACTCTTTGCTACATTGTACTTTATGGGCTCTAGGTAGCAATAATGTGTTGTACATTTAAAAATTTGCTAAGAAGGTAGATCTCATGTCAAAAGTTCTTAGCACAAACAAAAGAGGAGGACACAAGGATACTCTGGGAGGTGATGGATAAGTCTATTATCCTGATTGTGCTGATGGTATCATAGGTATTTGCATATGTCCAAATTCATCAAATTGTATACATTAAATATGTACAAATTATACCTCAGTAAAGCTGTTAAAACAGAAAGCTATTATATTACTATAACATTCAAAGACTACACAGTTGGACTCCCTGGAGTAGATTCATCTTTCAACATTTTATCCACCTGCATAAGCAATAAAACTATAAAGACAGTAACTTAGAATGCATGTTAGTAGAGTGTTAATCACATTGAATTAGGAATCAACACTCAGTCTGCTAAAAGGGAGTCAGAGATTGTCTTCACTGACATCACTATTGCTTGTCACCACTATAATTTCAACGAATGCATTCAAATCCTCCTCTGTATCTTAGGTGTGTGGCACCTTGTAAGGTATTCAGTTTATTACCATGTGAAGATAGCAGTGTTTACTGTTCACTGGCAGGCTGGAAAGCACCCAGAGGATGATACCCTAATAAGGAAAAGTGGAAAATGGATGTGTCCTCAATTTATTATACAACTATCCAGAGCACTGCATAAGGGGCAAACTGCTCATATGTTTCTAATATGATTTGTTAATTAAGAAAATGGTAGGGGAAGAGATAAATGACCCTCATATTACAGAGCAAATTAAAATTCCAACTTAGTGCGAGCATTCATTTTCTAGCTTCTTAATTTACCATTGCTTTCCAAAAAAAGGAAACATTACATATATTCCTAATGTCTTACATTTCTTTTGATGATGAATTTCATATTTAGGCCTAAAATCTTTATACATAGAACTTATCTTTTATCACAAAACTAGATTATAATGCTTCACTGAGAATGTAAAGTTTTAAAAGAGTGTTTAATAAAGCCAGAGACTGTTTTTCAAGTCAGGATGAATGCATCCATTTGTATTCCCCTGTGCACAATTCACTGAACTTCATTCGGAAAATGTCAAGGATAAATATTCTTCAAATGCTTCCATTAAACAGACGATAACCATAGTAACAGTGCATGGTTTGATTTTACCTATACTTCTGAAATTTCCTCTTAAAAATAAAATGGTATTCAAAATGAGGTTGCAAATGGGAAACACTTATATGCTTTTTACACACTGTTCATATAGGGATATTAAAACAAAGATACAATATACCTCCTAATACATTATATTTAGTAGTGCCTATTTTCAAAAAGGCTTTTACAATAGCCTTTTTTATTGCAGCATGTTCTAAATTGAAATCAACTATCTCCTCACTTGAGAATGCAGGAACACAGCTCTTTTCTAAACTCACAAAATATTAGCTATCTCCCATCTGCAAATACAAACCAAAGAAAAAACAGAGAAAATAGACTGAAATGTGCCCCAGGTCCAACCACATGATGTTGCAGTGGAAGAAAACTTACAGATCATTGATAATAACTACAGTCATTTGCACAGAAAGGAAGGGGGCCAGTCCTGTGACTGAGCCTACAGGCAAGGTCGACTAGTTTCCAAAAAGAAAGTGACACAAAGAAAGTAATAATCAAGTCATGCACACTTGGTGATTATCTCACATTTTAGACCATGTTAATGATACAAAATAAGAAGCCCAGGAAAAGCCCATGAAAATGAAGGGGCGCGGAGAGATACAAAGGTAGGACATTGAAGATGGTGGGGTATATCAAAAGAGATGTTGCTTAGAAATCCTACAAAACAGCTCCATTAATCGATATTTTTAGTGGTTACTTAAGCCCTTCTCAACTATCAGCTGAGATGATTAGCACATGTAGGGAATACTTTAATTGAAGTGAATATCTTAATTTAACTGAAGTGTTTTTTTCCTTTCTCCTCTCCAATCCCAATACGAAGCTAAACATTGCCAGAAGTGAAGTCTGAGTATTCAAAACACAAGAGTTTAATTTGCCACTGCCAAACAAGACTTCCAAAATCCCTGAGAAATCCTTTGGCTCTGTGAAAGCACTTTATCAGATCAGATGAGATGTAGAACACACGGAAGGGACTACAAGACCTGGCAGTACCAGGAAAGGCAGGCTGACAGTTCTCAGATTCAAAACCTTTGTCATTTTAAGCAAAAAAAAAAAAGGTCTTAGACTAAACTGAATCCACCTGGCAGGGAATTGTTATTCTGTAGAGCCACTTCCTTGAAATTAAACAACCTAACCAAAAGTTTTTCTCTTCTATAAAACTATGCTACATGTCGGCATGGATAAAAGCTCCAGGTTTCCAGTACCCAAAGCCCACATTTTGAGTTTTCAACAACTGGACCTTGCCGCTCATAATGTCTTGGTAGAGCATGCCAGAAGTTGGGTTATTCCGGGTTCCAAAATGATGCCCCATTTCAACTGATAGCTATTAAGCCATAATACTCAGAATGAAATGTTTTTAAATTGATTTGCAAAGCAATTAGCCTGACATCTGGAGCCATACCTTGTGCACAACGTCCAGAATGTTCTCCTCACTTTCACCAACGCAGCAGTAACAGAACAGCAAAGGCATAAGGCACAGTGACTCTAAGAAAGAGAACATACAAAGTGGGTGGGAGTTCCAGTTTTCAGTGTGGAGCAGTCAGCCTGTGATATTTAGTTTCTCAGCATCATTTTCTGCAGTTCCATCTTGCCTGTTCAAAGTTTCGGTACAAATCTAAACTATACTGAGACTACGTTATGAACTTGCCAGTTCTCTTTGCTTAATGTTTTCTGTATACAAAGACTCTGCATGGAGATTACAGTAATTTATCAATTAAACATTTCTCTGGAACATGGAACTACCGTCACAAGTATATTCTTAACAATTACATTGAAATATGTCATAAGTCGATAAGAGTTTGTGTATTGATAGCTGATCACTGAAAATTCTTCCTCCTGGAAACTTTGCATACCAGGCGTATGATTTGGTGGGGAGTATAAACATTGCAGGGTGGTCGAAAAAACCCTGGACTCACATCTAAGAGGCCTGGGGATGGAGGAGTTCTGTGGGTACTTGCTTTGGAACCCTGGAGAAGTCACTTCCCCTTTCTGATTGTAGATTACTGATTTGAGAAATGATGGAATTGGACTACCTTCAAAGCAGTGGCTAGCAGATTTTAATCTACCTGGATCACCTAGGAAAGTTGTTGAACATCCAGGTGCTTGAGCCCCATCCCTAGTGATTGGCTCAGTTGGCCTGGACTGTGACTCCAGGATCTGGATCATAAAAGGAGCACATCTGAGATAGGTGTGGTCAGACCGCACTTGGAAAAGCACTGGGCTAAATGTTGTCTTCATTAAAATTTCAACAACACTGTGTGGAAAAGACAAGAAGCAATGGCTCCTGTAGACTATAAGAAAGCCATTTTAATTCATTGTACCCTGTCATATGTAGCTGGGGAGAAGCAAGCCTGTGCAGCATGCATTTATCTACATGTCCTAATGACAATAAACAACACACTAACACAACAATCTCCTGACAAATTAAACTGCCACCACCATTTCTGTCTCTGCAGAAGGCTAAATGTAAATCAACTGTCTTATAGACAGTCAATTCACTGGCCTGTGTCACAGCCTAGGATTACTGTCATATCCTTTGTATGTGAGATGATACTACACTCCATACACCAAACTGTCCATGTGTTTGAAGGATTTAATTTTTTAGGAGGTTGTTTAATGACTCCATCTCTTCATGAGCAACTCTGTGACCAGTGGGATAATTTGGAGAAGCTCCTGGACAATGTCAGTGATACTTTTCATGACCACAGAACAAAATAAAAATATCTAACCTAACCAGGGAGTTTGGCCTCAAAAACTCTACACATTTGGGTGGTAATATTGACCAGCATATGCACATGATGATCTCTCTGGAAAAGTATGCTGTTTATCTGTGAAAGAGACCAAGGTAATATTTTATGTCTCTGTTTTCCCTCTCTTGACTGAGAATGTGCTTGCCCACTTTTCCATTTGTTTAAACCCTTCTCCTCATAGAAGGTCCAGCTGTTTGAGGTTCTGCTTGAACACCCAATGTAGGACTAACCTCCTTTATATGAACTTCCATAGCACTGAGCTTGTACTTCCAGGAGGTACTTTAAACCTCTGTAGGCCTTGGTTCATCTGTGGAAGACTTGGATAATCCAATTCTGGCTGTTTGTTTGCTGTTTTAAGTTGTTTGTTGAAATACTATAGTTATAATTTTGTGTGTTACTTATGTTTCATTTCCTTCTCTAGATTCAGAGCTGACTAGTGGCAGGACATATTTTGTATTCTTTGTCATACCTGCAATATCTTGCTTAGAATCTAGATTATGATTGGTACTTAACAAATGTGTTTTGAAGAAATGAATGAATGAATGAATGATGGATTCAGTGAATCCAAGTGTCCAAGATAAAAAATCTTCCCAGAATTTTCCTTTGGTGAAAAGTTACCATTTTGAACATAAGATTTTTCCATTCAGTTACATAAGATGAAAACATTGCTCAGACATAGGGTTGTCATGAAGCAAGCATGCTCTCAGTAAAAGCAGACCAGGGAATGACTTTCCTGCAGGATTGAGGGCTGAAGACGAGTTGTGATTGCAAATACAAATATGGGAATATTCTCCAGAGTTAACTGAGCAAACCAAAGGTAAACCAATTTAACTTTCATTTGACTGATCTTCAAACACACTTTGAAGTGACAGTTCTGTTGCATGTCCTGAGGCCTGCAGTGAAAATTCCTACAGTTGTCCTGATTCTGGAGGGGGTAAAAGTTAATTCACCTGAGACCCAGTTAACTGCCACACAGGTAAACATTTGACAGCATAGTGCTGGCAAAGCACTTCTGGCATACTACTCTTTTCCCCCAAAACTGGGGAGAGAACTATTTTGATGACCAATGGTATTTTTGTGGTTGGTAAAGAAGAAAAAGAAAAAAGAGTATTGCTGTTTTATATACATTAAATATTAGTCTCACCAGGAATGGTACACTACCGGTTGTGTTTAGTTTTCTTTGCCAAATAATAACTCAAAAATATTATGGAGGAACTATTTACTAAAAAAGAAAAGAAAAATCCTACCAATAAGGCATAATTTTCCTTTCACAAGGTTTGTTTAGTAAAGAAAAAAAGTTGGATGATATCAATCTCTTTCTCTTACTTCTACACAGACACACTAAAAAAATTTGCAGAATTTTGAAATATATACAACCAAACATAAGTTTGGACATACTGGTTTACAATTTGCAATCCAGAGTGTCAGGTTTGAAAGAGATTAAAACATGCAATGTCAATCATCTAACATTTGGAATAAATCTATGAGCATAAAGCCTAGAAGTTATTCAAGAGTATGCCCTTTAGGCACTATGGATTTGGATGCTGTTTTTAACATTTAAGATTACAGCATTTTCATAATCTTATTATTTTACAAAAATGGCTGAATCAGTGATGAAATAAAACTGATCTAATTTAAAAGATGTGAATAAATAACATATATATGTATGTTTATATTGTTCTATATTAATGCTCTTTTAGTCCAAGTGAGAGGATCCATAATTTTTTCCCTTTTAGCACTAAATATGGTAGGCAAATGCACTATAACTCAGAAGGTGTGGGCCTAGCACACTGCCAAATTATTCCCTGAAGTTAGTTATTAGAAGAAAGTAGCTTCAGACCTCTGCTAAAATAAATCCAATGCAGCTTCAATTTTATGATGAGTTTTATATTTAATATTGAGGGCTTGTTTGATTGACGAGACTAGGACACCTATTAGGCAAAATAACCAGGAGCCTTAGGGAGAACTGCAAGCCTGAGGATCTGGACCAGGGATAATTAGGAAATTCAAATAAGCCTCCAGCCCTAGGTTAGACTGGGTTGCTCCAAAACTTTAATCACTGCCTTCCTATTCATCTCTGGACTGGTAGTTTTCAAGTAATGGAAAACAAATTTGGGTGCATGTATTTCCAAATTACTGGGGACAGTGTCCTATTTAGACACAAAAGGTTATGCATTTGAGTGTTACATAAGGATTAACATTTGGGTCTACTGTAAAACAATAGGTTACTGCACTCCTACTGCTTTGTCCTAAATATATGAAGAATATACAGTCACCTTTTAGTGTTTACCTAAAAAAATATCTGATGCTGTGGTAGGAGCTGGGAAGTGGATGATGGGATTAATAGGTGTAGAAGTCAACAGTTTTATGCATATATTATATATGTAATATATATAAAATGATATAACACAATATAAAACATATCATACTTAATATAAAAATTGTTGAGTATCTGCCATGTTTTGAGCACTATAATAAACACAACAGACTCACTGGTGAGCAAAACTGACAAACTGACATATATTTCACCATCTTGGAGTTTGCCGCATAACGTGAGTAGCATTAAGTTGAATACTGGTGAGGAGTAAGCCAGAGGATGAGGAAAGCTTTTAGAAAGGAAGCATTGTTTGAAGTACATATGAATTATACGTATATTTTCAACTTTGTAAATATTAACATGCTGTTGTTTACACAAAACCCTGCTCTTGACTCAAGCACAAATAGGGTACACATAGGGATCATTTCCTACAGCTGAGATAGATCAACATTGAACTACCACTCCGCCTCAGTTAATCTCTTACAGAGACACACATATTTACTGAGTGGCAGGATTAAATTAGGCAATGACACAGTATGAGGCCAATTACTTTAACTAGGAATTAAATCAGCAACTGTGCCCCTTTGGTCTACCTTAATTGAGCTAATTACAAAATAGGTGAGTAGGTGGTCAAGCTGGGCATACAAGGCGTTAGTGAATGTAGATAAAGTGAAAGTTCCTGTGGCCAGGATTCTCAGCTGGCCCTGGTTGGCTAGCTCACTACACATGTGTGGGCAATGCATCATTACTGACTATATAAAGAGCCCTGCCCAGTGGTCTGGGTGACATGGTGGCACAGCTGCAAGGCTGCAGGAGAGCAGAGCAGGGGCTGGAGTGGTGGCAGTGCTGAGGACAGAGGCCCAGAGGCAGAGACTGGCTTGCTGCATGCAGACTTGCTCTGAGTGGACGGGAATCTAGTGACTGCCTTGCCACCGTGGGAGTAAAGTTGGGCATAAACCCTTTCACCCCAAGAATGTTCTACTGTCATTTCTGTGGTCACATGGAATCCATAGTGAACTTGCCTGGGGCTGAAACCCCTGGGCAAGACAGTTGGCAATAGTAGGCAGGGTTCATTGGTGACCAAGGAAAAAAAACAGGCTCCCCTCATAGGAGGAGTGTTTCAGCAGGCTGCACCCTTGGACGGGGAGACATTCGAGTATCCCCCTGTGGACATGTGGTACTGTGAAGGGGTTGAGGACTGGGGTGCACCCCAAGAGAAAGAAAACTTGTTGCTGACTGAAATGACATCACCATGAAGTGCTGTGGAATTAGTAAAGGATGTTGTGGTGGCCCGAGAGGAAGCAGCATGAGAAGGAGCAGCAGCCCGAGAAGGAGCAGTGTCTTGTCAATGGGTGTCAGTCCCGGGTCACTATAGATTCAGTGTGACCAAAGAAATGACAGTGGAACGTTCGTGGGGTGAAAGGGTTATACCCAACTTTATTTCCACAGTGGCAGGTCAATCACTAAAATCCTGTTTACTCAGAGCGAATCTGCATGCAGCAAGCTGGTCTCTGCCTCTGGGCCTCTTCAGCCGCACAGCTGTCCCCTGGGCCTGTCTTGCCAATTGGTTTCAGTCCCACGCAAGTAAACTATGGATTCAATGTGACCAAAGAAAATGACAGCAAACGTTCTTTGGGGTGAAAGGGTTTCTTACCTGGCTTGTTCTCCTGGCGGTAGGTCGAGCACTAGCATCTCTGCCTCCACCCAGAGCACTGGGCAGAGCTCTCTATATAGTGCAATAATAGCTTATTGCCTAAAAGTGTGGAAGCGGTTGCCTAGCAACAGGCCAGTTACATCATCAGGTGGTTTAAGTTCAGTGAGGTTCCTGGCCATAGGAACCCCAACTTCCCCACAGGGTGAAAGGGTTATATTCAACTTTATTTCCATGGTGGCAGGTCAATCACTAAAATCTCATTCACTCAGAGTTAGTCTGCAGGCAGCAAGCTGGTCTCTTCCTCTGGGCCTCTGTCCTTGGCACTGCCACCACTCCAGCCTCTGCTCGGCTCTCCTGCAGCCTTGCAGCCATGCCACCATGTTGCGCAGAGCACTGGGCATAGCTCTTTATAGGGTCAATAGTAATGCATTGCCCACACGTGTGTAGGGAGCTAGCCATCCAGGGCCAGGTGAGAATCCTGGCCACAGGAACCTTCATTTTATCCACACTCCACCCCTCCAGGATTCTTGCCTCCCAATCTGTGTGCCCTCAATCCTCTGCAATGGTCCCTGTGTGAGGAAGCTGGAGCATTGAAACCAAACTCAATAATAATAGAGGCTATGACAATATACAAATAACAAATTACAACAAATTATAATAACCCTCAAGCCTGAGGAGATCCATTGCCACCAAGTGGTCATCCTGGCTGGATTCAAACCAGTTCTACTCAAAGGAGTTAACCAAAAGGACCATGGGTGGGCCTTACAATACTCACCTTCTCCGGCCCCTCCAGCAAAAAGTCTTGGAGATACACAGGCCGATCTTGTTGCTTTACAAATCTCTGCTTTCTGCTTTGTCCTCAGCAGCTGGAACTGCTGCTCCGCTCTTAGTTGTTGCCACAGCTCCAGTCATCCAGTTTCTTTCTGTCTGCTCCTGCCCTTTCAGACCAACCCACATCTGGGTCCTTGTGACCTTCACAGGGCCCTTTAAATTCTTTTTTGAGAAGCAGACCGTATTTCCTTTTGTGCTTGAGCCTGAGGATAGAAGCAGAGCATGGAGTGCTCCACGACCTGAGGTGGCAGCTGCACCGCTCCTGGAGGAACCCACGGTTGCCAGGTCCTTCTGGCTTTCTTCCAGCTTTCAACTAGGTGGGGTCTCCACCGAGGTGGGGCCAATGCCTCTGGCATGGGCAGGGCCTCCACCCCCACCTGTTCATCAAACCCCCAATCCTCCATTTCTGGGGCTAACGGCTCCACTACATCCTTCACCTGCCCCACAGCACCTTGCAGCCTCCGCTCTCAGGCTGCTTCTTCTTGTGCCACTTGTGGATAAAATTAAGGTTCCTGAGGCCAGGATTCTCCCCTGGCCCTGGTTGGCTGGCTCACTACAAATGTGTGGGCAATAC
The DNA here is from genome assembly GCA_029783875.1 of Phataginus tricuspis. NCBI lineage: Eukaryota > Metazoa > Chordata > Mammalia > Pholidota > Manidae > Phataginus > Phataginus tricuspis. Next base: position 118,642,042 of record JAQQAC010016209.1, on the reverse strand, counting down.
ATTGCTATTGACTCTATATGAAGAGCTCCGCCCAGTGCTCTGTGCGACATGGTGATATGGGTGTAAGGCTGCAGGAGCGCAGAGGCTGGAGTGGTGGCAGCACCAAGGACAGAGGCCCAGAGGCACAGACTGGCTTGCTGCAAGCAGACTTGCTCTAAGTGGATGGTATTCTAGTGATTGACCTGCCACCATGGAAATAAAGCTGAGTGTAAACACTTCCACCCCAAGAACGTTCTACTGTCATTTCATCGGTCACACTGAATCCATAGTGAACTTGCCCAGGGCTGAAACCCATTGGCAAGGCAGTGAATTTGCACACATTTTTGCTTTTCCAATCTCTAAACAACCTGAAAAGTAAGTTACTCCCATTTTACAGAGCAGGACAATGAGACTCAGTGTTAACCGTCCATCTGAGACGACTTCTGGGAAGACGGCGACGTGAACAGGGCAGCAGAAATCTCCTCCCAACATTATATTTATACACGAAAACACAGCAAATACAACTATTCCTAAAAGAGAGACCAGAATACACAGGAAAGCGCACAGCATGCAGCTACACCTGAGAGGACTCAGCACACTGCAAGGTGGGTAAGATACGGAGCCGCGACCCGGCGGGACCCGAGCACTCCCCCACCCCAGCGCACCGGTGGGAGGAGAGGATTCAGAGCCAGGAAGGGGTGGAAGTGCAGGCCCGCAAAATAACCAGCCCCGGTGATCTGCACCGGGAGCACTGACACACATCATGCGGTGTAGCGGAGATTGGAGAGACAGAGGGTGCAGGGTCTGAGCGGGGAATGTGCCAGGGTGCTTGCAGCCGGCTCAGGGAAGGAGAAAAAAAAAGAAGAAAAGCACGCACTTTTCTCAGCGGTCTTAAAGACACAGGAGCCCAGCAGAGGACCGGATCACCGCGGCACACTCAGCCCAGCAGGCCGGGAATCCTGGGAGGCCTCGGACCCCTTAGCTGACGACTGGGAAAGGGTGGCTGCACTTAGACTTCCCACAGAGCTCAACAGCCTCCCATTTGTTCCCACCCCGGCCAGAGCTATAAAGGGCCCTGCAGAGCAGCACGGCCACGGCTCTGGAATAGTGGAGCAACAGCGCCACCTACAGCATCCCCACAGACTCCACTCATGGTGCGTGTTTTTTTTTTTGATTTTTCCTTTATAAAGTCATAAAGAGCCCAGCTGACATATGTGGCAACTACCAGCAACCACTCCTATAGCCATGAAAAGACAGAGGAATATAGTACAGACAAAGCTTCAGACCCAGACAAACCCAGAGAGGGAAACTGAAGGGATGGACATGCACAGTCTTCCTGAAAAATAATTCAGAATAAAACTCATAACCATGCTGACGGATCTACAGAGAAATGTGCAACAGCTGAGGGAGGAAGTGAGGGAAGTGAGGAAAGACTATACAGAAATCAGACAAGTGATCAACGGGCTTAACAGCAGACTGCATGAGGTGCAACAGACTGTTAATGGAATAGAAAACAGAGAACAGGAACACAGAGAAGCTGAGGCAGAGAGAGATAAAAGGATCTCTAGGAATGAAAGAATATTAAGAGAAATGTGTGACCAATCCAAACGGAACAATATTCGCATTATACAAGTACCAGAGGAAGAAGAGAGAAAAAAGGATAGAAACTGTCTTTGAAGAAATAATTGCTGAATACTTCCCCATGCTGGGGAAGGAATAGTCTCCAAGTCCACAGAAGCCCACAGATCTCCCAACACAAGGGACCCAAGGAAGACAACACCAAGAAACAAAATAATTAAGATGGCAAAGATCTAAGATAAAGACAGAGTATTAAAGGCAGCTCTCTAGAGAAAAAAGATCACCTACAGAGGAAAACCCATCAGACTATCATCAGACTTCTCAACAGAAACCTTACAGGCCAGAAGACAATGGCATGATATATTTAATGTAATGAAAGAGAAGGACCTCGAACCAAGAATACTGTATCCAGCACGATTATCATTTCAATATGACGGAGGGATTAAACAATTTCCAGACAAACGAAAGTTGAGAGAGTTTGCCTCTCATAAACCACCACTACAGGATATCTTAAATGGACTGCTCTAGAGGCAAGCACCCCTAAGGCTAAAAAGATGTCACCAGAGATAATAAAATCATAGCAAAGAAAGCAGACCATCCAAATACTAACTAAAGGCAAAGAATAAAACACCTAATATGTAAAGAATGGAGGAGGAAGAATAAGAAGGGAGAGATAAAGAAACATCAGACGGTGTTCACAATAACTTAACAAGAAAGTTAAGTTAGATTCTTAGGTAGTAAAGAAGCAACCCTTGAACCTTTGGTAACCACGAATCTAAAGCCAGCAATGGCAATAAGTACATATCTATCAATAATCACCCTAAATGTAAATGGACTGAATGCACCAATCAAAAGACACAGAGTAACAGAGTGGATAATAAAGCAAGACCCATCTATATGCTGCTTACAAGAGACTCATCTCAAACCCAAATATATACACAGACTAAAAGTGAAGGGATGGAAAAAGATATTTCATGCAAACAACAAAGAGAAAAAAACAGGGGCTGCAGTACTTGTATCAGACAAAATGGACTTCAAAACAAAGAAAGTAGCAAGAGATAAAGAAGACATTACATAATGATAAAGGGGTCAGTCCAACAAGAAGATATAACCATTATAAATATATATACACCCAACACAGGAGCGCCAGCATATGTGAAACAATACTAACAGAATTGAAGGAGGAAATAGACAGCAATACATTCATTTTAGGAGACTTCAACACACCACTCACTCCAAAGGACAGATCAACCAGACAGAGAATAAGTAAAGACAGAGAGGCACTGAACAACACACTAGAACAGATGGACCTAAGAGACATCTACAGAACACTCCACCCAAAAGCAGCAGGATACATATTCTTCTCAAGTCCACATGGAACTTTTTCCAGAATAGACCACATACTAGGCCACAAAAATAACCTCAGTAAATTCAGAAATATTGAAATCGTACCAACCAATTTCTCAGACCACAAAGGTATAAAACTAGAAATAAATTTTAGAAAGAAATCAAAAAGGCTCACAAATACATGGAGATTTAACACATTCTCCTAATTAATCAATGGGTTAATGACCAAATCAAAACAGAAATCAAAGAATATATGGAGACTAATGACAACAACAACACAAAGCCACAACTTCTGTGGGACACAGCAAAGGCAGTTCTAAGAGGAAAGTATATTGCAATCCAGGCCTATTTAAAGAAGGAAGAACATTCCCAAATGAATAGTCTAAAGACACAATTGCTGAAATTGGAAAAAGAAGAACAAATTAGGCCCAAAGTCACCAGAAGGAGGGACATAATAAAGATCAGAGAATAAATAAATAAAATTGAGAAGAATAAAAAAATAGAAAAAATCAATGAAACCAGGAGCTGGTTCTTTGAAAAAATAAACAAAATAGATAAACCCCTAGCCAGACTCATTAAGAGAAAAAGAGAATCTCCACACATAAACAGAATCAGAAATGAGAAAGGAAAAATAACGATGGACCCCGCAGAAATACAAAAAATTATAAGAGAATATTATGAGCATCTATATGCTAACAAGCTGCAAAACATAGAAGAAATGGACAACTTCTTAGAAAAATACAGCCTTCCAAGACTGACCAAGCAAGAAACAGAAAAACTAAACAGACCAATCACCAGCAATGAAGTTGAATCGGTAATCAAAAAACTGCCCAAGAAGTAAACCCCTGGACCTGATGAATTCACCTCTGAATTCTACCAGACATATAAGAGAAGAAATAACACCCATTCTCCTTAAAGTTTTCCAAAAAATAGAAGAGGAGGGAATACTTCCAAACTCTTTCTATGTAGCCAGCATCACTCTAATACCAAAACTGGGCAAAGACCTCACCAAAAAAGAAAATTACAGACCTATATCCCTGATGAATGTAGATGCAAAAATACTCAACAAGATATTAGCAAACCGAATTCAAAAATAGATCAAGACGATCATACACCATGATCAAGTGGGATTCATCCCAGGGATGCAAGGATGGTACAACATTCGAAAATCCATCAATATAATCCATCACATCAACAAAAGGAAGAACAAAAACCACATGATCATCTCCATAGACGCTGAAAAAGCATTTGACAAAATTCAGCATCCATTCATGATCAAAACTCTCGACAAAATGGGTATAGACGGCAAGTACCTCAACATCATAAAGGCCATATATGACAAACCCACAGCTAACATCATACTTAATAGCGAGAAGCTGAAAGCTTTTCCTCTAAGATCGGGAACAAGACATGGATGCCCACTCTCTCCACTGTTATTCAACATAGTTCTGGAGGTCCTACCCACAGCAATCAGACAAAACAAAGACATACAAGGCATCCAGAGTGGTAAAGAATAAGTCAAATTGTCACTATTTGCAGATGACATGATACTGTACATCAAAAAACCTAAAGACTCCACTCCAAAACTACTAGAACTAATATCTGAATTCAGCAAAGTTGCAGGATACAAAATTAACACACAGAAATCTGTTGCTTTCCTATACACTAACGATGAACTAACAGAAAGAGAAATCAGAAAAACAATTCCATTCACAATTGCCTTAAAAAGAATAAAATACCTAGGAATAAACGTAACGAAGGAAGTGAAAGACATGTACTCTGAAAACTACAAGACACTCCTAAGAGAAATTAAAGAGGACACTAACAAACGGAAATGCATCCCATGCTCTTGGCTAGGAAGAATAAATATTGTCAAAATGGCTATACTACCTAAAGCAATCTACAGATTCAACACAATCACTATCCAACTTTTTTCAATGAACTGGAACAAATAATTCTAAAATTCATATGGAACCAGAAAAGACCCCGAATAGCCAAAGCAATCCTGAGAAGGAGGAATCAAACAGGGGGAATTACGCTCCCTGACTTCAAGCTCTACTACAAAGCCACAGTAATCAAGACAATTTGGTATTGGCACAAAAACAGACCCGCAGACCAATGGAACAGAATAGAAAATCCAAACATTAACCCAAACATATACAGTCAATTAATATTTGATAAAGGAGCCTTGGATATACAATGGGGAGATGACAGCCTCTTCAGCAGCTGGTGTTGGAAAAACTGGACAGCTACATGGAAGAGAATGAAACTGGACTACTGTCTAGCTCCATACACAAAGGTAAACTCAATGTGGATCAAAGACCTGAATATAAGTCATGAAACCATAAAACTCTTAGAAAAAAACATAGGCAAAAATCTCTTGGACATAAACATGAGTGACTTCTTCATGAACATATCTCCCCGGGCAAGGGAAACAAAAGCAAAAATGAACAAGTGGGACTATATCAAGTTTAAAAGCTTCTGTACAGCAAAGGACACCATCAGTAGAACAAAAAGACATCCTACAGTATGGGAGAATATATTCATAAATGACGTATCTAATAAGGGGTTGACATCCAAAATAAATAAAGAACTCACACGCCTTAACAAACAAAAAGCAAGTAATCCAATTAAGAAATGGGTAGAGGACATGAATAGACACTTCTCTAAAGAAGAAATTCAGATGGCCAACAGGCACATGAAAAGATGCTCCCCATCGCTGGTCATCAGAGAAATGCAGATTAAAACCACAATGAGATATCACCTCACACCAGTGAGGATGGCCAACATCCAAAACACAAACAACAACAAATGTTGGCGAGGATGTGGAGAAAAGGGAACCCTCCTACACTGCTGGTGGGAATGCAAATTAGTTCAACCATTGTGGAAAGCAGTATGGAGGTTCCTCAAAAAACTGAAAATAGAAATACCATTTGACCCAGGAATCCCACTCCTAGGAATTTACCCTAAGAATGCAGCAGCCCAGTTTCAAAAAGACAGATGCACCCCTATGTTTATTGTAGCACTATTTACAATAGCCAAGAAATGGAAGCAACCTAAGTGTCCATCAGTAGATGAATGGATAAAGAATAGGTGGTACATATGCACAATGGAATATTATTCAGCCATAAGAAGAAAAGAAATCCTACCATTTACAACAACAATGATGGAGCTAGAGGGTATTATGCTCAGTGAAATAAGCCTAGCCGAAAAAGACAAGTATCAAATGATTTCACTCATATGTGGAGTGTAAGAACAAAGAAAAAAAAACTGAAGGAACAAAACAGCAGCAGACTCACAGAACCCAGGAATGGACTAATAGTTACCAAAGGGAAAGGGACTGGGGAAGAAGGGTGGGAAGGGAGGGATAAGAGGGTAAAAGGGGCATTACGATTAGCAGACGTAAGGTAGCGGGGGCACGGGGAGGGCTGTACAACTCAGAGAAGACAAGTAGTGATTCTATAGCATCTCACTACGCTGATGGACAGTGACTGTAAGGGGGTTGGTGGGGGGGACCTGATGAAGGGCGTAGTTTAATCACCATAATATTGCACATGTAATTGTAGATTAATGATACCAAAATAAATTATAAAAAAATTAAAATAAAAAATAAAATGGATCAGCGGGTACAGAAAAAAAAAAACAACAAAAAAACAGTCCATCTGAGTTCAAAACACATGGTAAGACTTATTCCAAAACTCAAAGCACAAGTCTGCTAGCTAGAAACTCTGCACTCTCAGCTGGTTCACATTACTATTCATATACTTTGCAACATTACATAGAAGAAAACTGCTCATTTCTATTCACTTTAAGACTTTTAGGTATGTTCTATCAAAGACATTGTAAGATGAGATTGATTCAAATAAAAAATAAAATTACATTAAAATTCATAAATGAGATATTTACTTGGTAGTAGTCATGACTCAGTGAATAATTGTGCAGTACATGGTTGTTATGCAGAGATATTACTCAGTAGATAATGAAGTAATGCTTTCTTGGATAAAATTCTAATCTCAGGTCTACAGAGTAAATGTCAGTTTGAATTTTCTTTTCTACTTGATACTATAGGGAAAAAAACTATATCTAAATAACAAAAGTGGTAGCTTTTTTATTATGTAAGTTTATGTCCCAAATGAGTTAGTAGAGATTCAATTTGCATATATACCCACTGAAATTGCAAATTGGTAACCGATAATACTTAGTCTGCACTGTCTATAATACCTATAATATCAACTATGTATAATACAGAAGACCAAACAAGAAGTAAAATATTAACAACAAAAAAAGAAGACCCACATGCATAGTAGCAGCTTATTGAAGGATGCTCTTCATGGCATTGGTCTGGTGATTTCATGGATATGACACCAAAAGCACAGGCAAAAAAAAATAGTTGGACTACATCAAACTAAAAAGCTTTTGCACAGCAAAAGATATCAACAGAATGAAAAGGCAACTTATGGAATGGGAGAAAATATTTGCCAATGGTATGTCTGATTTGGGGTTAATCTACAAAATATATAAGGAACTCATACAACTCAATAAAAAAATAATACCTCAACTTTTAAAAAATGGAGTAAGGGCTTGAATGTACATCTCTCCAGATAAGACATGCAAACGGCCAATGCTTATATGAAAAAAAAATGCTCAGCATCACTAATCATCAGAGAAATGCAAACCAAAACCACAATGAGGTATCAACTCACACCTATTAGGACAGCCATTTTTTAAAAAAGAAACACAAACAAACAAAAAAAAACCCAGCAGATATTGGCAAGGATGTGGAGAAACTGAAACTCTTGCTACTGTTGGTAGGAATACAAAATGGTGCAGCCACTACAGAAACCAGTATGGAAATTTCTCAAAAAACTAAAAGTGGAACTACCATATAATCCAGCAATCCCAATTCTGGGTATCTATCCAAACGAATTGAAATCAGGATCTCAAAGCAGTAGCCCTCCCATGTTCATTGCAGAACCATTCATAAACAGTTAAGATGTAGAAACAATGTAAATGTCCACTGACAGATGAATGGATAAAGAAAGTATAGTATGTCCACACACCAAAATATTATTCAGCCTTAAAAGAGAAGGAAATTCTGCAACATGCTACAACATAGATGGGCTTTGAGGACATGATGTTAAAAGAAACAAGCTAGACACAGAAGACAGGTGTTGCATGATTCCACTTATATGAGGTATCTAAAATGGTCAAATTGATAAAATAAAAGACTAGAATTGTGGTTACCAGATAGTGGAGGAGGGGAAATGGGCAATTATTAAACAATAGGTGTAAAGTTTCAGTTAAATAAGATTAATAAGCTCTAGAAATCTGCTGTATGACAATGTACCTATAGTCTACAATAATGTATTGTACACCTAAAATTTTTAATAAGGTAGATCTCATGGTAAGTCTTACTACAATAAGGTAAAATTAAAAACTGTGGCTGTCATATTGGGTAGTTACACATTTAATATAACAGAAACAGACACGTCTAGATGATGATTCTTAAGAGTGCAATATTCATTGCAGAAAATTTGGAAACTAAAATTAAAAAATAAAAAATTGTAATACAGCCATTCAGAATTAACTGCTGTTAATTTTTTACTGCATATCCTTCCAAACCACCAGCTATGCCTGACATTTTTCATGTATTTTATATTGATTGTTTCACCATTGCCATCTATTCTTTAGAACATATTTTAATTACTGTACCATATTTCATTTAAGTAGTCCTACATTGTAGGGTGTTATGCATTTGCCCAGTTGCTTTTCTTTTAAATATTTTCCAGTTTGATAGGTTTAAACAACATCTCAGTGGTTTATGTTTTATTTCTTTTACTAAGAGTGAACATTCTTCCAAATGTTTCTTGACTGGTTCCATTTATTTCTTTGATGGTTGCTTCAGAGTTTATTTTATTAAGGACAGTATCTTCTCTCTTTAAAAATCGATACCCTAAGCAAAACCAAGTAAATTACTGAGAAAACATATTTTTAACACATTTAGCAGATAAAACAGTCTGAAGGCCTCATGACAACCCTTCCAGCTTGATGCCTTAGAAAAGGGACTTTGCAGTGATCTTGAGTAACAAACGTCGTCTTTCCAGAATCAGCCTCAGGGGTGAAATGAAATAGGAATACACTTAAAACCAAAGATGCCAGGACAGTCATTGTGCCCAGCTCCTGTGGGCAGGAAATACCAACTCCTGAAGTCTGACTGATGCCCAAATACTGATCTTTTCCCCCATCAATGATTCAGCCTCCTGGACTTTCATATTCATATAAATAGTTAAATGTCTCTAAGCAACTCAGAAAGGATTTATGAATCAAAATGTGAACTTTATACCAGTGAATCACCTTAGAAATGTATTTCTGACATTACAGGACTAGCGCCTTGAAAAAGAACTTTAAAAATCCTCATTTGAAATATGCATAAACATCTTTAAATGTTATGAAAATTTTAAACTACCACTATTACTGCTAGTAATATTCCATATTAAAACCTAATTTTTCGCTTATCTTATTTGATTGTCATAGCAATATGGAGAGCTAGAAAAGGTAAGCATTTTCATGTGCTTTTTATAAATAAAGAAATTGAAGTCCAAAAGACAATGAATAAAAACCCAAGATCATACCATTAATTAGTGGCAGGTAAGAGACTCAAATCCTGTCCCTCTGATTCCAAATCATCTGATCCCCATTTCTTTTACACTACAGTTCCACCGTTCATGCCACTATGTCCTTGCCAGAGCTCTAGGCTTCTATTAATACAACATTTAGCCTATATGTAATATTCAAGTACACCTCTCTATTTACCACCAACCTATTAAAGCCAGTAGATTTTATTACTACGTAGAAGACAGAAGTCTTCTTTTGAAAGTTTCCTAAGGGAACTAAGATGGTAGAAATACCCTTTCAAAGAAGATATGCAAACCGTAAGTCTCTGAGTTAGTCTGATCTAATATATGTTGCACTCCAATGCATCCATGGCATTGTTCATATGGTACCTTGTGCCTGGAATGAATACTCATATTCTCTCTATTCATTATCTCTCTCTCATTCTCTTCCTCTGCCACCACCTCCCTTCTTCTACTTCTTATTCTTCAAGGCCCACTTCATATGCCATGAACCTTTCCCATTATCTCCAACAAATTGAATGTGGTAGCTCCTGCCTCTAAATACATACAACAGTTAGTGAATTTTATATTTTATTTCAGACCTGCATGAGTTGTTTTATTCTCTTATCTGACTCTGAAATGCTTTATGGTTATACCTATCAAATACAAGTGCTCAATATCATTTGGAAAAATAATATTGAGAAGCTATACAGCTAAGGACATATACTACCATAGACAATTAAGTATATGAACCCTTAAAATGGTTTAAAGTTCCAGCCCTAGAATTTCTCCTAGGTACTAACGTATAGCCTACATCTTAATTCTAGTGATTAGCTGAGAACAATCACAAACATAGGAATAATCTGCAGTGGAGCCCTTCAGAACCTGGTTATATTTCTGAAGTGCACCCAACTTTGACTCAATGACATCATCTATTGTTATTTCTCTAAATTCAGTGAGGACAACATTTCCTGTTACCTTCTTCTAATCAGAGTTTCCTGTCTTTTTGAGATTCCTGTCTAACAGCACAAGTTATGGAGGGAGCAGCAGTAAAAGAAGAAAACACTTGTGTTCAAATGACACTCGGGACTGAGTTCACAATCTGCTCTGGGATTTACTCTAGGATACTGTGCTGCCTTTCTGAATTCCCTAACATAGATCTTCTGCACTGAAGAGCTCCAATGTAAATGTCCAGTTACACACAGTACACAGTGCTGGAGTTGTAAATAACTGCTGAAAAGTCAAGTGTAATTTTGACTCCAGTCCCTAAGTAAGAAATTATATACAATGACGAGATTATTTCTCCTTCTTAGGCCTCTATTAATTCATCTGTGAATGCAAATTGTATTAGATCAGGAGTTTCCAAATCTTCCCATGTAGGAGAATCTCCTGGGAAGTTTGCAGAAATACAGTCTTTTACCTCACCCCCAGTCCCATAAAATGAAAATCTCCAAGGGTCATTCTAATATATGCAGTCTATAGATCCACGTTGAGAAACAGTAGACTACATAATCTTTAAGGTTTCAGACATCACTAGAGTTTCATAAATGCTGAATATATATGATGTCCGAATGAGAACAGGATAATAGGAAAATGCTTTTTTTTTTTGTCCTTCTAGAATGATTGAAAAAGAAAAAGAGTGTTCAACTGAGCATCAGGAGGCCTGGAATGAATCATGGCTTTTCCATAACTTTGTGATCTTAGACACCTTCTTCCCTTCTACAGCTTCAGACTTATCATATATCAAATAAAATAACTGTATTACATGATAGTCCAATCTGTAGGGCCTGGAAAATTGTTTCTGCAGAAGTTCATACAAGACAAATGGGGATGAAGCCAACACAGAGACTTGTGTTACCAGAGGAAAGGCTGTTGACTGCCTCACAGTGATATATTTATTACAATGATGCTGAGGTCTGGATGTAGCCCTCAGCCTGTCAACAGAGCTCATTTTCCAGCACATCTGAAGTAGATTTGTTCCTTAAGGGGTAGATTCACATTGCCCTGGCTCACAAGACTGATCAGAAAGACAAATGATTAATTTACAGTGAGAAGTAGGACTGTGATAGTCACTGGACACTACAGTTGAGTTATCTTTTCTTTATAGACTATATAAATGATGTGATATGGAAAGCCACGTATAATGAGAATGCCAGTAACTTGATTATAAAAGATGTAACTGAAAGAGAGACAGAACATGAATTACTCTGGTGAGAGCATTCTCTTGAAAGTAAAAACCTGCCTAGGAAACCCAATAATTGTCAGTACTCTTTTGTTGAGCCTAGAACTAGAAAAAGGGAATTAGAGGAGTTGACAAAAAAATTCAAGCACATCTACTGTTTTGATTTCAAACTCTATTTAGCTTTCACAAAATTAGCTCAGAAACTGTCATGAGCCTAACTTTGCAGGTGGGATCCAACATAGAGCTGTCTTTTCAGAAGCTGAGAAAAGATAAATGAGTAGCAATAAGGAAGGGTGAAGTAGAAATGACTTTGGGGATAAATCATGGAGGGCTCTATGTTCATACCGATGAGTATAGACTGAATTTATAGGCAATGGAGAGCTATTGAAAAACAAATCTCAGGTAAGTGACATGCACAATATAGAATTGAACCAGAGTCAATTGGCAATAAGTTGGAATTTTAGTCAGTGAACACTACCAAATGTGTGGCTGGTGATTATAGCATTCAAAGGTGTTCATGTAGCACCCTGGCAGTCTAGCAGGAAAATGCAGTATCTAAAAATGGGTAAATGTCAGGAGGGAGTATAATTCAATGAGGGAAGCCAATTCCAAGTTAAGTAAAATTTGAATATAGATGTTAACTTGAGGGAAATCTAACTGGCCAAAAAAATGGCACAATTTGAGCAATAGTGATTGCAATGGACTAAAACACATCATATATAGAAAAATATATAAATTCTTAATGGTAAAAAATCATTAGATACCACCAAAAGTTGCTTAATGCAGCAACTCATTGTTCTGAAAGCTGATGAATAACAAGAGGAAAAAAATCAAGCATTTATACTTTTCCAAATCAACTATATTTCGGGAGAACCAAATTATTAATGAGGGAGAGTGCTTCTTTGTAGAGTTACCATCATGATAAAGGCAAGAGGAATATAGAATGAGAAAATATCCTTCTTGTAACCCTCAAAGGAATAACAAATCCCGGCAACAGTAACATTAGTACAGATGCAGAGATGGATCTAACTAGATAACAACAAGTGAGTGCAGTGTCTAAGAGAAGCTACAGAGCAGCTAACCAGAGATGCTCCTTCTAAAAGCTTCCACGTGATACAGTATTTCCTCTGCCATAGCACTTATCACTCTATATAATACTTGCCTACTTAAATGCCAGTTTCCATATATTATATACTAGTTATTCTCCATTAATCTCTATAGATCTACTTTCTATACCTTTCCATATTTATCTGTGCTCCAGAAACCTGGCTTGGTTGTGATTTCTTGCCCTCTGACTTCAGCTAGATCGAACCAAAGGAAGATACTGGCAAGATAATTGAGGATGGAAGGAGAGAGGTCAAAGTGTTAATTCCTTTGCTTCTCTCCTTTCTGGGCTACAGGTATGATAGGCTGCATTTCTCTATTTAAGTTAATAGTTCCTATGTTCAAAACTCTCCAAGACATAAGAGTTTTCACTCTGGGTTCTGGAAAGCACTGTCTCACTTGTCCCTTCAAGACAAGGGAGAGTTGTAACTTTACAATCTTTCTGAACCAGGTACATCTATTAGCTTCATGCAGAAAGTGAAAAATTAGACATATATATATTTAAAATGTCATTAAAAAGATAAAAATATATGACATAAAAATTGAAAAATGGCAAAATTATCACTAGTTCAAATCATACCCTAATAAAATCCTAGTAAAATAATGTAATTTCTCCCTAAATAAATAAATAAATACAACAAATTCCATTTTATAATTTGACAAAATGACCCTGAAGTTCATGTGGGAAAATAATCATAAGTTTAAGCAAGAGATTCTAAAATAATAAACTAACGAATTTGCTTTACTGAACAACAAAATATAGTTAAAACAGGATAGTTATTAGGAGAATTTCCCTTCTGACAATAGTATACTAAGTAATTTGGAATTAACTTCCCTCTAAAAACACCTGGAAAAACTATATATAATACATATAAGAGGGAGAGAAAGAGACAACTGAAACCAGCTCTTCCAGTCATCACAATCTCTGGTAGTCTGCTGGCCATAAGCACATAAACTATCTCATTCAGAAGACATCATAATCCTAGGCCTCAAAATATTTCCACAAATTTTCATATAAAAGTAAATTGTTCAATTACAAATAACCAGGCATTAGAGGTGACAGGACAGAGATAAATAATAGGCAATAGAAACAGACCCACAGAGGATCTAGATAATAGAAATGTCATACACAAACTTTAAAACAAATAGGTTTAATATATTTAAGGAAATTCAACACAAGATTGAGGATTTAAATGGATAATGAAAAACTTTAAAATAGAAAATGCAGAGAAGAAAAAGTAAGGGTCTCAAATTTAGATCTTAGGTTGATCAAACAGAAGATTAGACATACCTTAAGACAGAATAAGTAAAATGGAAGATGGAGTATCAGAAAATTATCAGAATGAAACATGCACCGAAAAAAAGGATATAAAATACAGAAAAGTTTATAAAACACATAGAGTGGAGCCAGTAAATAGAGCTAATATACATAGAATCAGGGTATTAAAAGAAGAGAAGAAAAATAGGGAAGAAGAAATACTTGATCTGAGTTATTTATTAACTGAGAGTTCTCTAAAACTGTTTAAAGACATTAGGCTACAGGTTCAAGGGCCAATACAAAACCAGGGAGAGTAAATACTAATAAAGACACACCTAGGCATTTCATAGGAAAATTTCTAAAGACCAGTACACAAAATAAAATGTTAATTAAAACCATATGAGGGGAAGAGATAGATTGCTTTTAAAGGGAAAAATAATAAAATTGTGACAGCTAATTTCTCTACCTGAGACAAAAGCATATCTTAAAAACACTGAAAGAAAATAACAGCCAATGTATAATTCCGTTTCCAAGAAAAATAGAGGAGACAAAAACATTTTAAAACAAGAAAAATAAAATCTTTGTTATAAGTAAACCAGTACTAAAGGAAATAGCTAAAAATGTACTTATGTTTGAAGAAAATAATTCCAAATGGAAGTTCAGAGGTGAAGGAGGGAATGAAGAGTGTCCAAAAAGGATAAATATGTTAGTAAATCTAAGTGACTTTTACTGCTTAAATGCTAATAATATCTTGTGGAATAGAAAATAGATAGACGATGGATAGACAGATATAGATGATAGAAAAATATATAGAAATCTCATTCAGGAGGAAAATATATAGAGTTAAAGAGTTCATATACAAAGTTTTTCTGTGTTATACAAGGACGTGGGGGAAGTTTTGACAAATGAGTAATACACTTAGTAATCTCTAGAGTTTTCCTAAAAGTACTGTAAAAGGATATATAATCTATAATTTAATAAAAAGGAAAAATTGAATAGCAATACTCAATAAATCAAAAACAAAAGCAAGAAAATGAGAAAAAGGATACAGAATGATAGAGACAAATATAGAGCAAGTATTAAGTAACCCCATATTCCCATATATAAAGCAATTACATTAAATGTAAGCATAATTGATATAGAGAAAACAAATCATAACTAAATGGTACCCATAAGTGGTACATTTTAAATATGAAGGTCGAAATAAAAAGATTAAAAAAATAAAGTATGTAAACACTAATCAAAAGGAAGGTGGTTTAGCTATATAAAAACAAAGTAGACTTTAAGAAGAATTAGTCATATAAATCTAAATGTATATGCATCTAATAACAGACCCTAGGTATCTAATATAAAGATCAAGTATGACATAAAGGACAAATAGACAAATACATAATCATAATGAAATATTTTAAACTGCTCTCAGTAGCTGATTTAACTAACAGAAAAAAAATTAAGAACATAGAAAATTTGAGCAATTTAATTAACAATCTTGACCTATTCACATATATATAACACTGTACCCAACAATGTCAGGATAAGTATTCTTTTTAAGTGCATAAGAAACATTTTCCAAAACTGTAAACATGTTCCACAGATTGTTTCAACAAATTTCAAAGAAATAAAATCATAAAATACATTCTTTCATAAGGTGACATTAAACAAAAAAATAAAGAAAATAGCTATAAAATACCCAAATATGTGAAATTTAAATAATGCACTTGTAACTGTTGTTTAAAGAATAGATAACGGTTAGAAAATATATGGAACTGAATATATATAATAAAAATATTACATATTAAAATATGAGATGAGCTAAAGTTATACTGTCAGGGAAATTTAAACCTTAAATAGATATATTAGGCTTAAGCATCTATCACAAGAAGTTATTAAAGAAACAGTAAATTAAGACCAAAGGACAGTCCCAAATCAAAATAGAGAGAATATTAACTAAAGCTTTTCCTTTTGCCCTTGTATTGACAACTAGAATCCCACACTGTGTATAAAGAGCCTCTAATTACTGCCTCACCTAAATAGAGATGCAAATAATTGACATCAGATATCAACTTCCAGATCTTACTAAAGATCCGTATCTGAGGCTCTATATAAACAACTAGGTTCCTGCCCTTCACCTCCACCCATCATGTCTACCAGAAGAGTGGAGAGGGTAAGGGTTAAGGCTCAACAGTGTCATTGGCTTTATTAGGTACGTGGAGTTCATGGTTAGAGATTTTGCCCTTTCCCCTTTCAGGGGTTGGGGAGGGTATTCATTTTCTCTTTACCTAGTAGACAAGTGAGGGGAGGGTACAAGAAAATCATAATGATTGGCAGTGTCTACTAAAAGGTGAGACTGTCACCTTTCTCCCTAGGTGGAGTTTGCTGAGCTGCAGAATCCTAGGGCCATCTGGTGCTGCCAAACAAATGAGACATATGTTCTAAGGGACTTCTTGATAAAGTTTGACATTTATGCCCTAGAATTTGGGGATGCACATGAACATGAAAACTGGTATCCATTTATTGCTTGGAAATTTCTGAAGGTGAAAGAATTGGTAGAATAATAATCAATACCAGTCAGGCAAGAAAGGCCTGTTGGGAAGTAGGACAGGGAAGGGGGGTAAAGGGATGTGGAGTGCTGAGATAGCACTGGAGGGTCCTCAGCAACTCCCATGGGTACAGGTAAGAGAATACAGAGGACTGGGGTAAAGGAAGAACTGTTGGGTGACCCAGACAGACATCAACTCAAGAGATGCCCTACCTGGAGAGAGGGTTGGTGAGTATATTGCTGGCAGTGTACTTTGACAGGACTCAAAGGGAGACATAGATATCCCTCTCTGAGGTGACTGTATATGAGCAAGGAGCTCAGATAAGGCTGAAGAACACCCAAGGGAAACTATATACATTAACTCTGGGAAGACTACAGACCATGCTGATATGAGGGCAGACCAAACCAGAGCAAGCCCAGGAATGCTCTCCAGGCACCTACAGATGACACTTGGCTCTCTGGTCCCTCCCTGTGCTTTTCCCCCAAGAGGAGCCAGACTCAGGAAACAGGGAGACATAGTGTCCCTGAGCCGGCCTAAAGGTAGGG
The DNA here is from genome assembly GCA_029783875.1 of Phataginus tricuspis. NCBI lineage: Eukaryota > Metazoa > Chordata > Mammalia > Pholidota > Manidae > Phataginus > Phataginus tricuspis. The sequence goes on along the minus strand of JAQQAC010016209.1, from coordinate 118,624,895 downwards.
TGGAGGGAGAGGTCAAATAGAGGCTACTCTCCCCTCTCCACCTCTGGGGATATACAACCTGCTCTGGGGCAAAGAGAGATAAAATAAGATTTGAATTTAGATTGAAATTGTAAACTCTACTGCACTGAAAGTGATCAGAAAGTTGGGGAATTTAGCTACGATGTCATTTATGAATGGGAACCAAAAATTAATAGTAGTGATTGAAAAACACAAATCCACTTCATGCTATTCTCCACTGAGTTGAGACTTCTTAATAAATTTGTTACATAGATCATACTCAATGGAGAGAAGACTTACAGTACCTGACTGTCTCTGTCTCTGTCTCTCTCTCTCTCTCACACACACACACACAGAGTTGTAGTAAATCCCTGGTATATACAAATAAATATCTGTATCTATTTCTGAATGCAATCATCAGTAGATAAAACATATGGATAAATACAAAATAAGACAAAGATGGCCATTTATTGAACACTGTGTGGTGCCAGGCACTGTGCTAAATGTTTATTTAATGCATAGCACACCTTATATGGGAGGTACTGCTTTTTTAACAGTGAGAGCAGGGGCTCAGGTTGGTAAAGTTATTTATTTAAGGGCTTTACCTTGTAATATGGTAGAGACTGGGTCTGAATATGGATTTCTCTGACTCCAAAGTTCATGTGAATAACCACTTGAAAATGGAGGATGTCTTTTCAGTTTTTAGAAATCTACCTGGAAAGCACATGGCTACATCTGAGTTTACCTCATATTATTCTACTTCCCCTTGACAAGAGAGCCGGGAATGTGCAGGGGCGGGGGGACATGGGGGAAAGGAAGTTGGATAATATTATGGAGAAATATATCCAGATTGGGCAAGAGTTCAGAAAATTGTCTTTTCTAATATGGAATGCATCTTTCCAGGGAAAAGAATCAGGTGTGCACAACACAGTTCCTCTCTCTTCTAGATCAAGGGTTGGCAAACCACAGCCTATGTGCCAAATTCTGCCCACCACCTGTTTTTGTATGGCTAGGGAGCAAAGAATATATATATATTTTTTAATGGTTGAAAAAATCAAAAGCTGAACAGTATTTTTCTGACATATGAAAATTTTAGGAAATTCAAATGTCATTATCCATAAGTAAAGTTTTGTTGAAATATTGTGATGTCAATTATTTTACATGTTGTTTATGGCTGCTTTTGTTCTAATAGTTGTGAAAAAGACCATATAGTCTGCCAAGTGTATCTGGCCCTTTACAGAACAAGGTTGTCATCCCCTTCCTCAGATAGTACTTGATAATATTTGCTGTAAAAAGGGTTAGGGGTTCTGTACTCAAATGCTTTATTTACCACTTACAGCTTTTCCACATGTATTAGCGTTGTAACAGCTCAGAAAAGCACTACAATGTTTACAGACTTATTTTTCCATGGAAGACTTTTCTTTTCTTCTATTTTTTTAAAAAAACATATTAATACTTCTTAGCTTCCTATACATAAAATTCAAGGACCACCATTTTGAGAAATGCTGAATTAGCTGATCACTGCCAACTTCTTATCCCCTGGGTCTTTAGTTTTATTTATTTTTTGTGCTGTAAAGTCACTGCAGATCTTTTCTTACTGATATGATATTACATAAAATAGGATAATTAGCTGAAAGTTTATTTTATATTGATTTTGTGTGTAATATGTATGATTTTTTAATCGAGAGAATAATCAAATAACATAACACACCAATTACTGAAGCCTAACTGGCTATTGAAATTGGAGATGTTTGATCAGGAGATGGAAAAGCTATATGTAGTTCACTTGCCACAAATGGGGAAACTGCAATGAAATTCAAAATTATTAATTCAATATTTTATTGAATTATGATTATCAAATTCAAAATCATATGTGCTCTGCTTTCATTGTATCGGGAATGTTTATTTTGATGAACTGTGTATAAGATTGATTCCATGCAAGCTTCGATGGAGGAAGTGACAAAGAATGTTAATATTCTTTTTGCTTATGCCCTCGAGCAAGGTAAGCTTATGAGGTAATTGAAAGAAATTAAAGAGAAATAGGGAAATTTTATTTTAATGAAACCAAATACCTGGCTTACGGAAACTTGTTGCAGAAAATAATTTAGATCTCTCTTCACTTCAAACACCACTTTGGAAAGAAGTTCTGAGGTGTCTGCTAGCAACATCTCACAAGAGAGTCATCCACAACAACTGCACCGCAGTCTTCGTGATTTGATGGTAAGTTCTTTGAAGACAAGTTTCATGTTTTATAAAACCTTATGGCCTCTTCAATGCCTAGCACAGCACTACACACACGGCAACTACTCAGTCACTTGAGTATTTAAAAAATTTTAGATTCCCTCTATATGCTAAGTCCATATTAAAATTACCATAACATATTTCCTTCTTAAGGAAAAATAATTTGCTAAAACAGTATAGAGTCCTGATCCATACAAATATTCAACAAGTTAATTCTAGTCATGTGTATTTTCCTGAAGATTGTTGTATTATCTTGTGAACGAAAGGCCAAGAATTTCTCAGCGGTTTTACATTAAATATTTTCTACCCTGTGTGTATATATATGTACCTGTCTTCTTTTGTAAAGAAAGATAAAATAAACAAAGGTAAATATCACTGCTGTGTCTGGCTTAGTTGGAGGGTTTTCTTTCCTTGTTACCATGTTTTTATAAATTTGTGTAGAAACATTTCTCATGAGTGACTCAATCTATAAATGGCACATCATCTTATAGTTATCACTATACTGTGGAAGCTGTTGGCTTACTATCCAAAATATTCCATATATGGCATTCTAAATCAACAAAAATAAGAATGAGGAAATGAATAACTGAATTTTATGTTCATCATGAAATTTGATTTGCATTAAGTCTTTCATCAATACTTTTTAGAGGTCTTAGCTGGTAGATTAATGAATATATTGTAACTGCCCTGGTTCTCTTCAGAGTGTTTTAATCATATGCATATTTGTTATATCTGGAATATTCTTTTTTGAATCTGTCTACACAAAGGAAAAATCATTCTAGGCTAGCACAGGAATGATGGGCAGTGTCTTAATGACAGAAATATTCACCTAAGAAAAGTACTCATCTAAATGTTATTTGAATGTTGCTGGATTCAGAGGTCTAGAAAAAGGAAATCCAGGCAACATGGTTAATTTGTACCTTATGAAGACAAATTCAAGTGTGGGCTGGGCATAATAAATATATTATTGGCAGATAGCTTATGAAAATCTTGCTTAACCTAGAGCTTTCAGTTACCGATTTGGCCACAGGCCATGAGAATTTAGGGGAAAACTGCAGAATTCTTAGCACAAACTTATTTAGAGAGAGGAGTTTGAAAGACCATCACTCTGAACACCAGTCATTGTCCAACACAGGGTTCCTCTGACATCAATTCTTGTCTGTGTCCCACTTGGATCCTATGTCAAGCCTGTGGATTCATTTTCATTTGCTTTGGGAGAAAACAGTAACATGAACGTTAAGTGGCATGGAAAGATACTGCAAATGAATGGGAAAACCCTTTGAAATTGGATTCAGAATGTGTCAAGTCAGGGTCATGTGGCTATAAGAGTAGATCAGTATGGCTAGGCCATGCTGCTAGCTCAGCAGCATTCATGATGCTCACACACAGGCGCTATGTACTCTTCAGAATGTCTTAGGGGAATAATTGACTTATCCTGGCATGTAGAAAAAAGGCAATGTGGTCTGGTTCAGGAGATTTGATTTCTATTCCTAGGTCTGCAGTTGATAGGCTGTCCAATCTAATGCAAGTCAGTTTCCCTGGTATCTATTTCCCCCATCTGTGAAGTGGGGGGAGTTGAAAAGATGATCTCAAAGATGCCTTCTCTGCAAGTCCTAACCTGGTATGGTTCTGAGGTTTTCCTATGTGAGCAGTTTTTGAGCTTAGAAAGTAATCACTAGTAAGGGAGATCAACTTGTAAACAATAAATAGTAATAATAAGTAGAGTGAAAATATGCTAAGTGTAAAGATAAGCAAAATTCCAAGAGCACATAAAATAGAGAATATTTATTTGAATTAGGGTGGTATAATATGGAAGTTCTTAGCATTAGAAAAGAACATTGATGTGAAAAAAAGTTGAGTAAGATTTCAATCTATAGATAAGGAGTGTTACTGTATACAAGGGTTGGAGAAAAAGACATGCAAACGTGGGCTTTTGAGATAAAAGTATTTAGGTCATGGCATGCAGAGTGACCTCTCAAAAACATTGGAGTTTATGCACTGTGTCTGACATTAGACAGATTGGCTATGAGACACACTGGCTATCTGACCTTGAGCAAGTTACCGTCCCTTTTGAGCCTCACATTCCTCATCTTAAAAGTGGAAGCTCATAGGAAGGTTGTTATAAAGATTAAACTAGATAACGTATATAATGGGCTTAAATGAATTTATAGCATATTGTAAATAAATATCAGCAAAATGAACTACTGTTATTATTCTTACCATTACTATTATTTAGAGAGATAATATTGGGAAAAATGGTTTGGAGACAAATTATAAATGACTCAGAATGTTATGATAAATAATTTGGCTTCTGTTTTATACAGTAAGGAGCTATTGACTCTTGAGGAATGGAGGAAGATAAATAAAAAATGATAAAAGATAAAGAAAGAAAAGTACATATTTGCTGAAGAAATGCTCAGCAGTGAAGTAAAATTAGTTGTAGTCTGTTCTTTAAAACTCAACCAGTCTAGACATGTCTTCAATGAGAAATTCAATTTAAATATTAATAGAACACATTCCAGTTGTCAGTCAAGTACCTCTTCTTTGTTTCTCAGTTGCAATCGTGTTGATGCCAACTTTTGCAACATGCCAGTGAAATTTCATTCTTTGTGCATCCATGGTGGTTCCTTTGAAGTACTCAAATAGAAATATGATGGGAGAAAAAAAATCTGATTGACAGTCAAATTCAAAACCAAGAATCCATAGCAACTTTAAAAGCCCTCAAGAAATGTATTCATGTTTCACCGGACTATCATAAATGCCAAATTTGATCACAAGTGCATTTGTCCAAGCGGGATTATTTACTTTAACCAATTTTCATTCTAGCGAAGAAGTTGTTAAGCACCATAGGTGCCCAGTGCTTGGTCCTGTCTTGAAAGTTTCTTTGCTTTCTTGACCTGTCCCAAACACATTGAGATCGTTTGCTAGTCTCTTCTTGCATGTGTTTTTTTTTCAAATTTTTTTATTTTGCTATTATTAATATACAATTACATGAGCAACATTATGGTTACTAGACTCCCCCTATTATCAAGTCCCCACCATATACCCCCATTGCAGTCACTGTCCATCAGTGTAGAAGGATGCTGTATAATCACTACTTGTCTTCTCTGGGTTATACTGCCTTCCCCGTGCCCCCCCACCCCAACCTCACCCCCGCTACATTATGTGTGCTAATTGTAATAGCCCTTTTTCCCCCTTATCCCTCCATTTCCACCATCTTACATGTTTTTTTTAAAGAATCAGTATTAAGAGAGAAAATCACAAAGGAGACTAACAGATTTCATTGAATAACAAACAAACTACTTCAAAAATTAGAAAAAAACAACTAAAATTAACTGGCAAAATACAAGCAAAGTAAAACACACTTGCAACTCATAAGATCTCATGAGAAAAGGACCAAGTTGCAAACAGATGAATGAGAAAATGGATATACAAAGCTAACTGATTAAATGAACTACAAAATATTAGCAAAGATACAGGAAAATGTTCAGCTTCACTAGCAGTAACCATACTCAAGCAATACTCTTAGCATATGCACACTATTTTTTAGTATTTTGTATTAGCTAAATCATACAATTCAGGGTCTCTAGAGATTTCATTTCTGAAATCTGGTCATTTCATAAAATACAATCATATAATATGTGGCTTTAATGTATCTGACTTTCACTTAGCATAATGTTTTCAAGACTTATGCATGTTGTAGCATGTATCAGTATTTTATTTATTATTGACAAATGACACCCCAATGTGTGGATCTACCACATTATGTTTATCCATTTATCAGTTGATAGACATTGGGTTGTTTCCAGTTTTTGGCTGTTATGAATAATGATGCTTGAATATTTGTGTACAACTTTTTGTGTGGATATTTGTTGTCATTTATCTTTGCTATATGCCTAGGATTGGAATCTCTGTGTCATGTGTTAACTCTGTTTAACCTTTTTAGAAACTGCCAAACAGTGTTCCAAAGTGGCTTCACCACTTTATAAATCACACCAGCAATGTATGAGGGTTCTAATTTCTCTGCATCCTTGTCAGCACTTGTTAATGTCTCTCTTTTTTATTCTAGCCATTCTAGTAGGGGTGAAGTTGTATCTTACTGTAGCTTTGATTTGCATTTCCCTAATGACTAACATAATGTTGAGCATCTTTTCATATTCTTGCTGGCCATCTGTGTATCTTAATGGTGAAAATATTCACATCCATTACCCATTTTTAATTGTGTTAGTTTTTCTGTTGCTGAGTTGTAAGAATTACTTATATATTCTGGATACAAGTACCATATCAGATATGTGATTTGCCAATATTTTCTACCATTCTGCAGGTTGCCTTTTCACACTTTCTTGATGATCCTTTGAAGTACAAATATTTTTACTTTTGATGAGGGTCAATTTACCTATTTTTTATTGTTGCTTATGTTTTTGATATCATACTTAAGAAACCGCTGCCTAATCGAAGGTCACAAAGGTTTACACTTTTTTTTATTCTATAAGTTTATAGTTTTAACTAATGTATAGGTCTATGACCCATTTTGATTTTTTGTATATGGTTGACATAGGAATACAAGTTCATTCTTTTGCAGGTAGATATCCAGTGGATCCAGTAATTTTGGAATTTGTTTAAATGGTGAAAATGTAAGGAAAACCGATGAAAAAATAGAATGAGAAAATATAATCTAATAGAGCAGGAAAAGAATAGTGTTCAACAATCCAATATGAAAAAAGAAAGGAGAACAGAAGAAGTGATGCAAGAGCATGGTAAATACATAAATCAAAATAGACCAGTGTTCTCAATACATACATGCATGTTTAGCATGCCTATTAAAAGACACATGTTCAAATTGGAACCAAAATAATTCCTGCTATATACTACTTACAAGAATCATATCTAAACAAAATGACAGATAGGTTTAAAATAAAATATTGAAGTAAATTACTAACAAAAGGAATTAAAATAATATTAATATTTAGCAAAACATAATTTAAGGTGGAAAATATTAATGGGAACAAAGACAGAGTTTCCACCTTAATAAAGGAGCAATCCACCAAGAAAATGATAATGATGAGCTGGTATGGAACAAAACAGTGCGGGCTTGAACAACATAAAGCAAAAACAGAAAGAAATACAATGAAAAAGTGGCATCTCCTATCATTTCTCATTTGCTTGTAATTTACACCATTTTGCCAAATTAGATATGATTTGGAAGTCACTCTGCTGTGGCATTATGGCATAAAGATGTGTATAAATAAATATATATGAGACAAACTATAACACTTAGATATTATTTCCTGTCTTCCAAATTTGTAAAAGTCTTCAGAAATGATAAAATTCAATTGATGCTGGCTGCAGTGCCGGGCTGAGGCATACTGGAGCTTTAAGCAAAAGGAAAAAATTCTGATCCTCTTTTATTTAAAATGTTGTTATTTTGCTCACCATGGCTTTTTGCAATGATTTTTTTTTTCAAACACTGCATTAAAATATTATTTAAAGTTGGTGTTCAAGGTGAGTGCCTCATTTGCATCATCATATTTAGTACTGGCCAGCCTGGCAATGTTCATAACCTTTGATCTAGGAATTGCACCTCCTGACAGTGAATGTAACTAGGAACAATGAAATAAGGTGAAAAGGTTGTGGGATGGGGTGAAACTTGAGCAATAGATCTTAACTGTAGTGTTTCATGTAGAGGAACATAACAAATCATTTAAAAAGCTATATGAAAAAACATGCAATAAAAAGGGTACGTTTTTATATCTGACTAATAAATGACTGTGATAAATTAGACAGTCTCAGAAGGTGCTTTAAACGTTCTAAAAATTGGGATTTTGGGGGAGGCATGAGCGTTACTTAGCATACTTAACAAACATTTAACAAATCTGCACATTTCTATACTATCCAGAGGTGAGGTCATGGTATCTATAATTTTAAATAGCTCTATAGACGATACTTACACAGTCAACAGGGCAGTGGACATTTGGGAACCATGAATTTGGAATAAAATTTGATTAGGCATTAATTACTTCTCAGAGACATGTACATTAGAGGGATTTTTAAACATTATCTTGTTTTACAAATGAGAAAATTGAGTCCCAGACTGGGTGGTCTAACCTTATAAGGCAAAAATCAGTGCAGGAATTCACGACATTGCACGCATGCTCTCTCCATTAGGTCTTGGATTTGCCTGAACGTGAAGACTGTCTTCAGACAGAAAATACAACAAATCAACTGAGTTTTTCAAATCACATTTTCATAAACTGGGCCTTTATAGATTGGGGCACACCTGTGCTGACTTAAATCTGCACTCCTCTTTGAGAAACAATGCACAATGCTGCTTGGTTTTCCATGTGAATTGCCAGAGAAGTCATTCAAAAATATTTTTCTCCAAAACTTATATAGTCAATAGCTGTTAATAACACACAGCTTCCTTTAAATCTTTTTATAATGAAAAGCTTTTAAAATGATTAGAATGGTCTCTTGATTCAGATGCTAAAAATGAAATCACAGGATGTTTTCCAGAACATCTGCAAATCAGTGAACACACACATGGAATACTTAAAATGGCTCTTCCAAGATCGGTAATTGTATCCACCGTATGTTAACATTCTGTGTCTGCTATCTCGTTTCATTCCAGCTGACCCTATACAACTGCCTACCAACTCCTTATCAAATCGGATGGTACACAAGACAGGCATATATTTTATTGAACAAAGGACCAAGGATGATTCACAAAGAGAAAACATTCTTAGACATGCTAGGCCATACTCACTACTTTGAGAGTCACTGCTTAATAGAAAAAAATCTACCCAGGGAGAAACATAAGTAGCTTGCACTTATGGTGCTAGGAAAACTTGTAAAATATGGGTGTAATTCTGAATAATCAAGGGAACTTTATCACTCCACAAGTCCTGTCCCAGATATATTCTGAAAGGGGCCAGGCTGTCTGTTAAAAACTGTTGCTGTAGAGGAAGACACTTTGGGTCTTTTTTTAACCCTGCCAATATGCACCCATCAGTGACTGAGCAGAAATAAATATCCACTCATGTATTCATTTAACAAAGATTTGCTGAGTGCGTACTGTGCCAGGTTCCGTCCTATCACAATAGTAGTTAACAGATAGGCAAAAATCTCTGCCCTCATGCAGCTGACATTTTAGTGGTCTGGCTATAAGTATCTCTTACTTTAAGTAAGTGGAATAAAAGGACATTCCATTTTACAAAATGCATGTTGTATTTTCAAACAGATTGAAGTTGCTGTTCATGCAAGTCTGAAATTATACTGAATGATCTGTGACACAAAATAGAAAATCCAATAAGATGATGCCAGTATCAGTAAATTTGAGTCAAAATCTATAAGTGCTCACTAGATCAATCAATTCTTGGTTTTTGAGTTAGATTAAAGTAGTCAAGATTGTAACCACCTTTGTTTCATGACTTACATCTACAATTAAATTATATTATAGCTATTCTTACAGTGTTAGAGGAATGTCTCCAAATAGTGGTATAAAATGTATTCATGTTCACTTAATCCTATATCAATGGAAGCTGGGAAGTGAGACTTTTTTTAAAGTGCATACCTTTTTGTAATGAGTAACTATTTTGTGATTTAGGAAATTTCTTTGTTAGGAAGACCTGAAAGGTTTTACAGCCGCCATGCCGGTACACTAGAAATCCTAAGAGTTAGGTGAATTGCAGTCATTGGCTTATGTTGCCTTAATGGGAAAAGAGGTTTGCAAGCAAACTGTCCAAAAGTACCTGCAGAGTTAACGGTTTGACTAAAATAACTAGATGGTCAAAGTAATCAATAGGTCAAAAAGGAATGTTCTTCATCATATATTTTATCATTAATTGATCATTTTTAGCATATGTTGGAGTAGTTTGATACCATTTTTGATTCCTTAAATAGAACCAGAAAATGTGTATAAAAATAATTATGTTCTCCATCTCAAAATGTAAATGGCCTGAGTCCAAAGTCTACTTACATCATATACTAGTTTGTGACTTTAACGATGTTACATAAATTCAGAGTCTCAGTTCCCTGGTTTCAAAAATGGCACTAATAATAGTGCCTACTTCAAAGCCGTTGTGAAGACTAATGAAATAATTTGCAGAAAGCACTTTGCAGAATTACTGCCTCATATAGGTAATAAATAAATGTGAACTGTTATTTTGAGCTATTACACTTAGTTCTAAATAATTTTCAGTTGACCAAGCCTATTGTTGGTAATAGTAAAAGTTTGGAAATAACCTGAATGTCCAACAAAAATGATTTAAGTAAGTTATTTTTCTAAGTAGTTGAATGCTATGTGGTAACTAAAATAATGTAAGAGAAAAAAATATTTAACAACTTTTTCTTTGTTTTCTGTCAATATGGAAGACTATGTGTTCACAGAATATCAAGATAAAACTAAAAATACTGAATAACACAAGCATATAATTTGGGATGGCATAATTAGAGTTCAAGCATTCTTAAGTTGTTGTATAATTTGAGAATAGAAAATGGTATTGATTCATTTTAAAACTTGTCACATTACCTATAACATTAAATTTTCTAGATGAACTAGTAAACTAATTAAGAGTACACAATGTCCAAACAGTATTATCAAAATGGAACCAGGGGAAAGATCACAGTCAAAGCAAATGCAGTGAAACAAGTAATAAAACAGACACAATCAAAACCTAGCAAAAGGCGGACAAGTTGAAAATGCTAAATAAGATGATGAAAATTAATCAAAATACACCAGCAATTGCAATCCATAAAAACAAACTATGTTCTCCAGTTTAAATATTTTTCATATTAGATGCTAAAAAATCCTGTTTATACATTGTTTATGTGTCACACTTAAATAAGGACATATAAATATTTAAGTAAAGGAATAGAAAAGCTATACAAAATAAATGTCAACAAAAAATATGGCTAAGCTGCATTAACATCAGACAAAATAGATTGTAGGCAAAAATTATCACTATAGATAAAGAATGCCAATACATATTTATAGAAGAGTCAATTTATTATAGAAACTAGGTAATTCTAAGCCTGACAGAACCTACTAAAAATAGTTTTTAAAATAGTTAAAAAATGTATTAAATAAGATTTGACAGAATTATAAGGAAAAATAAATGAGCAAATACACTGTCATATTGAAAGATTTTAACACACCTCTCTAAATAGTTGATGGATTAAGCAGAAAAATGTCAGTTAGTATAGATGGAAGATGTGAAAGGCATCAACAGTATGCTTAACCTAGTGGAACTATAGAGAACATGACACTCAACAACCAGGTAAGGTATATCTTTAAACATAGAGAACATTAATATAAACTGACCATGTACTAGACCTTAAAATAATTCTCAAAAAAAAATTGGGAGATATTCCCTACCAAATAATCCAGGATTTTTATAGCCATAATAATTAAGATAATGTGTTTTGAGCTCAGGGATAGACAATGAGAACATTGGAACTAAACAGAGATTCTTTAAGTCAACATATACATATATGATCAACGAAGACTAACTTTTAATTTGAAAAGATCAGCCTCAGAGTAGACTCCTATGTATGCAACACATAAAAGTGGCAATGGTTTAGTATCCAGAATAGATGAAGAAATCCTCCAATTCAAAAAATGATAAATAACTCAGTAGAAAAAAAGACATGTGAATGAGCATTTCACAGAAGAAGAAATACAAATGTTTCAGTCATTTGAAAAGATACTCAAATTCATTAGTAATGATGGAAATTCAAATGCAGACCACAGTAATATATAATTTCACACTCACCAAACTGGAGAAATTAAAGTCAGACAATACTAAGTATTAGTGAAGATACTGGGCGATCAGTGTTCTCATACAACTGCAAGGGCATATGTAAACACCCAATTTGGAAATAAGTCAAACATGCTTATTTCCCGTGACATAACAATTACACACTTAGGTATATATCCTAGATAAATTCTTGAAAATTTGGACCATAAGTAGAGCTGACAGAATAAGCCAATAAATACAGGACATTTGATTAACATTGAATTTCAGATAAATATCAAGAAAATAGTCTATATCTATACAGATACATATTTTCACTAGAAAAAAATCTGTTTACCTAAAATTCAAATTTAACTGGGCATTTTGCATTTTATCTAGCAACCCTAACCATGATCTATGTACAAAAATACTGCAGGATTGTTTGTACCAAAAAAAAAAAAAACCTGGACCCAACCAAAAGATTCATGAACAAAACAATCACTTTATATAGATACCATACATCATGGAAATTACATGAAATTATTCCATGCTACTTGCATCAACTGAATTCTTAAAAACATAATGTTGAGCACAAGCTCAACAGAAAAACATACATGATTCCAATTATGCAAATATAAGAGAAACCCAATACCATGTTGCTTAAAGATACATACTTACGTGGTAATTACAAAGGAAAACATGGGAATGATTACCGCAGCCTCTCTGACCAATCTCAAAGTTATCTGTGAAAAGTAGATAAGACTATTTCCCACCAAAACACTTCATGAGTTCTCATGAACTTGAGTAGCTTGGCTACTTGTCTTCCCCAGTGCAGGAAAGTGGATACATGGGAGGTAGAGGAGGGAATAAAGTCAAAAAGGAATACCCAGAGGGCATCTTGGCAAAGTATATATGTCCAGCCTTTATTATGTCAAATTTCATAATAGAAGAGCTTACAAATCAAAGATGTTCTTGAAATCCTGCATTAAGTTAAATATAGATTGCAGAATAACATGCTTGGTATAATCTCATTTAGGAGAATGAAAATGAGAATGAGAGCAAGACAGAAGGATCTGAAAAAATAGATCCCAAGGACTCAATAGTGGCAGTCTCTGAGTTTTAGCTGGGTGTATGGGCATCAGTTGTATTCTTTTTGCTAGTGTGCGTATTCTGAGTTTTTCTTTTCTTTTTTCTTTTTTTGGAATGAGAATGTGCTGCTTTTATAATAAAAGAAGCAAATAAAATGCAAACGGTAAAATGACAGAAGTTTTTTGTTTCATTTTCCAAATTTTACAATTCTATTTTCAAACAATGTTTCTTCTATTTACTTGTTTGGCAATGTTCTCATGATTTTAAACATTTTTCAAGTAGAGTGAAAATAATTGTTGCCAATCACTAGAAAACATTTTTATGACTTTCATGCACCTCATAAAAGACATAGGTGGGTTATGAGGTAATGAACTGTTAAGTTGGTTTCACGTTTCATGTGTTAGATATTTAGGGTGTCCACTTTTCACCATTGCAAATAGCACAGAGAAGACTGAATTAGATGAACTATGATTTTTTTTAGTCAGCAAGAGGAAAAAAAACAAAAAAGCAACACATAAAAATCCAGTAACTCAAAATAGTTGTTATCCAGTAGCTTTTAGTTTTGACTAAATTTTGATCATGACCAAAGTTCTTTAGCTTGTATTTTTTTCCCCCAAAATTGCCTTCACCATTTTCTTTCTATAATCCTCTGCTACCACTTATCTCCAGGGCATTACTAAGTTGATATGATATTTTGTGTCAACAGAAATATTTAAAGTATATATAATTTTGAGTATTATTATTACCAACTTTCCAAAAATTTCAGCTGAAATAATGGTCCTGATAGAACGTTTTTCACTTAATAGTACATAAAAAACTCTCTGACTTCCTAATGATGTAGTTTTTGATTGGCCACAGGCTGTCCTTTTCTTCATCATGTGTCTAAGGCATTACTATACAACAAATGGTAAGGCAAACCTTGTTCCCCATGCTCAAGTACATCCCGTATGTGCCCCAAAGTCTCTCTTCTTAAGAACAAAAACCCCTGTGATTTCCATTAACAAACCAAGAGTATGTCTACCAGATATGGAGTAATCACGTCAATACACTGAGAAACCTTAGAAATATTGTCACCACAGTTTTTCTTTTGCACCCTCTCTGACCAATCTCAAAGTTATCTGTGAAAAGTAGATACGACTATTTTCCCACCAAAACACTTCATGAGTTCTCATGAACTTGAGTAGCTTGGCTACTTGTCTTCCCCAGTCTATACTTGCCATCTAGAATTATGGAGCTAGAACATGAAAGTAGGGTGACAGCTACGTAGGGTGACCAACTTTTTAGAGAACAAATCTGGGACACATGCATACCAGACAAAAAGTTACATAATAATATAAACTATAATAAAAATAATTACACCTATAGACATTATTACTTTAAGATTGAAATATGAAAAATAGGTGTTTTTAGGAAAGTATGTATTGTTTTGTACTATTTACTGTCCTATTATTTATAATTATTATTTGGTATGTATTATGATATAATTTAATATACAACATTCATATTATATAATCATTTATGTATATGCATATATATTTTGATATATTATTCTATATCTTATACTTCTCTATTTTAAATACTATAATTTATACCAAATGACAGTTGGACTAGTCATCCGTGGCAATCAGTGGTAATTCGTAGGAATTAAAAGTATATATGTGATAAAAAAAATATATCGTATTAGTATTATAATCATCTCTTTGTCATTATCTGAACTTTTAGAAAATATGGGAAAACCATTCACAATGTTAAAAGTTTAATGCTATCTTGATACAAAGCACAACATCTCATCTACAGGTAGGGTCAAAAGTGGACTGTTATCATTCACAATTACACCACACTTAAGTTGCACACTGAAGTTGCATCACTCAGAATGAGGCATAAGGGATGATCCACTACTGTGAACCACAGATCCTATTTTCAATATCATCAAACAGGGACAAGAGAGGAGCAACAACAACTGTGGAAGGCAGATGACCTGTGCCTTATCTTTTGCGCACAGAAAACACTGTTACTTCAACCCCTGCGTTTTGTGCTTTTCCCCATGTGTCTCCACCGACAATTGGGACTTCTCACATCTTAGGATACAGGTTTCCTGGCAGGCGAGACTTTTAGGACTAAAACTAGGACAGTCCTGGGGGAAAAGGGTCATTTGGTCACCCAAGTGACACTTTACAGTACACATTCAGTTCAACCACATTTCTTTTCCAGAGAGAAAAGTGAGGCTGAGAAAGAGCTAAAAAAGGTTACATGGCAAATTAGTCCCAAATTTAACACTCCTCACCTATATTATTGACTCCCAGTTTAAAGACGTTGCTAATATAACATCTAGTTTTCAATGATCAGAATCCGATGGACTGGCCAAAATCTATGAGTGGGGTTAAAAAACAATGGCAATACATAGATAGGGAAATAATTGAGATGTGAAGAAGATATTACTGTACATTGTATAAAGTTAGAATAGAACATAACAATTTCTTATTCTACAGTTATTTGATAATGTTTGAAACTTGTTCACCATCATTTAGTGTAAAAGTGTACTATATATATATAGCTTCCATGTGCTATGAACTGAGTATTTGTCTCCCCTTACAAATTCAGATGTTAAAGCTTTAATCTCCAATGTGATAGTGTTTGGAGATGGGGCATTTGGGAGATACTTGGGTGTAGATGATGTCACGAATATGGAGCCTTGGGATTAGCACCCTTATAAGAAAAGAAACCAGGAAGCTTGCATGCTTTCTCAGTCTCTCTCCCTTTCTCTTACCCCTGAGAAATGCACAACAAGGAGGTCATATGAACACACAAAGAAATGGCACCTGCCTACAAGATGAGAGAAGAGGCCTCAGAATGAAACCTACTTTGCTGGCCCCTTGGTCTTATACTTCCCAGACTCCAGAATTGTCAGACAAAATGTCTGTTGTTTAAGCCACTCAGTTTATGGTACTTTGTTATAGTGGTCTGAGGTGACTAAGTTATCATCCATAACTTGGAGCAAAACATTATTCTCTTCAAACTATATAATATTAGCTATCTACCAGTGCCATCAAAAGTAAATTTTTAGAGGAATATATCACATATATTAAATAATTTCAACTTTGAATAAAAATATAGTAATATTTTTAAAAAACACTCCTTAAAAAATGTAGAGAGGCAATTGTGGATTACTGTGTATGTGTGTGCACGTGTGTGTGTATGTATCTGAGGTATTACCTCGTTTCTTTACCATCACGTTTTGGCAGCCTTCCTAATCCTTCAACTCTCACTTGTATGAATTCTTTCTTTACTACCTCGGGCCTTCAGAGTCTTACTGATCTGGCTTCAGAAATGCAATTAATTTAGACGCTGGGTTTGGCAAGGCTGGGCTCCTTTGCTCATGCACTAAAGCAGTCCTTCCCACTCCACAACTGCGCGCTGATGGCGCGGTTCCCCTCCCTGACCCACTGGACTATGACTGCACACCTTCCTTGACTTGGCATATGATGACTTTGTCCATACTAGAGCATGCCAGAGCATTTCTGAATGTTCTTTCCTGGTCCTATTAGCCTCTTTACACACCTCAGTCCCTTACAGATGCAGGAGTGCAGTCTCCACATTGAGGATTCCATTTCCCTTCGTTTTCTTCACTCTCACTTAAAGGTGCTTTGGAAAACCTTCTACCCTTGATTTGTCATCATTCACATTCCCTTTGCTCTTCCAAACCCTCAAATTCTGATCCTCTCGGCTAATATCCTGGATTGCTCTGCACCTCAACTGAGCCACTCTTAGCCTACATATCATCCAAAGAAAGTGTGGCACATGGGGATTTAGAGTATCAATTATATACTAGAGCCACTCTGCCTGACTTAAAGTCATTTCTTCTTCCACTTTCTAATTCCTCAAGTGTGGGTAAAGTTCCTTAACCTCTGTCTCTGTTTTATCTTTCCTGTTCATAAAATGATGATAATGAGAGTAGTGTGAGGACTAAATGAGGTGACCTGTGTAAAGCACTCATGTGCCTAGTACAAAATAAGTGATGAGTAGATTGTAGCCATTAATAATTTGTTCTTTCTACTATCTCCACACCATAGTGCTAGGTGCTACAGGTCAAATTCGTGATTTGAGGGTATTACATGGTTAGGTTATAGCAATTTGGAACATGCTTTAATACATTTGTTCTCTGGAATACATTATCAAAAAGATCTCCTAAATTAAATTATTAAGTCCAA
Organism: Phataginus tricuspis; assembly: GCA_029783875.1. Taxonomy (NCBI): domain Eukaryota; kingdom Metazoa; phylum Chordata; class Mammalia; order Pholidota; family Manidae; genus Phataginus; species Phataginus tricuspis. The sequence goes on along the minus strand of JAQQAC010016209.1, from coordinate 118,607,629 downwards.
GTAACATTGGTTAAAACGCAATCAGAAGAACTGAACTAATACTGGGCATTTAAATCATCTTTAGAAATAATCCAGTTGAATCAGTAAGACTTGAGTTCTAATAACGCGACTATCATTAATATCTGTATGACCTTGAGCAAGTCACTGAAACAAACTGAATTGAAATTTCTCACATGATAAGATGGGAAAATTTAATTCATTACAAAAGTATTTGTTGTGCACCTAACTATCCACCAGTGTCTTCAATAGATTATTTATATACAATGCATCATTCATCCCCATACTAGGGCCTTGTAATAGGAGTAACTATCCTCATTTGGTAGCAAAAAAAATAATTGAGGCTCTATCTCCCTAAGTTATTAGGATCAAATTGGCAAAAGTGTGAAAGTACTTTATAAACTGGAGCACTTCCCAAACATTGTATTACTTTATCTTCAATGTATTTGTTTTGACACAGTACATCATTTCAGTAATTAAATTCTTGTCTATTCTTTTTCCCAGTTGTTTGATGGGAAATCTGAATCATTAGGACCATTGATCAGTGTTTCTAGATTCAAATGTGATGATTAAATTAGAATCTCTTCAAGGTAATTAATGAAATATTAAAAGAAGCTTTGTAAGAAAAATTAAGTTTTAGTTTGGATGTCACTATTCTAGAAATATATATATTACATGCATTATATAATAACAATTATTATATGATATTTTAATGATTATAATATATAACATATTATATAATGATATATATTATTAAACATTTCTGCAACAAATTGAAACAGGTAGTGTTCATATACTGATTTCAAATTTTGAGAACTTTTCAGACCTATGGATTAATCTAACTATTTTAACAACAGAAGATGCCAGGAAAGATTTCTGTAAAATTGTTTTCCCTGTGATAGACTCAGACTTTCACTACTTCCTTCCTGGGGATTTCATCGTAGAAGAGGTTGATGAAATAGATGGCAATCCTGAGGTGCCATATCTTTGTAGAGGATACCCAACTATTTTTATTGGGTAAGTGTCACTTTTTAAATTGATGAATAGCAAATGTGATGTAGTAATACCTATTGTTGAAAAATGAAGCCACCTAAGAAGCAAGAAATGATAGATAACTTGGCGCTTTTTAATATCAGAAAAGTTCATAAATGAGGAATAGTTTGGTGGTGCCCATTTTGATTTGTGACCTGACCCCAGAACACTGTTTCAGATTGACCCTTCTTTATAGGTAGAATAAAAATAAAATATCTCATTTCCTCCTGAAAATACCCAGTATGACTATCTAAGTATGTATTTGTCGGCAATTGAAAGGCATTCCCTACTAGGACTCCATAAACCTGGGATTTAGCCTGCAGAAATCTGTAACAGCAATTTTAAGCACTTGTAGGATAATGAGAAAATGTAGGCATTCTCAATAATATCACTCAGTGCAGTGCATCTTCATTTCTTTAATAAAAAAGGAAATTCCTGCTGATCAAGTATTACATAGCTTAAGGCTCATTGGGGGGGATGTAATGGCCAATGCCTAATTCATGCTCTTAGGGTTCATCTCAGTATTAACCTTTTATGATTCCACTGGGGTTAGAGGCTTAATAGAATGAGGTGAAGTTATTAAAACATATAACTTTATAATACACACATTTCTCACTGTTCCCTCCAAAGTCAAAATATCTCTTTTCAATCTACATGAGACAGAGAATGGATTTATCCATATATTCATTCCAGTTTGCATTTATCCTTAATAAGGAACTTTACCACTTAGTTTATTTTTGTAATCAATGACTCTCCTCCAGAGAAAAACTGATGTCAATCAATAAAAAATAAAATAAAATAAATATATATATACTGGCAATCCAGAATCCTTATATGAATGTGTATGTGTGTGTGTGTTGTACTTTCTACATAGCTTCAGAATTACAAGTCATAACTTTCTTTTCCAATGTTCATTACTACAGGAAATTTTGCAGAAATGCTGCCTAATACTTTCTGAAGGTCAACTGAAAGTGAGTCTGTGGCATGGTCAGATAAGAGACTGCTGCCTAGAGCCATGCTATTCACATCATTAATCAGAAAGTGAGGAACTTAGAAGTCAGCCTGGAAATATGAATTATGTGGCTTAGAGACGAACGTATAATCCCGTTCAGTAGAGTGTGAAAGTTTCCATATATCTGCTACTCGTAAATCAGTAATAGCTGAGGTTGAAGTTTTATGAGCTTTTTAAATAAAATGGTATTCTTGATAATATATGCCCAATCTCTCTGAAGCAGGACCCAAGGCCAGGGTAAGCCACCACTCCAAATTGTTTTAGTAAAGGCATGATTCTGAATTTTGAGAGAACTATATATGAGTTGCCATGTAAATTTGTTTTAAGTTGGATTATTCATGAAAGAAGCAAAACACCACCAAATAGTTTATGTTCCTCTGAACTTTAAGACAACTTTAAATATTTAGGGTGTTGGGACGATTGGCCAAGGGGTGCAGCTGAGTAAAAATATGCTGAAGTCACACTATATACCAGAATGATTTATATATTAGTTAATTTACAGCCCACACACATATGCTTACACATACATGCAACTACTGAGGTAAGAGTTGTCACCATTTCCATTTATGCATGGGGAAATTGAGACTGGAACTTAAATACCTTGTTCAAGTTCATGAAACCACAAAGTTGCAGATGTGAGTCAATGTTACTACAAAAAATTATGTTATTTTCCCTACAGGAAATGTGTGCACGCTGTATTTTATTTTAGTAATATACACACGTGTATCCTGATGAAACCTTTTACTACTAGAGGGACAGAGTCTTCATGCAGTTCATCTTTGCAGTCTCATGTCACCTGGCTCAGTGCTGTGTAGCTAGCTGCTCAGTGCTTGTGGAGGGTGGTTAGTCGGTTAAACTAACGAACACTGACCTCAAGTATTGGCAATAAAATATAAATGTAATGTGATGAATGAATGTATTTTGGAAAACTGTCCTTCAGATACAAATATGAGGAATCAGATCATGCCATCAGTAGCACGTGTTCTCTGATCAATCTTTTTCCTGCAGTTGGCAGGAACCTGCACACACTCTCATACTAGACCACCTTTAATATGGATACCCAGGTATAAGTCTGTGGCATTTAGTCAGGAAGCAGAGCTAAGCTTACAGCCCATTTGAGCATCATAGAAAATAGAATTAAAACAGACCCACTGATGGGAAAAGATAAAATTATTACTTTCACACTACTGTATACTTCTTTAGGATAGGATAATTAGCATCTAATTCCTGTATTCCTAGCACCTGGCACAGTTCACGGATTCTCAAGGATAAGGTGAGGGAGTTACACAATCTTTTTTATTTTTTTGATTCATTTCACTTTATTCTTCTTCAAAATTGTTTTAGCAATTTCCAGTACCTTTGCCTTTACATAAAAATTTTAGAATAATCTTTTCCATACCTACAAAATACAGGGATTTTGTTAAAAATTACGTTAAACTTTTCTCAGTTTGTGTGGAATTAACATTACTATGCTGAGTTTTCAAGATCATGAACAGTTTGTCTCTCTACCTATTCTTATCTTTTGTAAGCAATACTTTCATTAGTATTTTGTGGTTTTCATCAGCACCCAAGTTTTGCACAAGTTTTGTTAGATTTACATGTAAGTGGGGTTTTTCTACTAGCAATTTTTTTTATCATTTTTTTTTGGTATTCTTAATCTACAATTACATGTGCAATATTATAGTTATTAAACTAATCCCTTCATCAGGTCCCCCCCACCAACCCCATTACAGTCACTGTCCATCAGCGTACTGAGATGCTACAGAATCACTACTTGTCTTCTCTAAGTTGTACAGCCCTCCCCATGGCCCCCCCAACATTATGTCTGCTAATCGTACTGCCCCGTTTTCCCCCTTGTCTCTCCCTTCCCACCCATCCTCTCCCTTTGGTAACTATTAGTCCGTTCGTGGGTTCTGTGAGTCTGCTGCTGTTTTGTTCCTTCAGTTTTTCTTTGTTCTTATACTCCACATATGAGTGAAATCATTTGATACTTGTCTTTTTCCACTTGGCTTATATCACTGAGCATAATACCCTCTAGCTTCATCCATGTTGTTGCAAATGGTAGGATTTGTTTTCTTCTTATGGCTGAATAATATTCCATTGTGTATATGTACCACTTCTTCTTTATCCATTCATCTACTGATGGACACTTAGGTTGCTTCCATTTCTTGGCTACTGTAAATACTGCTGTGATAAACATAGGGGTGCATCTGTCTTTTTCAAACTGGGCTGCTGAATTCTTGGGTAAATTCCTAGGAGTGGGATTCCTGGGTCTAATGGTATTTCTATTTTGAGTTTTTGAGGAACCTCCACACTGCTTTCCACAATGGTTGTATGAATTTGCATCCCCAACAGCAGTGTAGGAGGGTTCCCTTTTCTCCACATCCTCGCCAACATTTGTTGTTGTTTGTTTTGGATGTTGGCCATCCTCACTGGTGTGAGGTGATATTTCATTGTGGTTTTAATCTGCATTTCTCTGATGATTAGTGATGTGGAGCATCTTTTCATGTGCCTGTTGGCCATCTGAATTTCTTCTTTGGAGAAGTGTCAATTCATGTCCTCTGCCTATTTCTTAATTGGATTGTTTCGTTTTTCTTTGTTGAGGTGCGTGAGTTCTTTATGTATTTTGGATGTCAACCCCTTATCAGATATGTCATTTATGAATATTTTCTCCATACCGTAGGATGTCTTTTTGTTCTGCTGATGGTGTCCTTTGCTGTACAGAAGCTTCTCAGCTTGATATAGTCCCACTTGTTCATTTTTGGTTTTGTTTCCCTTGCCTGGGTAGATATGTTCATGAAGAAGTCATTCATGTTTATGTCCAAGAGATTTTTTCCTATAGTCTTTTCTAAGAGTTTTATGGTTTCATGACTTACATTCAGGTCTTTGATCCATTTTGAGTTGACTTTTGTGTATGGGGTTAGACAGTAGTCCAGTTTCATTCTCCTACATGTAGCTGTCCAGTTTTGCCAACACCAGCTGCTGAAGAGGCTGTCATCTCCCCATTGTATACCCAAAGTTCCTTTATTATATATTAATTGACTATATATGTTTGGGTTAATGTTTGGATTTTGTATTCTGTTCCACTGGTCTGTGGGTCTGTTTTTGTGCCAATACCAAATAGTCTTGATTACTGAAACTTTGTAGTAGAGCTTGAAGTCAGGGAGCATAATTTCCCCTGTTTTATTCCTCCTTCTCAGGATTGCTTTGGCTATTCGGGGTCTTTTGTGGTTCCATATGAATTTTAGAATTATTTGTTCCAGTTCATTGAAGAAAGCTGTTCATATTTTGATAGGGATTGCATTGAATCTGTAGATTGCTTTAGGTAGTATAGCCATTTTGACAACATTTATTCTTCCTAGCCAAGAGCATGAGATGAATTTCCATTTGTTAGTGTCCTCTTTAATTTCTCTTAGGAGTGTCTAGTAGTTTTCAGGGTATAGGTATTGTTGATGTGGTGGATGATGTTGATGGATTTTCGAATGTTGTACCATCCTTGCATCCCTGGAATAAATTCTACTTCATCATGATCTTTTTGATGTATTTTTGAATTCGGTTTGCTAATATTTTGTTGAGTATTTTCACATCTATGTTCATCAGGGATATTGGTCTGTAATTTCTTTTTGGTGAGGTCTTTGCCCGGTTTTGGTATTAAGAGTGATGCTGGCCTCATAGAATGAGTTTGAAAGTATTCCCTCCTCTTCTATTTTTTGGAAAACTTTAAGGAGAATGGGTGTTATTTCTTCTCTATATGTCTGGCAGAATTCAGAGGTGAAACCATCTGGTCCAGAGTTTTTTTTTCTTGGGTAGTTTTTTGATTACTGATTCAATTTCATTGCTGGTGATTGGTCTGTTTAGTTTTTCTGTTTCTTGCTTGGCCAGTCTTGGAAGGTTGTATTTTTCGAAGAAGTTGTCCATTTTCTTCTATGTTTTCCAGCTTGTTAGCATATAGATTCTCATAGTATTCTCTTATAATTATTTGTATTTCTGTGGCATCTGTCATGATTTTTCCTTTCTCATTTCTGATTCTGTTTATGTGTGTAGATTCTCTTTTCTCTTAATGAGTCTGGCTAGGGCTTTATCTATTTTTTTTATTTTTTCAAAGAACCAGCTCTTGGTTTCATTGATTTTTTCTATTGTTTTATTTTCTCAATTTTATTTATTTCTTCTCTGATCTTTATTATGTCCCTCCTTCTGGTGACTTTGGGCCTCATTTGTTCTTCTTTTTCCAATTTCAGTAATTGTGTCTCTAGACTATTCATTTGGGATTGTTCTTCCTTCTTTAAATAGGCCTGACTGCAATGTACTTTCCTCTTAGAGCGGCCTTTGCTGCGTCCCACAGAATTTGTGGCTTTGTGTTTTTGTTGTCATTGGTCTCCAAACATTCTTTGTTCTCTGTTTTAATTTGGTCATTGACCCACTGATTATCTAGGAGAATGTTGTTAAGTCTCCATGTATTTATGAGCCTTTTTGTATTCTTTCTAAAATTTATTTCTAGTTTTATACCTTTGTGATCTGAGAAGTTGGTTGGTAGAATTTCAATATTTTTGAATTTACTGAGGTTCTTTTTGTGGCCTAATATGTGGTCTATTCTGGAAAATGTTCCATGTGCACTTGAGAAGAATGTGTATCCTGTTGTTTTTGGGTGTAGAGTTCTGTAGATGTCTGTTAGGTCCATCTGTTCTAGTGTGTTGTTCAGTGCTTCTGTGTCTTTACTTATTTTCTGTCTGGTTGATCTATCCTTTGGAGTGAGTGGTGTGTTGAAGTCTCCTAAAATGAATGCATTGCTGTCTATTTCCTCCTTCAATTCTGTTAGTATTTGTTTCACATATGCTGGACTCCTGTGTTGGGTGCATATATATTTTAATGGTTATATCTTCTTGTTGGACTGACCCCTTTATCATTATGTAATGTCCTTCTTTATCTCTTGCTACTTTCTTTGTTTTGAAGTCTATTTCGTCTGATACAAGTACTGCAACACCTGCTTTTTTCTCCTTGTTGTTTGCATGAAATATCTTTTTCCATCCCTTCACCTTTACTCTGTGTATATCTTTGGGTTTGAGATGAGTCTCTTGTAAGCAGCATATAGATGGGTCTTGCTTTTTATCCATTCTATTACTCTGTGTCTTTTGATTGGTGCATTCAATCTATTTACATTTAGGGTTATTATTGATAGATATGTACTTATTGCCATTGCTGGCTTTAGATTCGTGCTTACCAAAGGTTCAAGGGTAGCCTCTTTACTATATAACAGTCTAACTTAAGTTTCTTGTTAAGTTATTGTAAACACAGTCTGATGATTCTTTATTTCTCTCCCTTCTTATTCTTCCTCCTCCATTCTTTATATACTACGTATTTTATTCTTTGCCTTTAGTTAGTGTTTGGATGGTCTGCTTTGTTTGCTATGATTTTATTTTCTCTGGTGACATGCTTTTAGCCTTAGGAGTGCTTCCCTCTAGAGCAGTTCCTTTAAGATATCCTGTGGAGGTGGTTTATCGTAGGCAAATTCCATCAGCTTTCGCTTGTCTGGGAATTGTTTAATCCCTCCCTCCAATTTAAATGATAATCATGCTGGATACAAAATGCTTGGTTCGTGGCCCTTCTGTTTCATTACGTTAAATACATCATGCCATTCTCTTATGTCCTGTAAGGTTTCTGTTGAGAAGTCTGATGATAGTCTGATGGGTTTTCCTTTGTAGGTGATCTTTTTTCTCTCTCTAGCTGCCTTTAATACTCTGTCTTTATCTTTGATCTTTGCCTTTTTAATTATTATGTGTCTTGGTGTTGTCTTCCTTGGGTCCCTTATGTTGAGAGATCTGTGGGCTTCCATGGACTGTGAGACTATTTCCTTCCCCAGCATGGGGAAGTTTTCAGCAATTATTTCTTCAAAGACACTTTCTATCCCTTTTTCTCTCTCTTCTTCCTCTGGTACTCCTATAATGCGAATATTGAACTGTTTGGATTGGTCACACATTTCTCTTAATATTTTTTCATTCCTAGAGATCCTTTTATCTCTCTCTGCCTCAGCTTCTCTGTATTCCTGTTCTCTGATTTCTATTCCATTAATAGTCTCTTGCATCTCCTTCAGTCTGCTGCTAAGCCCGTCAATGGCTTGTCTCATTTCTGCATAGTCTTTCCTCACTTCCCTCACTTCATCCCTCAGCTCTTGCATATTTCTCTGTATATCCATCAGTATGGTTATGAGTTTTGTTCTGAATTCTTTTTCAGGAAGATTGTGCATTTGATCCCTTCAGGTTCCCTCTCTGGTGTTGTCTGGGTCTGGGTAAATTTTGTTTGTACCATATTCCTCTGTCTTTTCATGGTGATAGAAGTGGTCGCTGGTAGGTGTTATGTATGTCATCTGGGCTCTTTAAGACTTTTAAAAAGAAAAAAAGAAAAAAATAGAGAAAAAAGAAAGAAAAGAGAAAAGAAAAAGAAAAGGAAGAAAGAAAAGAAAGAAAGAATAGGAAGAAAAGAAAAAAACAAAACAAAACAAAATACCCGCTGGTAGTAGATTCTGTGGGGATGCTGTAGGTGGCGCTGCTGCTCCACTATTCACAGCCACAGCTGTGCCACTCTGCAGGCCCTTTGTAGCTCTGCCCAGGGTGGGAATGAATGGGAGGCTGCTGATCTCTGTGGGAAGTTTCAGTGCAGCTACTTTTTCCCAGTCGCCAGCCAAGGGGTCTGAAATTCCCCAGGACTCCCAGCCTGCAGGGCTGAGTATGATGGGACAATCCTGCTTGTCTGTTGGGCCCCTGTCTCTTTAAGACCGCTAAAATAGCGCGTGCTTTTCTTTTGTCCCGGGGAGCCAGCTGCGAGGACCTGGGTGTCTTCCCTGGCTCAGATCCTGCACCTCTGTCTGTCCAATCTCCGATACACCATGTGATGTGTGTCAGTGCTCCCGGTGCAGATCACCAGGGCTGGTTATTTTGCGGGCCTCTATTTCCATTCCCTCCCCACTCTGAATCCTCTCCTCCTGCCGGTGTGCTGGGGTGGGGGAGTGTTCGGGTCCCACCAGGTCGCGGTTCCGTATCTTACCCGCTTCACAGGGTACTGAGTCGTCTCAGGTGTAGCTGCAGGCTGGATGCCATCCTGTATCTTCTGGTCTCTCTTTTAGGAATAGTTGTATTTGTTGTATTTTCATAAATATATATGGTTTTGGGAGTTTTCCACTTCCCTGCTCATGCCGCCATCTTCCCTGCAGCCTCTTTTGAGTTATACAATCTTAAAGGTCACTTTTGATTCTCACCTGACGTGACTTTGCACATGCTCTCTCCTCCACCTGCAATGCCTTTCCTGTTCTCACTTTCTATCTACCTTTCCATCTCCTGCTTATTCTCATATCTCAATGCAAGTGTCATCTCTTTAGAATAACTTTCCCTAACTCCCCTAGTGATGTTTCAGTTCCCTTTTCCCTATATCCCAACTGTACCCTGATGACACGGCTTAAAAAATGCAAAGAAAGTGTCTACATGTCTAGGAAACAACTGAGCTGGTTTTGAATTCTGGTTCCACTATTGCTACCCAGAAAGCCCCACTCCCCTCTCTGCTGCAATCCCCTCCACTGTCAGGAAGGGTTTTGGTCCAGTGACCTCTCAAATCCAATGCTGCCAGGCTGAGCAGAGACAAAGTAAAACAGCTCATATCCGAGGTGAGGCCATTGGCAGTTCTGCTCACCAGATGACTCACTTTGGGATCTGTTGGTGGCCCTTCTGCCTTAGTTATTTTTCATTTGACCAGTGGGTGATGCTTTTACGAAGATTCTCCTAACCAATTTCAAAGTCAGGCACTAACACTTTATTACTGTGGGTAAGTATGGTAAATCACCTGATTAGGTCAAATTCTCCTGATGGCTGCTGTCAGCCTATCCAGAAGCACCTGATTCCCTGAGGTGTGATGGGCACTTTGCAACCACTGCCAGAGGGAAGGTGAGTCATCAGGGAAGCCAGTCTACCCATTTCAGTACCGGAAAACAATGTTTTCTATCCCCACATCCCAGAGATGCAAAAGCCAAATAGGAAGAGGTTCCCATGGCTTCTGCTAAAACCAGATGTGCATGTCCACCACTTCATGCTGGGTATAGGGGTGGAGCATCGAGTGCTCCATGAACTGGGAAGGGGGGTGGCGCCTCCCCCTGAGAAGCCTGTGACTGTTGCATTTTTATTTTCTTAGTTACAACTGGGCGGGCCTCTAATACAGGAGAAGCTGTTGCCTCAGGCAGTGACCTGGGCAACAGAGTAGCCCTCGGCCCCACCCCCTCATCTTCCCCTGATATCTCCTCTACCATCTCCAAGGCTGAAGGCACCGCTCTTTCCTCCCCTCCCCCATGGCCTTCTGCAACCGCGGATTCTCCTGATGTCTCCTCCCTCGCTGCTAACGAATCTTCCAGGAGCATGACCTGTCTTCTAGTAACTGTCTCTCTTAAGGGCATCCCATAGGTAATCGCCCAGCTCTTCCAGGAGATCTGAAGTGTGTCTCTCACCTCAATAACCCTTTCCACTATCTCAATAAACAGACATCTCACAATCCCGGCTGCTACACAGCCACTCAGGGCCTCTAATCAATCTTCTATCTCACAGAAGGCTAATTCCATAGCTTCGGGTGTCCCCACCCCTTCCCAATTCTGGGGAAGGCCCCATCCCTCTAGGAGGTGCTTTACCCTAGACTGATTCCCCACTAGAGGCTCCCCAGTTGGAAGCCCCACAGATAGGGGCTCCTGGGTAAAACTTCACCCTCCATTGCTGCAGCCACTAGGGCCTCACCACCATCTACAAGGGGGCTCTGGATATCTCCCCACCATCTCTAGGGGCAGCCCACCCAAGGATCTCACCCATGAGAACAGATTTTGGGTTCAGAGGTCCTGCCAACTACTGCCAGATATAACTCTGGGGGGGATCCATCTTCCCAGCCCAGGTCAAAATACCTTTGAAATGGTAATCAGTCAAAGGGAGAAATAAAGAAGTTGTTTCAGGTACCATATAACCCTACCAGGGCAGGCATGATAGAGAGGTACAACGGTTTGTTGAAATCTGGCCTGAAGTCAGACACCAATAGTCTATGGGGCTGGTCAGTTCACTTATGGACAGTGCTATGGCATTTGAATGAGAAGCCCTGAAAAGGAGCCTTGAGCACTGTGGACATGGTAACACACATTGCTGTCTCTCTTATACAACTGTATGTACAAACCAAAGAGGAGTTATTGAAGCCAGGATACGGCCAGCAGAGCAACATCCTGCTGCCAGCCCCTTCTGTGTTAAACTCTGGAGACTCTGTTGAGTGAATGTGGCCCTGGACATTTTGACACATGCACCAGTGATGTCTGGGCCTTCTGGCACCTTGGGGAAAAGGCCTGGAAGTTTGCTGCCTGTGTGTTCCTGGAATAATGGCAGAGTGGCCCCCAAAGATCATGGTAGTATATCCAAAATATCCAGGAGGTAAGAGCATCTTACAGGGAAGTTTTGTTTTATCTTTATGGCCAGTGCAAGTACCTCCCATAGCCCTATATCTTGACCTATCTATAACTCCCACAGGGAGGGGGGTGAAAGTCTGGATGAGGTCCCATTACTGCTACTGTCCTATCACAGGACCACTCTCTTGCATGCATCCTATCTGATGGACAGGATTTGCCTATGCTGGTGTCATTGAAATGTATCTTTTTGCCCTTAAGGTTATTTTCTTCTGTAGTCCCTGTGGCCTGGACCCACCCCCTGGCTGCAGCTGCCATGTGATGATTGCTCTGAACTCTCTACCCATTCAGCTACTGACTACCTGTGGAATGGGTGAACTATGGACTAAATCTGCATAGGACTTTGAACTTAGCTAAATCCTCTGGCTTGATGATTATCATGATTTTATTGCTGTTGTTATTGTGTTATTAGTCTGGTTACAGTGGTCCAGTTTTCTAGCACAGGGGCTATTGCATAAGATGGAGAGTGAGTAGATTGTGAAGCAATATTCTGGGGGTAAAATTGCAACATTTCCAAAATCTCTCTCCTGGCCTTAGTGCATCTCCATATCAGTAGGTGTTTCCAAAGGGTGGAGAGAAGTATTCCCTCTCCATATCAGTAGGTAATTACAAGGGGGAGAGAGGGCATATCTGGGGTGGAGAGGTTGGGTGGGGTCCCTTTTTGCAGCTGGATCATGAGAGGCATGGGCAAGCAGAAGTAGACGACTGCTTGTATATGATAACTTCCAATAAATGGGTTTCTCCCACTTTATTTCTCCCTTTGACTGATTTTGGTTTCAAACATATTTTGCCCTGGGCCAGGAAGGTGTATTCCCCCAAGAGTTATAATTACCCTCTACCCAGAGAACCCTTCCAGTTCCCAGGAGGAGAGAAAATGATTGGATAGAGAAAGCAAACAGACAAGATGGGGGTCCTCTTTCCCCTTCCATGGTCAGAACAGAATCTAGATATAGCCTTAGAACAGCAGTTAAGCAGAGGAAGGCATCAGGTGAATGATCACCAGTGCCAAGAATAGTGCCTGACACATTGCAGGCACTAAATACATACCTGTGAAAGGAATTCATATTGAAATCTCTCTTTTTCCACTGTTGCTTGACTTACTTCTTTTGTCATTAGATTTATGCAATTTTTATTCCTTTTCTATCATTACTAGCACTGTTCCTGAAGAGAGAGATGACAATGAGTAAAGTTTAATCCACCATGTGAATAAGAGTAACCACTTTTAAAAGTGACTAAATCAAACTGTGTGATCATCAAATGGCTTCATTTCCCTGCCTCCTTCTGAATTATATATATCCTTAGCCCAATCCAGCCTTTGCCTCTTTCCAAGCCATCCCAGCTTCTTTTCCTAATCAGTAATTCACTGATTTTTTTATCCACTATCCACATATTCATTCATTCTTTACATTTACCCACTCATTCATTTATTTTAGAAACACTTGGTGGGCACTCACTCAGCCAAACAGTGTGTCAGGCGCCAGGAACACAGTGATGCATCCAGGGTAGGGTGCACCCTTGAAGTGCTCACGCTTCTCAAACAGAGGCCAGAAAAGCCACTGAGAGACTCTCCAGCTCAGGATTTTTAGCCAGCATATGCCTCTAATGATATAATTGAGGTATTATCCAGGTCCCCTCCACGAAAGGGTTCTCAGGTGTTAAATGTGAAGGAGCCCTCTCATATAAACATAGCCACAGGCAGAAACACACACGCACACACACACCCCTGCTCCACCATGATTTTAGGTACAAGCTATTTTTAAACCAAGAAAATGCCTTTCCTTGAGTTGCCATATTTCCATGTCTACATCTTGATGGAGAAAGAGAAAACAAAGACCACATCAAAAAAGCAATTTGGTACATAATAATTCAAAATAATGGATTTACTGCTATTTACTTAAGAGAAAGCAAATAATGAGTGATTCTTTGTAGTTGTACACTCACATAATCTCCTGTCTGGCCCCCTGAGGACCTCATGCAGGCACAGTTTCCAGCAATAGGTGGCCAAAAGAAAACCACCAGGCCATTTAGAAAATATCCTTGCTGTTGGAAGGGTCAGAGACCTACGTGGAGAAAGTCCAAAAGGAAATGCGAGCAGCACTTTTTACATTGGTGGCCTTTGGCAAGATGCCCGACTACCAGCAAGGCTGCTACGAAAAGCAGCCACGACAAAACCGCACGTTTGCTAGACCCTGTGCTGAGTACAGCGCACATGCAGGGGAGGGCAGACGTTTCATGCCAGGACAAAACGTGCCAGAGTAGCCGCAGCCTGCAGCGTGCATCACACAACGAGAGCAACACCAAACAGGCATCACCAACACTGAAAGAAAACACTCTGAGTATTTCTGTTATCAACAATTCATTAATTTCTTCATCAACAGAACTTCATGGGTTTTCTTTAGTAAGGCAGGTGGGAAAGTGGAAAAACAAGGAATCTGGAGTCAGACAAATGTGGCTGCAAATCCTGTTGCTCCCCTTACTGGTGTGTGACCCAGAGGCAATTATTTGAGTTCTCTGAGTCTTGATTATTCCCTGTGTTAAAATGGAGATTATAATAGCTTTGCTGCTTCACTGGGTTGTTATGAAGTTTCAGTGAGATAATGTATATAAAAGGGGGCAAGCAGTAAATGTATCTGTAATTGATATTCTATATTCATGGCTGGTACAATCTATCTGCAATTACAGTTCCCAATGATAAAGTTATTTGAAAATAAATTAAAAAGATATAGGCCCCATCTATGCTTCCAGCTTAGACCTGAGAAGTGGAGTTGCTGTTTTTACTGTGTGGGTGCCCTGTAGAACGTATTACTTTTGAGAAGATGAGCATTTTAGTCTTACTGCATCGTTTATCATATAAATGCTATATGCCTGCTTAGCATTCACCTCGGCTCTGAACTCTATTCACTGTTACTTGCAAGATTTCCTCTTACTTCCTACCACTGATGTCCTATTTCCTTTGGGCACCCAAGCTTCGTCTCTTTATCAGTGTTTTATTCCAGCCTTTTTTCTCCAAAGCCTGGCAGGCTTCATGAAGGAGATTGAGCCCAGCAGTCGGTGGTAGCAGAAAGCTAAGGGAAGCAGCAATGAGCGAGGGATGAGGCCACAGAGATGAAGGTCAAAATAGATGCTAGTCACTCCGGGGTACAGAGGAGCAGAATAAAGGACAGAGAAATCAGGCAAGGAAGATAAGCAGTCAGTAAGAGTACTGAAGGAACCACATTTCATTTATGGAGTACTTGTTAGGTAAGGGATTATGGGAGGCATTTACAATCATTACCTAATTTAAAAGTCACAACTCCTTACGAGGGAAGTACTAGTACTATGTATCTGCAATAGTCCCACTTGGAAAATGCCCTCCCATAACAGAGCACTAATCCTTAGATCTATGATAAATAAGGCAGGACTTAGAGGCAGTATAACTAAATGCAATGAATAATGGACTTTTCAGGAGACCTGAGTTTTATTCCCAGCTTTGTCATTTTGGCTGCCACAGTGTAATTTTTGACAAGCCCCTTACCTCTCTGAACTTGAACTTCCTTTGCCCTATTTAGGTTGCACTGCTGCCATGGATCACATACGATGGACATGCTGCCATAACGGTGCCTCAAGCTGTGGGTTTGAGAGTATGTGGCTTGGCTCCCAAAGCTGGATAACTAGCTGTGTAACTTTGGGTAAGCTGTCTACCTTCTCAGCCCTTCAGTCCCCTTGTCTCTAAAATAGGGGTAATAATAGAACCCACTGGTACATTTGTGGAAGAATTAAATTAGCTCATACATGTAACGTGTTTAGACAAAGTCTATACTATTTTATGCACTTTTTTTGTAATAACTCATTTCGTTGTTGGGGAAACACCATTTTAAACAGTACACTATACACAATACAAGTTTAAAATATTATTCTTAGAAAAAATTAAGTTACAGTTTACATTCACGGGTGATTTTTTTTCTGTAGTAACTTATAAAGGTGGTTTATACACACACAATGAAAATTAATTAGGACAGTGAATGATCTAGCTTCCCAATTTTTGTATGTGAGAAATATCCCCTACAAATATGAATTTAGTCAAATGCGTTACTGGATAGAGGTACTGGACACCATCCCACTGTCTTTTCTACATTGCTGAATCCTGCCTGCTTTTTAGGAGTGATTGATGTGCTGGGTAGCAGAGAAATAGGGAAGGACTAATTAGGGCCTCGGAGTCTAGAACTTCTGGAAAAGATGGTAACATAATGACACACTGCCAACACCTCCTCTCTGGCAGCAATCAAAAAGAACAAAACAAAGAAGCCTCCCCAGATATCAGGAAAAGTCACATGCTCATACTATAAACTTCAGATAATACCAGTCAACTGCAATACAGCATAGACCAAAAGGAAAAAGGATATCAGCATCCAAACTTTCCAGCTCTTGAATGCCAATAACACTTTCATATAGTAAGTGAAAGAAGTCCTTAAGATTTCCACTGGTAGCTCTCAGCTTGTAAGGATGGGGACCGGAGGCAAGAGCACATCATAAGAGATACTGAGCACATCATGCTTGCATTTTGTCCCTTGATATCAGTTCTCCCCAGGAGAGGGAGAGCAGAAAGAGAAATCTTCTGACTAAACGCATTATCCCTTTTTTTCCTGACCCAGCTTCCTAAATGAAAGTGGTGAAGTTTTGAGCCAAACTTCTTAAAAACTTCAGGTCAGAGGTTATTGTGTGGAGAATAATATGTGCTGACCCATCAATTAGCAATTACGGGGTACACACGCATATGCACACCCCCACAGAAAACAGTCCTTGAGAAACTGGAAATACTTTATAAATAATTACAATTTGTACATTAGGGCAAATTTTAAGAACTAGAAAAGACTGAGGATGAACAACTGTGAATATATGTGTATGGGCAGCTATTTCCTCATTTATTCTGGCTATAATGGAGCAATTGCTACTCTAAAGTATGTTTTGAATCTTTCCCCTTCCAAATGCTAAGGGAATTAATTTGTAAAAACATCCATTTTGTGTTATCCCCAGTTACATCTTTGATCTGGCTCATCTACATTTAAATATAACATCATTTCCATCTTAACAACTGCCCCCCTCCAAATCCCCCCAGCTACAACCCTGTATCTGTCCTCTGCCTGAGCTGCAAATCACTGCAGACAACATCCCACTGTAATTATGATCAGTCTTCTGAAATTGTTCTCATGAATTCATCAATAGACTTTTTATATTTCTCAGTCTCCTGATCTATGGCCACTTCTCATTGCACTCTGAGAAAACTCATCCACTCCAATGGATTCAATTACCATCAATGAAATCAGTTCTCAATAAGAGCCCCTGGGGGAATTATTTGGATATTCAGAAGTGCATGATTGCGGAGAATGTGTACTTTGAAAACACATATTATAAATGGCAATCATTGTTTAATATAGACTATTGAATATAAACTCTAAATAAAAGTACAAGATAGAAGGAAAGTAGAATAGGAAGTATTTTATTTATGAATCATATCAGGGCAAGCTTATGACACTAAAGACAATGAAAACAAAGAGAAAACACAATTACCTACAATTTGACAATAGACTATTTAACAGCAGTAAACTGACAATACACTACTTAATAGCAAGATTGAAGCAATGACACAGTAGAATAAAAATGACCAAATTTTGATAAAAAAACAACCATAAGCCTAAAGTTCTATACCTAGTCAAATTACCAATCAAAAGAGGAGGGAAAATAGTGACTTTTGGACAATGAAATCCTAAGAGATATTACAACTAACAGATCTTTTCCAAAAGAAAGATATAATTCTGAAAGAGGGAAAGTTAACTGAAATAGAACAAATGAGAGGCAAGAAGGAATTGTGGACAAAGCAATTCAAATACATGTAGGTAATACAAAACAAGAATGAATTGTTTTAGCTAACAGCATTTGTATTAATAATGATTATTTGGGGAGCAAAGAAGCTTTAAAAATTAAATTTAAAAGGTAAAAGGAAAATAGAAAACCTCAATAGGACAGAATTCATGACAGGAATTGAATCAATAGTTTAAAAAACTATTTCCTTCCCCAAACAAAAGCATCTAAAAGTTTAAAGGCATTCATCTTCAAATATGCAAAGATCAGATAATCTCTATCTTTCCATCTTTTACAAACTAATCTAGAAAATTTTAAATGATAGAACTCTTACCAAATTTGTAGTGAGACCTAGGTAAGATAGAAGTAGCAAAAGAAAAGCATAACTTTATATCAACCTCATTTATGCTTATAGACAGAAAACACTAAATAGATTATGAGCCAATCAAATTCAGTAAAATATATGTGCACATACAAATAATATGTATATATAGTCATATAAATTTTATGTGGGTTTGTGTGTGCGTGTGTGTGTGTGTGTGTGCACATGTGCACATGCTTTTTTAATACCAGGAAGGCCGTGTCTCAGGAGTATAGCCATGGTTTACATTGAGTAAATTATTTAACATAACTCATCAGGTTTCATATTAAATGAGTGTAATCACAGACTTATCTCAAAGTAGAGAAAAAATATTTTGAAAACTTCAACACCAATTCTTGATTTTAAAGAATGCAAAGGAAACTAGGAAGAGAAGGCAACCTTCTTAATATGATGAAGTATAACCTCCAAAAACCTTCAGCAAACACCCGACTTAATGATGAAATGTTTAAAGTCAAGAATAAGAAAAAGGCACCAGCTGTCAGTTTCTTATTCAACACTGCACAGGAGGCGATAGCTAGAATTGTAATATGAGAAAAATAACTAAAATATGTAAGGATCTGGAAAGAAAGAAAGAGAGAGACAGAGAAGTTCAGTATTCCCAAATAATATGATTGTTTACACGGAAAACCCAAGAAAACCTACACTATACAACCATTAGAACTAATGAGGAAATTTTAATGAAGAAGTGCCAAGAACAATATAAGAAAAAAATAAATCACAATTTTACACACTAACAATTAGACAATGTATTTTTATAAAGAATACAATTTTCACATGGTTTAAAAATAACCATAAGATACTTAGGAAAACTTAATAGAAAATATGCAAGTTCTTTGTGGAGAAACCTATACATGTTACATTAAATAATAAAGCAAACTAAAACAAAAGGAAATACCCCAAATATTTGGATAGAAAGATTCATGTAATAAACATATCAGTTTTCTATGAAAGCACAAGTTCAATGCAATCGTAATCAAAATTGCAATAGGCAATTTTTCATGGAAGTTGATTCTAAAAACAAAGAGCCCAGAATAAGCAAGACAGTTTAAAAAATACTGTTAAGGAGCATCAAAAAATACCTTTCAGAGCGAGGCTTATTATAAAGCTAAAACTACAGCATCCAAGACAGTAAGGTACTTGAAACAACACACAAATACACCAAAGAGTCATGGTATGGAGACTACGAACTCACAATGTATGGAAACTTGATATGGAATAGATGCCGCATTATAAATCCATGGGGAAATGATGGAGCATTTTAATAAATGGTGCTAGTACAACTGACTGCCCAGATGGAAAAAAATAGTTCCTACCTTAAATCATACATACACAAATGTCAACTCCTAACAGATTAAAGACCTGCATGTAGAAATCAAACCTATCATTTAATGATGTAAACAGAAGAGGTTAGCATTATGGGCTCAGGTTAGGGAAGGGTCTCTGTGATAAAGCATACAAAAGTTCAACCATGCTGCAGCATGGATGGA
The DNA here is from genome assembly GCA_029783875.1 of Phataginus tricuspis. Taxonomy (NCBI): domain Eukaryota; kingdom Metazoa; phylum Chordata; class Mammalia; order Pholidota; family Manidae; genus Phataginus; species Phataginus tricuspis. The sequence continues at coordinate 118,588,415 of JAQQAC010016209.1, read as the reverse complement.
CATTGAAAATGTTATGCAAATTGAAAGGAGTCACTCACAAAAAATGGCATATATGATTCCATTCTTATGAAATGTTCAGAATAGAGAAATGTGTAGAGGCAGAAAGTAGAATAGTAATTTCTTTTATGGCTGGAGGAATGAAGGTTTGGGGGATTCGCTAAAGGCTATGTGGTTTCTTTTTAAGGTGATAGAAATGTTCTAAAATTGATGGCAGTGATGGTTGTACATAACTGAATATACTGAAAACCATTTAATTTTACACATTAAATATGTGAATTGTATGGTGAGTGAATTATATCTTAAAATTATAAAATATAAGGTCAAATGATAAATGAATAGGTTGAGATGCAGTGTTTGACAGCACTGAAATTTTAAAAGTTGTGTAGAACAAGAAAAAAGTGAAAGGACAAGCAAAGACTCAGAGATATTTGCAATGCACATAACTAACAAGGGTGCTCCTAAACTTTAATTAAAATAACTGAAGAAAAAAGAAGGTATATGTACAGGTAAATGTCATTTCCATATGGAAAATAGGCATACAAAATAGGTTCAATTACACTAGAAATCAGGAAAGTGCAAATTAATACTAGAAGTAGACTGATGAAAATGAGAATGCTTGATTGACAATTTTTGTGCCCCCTTTTTCCCCCCTCACAGGGACAGTGGTACAGCATGGAGACTATTGTCAATCTTTCTATGCTGACAGATAGTAACCACACAAGTGGGGGTGAGAATTTAGTAATATGGGTAACTGTTAAACCACTCTGTTGTGTATTTGAAACCAATATAAGATTGCATATCGATACTTCAATTTTTAAAAATGAGAATGTTTGACAATACCAAGTGTTGGCAGATGTAGAAATAGGAATTCTCATGCAGTATTGATAGGAGTATCAATTTCTATAATCATAGAGGAGAGGTTTTTGAGAAGGCCTGATAATGTTAAAGATGCATGCACCCAGTAATCTAATAATTGTACTATTATAAATTTTTATAGTATCTTATGAGATGTGCAATTAAGTAACAATTTTACTAAGAGCGTAAAATTGTAAACAACTTCCATTACTAGGAGAATGGGTAAATTTATTGCGGTTCAGACAGTGGAACAATAGACTTTAAAATGAAAGAACTACAGGTGTATATATTACATGGATTAATCTTAACATAATATTACATGAGAAAGGCAAGTTATGGGAGGGAATAAAAACTTGGTAGCATTTGTGTAGAGATTTAAAACATAAACATACTATGTGATTTTATGAGTGCATTAGTCAGGATGGTCTGGGTTGTGCTGTGTGGAAAACAACATAAGTTTCAAGCACCAAAGGTTTATTTCTCACTTTTGCTGCATATCAGTTGAGGCTTGCCAAGTGGTCCTCCTCCACATCATCCTTATTCTGGGGCTCAGGCAGATAGAACACCCACTATCTGGAAAATTGAAGTGGCCATGAGAGAAAGACATAGAGCTTTTAATGGTCTCAGATGAACAATCAAATGATCTGGCCTCAAAATGACATGTCACCTCTAATCATAACTTACTGGCTAGAAGTAATCACAGTCCCACCTGACCACAGGAGGCTGGGAAGTTCCATCGTCTTAGATGTTCAGAAGTTCCAATAGCTAAAAGTATTTGGTGAATAGAATTAACAAGCAAATTTGGTATAGGTAGACACCATATTCAGGATATTACTAGGAAGCATGGAACAAGAAGTGAAAAAAGGAGGGACACAAAGGGAGATTAATTCTATCTTCATTGTTCTATTTTTTGAGAAAGTAAAGGGAAACCTGTATGAAACATGGCAAAATATTGAGATTTGTCAAAGCTGGATGACAGGCACACAAGTGTTCATTTTATCATTCAACATAATTGTATGATGGACCTAAATACAATTTAAGATATGAGAGGAGAATAAAAAAATAAATTAACAGCTGGTTGTCATACTTAAGAAGAAAGAGAAAATTAGGAAAAGGAAGAGCAAACTAACCCAGTAGAAGGGATCACTGAAATAATTATAAGAAGACATATGGGAGAGAGGATTAAAGATGGCGGCATGAGAGGTGAGACAGAGGCGTCCTCCTAAAACTGCATATAATATGAAAATATAACTAACACACTACTCTTGAAAGAACAACAGAAAAGAGGAATGCACCAAACTGCATACACTTGGAGAAAAGAGCAGACCTCATGAAAAAGGGTAACATACTAAAGCTGTGGCCCTGCAGGATCCAAGCCCTTCCCCCCCCCCAGCTCACTGACTGGAGGAAGAGGAATAGAGGAGGGAGGGAGTGGAGATATGGGAGTGCTGAATACCTAACTCCAGAGATCTGCTCTGGGAGCACAAATCTACATTTCATGGTGCTTGCATGATATTCTCATAATTAGGGGGTTGGAAAGCTAAGACAGGCAGAATTCCTGGTGAGACTAAGATTCCAGCTGCTTGTGAAAAGCAGGGATCCATATCCAGCTGCTCTGGGACAAAAGAAAGGTGGGCAGTCTGAGAGACTTCCTAACAAAGAAGCCCTTAGCAAGAGGGCTGCTAAAAGGGCAAGGATTGCACAGAGCGTACTGCTCAGGAGATAGGACAGGTAGACAAAATTGACCAGGTGCACTCTGCCCAGCAGGTTGGGAACTTTCACGATCTTCAGGTGCTCCAGATCCCTGGCTGCCTACACATGCCAAGAACCCCTTCTGTGATAGGCAGACTACTGCATCTTTCTCCTGGCCAGCCCCACTGGGCTTGCAAACCAGGAAAACCTCCCCTGGCGTTAGGCCAGCCAGAGGGAAGATCTGTCTACAGCAACTAAAAACGCAAAGCACAGAAGCTTATACCTGTGTGCTGGACCCACTGGTTCAGGCAGTGGAGACAGGCATAGCAGCCGGGAAGCACGAAACAGCTCTTTCCTCCCCCCCAGGCACCAATACCACTCCCCTGCAATGTGTGACATTGCTTCAGGGGCCGAGCAGCTCCAGAGAGTAGAGCATCTGGGCACTAGAGGGCGCCATACACAAATGTGAAATGCCAAAGGAATCTAGTACACAGTAAAATTATTAATACAACTCCTGAGAAAGATTTAAACGATATTGACCTCAGAGAATATGTTTGTAAATGACATATTTGACAAGGGGTTAACATCCAAAATATATAAAGAACTTACATGCCTCTACACCCAAAAAGCAAATAACTCGATTAAAAAATGGGCAGAGGATATGAAGAGACAGTTTTCCAAAGAAGAAATTCAGGTGGCCAACAGACACATGAAAAGATGCTCCACATCACTAATCATCAGGGAAATGCAAATTAAAAACACAATGAGATATCACCTCACACCAGTAAGGATGGTCACCATCCAAAAGACTAAGAACAACAAATGCTGGCAAGAATGTGGAGAAAGGTGAACCCTCCTACACTGCTGGTGGGAATGTAAGCTAGTTCAAGCACTGTGGAAAGCAATATGGAGGTTCCTCAAAAAACTAAAAATACAAATATCATTTAACCTAGGAATCCCTCTCCTTGGAATTTTTTTTTTTTTACAATTTATTTTGGTATCATTAACCTACAATTACATGTGCAATATTATGGTGATTAAACTACCCCCTTCATCAGGTCCCCCCTACCAGCCCCATTACATTCACTGTCCATCAGTGTAGTGAGATGAGAAACACTACTTGTCTTCTCTGAGTTGTACAACCCTCCCCATTCCCGCCCTACCTTACATCTGCTAATCGTAATGCCCCTTTTACCCTCTTATCCCTCCCTTCCCACCCTTCTTCCCCAGTCCCTTTCCCTTTTGTAACTATTAGTCCGTTCTTGGGTTCTGTGAGTCTGCTGCTGTTTTGTTCCTTCAGTTTTTTTCTTTGTTCTTATACTCCACATATGAGTGAAATCATTTGATACTTGTCTTTTTTGGCTTGGCCTATTTCACTGAGCATAATACCCTGTAACTCCATCCATGTTGTTGCAAATGGTAGGATTTGTTTTTTCTTATGGCTGAGTAATATTCCATTGTGTATATGTACCACCTATTCTTAATCCATTCATCTACTTATGGACACTTAGGTTGCTTCCATTTCTTGGCTATTGTAAATAGTGTTCCGATAAACATAGGGGTGCATCTGTCTTTTTGAAACTGGGCTGCTGTATTCTTAGGGTAAATTCCTAGGAGTGGGATTCCTGGGTCAAATGGTATTTCTATTTTGAGTTTTTTGAGGAACCTCCATACTGCTTTCCACAATGGTTGAACTAATTTGCATTCCCACCAGCAGTGTAGGAGGGTTCCCTTTTCTCCACATCCTCGCCAACATTTGTTGTTGTTTGTGTTTTGGATGTTGGCCATCCTCACTGGTGTGAGGTGATATCTCATTGTGGTTTTAATCTGCATTTCTCTGATGATTAGTGATGTGGAGCATCTTTTCATGTGCCTGTTGGCCATCTGAATTTCTTATTTAGAGAAGTGTCTATTCATGTCCTCTGCCCATTTCTGAATTGGATTATTTGCTTTTTGTTTGTTAAGGTGCGTGAGTTCTTTGTATATTTTGGATGTTAACCCCTTATCAGATACATCGTTTATGAATATATTTTCCCATACTGTAGGATGTCTTTTTGTTCTACTGATGGTGTCCTTTGCTGTACAGAAGCTTTTCAACTTGATATAGTTCCATTTGTTCATATTTGCTTTTGTTTCCCTTGTCCGGGGAGATATGTTCATGAAGAAGTCGTTCATGTTTATGTCCAAGAGATTTTTGCCTATGTTTTTTTCTAAGAGTTTTATGGTTTCATGACTTACATTCAGGTCTTTAATCCACCTTGAGTTTACCTTTGTGTATGGGGTTATACAGTAGTCCAGTTTCATTCTCTTACATGTAGCTGTCCAGTTTTTCCAACACCAGCTGCTGAAGAGGCTTTCATCTACCCATTGTATATCCAAGGCTCCTTTATCAAATATTAATTGACTGTAGGTGTTTGAGTTAATGCTTGGATTTTCTATTCTGTTCCACTGGTCTGTGGGTCTGTTTTTGTGCCAGTACCAAATTGTCTTGATTACTGTGGCTTTGTAGTAGAGCTTGAAGTCAGGGAGTGTAATTCCCCCTGTTTGATTCCTCCTTCTCAGGATTGCTTTGGCTATTTGGGGTCTTTTCAGGTTCCATATGAATTTTAGAATTATTTGTTCCAGTTCATTGAAGAAAGCTGTTGGTAGTTTGATGGGGATTGTGTTGAATCTGTAGATTGCTTTAGGTAGTATAGCCATTTTGACAATATTTATTCTTCCTAGCCAAGAGCATGGGATGCATTTCCATTTATTAGTGTCTTCCTTAATTTCTCCTAGGAGTGTCTTGTAGTTTTCAGAGTACAGGTCTTTCACTTCCTTCGTTAGGTTTATTCCTAGGTATTTTATTCTTTTAGATGCAATTGTGAATGGAATTGTTTTTCTGATTTCTCTTTCTGTTAGTTCATCATTAGTGTATAGGAAAGCAACAGATTTCTGTGTGTTAATTTTATATCCTGCAACTTTGCTGAATTCAGATATTAGTTCTAGTAGTTTTGGAGTGGAGTCTTTAGGGTTTTTTATGTACAGTATCATGTCATCTGCAAATAGTGACAATTTGACTTCTTTACCAATCTGGATGCCTTGTATGTTTTTGCTTTGTCTGATTGCCATGGCTAGGACCTCTAGTACTTTGTTGAATAACACTGGAGAGAGTGGGCACCCCTGTCTTGCTCCCGATCTTAGATGAAAAGCTTTCATCTTCTCGCTATTAAGTATGATGTTAGCTGTGTGTTTGTCATATATAGCCTTTATGATGTTGAGGACTTGCTGTCTATACCCATTCTGTTGAGAGTTTTAATCATGAATGGATGCTGAATTTTGTCAAATGCTTTTTCAGCATCTATGGAGATGATTATGTGGTTTTTGTTCTTCTTTTTATTGATGTGATGAATGACGTTAATGGATTTTCAAATGTTGTACCATCCTCGCATCCCTGGGATGAATCCCAGTTGATCATGGTGTATGATCCGCTTGATGTATTTTTGAATTCGGTTTGCTAATATTTTGTTGAGTATTTTTGCATCTACATTCTTCAGGGATATTGGTCTGTAATTTTCTTTCTTAGTGAGGTCTTTGCTCGGTTTTGGTATTCGAGTGATGGTGGCTTCATAGAAAGAGTTTGGAAGTATTCCTTCCTTTTCTATTTTTTGGAAAACTTTAAGGAGAATGGGTGTTACTTCTTCTCTATATGTCTGGTAGAATTCAGAGGTGAATCCATCAGGTCCAGGGCTTTTGTTCTTGGGTAGTTTTTTGATTACGGATTCGATTTCGTTGCTGGTGATTGGTCTGTTTAGTTTTTCTGTTTCCTGCTTGGTGAGTCTTGGAAGGCTGTATTTTTCTAAGAAGCTGTCCATTTCTTCTAGGTTTTGGAGTTTGTTAGCATATAGATGCTCGTAGTATTCTCTTATAATTCTTTGTATTTCTGTGGGGTCTGTCGTTATTTTTCCTTTCTCATTTCTGATTCTGTTTATGTGTGTGGATTCTCTTTTTCTCTTAATGAGTCTGGCTAGGGGTTTATCTATTTTGTTTATTTTTTCAAAGAACCAGCTTTTGGTTTCATTGATTTCTTTCTATTGTTTTATTCTTCTCAATTTTATTTATTTCTTCTCTGATCTTTATTATGTCTCTCCTTCTGGTGACCTTGGGCCTCATTTGTTCTTCTTTTTCCAATTTCAATAATTGTGTCTTTAGACTGTTCATTTGGGAATGTTCTTCCTTCTTTAAATAGGCCTGGATTGCAATATACTTTACTCTTAGAACTGCCTTCGCTGCGTCCCACAGAAGTTGTGGCTTTGTGTTTTTGTTGTCACACGTCTCCATATATTCTTTGATTTCTGTTTTGGTTTGGTAGTTAACCCATTGATTCATTAGGAGAATGTTGTTAAGTCTCCATGTATTTGTGAGCCTTTTTGATTTCTTTCTGAAATTGATTTCTAGTTTTATACCTTTGTTATCTGAGAAGTTGGTTGGTAGGATTTCAATATTTTTGAATTTAATGAGGTTCTTTTTTTGGCCTAGTATGTGGTCTATTCTGGAAAATGTTCCATGTGCACTTGAGAAGAATGTGTATCTTGCTGATTTTGGGTACAGAGTTCTGTAGATGTCTGATAGGTCCAACTGTTATAGTGTGTTGTTCAGTGCCTCTGTGTCTTTACTTATCCTCTGCCTGGTTGATCTATCCTTTGGAGTGAGTGGCGTGTTAAAGTCTCCTAGAATTATTGCATTGCTGTCTATTTCCTCCTTCACTTCTGTTAGTATTTGTTTCACATATGCTGATGCTCCTGTGTTGGGTGCATATATATTTATAATGGTTATATCTTCTTGTTGGACTGACCCCTTTATCATTATGTAATGTCCTTCTTTATCTCTTGCTACTTTCTTCGTTTTGAAGTCTATTTTATCTGATACAAGTACTGCAACACCTGCTTTTTTCTCTTTGTTGTTTGCATGAAATATCTTTTTCCATCCCTTCACTTTTAGTCTGTGTATATCTTTGGGTTTGAGGTGAGTCTCTTGTAAGCAGCATATATATGGGCCTTGCATTTTTATCCACTCTGTTACTCTGTGTCTTTTGATTGGTGCTCTCAGTCCATTTACATTTAGGGTGATTATGGATTGATATGTACTTATTGCCATTGCTGGCTTTAGATTCGTGGTTACCAAAGGTTCAAGGGTTGCTTCTTTACTATCTAAGAATCTAACTTAACTTTCTTGTTAAGTTATTGTGAATGCCGTCTGATGTTTCTTTATCTCTCCCTTCCTATTTTTCCTCCTCCTTTCTTTATATATTAGGTGTTTTATTCTTTGCCTTTAGTTAGTATTTGGATGGTCTGCTTTCTTTGCTATGATTTTATTTTCTCTGGTGACATCTTTTTAGCCTTAGGGGTGTTTCCCTCTAGAGCAGTCTGTTTAAGATATCCTGTAGTGGTGGTTTATGGGAGGCAAACTCTCTCAACTTTCTTTTGTCTTGAAATTGTTTAATCCCTCCATCATGTTTAAATGATAATCGTGCTGGATACAATATTCTTGGTTCGAGGCCCTTCTGTTTCATTACGTTAAATATATCATGCCATTCTCTTCTGGCCTGTAAGGTTTCTGTTGAGAAGTCTGATGACAGTCTGATGGGTTTTTCTTTGTAGGTGATCTTTTTTCTCTCTCTAGCTGCCTTTAATACTCTGTCTTTATCTTTGATCTTTGCCATCTTAATTATTATGTGTCTTGGTGTTGTCTTCCTTGGGTCCCTTGTGTTGGGAGATCTGTGGGCTTCCGTGGACTGTGAGACTATTTCCTTCCCCAGCGTGGGAAAATTTTCAGCAATTATTTCTTCAAAGACTCTTTCTATCCCTTTTTCTCTCTCTTCTTCCTCTGGTACTCCTATAATGCGAATATTGCTCCGTTTGGATTGGTCACACAGTTCTCTTAATATTCTTTCATTCTTTGAGATCCTTTTATCTCTCTCTGCCTCATCTTCTTTGTATTCCTGTTCCCTGTCTTGTAATTCCTTGAAGGTGTCTTGAACCTGATTCAATCTGCTGTTGAGCCCATCGATGGCTTGTCTCATTTCTGCATTGTCTTTCCTCACTTCCCTCACTTCCTCCCTCAGCTCTTGCACATTTTTCTGTAGATCCGTCAGCATGGCTATGACTTTTATTCTGAATTCTTTTTCAGGAAGACTGTGTATATCCATTCCTTCAGATTATCTCTCTGGGGTGGTGTTTGTCTGAAGCTTTGTGTGTATCATATTCTTCTGTCTTCTCATGACTATAGAATTGGTTGTTGGTAGTTGTCACGTATGTCAACTGGGCTCTTTATGACTTTAAATAGGAAACAGAATAAAGGAGAGAAAAGAAAAAAAAGAAATTAAAAAAAAATTCTACTACTAATAAAACAAGTAAAAAGAGAGAGAAGAAGGAAAAGAATGGAAAGAAAGAGAAAAAGCAGCAACACCTAAAAGAAAAAGAAAAAAA
>JAQQAC010016209.1:118505975-118574401 GCA_029783875.1 Phataginus tricuspis | reverse complement strand
TATCCTGCAACTTTGCTGAATTCAGATATTAGTTCTAGTAGTTTTGGAGTGGAGTCTTTAGGGTTTTTTATGTACAGTATCATGTCATCTGCAAATAGTGACAATTTGACTTCTTTACCAATCTGGATGCCTTGTATGTTTTTGCTTTGTCTGATTGCCATGGCTAGGACCTCTAGTACTTTGTTGAATAACACTGGAGAGAGTGGGCACCCCTGTCTTGCTCCCGATCTTAGATGAAAAGCTTTCATCTTCTCGCTATTAAGTATGATGTTAGCTGTGTGTTTGTCATATATAGCCTTTATGATGTTGAGGACTTGCTGTCTATACCCATTCTGTTGAGAGTTTTAATCATGAATGGATGCTGAATTTTGTCAAATGCTTTTTCAGCATCTATGGAGATGATTATGTGGTTTTTGTTCTTCTTTTTATTGATGTGATGAATGACGTTAATGGATTTTCAAATGTTGTACCATCCTCGCATCCCTGGGATGAATCCCAGTTGATCATGGTGTATGATCCGCTTGATGTATTTTTGAATTCGGTTTGCTAATATTTTGTTGAGTATTTTTGCATCTACATTCTTCAGGGATATTGGTCTGTAATTTTCTTTCTTAGTGAGGTCTTTGCTCGGTTTTGGTATTCGAGTGATGGTGGCTTCATAGAAAGAGTTTGGAAGTATTCCTTCCTTTTCTATTTTTTGGAAAACTTTAAGGAGAATGGGTGTTACTTCTTCTCTATATGTCTGGTAGAATTCAGAGGTGAATCCATCAGGTCCAGGGCTTTTGTTCTTGGGTAGTTTTTTGATTACGGATTCGATTTCGTTGCTGGTGATTGGTCTGTTTAGTTTTTCTGTTTCCTGCTTGGTGAGTCTTGGAAGGCTGTATTTTTCTAAGAAGCTGTCCATTTCTTCTAGGTTTTGGAGTTTGTTAGCATATAGATGCTCGTAGTATTCTCTTATAATTCTTTGTATTTCTGTGGGGTCTGTCGTTATTTTTCCTTTCTCATTTCTGATTCTGTTTATGTGTGTGGATTCTCTTTTTCTCTTAATGAGTCTGGCTAGGGGTTTATCTATTTTGTTTATTTTTTCAAAGAACCAGCTTTTGGTTTCATTGATTTCTTTCTATTGTTTTATTCTTCTCAATTTTATTTATTTCTTCTCTGATCTTTATTATGTCTCTCCTTCTGGTGACCTTGGGCCTCATTTGTTCTTCTTTTTCCAATTTCAATAATTGTGTCTTTAGACTGTTCATTTGGGAATGTTCTTCCTTCTTTAAATAGGCCTGGATTGCAATATACTTTACTCTTAGAACTGCCTTCGCTGCGTCCCACAGAAGTTGTGGCTTTGTGTTTTTGTTGTCACACGTCTCCATATATTCTTTGATTTCTGTTTTGGTTTGGTAGTTAACCCATTGATTCATTAGGAGAATGTTGTTAAGTCTCCATGTATTTGTGAGCCTTTTTGATTTCTTTCTGAAATTGATTTCTAGTTTTATACCTTTGTTATCTGAGAAGTTGGTTGGTAGGATTTCAATATTTTTGAATTTAATGAGGTTCTTTTTTTGGCCTAGTATGTGGTCTATTCTGGAAAATGTTCCATGTGCACTTGAGAAGAATGTGTATCTTGCTGATTTTGGGTACAGAGTTCTGTAGATGTCTGATAGGTCCAACTGTTATAGTGTGTTGTTCAGTGCCTCTGTGTCTTTACTTATCCTCTGCCTGGTTGATCTATCCTTTGGAGTGAGTGGCGTGTTAAAGTCTCCTAGAATAATTGCATTGCCGTCTATTTCCTCCTTCACTTCTGTTAGTATTTGTTTCACATATGCTGATGCTCCTGTGTTGGGTGCATATATATTTATAATGGTTATATCTTCTTGTTGGACTGACCCCTTTATCATTATGTAATGTCCTTCTTTATCTCTTGCTACTTTCTTCGTTTTGAAGTCTATTTTATCTGATACAAGTACTGCAACACCTGCTTTTTTCTCCTTGTTGTTTGCATGAAATATCTTTTTCCATCCCTTCACTTTTAGTCTGTGTATATCTTTGGGTTTGAGGTGAGTCTCTTGTAAGCAGCATATATATGGGCCTTGCATTTTTATCCACTCTGTTACTCTGTGTCTTTTGATTGGTGCTCTCAGTCCATTTACATTTAGGGTGATTATGGATTGATATGTACTTATTGCCATTGCTGGCTTTAGATTCGTGGTTACCAAAGGTTCAAGGGTTGCTTCTTTACTATCTAAGAATCTAACTTAACTTTCTTGTTAAGTTATTGTGAATGCCGTCTGATGTTTCTTTATCTCTCCCTTCCTATTTTTCCTCCTCCTTTCTTTATATATTAGGTGTTTTATTCTTTGCCTTTAGTTAGTATTTGGATGGTCTGCTTTCTTTGCTATGATTTTATTTTCTCTGGTGACATCTTTTTAGCCTTAGGGGTGTTTCCCTCTAGAGCAGTCTGTTTAAGATATCCTGTAGTGGTGGTTTATGGGAGGCAAACTCTCTCAACTTTCTTTTGTCTTGAAATTGTTTAATCCCTCCATCATGTTTAAATGATAATCGTGCTGGATACAATATTCTTGGTTCGAGGCCCTTCTGTTTCATTACGTTAAATATATCATGCCATTCTCTTCTGGCCTGTAAGGTTTCTGTTGAGAAGTCTGATGACAGTCTGATGGGTTTTTCTTTGTAGGTGATCTTTTTTCTCTCTCTAGCTGCCTTTAATACTCTGTCTTTATCTTTGATCTTTGCCATCTTAATTATTATGTGTCTTGGTGTTGTCTTCCTTGGGTCCCTTGTGTTGGGAGATCTGTGGGCTTCCGTGGACTGTGAGACTATTTCCTTCCCCAGCGTGGGAAAATTTTCAGCAATTATTTCTTCAAAGACTCTTTCTATCCCTTTTTCTCTCTCTTCTTCCTCTGGTACTCCTATAATGCGAATATTGCTCCGTTTGGATTGGTCACACAGTTCTCTTAATATTCTTTCATTCTTTGAGATCCTTTTATCTCTCTCTGCCTCATCTTCTTTGTATTCCTGTTCCCTGTCTTGTAATTCCTTGAAGGTGTCTTGAACCTGATTCAATCTGCTGTTGAGCCCATCGATGGCTTGTCTCATTTCTGCATTGTCTTTCCTCACTTCCCTCACTTCCTCCCTCAGCTCTTGCACATTTTTCTGTAGATCCGTCAGCATGGCTATGACTTTTATTCTGAATTCTTTTTCAGGAAGACTGTGTATATCCATTCCTTCAGATTATCTCTCTGGGGTGGTGTTTGTCTGAAGCTTTGTGTGTATCATATTCTTCTGTCTTCTCATGACTATAGAATTGGTTGTTGGTAGTTGTCACGTATGTCAACTGGGCTCTTTATGACTTTAAATAGGAAACAGAATAAAGGAGAGAAAAGAAAAAAAAGAAATTAAAAAAAAATTCTACTACTAATAAAACAAGTAAAAAGAGAGAGAAGAAGGAAAAGAATGGAAAGAAAGAGAAAAAGCAGCAACACCTAAAAGAAAAAGAAAAAAAAAACGCCCACCGGCAGTGGTTTCTGTGTGAATGCTGTAGGTGGCGCTGTTGCTCCACTCTTCCAGAGCCGTGGTCGCATCGCTGTGCACGGCCCTCTAAAGCTGTGGTCGGGGTGAGAATGAATGGAGGTTCTCTGCTGCACTCCTGTCTCTTTAAGACCGCTGAAAAACAAAGCGCACGCTTTTCTCCTTTTTTTTTTCTCCTCTCTTCTCCTTCCCTGAGCCAGCCATGAGCAAGCAGGTGTTTAAGACCACTGAAAAACAAAGCACATGCTTTTCACCTTTTTTTCCTTTTTCTTCTCTCTTCTCCTTCCCTGAGCTAGCTGCAAGCAAGCAGGCATATTCCTGCTGCGACTGTGCGCCCTCCGTCTCTCCAATATCCGCCACTCTGCGCTTTGTGCGCCTGCATTCCTGGGGCCAATCTGGGGCTGGTTATCTCCTGGGCCTGCACTTCCACTCCCTCCCGGCTCTGAATCCTCTCCTCCTGCCGGTGCGCTGGGGTGGGGGAGTGCTCGGGTTCTGCCGGGTCGCGGTTCGCTATTCCGTTTCTTACCCGCCTCGCCCGCTGCTGAGTCCTCTCAGGTGTTTCTGCACTGTGTGCGCTTTCCTGTTTGCTCTGGTCTCTTTTTTAGGAACAGTTGCATTTGCTGTTTTTTCATGGGTATATATAATGTTGGGAGGAAAATTCTGTCGTTCCGTTCACACCGCCATCTTCCCGGAACTCCCCCCACTCCTTGGAATTTACCCAAAGAATACAACTGTTCAGATTCAAAAAGACATGTGCACCCCTATGTTTATCATAGCACTTTTTACAATAGCCAAGATATGGAAGCAACCTAAACTGTAGATGAATGGATAAAGAAGAGGTGGTACATATACACAATGGAATACTATTCAGCCATAAGAAGGAAACAAATCCTGCCATTTGCAACAACATGGATGGAGCTGGAGGATATTATGCTCAGTGAAATAAGCCAGGCAGAGAAAGACACGTGCCAAATGATTTCCCTCATTTGTGGAGTATAACAACGCAGCAAAACTGAAGGAATAAAATAGCAGCAGACTTAGAGACTCCTAGAAGGAACTAGTGGTTACCAAAGGGGAGGGGTGTGGGAGGGCGGGTGGGGAGGGATGGGGAAGGGGATTGAGGGGTATTTTGTTTAGTACACATAGTGTGGGGGATCACGGGGAAAACAGTGTAGCACAGAGAAGGCAAATAGTGAATCTGTGGCATCTTACTAACACTGAAGGACAGTGACTGCATTGGGGTATGAGTGGGGACTTGATAATATGGGTAAATGTAGTAACCACATTGTTTTTTCATGTGAAACCTTCATAAGAGTGTATATCAATAATACCTTAAAAAAAAGAATACATACGGTACAGTTTTAATGTTTTCTAAACTGACTGGGATAGGTGTTTCCTAGAAAAATATAAATCCCCCAAGCCACACAAAGAGGCAAAAGCAGAAACGGACTAATGACAGAAATTGATAAATATATCAAAGAACTACATTTCCTTCTTCCCCAAATTGTCAGGACCAGACTGTTTCACAGGTGAAAATTTCCATATTTTGAGAAGTTGATAATATGACTTTCATTTATTGGTGCCTTTGGAAGGTATATGCTAAGTGCTTTACATTCATTATCTTATGACATCTTTTGAAGAGACGTATTTGATGGATCTTATTATTAGCCCATTTTATAAATGTCAGAACAAAGAACAAGTGGTAGGGCAAGCTTCTAAAGCCATTTCTCTCTCTGGCCAGAGAGATCATTCTTTTAGAAGCTATAGACCCATACCTCGGACACATTTTAAATTCTTTTAGAGCATGGAATGACAAGGGAACTTTTCCAATTATTTTTTTAAGCCAGCATAATACTAATACCTAACCTGAACATGATGAAGACAGCAAATGTGAAGAAAACTACTGAAAAACATGCATTACAAGCACTGATGCAAAAATCTGAAGTGAAACATTTGCAAATATAATCCAATCGCAGATCAGCAGAATGATACATAATGATGAAGTGGGAGGCATTCTAGGCAAGCAAAGAATTCAATAACAGGAATCTCATAGGAATTGCATAAATACAATTTACCATATTAATAAATCAAAGAGGAAAATATATGGTCATCCTGGTAGATGACAATAAAGGAATTTATAAAATTCAACCTTTATTAGAACATGAATGCTTCCTTAAAAAGTATGACATATGACTCAAATTAAAAGCCTTATATTTTTAATGTAAAAAATTTGAGTAGACAATTTAATTTCAGGAACAAAATTAAGATGCTGCTTTCACCACTATTATTTAAAGATGTTTTAAAACTGCTAGATAATGCACTTAGACAAGAGAACACATCAAATTATACATATTTGATGTGAAGGTAGATACAAAATTAATATACAATGGTTAATATCTTCCATTTGTACCAGCCAAAACAAATTAAAATGTAATGGAAAAAGCCCATTTACATAAGCAGTCAAAAATAAAATGAAAATAAAATACCAAGGAATAAATTTAACAAGCAATACATAAGTACTAAGCGACAAAATACCATATAAAACTTAACCGAGGGAAATTAAAGGGAAAAGACCTGAATAAAAGTAGAGAAAGATAGAAAAAGCAATAATTTAAAGATGTCAATTCTCCCTGTATCTATAAAATTAAAAGTAAAATGAGAAATTTTCCACCCTTCAGAATGATAACAAAGAAAAATATTAGCAATGAAGAAACAATATGAGGAAACCCACTGTTAGGAAAGGTGTGGGATGTGGGCATATTCATGAATAATATTGAAAATGCAAACTGTTCCAACTTTTTGGAAAAGCAATTAGCACTCTGCTTTCTTAACAAATTAAATATGACTCAAAAGTCCCATGTTTAATTGTAAAAATTTTTAAATATTAAAATTAATTCCTGGAACAAGAGAAGAATGCTTACTATTTTAAATTTATTTTGAAAGTCCTACATATGTATGTTATGGAAATACACAAACAGAAGAATGAAATAAAACTGATGGTTTAGACAGATATAATCATATACTATAATTAAAACTATAATACAAGTAGTATTCTAACCCTCTGGGGAAAAAGTGGACTAATCAATAAATCATTTGAGAATAGTAATTAGTGATTAGACTAAGTCCAGCTAATATTACTTATATATTTACTACATTCCAGATCTTGTTCTACATTCTTTGAATGGAGTCCTTCATTTTCATCACAGGCCTATGAGCTAGGGAGTATGATTATCCTCTTTTTACAGATGAAGAACAGAATACAAGAGGTCATTTTCTGAAGGTCACTGGGCTATTAAGTGGTAAAGGCTAGACACAAGTCTTTCTTCTCATAGAGCCTAACCATTAGCTGTTAAGCTTGACTACTACTTCACTCCAAAGCCCTCAAATAAGTTCCAGATAAACCAAATATTTAAATATTAAAAATTAAATTATTATAAAGAAATGTATGAATGCTTTTTGTGATCTTGGCATGCAAGATGCCTTTCTAAGCCTCACTGGTACACCTAGAAGCTATAGAATTTTGATAAATATGATGACATAAAAATGGAAAGTTTCTTTTTAGTTAAAAATACCGTA
Source organism: Phataginus tricuspis (assembly GCA_029783875.1). Taxonomy (NCBI): domain Eukaryota; kingdom Metazoa; phylum Chordata; class Mammalia; order Pholidota; family Manidae; genus Phataginus; species Phataginus tricuspis. The sequence continues at coordinate 118,567,282 of JAQQAC010016209.1, read as the reverse complement.
ATGAAAGTCAAAAGACAATCTAGGAGGCAGTATTTATAATATGTTTGACAGACTAATTTCCCTAATATTCAAAGAGCTGGGTTAAATCAAAACTAGAATGATGAGCAACATTATTTAAAATTGGACAAACAACATGAAAGGCCAATAGAAAATGAATTAAAAATGAGAAGATACTCACCTTCATTAGTCATCAAAATATAAATTAAAGGGAGACGTTTTTCACCCTTCAGATTGATAATGAGGAAAAATATTAACAAAGATAAAAAAAATAAGGAAACCTACTGTCAGGGAAGTGTAAGATATGGCTGTATTAGTGCCCTGGTGGTGGGAATGCAATTTGCTCCCACCTTTTTGGAAGGGCAATTAGTGTTGTGCCTCAAAAACTTTTTAATTATATATTCTTTGGCTCAGCAGACCTTAGAGGAAAATCTCCCCAAATGATAGCAAAAAAAAAAAAAAAATGCATGAAGGCGTATGATCAAGCATGATCATGGCAGCAGTGTTTTCATTAAGGAGCTTTTGGTAACAATCTAAATGTCGATCAAGTGAAAAGCAGCTTAAGAAAGAGCTGTAAAGCCATGAAAGAGCATAAGTGACAGCCATGAAAATGGTAATGTGAAGGGACATGAAAACAGGTCCACAATACACTGAGGAGTGGAAAAAGCAAGATATCAAATAGCATGTATAGTAAGACCTCATTTATGTAAAAGTGTACGGAGGTGTGCTTGTACCTACATGTGCACATATATAAATATATGACTAAAAACTGATTGACCTATTGTTCTCCCACTAAGGCCCATTTCCACAAGGTGTCTCATTCAAGGAAACAATAATCTATCTTCTCAAATATTCAAAAACAACTTTACTTTTTACTTCTTACTGTTGAAAAGTGCCATAGTGGAGAATACATTCACAATGCACAACAAACCTTATTAAACTCTATCTCCTTCTATTCATGTCTCCCTCTAGTTGCCAATCCTTCTTCAATTCATGTATCTGGAAGTACAGCTTTAGAAATCTCTGGTGCGTGTTATTGGTTTAGCAGCCAGAGAGAAAGGGAGAGAAAGAGACAGAGAGACAGAGAGAGACAGAGACTGAGAGTAGATCCTCATTCCTAGTGTCTTTCTCCAAATTTCCAGGGACCAGTTTCACAGTGAATTAAAATGGTAGCTCCTCTATTACTCAGGTAGATGAGGTAAATGGCTAGGGCAGGTCAGGGAAGGCAAATTTATAGAAAAAAAGGCCCTGGACAGATAAAACTATAAAGATAACTGCAAATATAAATATATATTCTTAACCAAAGCTTCCTGGCTGTTTTCTAAGGAAAAATAGATAAATTTGTGTGCATTGTAAGGTTCCCCACTTTGCAATGGTCTCAATACAAGAATTCATTCTATACTGTTAGAAAAAAGTTACTGGGGTTTCCCTGTGAGCCTTTCTTATATGCACCGTAAATGCTCATGGTATGTTAAAGATCTGTGACATTCTATAAAACTGCTTAAATTATATGTGAATATTTCTACATGTCTTTAGACTAGACCAGAATTTCTCAAAGTCAATACTACTGACAACTCAGGCTGGATGATTCCTTTCCCTTGTTGGAGGTAGGAAAGCTGGCCTGTGTATTGTAGAATCAGTAGTAGCATCTCTGGCTTCTAGTCATTAAATGCTAGTAGGTCCTCCAGTCTTCCCCATGCCAGCTTATGCCAATCACAAATATGTCCAAATATTGCCAAGTGTGCCATAGGGGGAAGGGCTTCACTTCACTGGGAACCAAAGGAATTGGTGCAGATATTTTCTAGGGAAATAATATTATATATCGTATATATACATATGTATACACTTACATGTACATCTATGTTATGTATGTAATCTTTTTGTAACAAGATAAATTCTGTGTTTCTAACTTGTGCAATAACAAAAGCAGATCATGATAAAATAAAGCACCTAAAAGAGCTAAAGCTCATACAATAAATGCACATTTATTTCTAAGATTCATGATTGGCTGATCAGATAAAAACAATCATGAGAAAATGTCATTACAGCAATAGAAATGACACTGATAAAAATGCTATGTAGAACTGAAAAATGCAACTGTCAGGAGTGGGGAACTGGCAGAGTTCAGCAAAAATCTAATTGGAACTATTCTACAGGGAAAACAGAGGGCTACTCAAATTTATTTTTTAATCATTTTGTTGTTTCTGTCTTTCTTCAAGGCAGAATATGCTTAAGCTCATACTGGGATTTTTTTCTGTATAATTCCAGACTGATGGAATGAATCAGAGACTCGCGTAAACTCTCTGGTGAATTCACCATCTGCCTATGCCCTCTGAATATTTCCTATGACTGAACTCACCAAACAAGTGCAGTTGAAGGCATTGCCAAATACAAAGAAACAATGAGAATATAAAATAAAGAGAACATGTAAATATCAAACCTCTTGGTGATTTAGAAGCCCACACTGCAAGTTTGCTTTGGAGGAATTTGTCAGTGCGCCCAAAGAGCTTCCTGTTCCTTTCAGAAGAACTTCATACTGTGATGAAAATCTCCAGTGACACAGTGGCCACTGGTATCAGATTTATCTTCAGCACTAAGAGCTACTAGAATTAAACACCACCACCATAAAACAAACAAACAAACAAAAACAACATCCTAGAGTAGTGCTCCCATTGGTGGAGCTGGCCGGGTCATAAGCAAAGCTTACAGTACACAGGCTGAGAAGTTAAGTCTTAGTCCAGATGCTGACTTTGACAGTGATTTCTAGGACACTTCCCAGTTTTCACTTTGTCCACTTTTCAGCTGCAGAACCTAAATCAAGTACATCTAACAGGCCATTTGTCCATTTACTATCTGCAGAGATTCATGAGAACTCTTCATTCCCCTGTCTCTCCCATCCTTTGTAAAATGTTATATTACAGGCAAGCCTCACTGAAGATCTTTGAGCATTTCCAAAAAGTAATGTTTTTGAGAACTTACAAAGTAATCCAAAGTAGATTTTGATGCATGTCAATCAATTAGCTGGGTTGCAATGAGTGGTGTATACAATTAACTCATATAAGATACATTAAAATTGGAGCAACTAGACAACTGTAATATTTTAAATCTATATAACTGTTATATAGCTTTTAGCTTTTACACATTAAGGTTTGCACTGTTTCTGTCATGTTTGTGTAAGTCAGTGCTGTTCTTAATAAGGAACAAGTCAAAGCCAACCAGGTACTTGTTTCAAATTCTTAACTTTATTCAGATTTTAAAGAAATTGAAGCACATAGATAAACTCTGCTTCAACAGAAAGACATCTTTAGGCTAGGCATGTACAAAATACAGCTCTTGATACATTGGTTCAAACAAGAAAGGAAGAGTTGATACACACAAAATTCTTCATTGCTGCATAGACCAGGGTTGGCAAACTAAGTCTCATGTGCCACAACCAAGCTATCATCTCTTTTGTAAACAGTTTGATTGGAATGCAGCCATGCCTGTTCATCTGCATATTGTCTACAGCTCCTTTGGTGCTTCAGCAGCAGAGTTGAGTAGTTGTGACAGGGACATGGTGCCCTGCAAAATCTAAAATATTTGCTACCTGGCCCTTTGCAGAAAATGATTGCTAACTCCTGGCATAGACCATCAAAAGGAAGGGATGGTAAAAATAATCCATCTTCTTATTTTATGGAGGAAAAAACACTGAGGCCTAGAGGGAGTACACAGCTTGCCCAAAGTCACACAGCTTATTAGCAGCAAAGTAGTTACTAGAAACCAGGTTTCCTGATGTCCTTGGGGAGAAATAGATACTGCCTCCAAGAATTATAACTAAGTTCTGCAGTTATCCAGAGTTCGTATTTCAGCCTATTAGACACGGCAAAGGTTGAGGCTTTTAGATAGATGAGTGAAAAGACAAATCTGTGAACTAAAGCTCCCTTGATTTTTCCTGGAGATTAAATGAGACAATGTACATATGTGTGAAGGCCAGCACCTGAGTCAAGTTAATTTCCTTTTTACTTTCATTTTTCTCCATGAGCAAACTGAAGTCTGACAGGGGCAGTAACCGGCTTTGAGGCCATACAAGCAATGAGAATTAAAGATAGAATTCACTCTTGGAATTTAGGATACCAAGTCCAGTTTTCATTCTGTAATGTCAAATGAGCAACTCAAATACAGACCACTAGAACTTAGCAATCAGTTGTGGTAAATGTGTCTTTGTATCTGTTAGTAAACTATTTTGAAATAATAAGAAAGTAATCATTGTTTCTCCATTGGCCTTCCCCAACTAGAATAAAAGGTTCCAAAACTATCAGATGCAATTCTCCTTCTTAAGTAGTCACCTGCAGCTGCTTATTAAGGGTCTTAACTGGGAGTATGAAAAATAGTCTCCCTCTTGCACTGCAATGTCTTGTGGTAATGAAAGAACAAGAAATAGAGATGTGCCCACATGACCGTCGTTTGCGATGACCATTTGCGTTGCTGTGCTCTGTACTGTTGTAGTTTTTAATCAAAATAAATTATCCTCTCTGAAAACAATAACAAGGTGAAAGTTCAAGAGAAACAGATGACCTAAACAAACAAAGCTAATTCCACATAGAAATAAGAAAGAAATTATTTCTTCCTCCATTCCCATGGTGCTATCCAAGGGTCTTCCCTTCTAATTGAGAATACTTCACTGTGTAACGTTACGCATTTTAGAATGATGGATTGCTTCTCATGAATGTGGACTATGTCTTATATTTGGAAGACAAGAAAAGTAACAAAGATAATACTGCAAATACCCAGTTGAGAGATAATGATGTGCTAAAGTATGTAAAAGTGTAGAGAAGATGCCCTTGCTTAAAGATAGTAACCAAGTAAGAATCTTAAATCCTTTCTAGAACAATATGATGCTGGGGGAGTGATGAAACAAGATACATTAGGGAGATAAAACCCACAAGACTTTTAGTAAGGGACTGAATAGAGATAGCAGAGAGGGAGAGAGAAAAGCTAATGTGGATAAAATGAAGGTTCCTGTGGCCAGGATTCTCACCTGGCCCTGGTTGGGTAGCTCACTACACACATGTGGGCAATGTCTCATTATTGACTCTATATAAAGAACCCTGCCCAATGCTCTGTGCGACATGGTGGCAGAGCAGAGACTGGAGTGGTGGCAGCGCCGAGGACAGAGACTGAGATGGCTGTACAGGTAGAGAGGCCCAGAGGCAGAGACCAGCTTGCTTTGTGTAGACTCGCTCTGAGTGAACAGAATTCTAGTGATTGACCTGCCACCGTGGGAATAAAGTTGGGTATAACCCTTTGTCATGCCAATGGGTTTCAGCCCTAGGCAAGTTCACTATGGATTCAGTGTGACCAAAGAAATGACAGTAAAACGTTCTTGGGGTGAAAGGGTTATACCTAAGTTTATTTCCATGGTGGAAGGTTAATCACTAGACTCCCATCACCTCAGAGCCAGTCTGCACGCAGCAAGCTGGTCTCTGCCTCTTGGCCCGCACAGCTGTCCTCTGGGCCTCTTTACTCGCACAGCTGTCTTCTGGGCCTCTGTCCTCGGTGCTGCCACCACTCCAGCCTCTGCTCTGCTGTCCTGCAGCCTTGCAGCTGTGCCACCGTGTCACCCAGAGCACTGGGCAGAGTTCTTTATATAGAGTCAGTAGCAATGTATTGCCCACATGTCTGTAGTGAGCAAGCCAACCAGGGCTAGGTGAGAATCCTGGCCACAGGACCCTTCATTTTATCCACACCCTTTCACCCCAAGAACGTTCTACTGTCATTTCTTTGGTCACACTGAATCCATAGTGAACTTGCCCAGGGCGGAAATCCACTGGCAAGACAGTTAACAATGACCATATCAGTTTCCTATTGCTGCTGTACAAAATTATCACAGCGTGACTTAAATCTATTACCTTAATAATGTGGAGGTCAGAAGTCCTAAATGGATGTCTGAGCTAAAATCCAGGTGTACAGGGCTGCATTACTTTTGTAGGCTCAAGGAGAGAATTTGTTTCCCTGCATTTTCCACCTTCTAAAATTTGTTCGCATTCCTTGTCTGTGGCTCCATTTCTCTATCTTCAAACCCAGCAATATTGGACCAAGACCTCTCTACTTTTCTCTAATTCTGCCTCTTTTTCATTTTTAAGGATCCTTCTAATTACACTGGGCATGCACAGATAATCTCCATATATGCTGATTAGCAATCTTAATTCTATATTAACTTTCATTCCTTTTTGCTGTGCAATGTAACATATTGATGGATTACAGGGGTTAATACATAGTGATCTGCAGGGGTCATTATTCTGCCTACCACAGTGACTTCTTGAATCCTTCCTTGAATAACTGAGATGTTATTATAGCTTAAATTATACATCTCATACTAAGGAAAATCCAGAGTCCCTACAATGTGCTATAAAGCTTTCTATGTAGTTAAGAACTATTGGAGATAGGCCCAATTGGATTTGAATAGCAGTGGTTTTGCTATTTAATAGTTCTGTAAACTCATAAAAAAATCTCATAGTCTCTTTTTCCCCACCTGAAAACATGGAAACCAGTTATATCCAACAAATAGGGTTATGGTACAGATTGAATAAGATAATGGTGATAAACTGCTTAGCACAGTGCCTGACTCAGTAAATGTCAGTTTCTAGTTAGTACTGAATAGAAATACAGGTGAAAGAAAGTTGGAGCTTAATTTTGGACATACTGATATGAGTTGTTTGAAAAGCACCTTTTATGGACTGAATGTGTCCCCCCCCACAACACATAGACATTCATATGTTGAAGGCCTAACTTCCAATGTGATGGCATGTGGAGGTGGGGCGTTTGGAAGTAATTAGGCTTAGATGAAGTCATGAGGGTAGGGTCATCACGATGGGATTAGTGTTCTTACAAGAAGCGGCTGGAGAGTTATCTCTCTCATCTGCCATGTGAGGACACAGGAAGAAGGCAGCCATCTGCAAGCCAGCCAGGAGTAAGGCTCTCAACAGAACCTAATCATGTTGGCACCGTGATCTTCAACTTCCCAGCCTGCAGAACTGTAAGACATACATGTCTGTTGTTTAAGCCACCCAGGCTTTGGTATATCTTTGTAGCAGCCTGAGCATTCATCCTTGAGAATTAGCATCCAAATCACATTTATCTCCCTAGTCCATTCTTCCTACTCTCCCTAAGGACCATTTCATACTTTCTCTTCTCTCCTCAAACTGTTAAACCTCCTTACCTTTGTTCACACTCTGCAAAATACTTAGTCAGAAATCCCCAAAACTCCCATTTCTTCATCTGCTTACCTGCCTGTACCTGTGGTCTTATATTCTACCTTCTTTCTTGTTGCTGTGGATGACTATTCATGCCCCTGACTAAGCCTAAAGCCTCCCCCACTTGTGCACTAGATTCCATCCCTTATTGTCTCCACAAGCAATTTCCCCCTCTCAGTTGCATCTTCAAGCCTCATGGATCATTACCTTCAGCACTCCAACATTTCAATATTGCCCCATGATAAACAAAAAAGCTCTCTTGACCACATTTTTCCCTTCAACTGCTGCCCCACTTTGTCCTTCACTTTATAGCAAAGCTCCTTGAAATAGCTCTTGACATTCCTTATCTGAATTTTATCTCTTCTTTTTTCTTGAACTATCCAAATAAAGTTTTTACCTCACCACTCCACTGAAGCTGCTCTTATCCTAGATTGCCAAATGACATTCATTTTGCTAGACCCAGTGATAATTTCTACTTCATCTTATTTGACCCATCAGCTGATCACTTCTAACTCAGAAATACTCTCCCCATCCGACTTCTAGGACAACACACTCATTTTGTTTTCTCTCCATTTTTGGCCAGATTTTGTGGGTCTCCTTTGCTGGTTCTCCCTCATATTCTTTTTTCTGAATATTGGAATACTCCAGGTTTCAATCCTTGTATCATTGTACTTTCCAGTCTACTTTCACTCACAAAGTGTTTTTATCAAGTCACATATTAGACATCTATGTGCTGATGACTCACAGATTTATATCTATAGTCAGAACTGAATGGCACAGGCTCATATCCAAATGCCTAATCAACATCACCACGTGGAGATGTAACAAGTATCTTAAAATCAATGTATCCCAAATAGCTTCTGACAATATCCTGTGTTACTCCCACTGTCTTTGCTATCTCAGTGAACAGCAACCCCACTTTTTCTTTTGCTTAGGTGAAAAACCTTGGAATCAGCTTTGATATCACCCTTTCTTTCCAAATACACATTCAATATACCAGCAATCCTGTGGATTCTAACTTCAAAATATATCCAGAATCCTACAACTTCTCACTGTCTCCACTCCTACCCCTCTTATATCCCACTAAATCATATGATACCCTCCCCTGAAAATCTCCTCAATGCTTCCCCATCTCGCTATGAATAAAATCCAAAAAGCAATGTCTCAGGGTTTCTATATCTGTGGTGTACTGGCAAATGTTTAACAACTAGTTCTATAGAAAAAAATGTGTGTGTATGTGTGTATGTTAGAACTCTACTGATGGATCAATGACAGGAATAACATTTTCACTCAATCAGATGATAGTTTTCAAATACTAGAAGGATGTTTCCACTGTATTGTACTATTCAGTGTAATGCCTACAGTCACAAACCTTTTAATTATCCACATTAACATTTTCTATATCACATTCTTAAGTCTAGAAAATAAAAACAAATAAATCAAGCCCTTATTTGCAGGATTTTCAAGTTTCCATGGTGTAAATAACTCCACCATGCCCGATTTTAAGCCACCAACTTGATATCACTGAATAGACAGATTGTAATAGGTGTTTCTTACACTCCATTATATAGTATTTACATCAGACAGATACAAAAGTTGGAATCATGGTCACAGGTTATAGGATACACGTTCAAGCGTATTCTTCTGGGGAGGAAGTAAGATCCTCCCTGAAAAATGGCAGCAGGACAATAGTTAGAGGTCACGTCCACCATAGAAGGTGTCAGAATTAAGCTAATAAATATCCATGACTTTGAAGGAGAGGCTTGGTCCTTAGAAGTATGAGATTTCTATAACTAGGACTCACTTTTATGTGTCTAAAATGTAATCCCTTTCTGTGTTTTTTTGGAGCCCTTGATAAAGTCTTGTAAAATTTCACAACCCACCCTCAGCTAACACTGTAGGGACTGAAAGGAAAGTCTTTTCCCAAGTTTGTGGGAAAACAGTAAAGGGAAGAATGACAGCTGAGCAATGGAAGCAAGTTAGGAGACGGCTGTATGCAGACAGCAATCTGGAATCAGACCTGGTTGAGACAGAAAACGAGAACAAACTGAATGTGTGGAATATGGACAGATTCCTCTGGGATTTGTAAAGATACATGAGTAGGGAAGCTTGGGAAGGACAAGACTTCTTACTATTGCATATTATAAAGGTTTGGGTTTGAGATGTGGGAGTTTAGAAAAAAAGACTTCCCTGAAGACTGGAGAAGCCAGTTACATAATTGAAATGGAAAAGAAAATGTCACCATATAAAACAAAAAACAAGCAAACAGAAAGGAATCCACTATTATCTACATAGATGCTGAAAAGACATTTGATTTAAAATCCATTACAGATATATATAAAAAAAATCTAACTCTGGTTAAAATAAAAATTTATGCATGTAGCCTTAACATGAGAAACAAAGTGGATCCAAGTGAGGTAAAATTAACATGCAGGACAGAAAGTGATTATAACATGGGTCTCTTCATGTAAGCAAAAATAAACCTGTGTCTCTGCATCTTTAAAATAAATAAATTTAGAAGGGTTAGGTTATCTTTGAAGCAACCAGTAAATCAACAAATAATAGCTATAAAATTTCCAAAAGTAAAATTTGGCAATTAAAAAATAGTGTGGGAATATGAATTGGTGCAGCAAATATAGAAAACAGTATGGAGGGTTCTCAAAAAATTAAAAACAGAAATATCATATTAAAAAAATGATATTGTGGGAAGATCTCCATGGAGGACAAAGATCTCAGAAACTACAAAAGATTAATAAAAGGAAAAGGAAGATATAAATCTCTCTTGCTCTCTATATGTATGTTTTATATAAATATATATATAAATGTTTTATAAATACATAAATGTTTTATATAAATATATATATTCAACTATATATAAATATTTAAGTTTCTGTTCACAAAAATATGTAATAATAAATTAAAGATAAACAAATTGCAAAACACGAAACATGAGAAAGGGCCAATTTTCTTAAATATAAAGAGCTTTTTTAAATAAAGTAAATGAAAAGACTAACAAAACATATCTATAAATGATGTGAAAGACATTTAATAAAGAAATGCCAATGTTTATAAAGATATGAAGTTGATTTCAATCTAATAAGATTTCATACACTACCTTTCAAAATGCCAAATATAAAAAATTTGAAACATCTAGTGTTGGCAAGGATGTGAGAAATTAAGCCCTCCCTCTAACATTTTGTATAAAAGACAGATAATTTGGAAAGCTCTATCAAAAGTGTAAGTGCATATAATCTTTTATCAATGATTCTACTTTTAAAGTTATGCTCAGACATCCTCACAGATGTACAGAAAGTATATCTACAGTGGTGTTACAGTGGCATTATTTATAACCTCAAATACCTAGAAATAACCTATGTCCACCTATGGGAAGTTAGTCAGGCAATTTATAGTATATCCACAAAATTGAATAAAATACTACCAATTAAATGAATGGAGTAGATCTGATATAGATGATCTCAAACTGAATTAAGTATAAGGTGCTATACAGTATCTATAGTGTTTTTCCTTTGCCCAAACTGTGTCCCCTCAAAATTCATATGTTGAAGTCCTAATCATCCATTACCTCAGAATACGACTATTTTTGGAGATAACATCTTTAAAGAAATAATTAAAGTAAAATGAGAACATATGGGTGGGCTCTAATAGAATATCACCATTGTCCTTATAAGAAGAGGGTATTAGGATACAGGAAATGCATGGAGGGAAGTCCATGTGAAGAAACAGCCAAAAGGTGGTCAGTCATCTACAAGCTAGGCAGAGAGGTCTCAGAAGAAACCAACCCAATCAACACCTTGATTTGAACCTATAACCTCCAGAACTGTGAGAAAATAAATTTCTATTTTTTAAGCCACCCAGTCTGTGATATTTTGTTATGACAGCCCTAGCTAACTAAGACAGGTATAATAAATAAGCAGTCTTGAGAAATAACAAGGCTGGGGGTATCACACTCCCTAAATTCAAACAATATTACAAAGCCACAGTAATCAAAACAATTTGGTAGTGGCACAAGAACAGACCCATGGATCAACGGAACAGAATAGAGAGCACAGATATAAAACCACATATATATGGTCAATTAATACATGATAAAGGAGTCATGAATATACAATGGGAAAAAGACAGCCTCTTCAATAACTAGTGTTGGGAAAAATGGACAGCTACATGTAAGAGAATGAAACTGAATTATTGTCTAACAATAGCACACAAAAGTAAACTTGAAATGGATCAAAGACCTGAATGTAAGTCATGAAACCATAAAACTCTTAGATGAAAACATAGGCAAAAGTCTCTTGAACATAAGTACGAGCAATTTTTTCCTGGACAGGTCTCCTTGGGCAAGAGAAACAAAATAAAAAATGAACAAGTAGGACTACATCAAACTAAAAAGCTTCTGTACAGCAAAGGACATCATCAGCAGAACAAAAGGGAAATCTACTGTATGGGAGAAAATATTCATAAACAACTCATCTGATAAAGGGTTAACATTCAAAATATATAGAGAACTCATATACTTCAACACCCAAAAACAAATAATCCAGTTAGAAAATGGGCAGAGGATTTGAACAGACATTTTTCCAGAGAAGAAATCCAGATGGCCAACAGGCACATGGAAAGATGCTCCACATCGTTAATCATCAGGGAAATGCAAATTAAAACCACAATGAGATATCACCTCACACAGGTTCGAATGGCCACCATCCAAAAGACAAGAAATAACAAGTGTTGGTGAGGATGTGGAGAAATGAGAACCCTCCTACACTGCTGGTGGGAATGTAAGCTAGTTCAACCATTGTGGAAAGCAGTATGGAGATTCCTCAAAAAACTAAAAACAGAAATACCATATGACCCACCAATTCCACTTCTAGGGACTTACCCAAAGAAAACAAAATCACCAATCTGAAAAGATACATTCATTCCTATGTTTATTGCAGCATTATTTATGATAGCTAAAATATGGAAAGAACCAAATGTCCATTGATAGATGAATGGATAAAAAGATTTTTTGTACTTGTATACTATACACATGTGTGTGTGAATATATATATGTGTGTGTGTGTGTATATACATGTATATATATATATATATATATATATGTGCCTGTATAAGTGGGGAAGTGTGAGCATGGGAAATTTCTGGAAGAGTTCACAGTAAACTGTTGGAGACAGTAAAGATAGAGTTCTGTTGCAGAAGGATGATTAATTTTTTATTGTTTGCCATTTTTACCATGTGTATATCTTGTTTTAATAAATTTTTTTAAATCAGTACACTATTAAAAATTAAAGCTCATAAACAGATTATTGTCAATAGAAGAAATATAAAGAATCACTGAATATTTGAAAGAAAAAACTAAACTTACTAATAATAAAGGGTACACATAAAAACATTACCATATTTTGCCCATCAAAGTGGCAATTTTTAAAATACCAATACAAAGTGAATGTAGGGTGTAGTGATGAAAATCTTGGGCTTTGTGATGAAAAAATCCAGAGATCTGCTAATGTCTAGCTGAGAAAGTTACTTGCTGAGCCTTAGTTTCCTCATCTGTAAATAAGGATAAAAGTACCTAACTCATAGAGTTATTTTGAGTAATAAATGAAATCAAATATGTATACTGACTGGCTCACAGTAAAACATTAAAAAATATTAACAATGTCATCTTGTGTTGATAATGGTGTAGAGAAATCGGTAACTTTTGAATACTGCTGGTAAGAGTGTGAGTTCACAGAATCTTTCTAGAGAGCAACTGGTAACATTTTTCAAGACCTTAACTCAGTAATTTCACTTATGATAACTTATAAGGGAATAACCAGAGACAGGCACAAAGATTTATGCACAATATTGCTAATAACAGCATTATTTATAAGCACAAGGACATGAGGACAATCTGAATGCCTGCAGATGAGACTGGTCAAATAAGATAAGACACACGTATATAATCAAATTCTATGTAGGTATTTTAAATCATATGTTCAAAGCATATTTCAAGGCATGGGGAAATTATAAAAAATAATGTAAATTACCAAAGGTAGATTACAAAATTCCACATCCACCATGTTTTGTTTAAAAACAATAAAGATACAAAAGAAAACGTTAGCACTGGCTATCTTCTGGTGGTAGAACTATGGGTAATTTTTAGTTCTTTTACTGTATTTTTTCAATTCTTCCTGAAAAGAATATATATTACAATTTTGTCATGATTGCAATTTTTAAAACCTGGTATTTAATAAAACAGACAGAGGAAAGCTGAACACATGATGAGTGTTTACCTTGGGTTTTCACAAACTGAACACACCCTGTGGTACTTGCCCCGAGAATCAGATGTAACCAGATGCCTTGACTCTGCCCCGAGGTCTCTCTCCTCACTCACCACCCCAACACTCCGCCAGGAGTTACCATTTTTCTGACTTTCCGGAGCTTATATTAATTTTGCCTGTTTTTGCAGTTTAGACGAATGGAATCATACAGCATCTACTTTGTTTGCCCAACTATTTAAATTTGATTTTTTTTAATGTTCCAATACTGTAAATGAAAAACTCCAACTTGAATATGGCAATTTACCCTTCTTCTACAATGCAGCGCCCTTTGTAAATGAGTAGCCCGCCCTACAGCTATTCTATCTGAAATTTCATTACTGTGTAGATTTTAGTTAACACCTCCAGAGCACTGTAAGCTGATAAATTAAAACAATAAAAATAATAATGGTAATAGTAATAATTAGTAAACCAAAAAGTGTTAAAGATGAAAAAGACATCTGTGGATATTACACTTGTGGATTAAAGTCTAAGTGAAAATAAACTGGTTGAGAATAGAGTAAATTAATATATTTTATTTAATAACTACCCTTTGCACACACCAATTATATCCTAGGCATTTATATGTGCTGTCTCATTATTTAACCTTCACAATAAGCCTGTGAAGTAGATGTTATTATTACCACAGTACAGATACATTTAATCTTGGCTCTCCTTTTGGTTTCCCATGGGACCTTAAGTCATGCTTGGTTATATCTCTTTCTGAGGCATAAAAGAAGGCCACTGTGGCATATGCAGGCAAACTGAATGCAATGCGGCTTATGCACCCAATATCTATATTCTATGAGTCCTCTGGCACCAAACTTCTCAATTATAGAATAAGCTAAATATTATTATCCTCAGTTCAAAAATAAGCAAACTGAGGTTTAGAAAGTACAAGTCACTTCCCAAGGTCACATATCTGGGAAGTGATAGAGTCAGGATTCAAACCTAAATATCCCTGACTCCACAGCCTGAGAGGGAGATAGATATAGAGATATAAAGATATAGAGGAGAGTCTCTCCCCGGGTAAGGGAAACAAAAGCAAAAATGAACAAGTGGGACTATATCAAGTTGAAAAGCTTCTGTACAGCAAAGGACACCATCAGTAGAACAAAAAGACATCCTACAGTATGGGAGAATATATTCATAAATGACATATCCGATAAGGGGTTGACATCCAAAATATATAAAGAACTCATGCCCCTCAACAAACAAAAAGCAAATAATCCAATTCAGAAATGGGCAGAGGACACGAATAGACACTTCTCCAAAGAAGAAATTCAGATGGCCAACAGGTACATGAAAAGATGCTCCACATCGCTAATCATCAGAGAAATGCAAATTAAAACCACAATGAGATATCACCTCACACCAGTAAGGATGGCCAACATCCAAAACACAAACAACAACAAATGTTGGCGAGGATGTGGAGAAAAGGGAACCCTCCTACACTGCTGGTGGGAATGCAAATTAGTTCAACCATTGTGGAAAGCAGTATGGAGGTTCCTCAAAAAACTCAAAATAGAAATACCATTTGACCCAGGAATCCCACTCCTAGGAATTTACCCTAAGAATGCAGCAGCCCAGTTTGAAAAAGACATATGCACCCCTAAGTTTATCGGAACACTATTTACAATAGCCAAGAAATGGAAGCAACCTAAGTATCCATCAGTAGATGAATGGATAAAGAAGAAGTGGTACATATACACAATGGAATATTATTCAGTCATAAAAAGAAAACAAATCCAGACATTTTCAACAACATGGATGGAGCTAGAGGGTATTATGCTTAGTGAAATAAGCCAGGTGGACAAAGACAAGTACCAAATTATTTCACTCATCTGTGGAGCATAAGAACAAAGAAAAAACTGAAGGAAGAAAACAGCAGCAGATTCACAGAACTCAAGAATGGATTAACAGTTACCAAAGGGAAAGCGATTGGGGAAGATGGGTGGGAAGGGAGGGATAAGGGGGAAAAAGAGGTATTATGATTAGCACACATAATGTAGCTTGGGGAAGGCTGTACAACACAGAGAAGACAAGTAGTGATTCTATAGCATCTCACTATGCTGATGGACAGTGACTGTAATGGGGTATGTGGTGGGGGGACTTAATTAAGGGGGCAGTTTAATAACCATAATATTGTACATGTAATTGTAGATTAGGGATACCAAAATTTTTAAAAATTAAAAAAAAAGATATAGAGGAGAGATATGGAGATATACATATAAACATAATTCTAAATGCTAAAAATGTGAAGCCTACAAGGACCTGGAAAGGTAAAGAGAAAGAAAAAAGGGTAAAGGAACCCAAACAAAGGGAAGAGCATGTGAAAGGGCACGGAGGCACAAAAGTACCTTCTGAGTTCGGAGGGTAACAGGGAGACTTGGGAGGCAGAGTAGAATAGTGTGTCCTGGACTCACTTCTAGGCTCTGTCACTTACCAACATCACCTTAGAGAAACTGCTTAACCACTTTGAGCCTTGGTTTTCCTATATGTAATATAATAATAATAATAGTATGTGCCTCTGAGATTTGTTGTGAGCTACGGATATTGGCTGCATATTAGAATCCACTAGTGACCATTTAAAAAAAATACCTATGCTATTGCCTCTGGCCCAGATAGCCTGGTTTAATTGCTCTAGGGTGGCTTCTCCTTACTATTCTGAAATAAAGTTCATAAACTACCTACATATATAAAAAGTCATTACAATTCATTAAATATAAAATAAAGGAGACTTTTAGAAAAGTAACTTAAGGAGGTATTCCAATATGTAAATGTTCCGGCATGACCACACTAGAAAATAAAACACGACATGACAACATTTCCAAAATGGCCCTTTGGACAAATATGGCTATCAATGACAGCAACAGTCATGGGTAACTTGTGTGCGCTAAATCTACTTTTCCATTCACAGAGCTCATCTGACTTGATGTATCAGTATCATTTGGTCCAGTTGATCACCCACTTATCCTTCAAATACATTCTTCACTTGGCTTTCTGGACACTTCATCACTTGGAATGTCATCTACCTCTGGCTATTTCTTCGCAGTTTCCTCTGCTGATTACTCCTCATCTCCCAGAACTGTAAATGTCAGTTTCCTGCAGTGCAGTCTTAGACCTCTTCTCTCTGTATCCTCACTCCCTAGGTGATTTCATTCTGCCTCAGTATATTATTGACTCCCACATTTGTATCTCCAGTCTTCCATCTCTCCTGTTACTTCAGACGAAAGCCTTGAAACCATCCAATCATCATGCAGTAGTTAAAATTATGCACCCGGTGGCTGACTGTCTGTGTTTGAGTTCTGGGTTCACTACTTATTAGCTGCATGGCATAGGCAAGTTACTTATCATTTCTTTACTCCAATTAGGAAGTATTGAGTGTCCATATTTCAGGCACTGTTCCCTCATCTTTTCTGAAAACTAAATGAATTGATAGTTACAAAAACCTTTACTAGTGCTGGATACATAAGTGTAATATGAATTATGTATTATAATCACCTTTACCATTATTATACCCCAAATCCAACTAGTCAGCACATTCTGTAGGCTTTCCTTCAAAATACTTTTAGAACGGGCTTACTTCTCACCACCTCTAGCATTACGACTCTAGCCCACATCATTATTGCTCACCTGGATTATTGAAATAGACTCTTAACTGATGTACCCGCCATCACCCCTATCTACAATTTACTCTGCCCACAACTTCCAGAATGATCTGTGTAAAATTCATCACATCATTCCTCACACAAAACTAGCAATGGTTCTTACCTCAAATAGCCACAACCTGTTCCCTCACTTTCCCTATTTTTTCTCAAATATCACCTTTTCAGTGAAGTCTTCTTTGACTATTTAAAACATTATTCCCTTAGCACCTTCTGACCCCTAACTTTATGCATTATTTCCATTCTCCATTGTATTTATTGCCATGTGACATAGTATATATATATATATTTTAAATTAAGGTATCATTGATATACACTTTTATGAAGATTTCACATGAAAACATTGTTGTTGCTACATTCACCCCTATTATCAAGTCCCTCCCCACACCCCATTGAAGTCACTGTCCATCAGCATAGTAAGATGCTATAGAATGAGGGTATAGGAATTTACCTAGGAAAATAATACAAGATTTCCAAATTTCGAAGATAGATCCTGCTGGATTTGGTATAGTGTTTATTTTGGAGAGAAGCAAGACCAGGCACATGGGACCACTGAAGAGAGTTGCTATAATCTTAGTAAAGAAAATATGAAGACCAGAACTGTGTCAGTATCAGGTGTGATGCAGAGCTGAGATGGGATTTGAGAAATATCAAGAATGTTGCATCACTATGACTGAATGAATATGGGAATGAGGAGAAAGAAGGGAAAGGGTGATGATAAAAGTCCAGGCTTGGGTAATTACATGGGTGGTATTGTCATTTCGTGAGGCTGAAATGCAGAAGAACAAATTTAGGAATTGAGAGCAATGCATTTATTTTTGATATACTGAATTTGAAATGCCTGTGGGATCACTCAGCAGAGATATCCAGAAAACAATTTCATTACTACAAAATGTGTTTATGTAACACTTAATTTCTATCATAGATCAATAGTCAGTATTACTGGCACTGGAGGGAGAATACAGAATTAGAAGATCAACATTTTACACTCCCTGAGGGAATACTGAATTCAAGTAAGGGTCATTAACAGATCCTAGAATCTGAGGTGAAAGGTTGATAGACATCTGAACTTTCTTATGGTGCCCACATGTCACCTCTCAGATTATATTCGGGTCAAAAAGGGGGAAATGTAATTTTATAGTAGAGGAATCAGACTATGACCCCTTTAACCTTAGCAAGTCTAACAGCGGGAAAACCAAATAGTATATGCCTTTTGACATGCTATGTGAGAGCCAGATGCGTGCGCTGCTTGAGAGAGAATCTGCTGTAAGGACTGTAGTGGGCTGACAGATTTTAGGTGCCGTACTTTCAGGATCCAACAAAATGTTCATGAGCAGGCCACATGCTCACCCTTGGCTGCTTCCAGGGTGATCGCAGCAGGAGTAGTAGACTCATGTCATTTCAGCACACTGTGAAATTTCTATAAAGGGCAATCTTTGCCCTGTGGTTCCCTGTTGCCCTGATCTGGCCCAGATACTTTCAGAGTTGTGCTGCAGTCTGAGGGTCTTCCTACCCAATTCTCCTTTTCCCTTTTCTCCTTTCAGAAAAGTCAGTTGTGTCCTGGGGTCTGAAGTTCTCTCAACCTACTCTTGCTCCCTCCCTCTCTATCCTTTACAGTCCTTTCCCCAATAAATGTTTTGTGCTTCTAATTCTTCCTTGGTGTCTGCTTCACAGAGGACCAGAAATGAGATGTGATGCAGTAGGAGGTATTCTTTCTGAAAATGCTTATAACTGGAATCCCATCAAGCTTTGCGTTGAACTAGCAGTTTATAGAACCTACAGCAGATGTAGGAACAAGGTAAATGACAGCATGAGTAAACAATCAGACAAATCCAGAAGGTGGGACATTTTTTCCAGTGGCATGAAAAGAAAGATAGAGAGTATTCCAGACTTAGTCTTGAAAGATAAAGAACTAAATGCAATGCATAGTCCTTGATGAGATGTATGTTTCAACAAACCAGCTGTATAAAAGATTTCAGGCTAATTTAAATGTGTACTGGATATTAGAAGATATTAAGGAATAATTATTACTTTTGTTAGCTGTTTTAATAGTACTATGGAATATGGAAAATCTTATTTTTTAGAGACAGATGCTAATAAATTAGGGCACAAAATAATAAAATGTCTATAATGTTCTTTAAAATACCTTATAATATAAAAATATAGAGGAATCAAGTATGGAAAAAAGCTCTCTAGGGATATTATCCCTAAAGTAAGAGGAAAGTAAAGATGCCAAGTTGCACCACCACTATTTAGCTTTCCTTTGGAAGTTGTAGCTAATAAGATAATACTAAGTATGGTAACAGCAACAGCATACCCTTTATAGTGCTTACTATAAAGTACTACAGGTATCAGGCACGGTTCTAAGCATTTTACATAAACTAACACGTTTGATCTTCAAAACCACCTTATCAGGTAGGTACCTGTATCTCAATTTTACAGAAAGCTGAGGTAAAGAGATGTAATTTAACTAGCTCAGTGAAGTACAGCATGTAAATGGTGAAGCCACATTCAATCACATGCACTTTGATTCCAATAAACAAATAAATGCATACATATATGTGTTAGATAAGTAGGTGATGATGCCAGTAACGATAGTATACAGAGGTAGATATAAATAATTATTTGCAGATCGCATTTTTATACAACTAGAGAAACTAGCAGACTCACCATACATCGTTTTAAAACTAATTGGAGGTTCACTAAGGTAAAAAGGGAGCACATTTACTATTATAAACAACAAAATATATTTAGGAATAATTTAAGTTAAAATTTATATTTCCTATAAATGCAATTTATATTTTTCAACTAATTCCCATCAAAATACCATTTAAAAATAAACTGGAAAACTGATTCAAAGATATACCTGGAGCAATAGGTGATAATGACTAAGAGAATTTTGATAAAGAGTAATGAGGCAGACTGGTCCTAACATATATCAATGGCATTATAAAATGGCAAAGGCACAGAGGAATAGCTGAAAGGAACACATTACAGAGTCTGGATTTAGACTCAAGAAAATGTTATTTAGTACATTATAAGGTAGCATTTAAAATCAATAGGAAAAGTGTCAATTATTCAGTTAAGTGCATTGTGATTAAGATCAATCAAATGCTTTCATCTAAAATCTCAAACCAAAGATGAAATACGAAAAATATTGTGATTTAAGCACCAATTATCTTTAGGTAAAAAGAATATTTCTAAACATATAATGAAAGCTAAAAAGGATTAAGAACGCTAAGAGAGCTAAATATAAAATATAAGCTCTGTAAGGAAAAAAAAAGAGTAAAATGGGTCAAGATATAAATAAACAAAATGGGACAGTATTCATCATACCAAAAGTAAATAAAAGGTTAATATCCCCCATATACAGAATATCTTTTCTACTAAAGCATGACTACCTTCATAGAAAAATTGCAAGAAAAATACCAAAAATAAATGGACACTAAATGTGAAAATAGCTTAAAATTCTAAGGTAATTGAACATAATTCCTCATTTATCTAATAAAGTTGAGCACCTTATTGTAAACACGTGCTGATTCCTCTATTTGGGAAGCTCTCCCCCTAGACCTTCACTTGGCTGGCTCTTTGTCACGATCAAATGTGATCCGGCAAGCCGCTTCTAAATATACACCTGAAGGAAATGAAATCACTACCTCAAAGAGATATCTGCACCCCTATGTTCACTGCAGCATTATTCACAATAGCCAAGATATGGAAATCAACCTAAGAGTCCACTGACAGATAAATGGACAAAGAAAATGTTGTACACATATACAGTGAAAGATTATTCAGCTGTAAAAGAGAAGGAAATCCTGCCATTTGTGACAAAGATGAACCTAGAAGACACTATGCTAGTGAAATAAGTCAGACAGAGAAGGACAGATACACACATAAATGTATGATCTCATTTATATGTGCAATCTGAAAAGGTCAAATTCATAGAAACAGAAAGTAGAAGGGTGTTTCTAGGGGCTGGGGGCAGGGGGAAGGAATGGGGAGATACTGGTCAAAGGTCACAAACTTCCAGTTATAGTATGAATAACTTCTAGGGTTCTAATGTACATCATAGTGACTGTAGTTAATAATTCCGAATCATATACTTGAAATTTGCTAAGTAAATCTTAAATGTTCTCACCAAAAAAAAGGTGACTATGTGAGCTGATGGATGTGCCAATTAATTTCAATGCAGTAATCATTTTACAATGTATATGCATAGTAAATCATCACGTTGTACACCTTAAAATATCACATTGTACAATCTAAATATATACATTTCTTGTTAATTATACCCTAATAAACCTGGAAAAAATCAAATATCTTTTCATTGAATCATTCCATCATCAAAATACTAATTTACATATCTCTCCCACAACATACTACCTAACATCCTGCATAGTCACCATTACTATATTAGCTTATCTCACTCATGTAGCTGTTTTATGTTTTTGTCTTCTGACGTTTCCCTAGGGCAGATGAGAGTCCTTCCAGCTTTAGGAGTGGGTGGCGAGAGTGGATAGGAAACAGAAATAGAAATATGAAAACTAGGGCAAGCAGATGGGGTAGGATGTGCCCAAATGGCTACTAGATGCGGGGCACCCACAGGACCAAGGCATTGGGGTCACTCTGCAAAGGAAACACTTTCCTAAAATGAGTAAAATATTAGAGAAAGGGTATATTTTCAGACAGTATATGTCAATATTGTTAAACATTAGCTTTCCTCTTCTAATTTAGCCAAGTATTTGTTATCTAAGCAACAATTCCAAACATTTTGGGGGAATTTTTAGCAATATCTACAAAATCAGACCTACATGGCATATTAGGAAACAAAAGATTTCATAATTGTATATGAGATCATGTGGCAGCATTTTGCAATTTAAATAAAAAAAGTGTCTGAGTGATAAATAGACATCTAGAGCTTTTGTCTGATGGAGCTAGAATAAAATGTGAAACTTTTCCATGGAAACCTTTGGGGGCATGGGAGTGGGGTGGGTGATTTCACTATGTTAGCAAATGGAAATGCACTGGAGTGATGACTAATGTTATTTTCTGTGTTCCTGGGAGATAACACAATTGCATTCTAGCAGCTTTTAATGAGTTTTTGCTTGTGATACAGTGGGTACATTTGCATGTCAACTAACAGAGACCAAAAATATATTTCATGTCATCACTGTAGGAGAAGAAATTGTTTCTGTGCTGTATAAAATAGGAGGAAAGTAGGTTCCTGCACTGTCTTCCACATTAAAGAGAAATAATTGACTTCAGTTAGCATGTCCTGACACAATCTAAGAAGGAAGAAGTGAGGCCAGTGGCTCCCATTTTACAGCTCTGTTTTTTTCCCCTAGGTACATCTGAAGCTAAGAATGATGATTGAGATATATTTTGTGAACTTATGGCAAGAAAAAATGATAAACAATTTGAATTTAGTGCTCTTTCTTCATATCTATATTGAAACACATGGAAATTCTGCCCTCGTTTGTTTCAAATGATGATTTTGAAAGTTACCATGTACCTTTCCTTTACGACAGCTTTTTAGAGTTTCATTAGTGATTAACAGAAAT
This sequence comes from Phataginus tricuspis, assembly GCA_029783875.1. Lineage (NCBI taxonomy): Eukaryota > Metazoa > Chordata > Mammalia > Pholidota > Manidae > Phataginus > Phataginus tricuspis. The sequence continues at coordinate 118,544,513 of JAQQAC010016209.1, read as the reverse complement.
TTTGGCCTCAGCTATAAAAGCTTAAAAGGAAGAAGAGTATGGCTCTGTTAAGAGTAAACACTTAAGTTACAATTGCAAAGTCAATAAGAAAAAGTAAAAGATTTATATGGCATTCTGTAAGTCTTTGCAATAGCCTTAGACATACAAGTCCCCAAACTACTTTTGAATACTAATCTCGGTAAACTTTCTAAATAAAAGGCACAAGGTCATCACAATTTGAATATAAACCTGATTATTTGTTAATACTCTGCAATGGCATAGAATTCAGAATAAGACAGGCTTTTAGATTTAATCTAACAGGATTAAATTACTGAAGCATCACAAGGTCTTTTAGTTGCTGTTTTCTTCCACCTGTCTGATGATCTTACAGCAGAGATCCCAAGGTAACTGCTAAAGTGAGACTCTGGTATATTCTGAGAAGATATCTGTGTCATTTTCTGGTTTTCTCTTCAAATATTAAACATGTCCAGCAATGCATTTCAGCTACACAGTCGATTTGAGTCGTTTACACATTTGGTCCTAACAATCAAGTAGTCCTTGCTTCAGATAAAGACAGTACTTCTGAAAAAATATTCTGATGACTTATAATAAATAGAATCACATATTATATTGAACCAGGGAAATACTCAACTTCAAGGAACTTTCTTTAAAGTGAACCATTATTAATCTGTTTGTTTACATATTTAATTTTAATTTGCACTCAAGTTCATTAGGTTTTCCCAAAACAGGACTTCTGTAGAATGTTTCAAATAGCCTTCTGTCCTCCAACTTAGTAATTATGCTTGATGATTATGTTTAGCAATTCTGTCACTGCCCTGATTGAACTTTACCATGCCTGTGCCTCTTCCCCACCTGGGATCCCCTGCATCACTATCATCCAGGAGATAAGGCCAGATCTCTAAGATCTTTCCTGATGTGCTGCCTGCACACCTTTCTGGCCCTGCTTCTTGCCACTTTCTTGAAACTACACACACTCCAGACATATCAAGTTACTGCCCAATTCTTATATACTCTTGGGTGGATTTTTTCATGCCTCTCTTCTTCTGCACAAATTTCCTCTCTTGCTTAGAAAGCCAACTCAAAAGTCATCTCCTCAGCGAAAACTTTCCTAACCAAATATCCACCCACACCCTGCATTGGGGAGTACTAGCTCTTCTTCCTTTTAACCTTACTAAAAATGTCATTTTTACTACATTTCTCACATTGTACTTTTAAGTCTGCCTCCCCAAACAAATGTATACACCTTAAATTTCAGGCAAGAAATATATCTTAGCATCCTTTTACCTGTTTATGTGGCTGGTACACAACTGACACCACGTAGGGACTTATTGACTGATGGACTGAATGAGTGAACACTCTTAATCCATTTTAATCATAAGAGTAGGTGGCTGGGGACAAGTGAGGGACTGACTGTGGAAATTTATGGGTGTAATTGGTTTTTATTTATCTGGCCAAATCAAGAGACAGAAAAAGAAAAGTAGAGTATCTTGGAAGAAAAGAAAGAGTGCACTCATGAATTTGCAAATGATATGCTCCCTGACTCCACAATAACTTCCTCACCATACACCCAGGCCTATTTTGGGGATCTAGAGTACAGATACCTTAAATCAAAAGTTTTCTCAACTTGCCACCAAATTTCTAGCACCATCTCTCTCCATTTTTGTCTCTGCTCCAGGATTTGTCTCCCTTCAGGATTAACATCATCCTCTGCATTTTCAGAGCACTTTAAGATAGGTCTGCTATCTTATTGCCCACATTCACCCATATATTTAAAAACTGCTGTCTCTTCAGTCACCCCATGAGTCTGGGACCCTCTTGAAGGCAGGGATTTTTAAAAATCTCCTTCATAGTGCCCAGGGCAGGGTATTAATATCCAATGTTGTCACACAGATGTTTAATTGCAATCAATAGTGTGATATAGTTAGTATGCTGATTAAGTTTTGTTAAACTCACTTGTGACAGACCCCACTCTGCTGTGTTATCAAGCAGGACAATGAGAGACTGTATTGATGAAGGTGAACTGTGGCTATACGGCCTACAATGGACCAGCCTAATTACAAAGACCAACAATGCGGAACTCTCTTTTGAGGGCAAGTATATGTACACAGAATAATAATGTATTTGGACATGTTCATGGCACTCAGTAAACCTACACATCATATTCCTCTGGCCAGAATGATTTGTACAGCGGTGAGCACATCATCTAGGCTGACACAATCAAATGAATCTTAAAACATTTGCTAGGAATCCTTAAATGCTTTTGCTCTTTCCCAGTAGATAGAAATCTTGGGGTATATAGACCTGGAACTGCTGGAAATTAGCTTAAAACCACCTGCTAATAGGGTCAGTACAGAAGAATGTAGTTAAGTGGTGGGAGAGATCCTGAAGACACCATTTAATTTTATCCCACCACAACAGAATTGAGATATATCCCTTAATTGTTTGCTTACTTGAACCCGTAAGTCCCCATATTTGCTTAAATTTGAGAGATTTCAGTCATTTCCAGGAAAGTGAGTCTTAACCTACAAAATGAAAATAATTATAATATTAGCTATCATTGAATGTCTTCATATGTAACGTACTATGCTACATATTTTTCTTTTACTATCTCATTTAATACTAACAACCCTATGAGTCAAGTTATAGTCTCCCTGTTTTAAAGATGAACAAATAATTTTATAAATGTTGTTGCTGCTCATAATAATAGTGGTTATCAACTTATTGAGCTGTAGAGTTTTTAGGCATCATACTAGGATATTATAGATAAATATATATAGCATATGTTGGTCAGATGACCAAAATATATTTTTTATATATATTTGGTCTTTGTCCACAGTTCCTTGCTCTCAGTTCCAAAACCCTAGGAATTTCCTGAGTAATAACAGCAATAGCAGTGGGAGTACATTTTGTTGTAAAATTTGGTCTTATCCTCAGTTCCTGAAATTGCTTCAGGGCCATAAAGGTGAAATAGATGTCTTACTATGCAAAACAAGCCTCTTTCTACTACAACTGGGTTTATGTTAATGACTTTTGTAAAGTATATAAGGATGGAGGCTAGTTGCCAGGGAACCAACTATAAACAGATGGTTGGAAATTTCAGTCCCACCCCTGCCCCCATTTCCCAGGGCAGGGAGAATGGCTGAAGGTTGAATTGATTGCCAATGACTAAAGATTTCATCAGTCATGCCTGTGTAGTGAAGTCACCATAGGAACCCAAAAGGATGGGGTTTGAGGAGCTTTGGGGTTGGAGAACACATGGAGATTTTCGGAGAGTGGCACCTGGAGAGGGCATGGAAGCCATGCACCGTTCCCACATACCTTACCTTATGCGTCTCTTCCCTCTGGCTGCTCCTTCATTATATCCTTTTGTCATAAACTAGTAATCCAGTAAGGAAAATGTTTCTCTGAGTTCTGTGAGCCACTCTAGCAAATTAATTGAACCCAGAGAGGGGATCATAGGAGCCTCCAAGCTGTAGCTGGCTGGTCAGAAGCACAGGCAATAGCCTGGGCTGTGACTAGCATCTGGAGTTGGGGAGGGCAGTTATGAAGGACTGAGCCCACAACCTATGGAAAATGACACTAGAATTCAGTAGAATTGTAGGACCCCTAGCTGGTGTCCCATAGAATTGCTTTTTGGTGTGGAGAACCCCTCTACACATTGAAAGTTGGCTTGTAGGACACCTATTATATATATATTATATATGTTTCATTATCACCCAACTCACTGATGTAGGAATTACCATTAGTCTCAAGAAAATGGAAACTCAGAAAGAATAAATGACTTGTCCAAGATCACATAAGTAGTTACAGATGGAAAACTGAAATAATGTCTTATTGTCCTTTGTTTGAAGGGCATATTCATATTCAAGAGAGCTGGATTCCATTCCTGTATCCAGCTCTTATTAATTTTGCAAGTCACTTTATTTCTCTGAGCCCTACTTTCTCCACAATAAAATGAGGATAACTCAATGCATTCTGTACCTTCCAGAGATGTTATGAGGTTAAAATGGGGCAGTAGATATAAAAATAAAGCACAATGCCCTATATAAATGTACATTGCTGTGATTATTATAATTTAATAATAAAAATGAGTCCCACAATCAGGTAATTAAATGTATCACAGCAAGAATTATCTCTTAATAATGACATTTATTATTGTTTAGATATCTTAATTATACAGCTAGAATTTCAGCGTCAAAAATCAGATTTCACATATTTTTCTTCCACATGCCATGTTGTTGATTAATAGGGGACTCCCATTCTATCACTGCATTTTAGCAATGTCTACACATTTAAACTAGTTTTATTCAATCTGTCACTGAAGGAGGCTAAACCATATCTCTTGGTGTCAATTTTTTTCACTTTTAAAATGTTTATTGCATTGGATCAAAGATGGGGGCATGAGAGGTGAGACAGAGGCGTCCTCCTAAAACCACATATGATATGAAAATAGAACTAATACTACTACTCTTGAAAGAACAACAGTAAAGAGGACTGCAACAAACCCCATACACCTGAAGACAAGAGAAGCCCTCACGGAAAAGGGTAATGTACTAAAGCTGTCGTCCTGTGGGATCCAAGCCTTTCCCCCACCCCAGCTCACAGGCAGGAGGAAGAGGAATGGAGCAGGGAGGGAGTGGAGATATAGGACTGCTGAATACCTAACTCTGGAGATCTGCTCTGGGAGCACAAACCTACACTTCATGGTGCTTTCATGATACTCTCGTAATTAGGGGGTTGGAAAGCTAAGACAGGCAGAATCCCTGGAGAGACTAAGATTCCAGCTGCTTGTGGAAAGCAGGGATCCATACCCAGCTGCTCTGGGACAAAAGAAAGGTGGGCAGTCTGAGAGACTTACTAACAAAGAAGCCCTTAGCAAGAGGGCTGCTAAAGGGGCAAGGATTGCACAGAGCTTACTGCTCAGGAGAGAGGACAGGTAGACAAAATTGTCAGGGTGCACTCTGCCCAGCAGATTGGGAGCTTTCACAGTCTTCAGGTGCTCCAGATCCCTGGCTGCCTACACAGCTCCAAGAACCCCTTCTGTGACAGGCAGACTAGTGTGCCTTTCTCCTGGCTAGCCCCACTGGGCTTGCAAACCGGGAAACTCTACAGTGGCATTAGGCCAGCCAGAGGGAAAATCTGTCTACAGCAACTAAAAATGCAAAGCACAGAGGCTTATACCTGTGTGCTCAGCCCACTGGTTCAGGCAGTGGAGACAGGCATAGCAGCCAGGAAGCAGGAAACAGCTCTTTCCTCCCCTGAGGCACCAATACCACTCCCCTGCAATCCACGACATTGCTTCAGGGGCTGAGAAGCTCCAGAGAGTAGAGCTTCTGGGCACTAGAGAGCGCCATACAGGAATACGAAATGCCAAAGGAACCTGGTCCAGAGTAAAATTATGAATACAACTCCTGAGAAAGATTTAAATGATAAGGACCTCATGAATCTCCCTGAAAGGGAGTTCAAAATAAAAATCATTAACATTCTCATGGAGGTACAGAAAGATATTCAAGAACACAGGAATGAATTCTGGTCAGAGATCCAATCATTGAAGAGCACAGTGGACAGTATTAAAAGCAGATTGGATAAGGTGGAGGAGACAATAAATGAAATAGAAACTAGAGAAGAGAAACACAGAAGCTGAGGCACAGAGAGAAAAAGGATCTCTAAGAATGAAAGAATATTGAGAGAACTGTGTGACCAATCCAAATGGAACAATATTCGCATTATAGGGGTACCAGAAGAAGAAGAGAGAGAAAAAGGGGTAAAAGTGTCTTTGAGGAGGTCATTGCTGAAAACTTCCCCAATCTGGGGAAGGAGATAGTCTCTCAGGCCATGGAGGTGTGCAGATCTCCCAACACAAGGGACCCAAGGAAGACAACACCAAGACATATAGTGATTAAAATGGCAAAGATGAAGGATAAAGACAGACTATTAAAAGCAGCTGGAGAGAGAAAAAAGATCACATACAAAGGAAAATCCATCAGGCTATCTTCAGACTTCTCAGCAGAAACTTTCAGGCCAGAAGGGAGTGGCATGACATATTTAATGCAATGAAGCAGAAGGGCCTTGAACCAAGATTACTTTATCTGGCAAGATTATCATTTAAATTTGAAGGAGGGATTAAACAATTCCCAGATAACCAAAAGCTGAGAGAATTTGACTCCCACAAATCATCTCTACAGTGTATTTTGGAGGGATTGTTATAGATGGAAGTGTTCATACGGTTTAATAGCTGTCACCAGAGGTAATAAAACCACAGTAAAGAAAATAGAACAGCGAATTACTAAGAAAATGCAAAGTTAAATTAACTATCCCCAAAGTCAATCAAGGGATAGACAAACAGTACAGAATATGATACCTAATATATAAAGAATGGAGGAGGAAGAAAAAGGAGGAAGGAAACAAACAAACAAACAAAAAAGAACCTTCAGATTCTGTTTGTAATAGCATATTAAGTGAGTTGTTAGACTTTTAGATACCAGGGAAGTTAATCTTGAACCTTTGGTAACCACAAATCTGAAGCCTGCAATGCCAATAAGTACATACCTATCCATAATCACCCTAAATGTAAATGGACTGAATGCACCAGTCAAAAGACATAGAGTCACTGAATGGATAAAAAAACAAGACCCATCTATATGCTGCCTTCAAGAGACTCACTTTAAACCCAAAGACATACACAGACTAAAAGTGAAAGGATGGAAAAAGATATTTCATGCAACTAATAGGGAGAAAAAAGCAGGAGTTGCAGTACTTATATCAGACAAAATAGACTTCAAAACAAAGAAAATCACAAGAGATGAAGAAGGACATTACATAATGATAAAAGGGTCAATTCAACAAGAAGATATAACCATTACAAATATCTAGGCACCCAACACAGGAGCTCCTACATATGTGAAACAAATACTAACAGAATTAAAGGGGGAAATAGAATGCAATGCATTCATTCTAGGAGACTTCAACACACCACTCACTCTGAAGGACAGATCAACCAGACAGAAAATATGTAAGGAGACAGAGGCACTGAACAACACATTAGAACAGATGGACCTAACAGACACATACAGAACTCTACACCCAAATGCAGCAGAATACACATTCTTCTCAACTGCACATAGAACATTTTCAAGAATAGATCATAGGCCCCAAAAAGACCTTCAGTAAATTAAAAAAGATTGCAATTGTACAAACGAGCTTCTCAGACCACAAAGGTATGAAACTAGAAATGAATTACACACAAAAAATGAAAAATCCCACAAACACATGGAGGCTTAATAACATGCTCCTAAATAATCGATGGATCAATAACCAAATAAAAACAGAGATCAAGCAATATATGGAGCCAAATGACAACAATAATTCAACACTGCAAAATCTGTGGGACGCAGCGAAGGCTGTGCTAACAGGAAAGTATATTGCAGTACAGGCCTACCTCAGGAAAGAAGAACAATCCCAAAGGAACAGTCTAAACTCACAATTAACGAAACTAGAAAAAGAAGAACAAATGAGACCCAAAGTCAGTAGAAGGAGGGACATAATAAAGATTAGAGCATAAATAAATAAAATCGAGAAGAATAAAACAATAGAAAGGATCAACAAAAGCAAGAGCTGGTTCTTCGAGAAAATAAACAAAATACATAAACCCCTAGCCAGACTTCTCAAGAAAAAAGAGAGTCTACTCACATAAACAGAATCAGAAATGAGAAAGTAAAAACCACCACGGACACCACAGAAATACAAAGAATTATGAGAGAATACTATGAAAAATTATATGCTGACAAACTGGATAACCTAGAAGAAATGGACAACTTTCCAGAAAAATACAACCTTCCATGACTGGCCCAGGATGAAACAGAGAACCTTAACAGACCAATTACCAGCAATTAAATTGAATCAGTAATCAAAAAACACCCAAGAACAAAATGCCCGCACCAGGTGGCTTTACTGCTGAATTTTATCAGACATTTAGATAAGACATAATACTCATTCTCCTTAAATTTTTCCAAGGAGTAGAAGAAGAGGGAATACTTACAAACTCATTCTATGAGGCCAGCATCACTCTAATACAAAACTGGGCAAAGACACCACAAAAAAAGAAAACTACAGACCAATATCCCTGATGAACATAGATGCAAAAATACTCAACAAAATATTTGCAAACCGAATTCAAAAGTACATTAAAAGGATCATCCATCATGATCAAGTAGGATTCATCCCAGGGATGCAAGGATGGTACAACACTCGAAAATCCATCAACATCATCCACCACATGACCAAAAAGGACAAAAACCATATGATCATCTCCATAGATGCTGAAAAAGCATTTGACAAAATTCAACATCCATTCATGATAAAACCTCTCAACAAAATGGGTATAGAGGGCAAGTACCTCAACATAATAAAGGCCAAATATGACAAACCCACAGCCAACATTATATTTAACAGCAAGAAGCTGAAAGATTTTCCTTTAAGATCAGGAACAAGACAAGGATGCCCACTCTCCCCACTTTTATTCTACATAGTTCTGGAGGTTGTAGCCACAGCAATCAGACAACACGAGGAAATAAAAGGCATCCAGATTGGCAGGGAAGAAGTTAAACTGTCCCTGTTTGCAGATGACATGATATTGTACATAAAAAACCCTAAAGAATCTACCCCAAAACTACTAGATCTAATATCTGAATTCAGCAAAGTTGCGGGATACAAAAGTAATGTGCAGAAATCTATCGTATTCCTATACACTAACAATGACCTATCAGAGAGAGAAATCAGGAAAACAATTCCATTCAAAGCTGCATCAAAAAGAATAAAATACCTAGGAGTAAACCTAACCAAGGAAGTGAAAGACCTATACTCTGAAAACTACAAGACACTCATGAGAGAAATTAAAGAAGATACCACTAAATGGAAACACATCCCGTGCTCATGGATAGGATGAATTAATATTGTCAAAATGGTCATCCTGCCTAAAGTAATCTACAGATTCAATGCAATTCCTATCAAAATATCAACAGCATTTTTTAACGAACTAGAGAAAATCATTCTAAAATTCATATGGAACAACAAAAGACCCCGAATAGCCAAAGCAATCCTGAGAAGGAAGAATAAAGCTGGGGGGATTATGCTCCCCTACTTCAAGCTGTAGTACAAAGCCACAGTACTCAAGACAATTTGGTACTGGCACAAGAACAGACCCATAGACCAATGGAACAGACTATAGAGCCCTGATATAGACCCAACCATATAAGGCCAATTAATATATGATAAAGGAGCCATGGACATATAATGGGGAAATGACAGCCTCTTCAAAAGCTGGTGTTGGCAAAATGGGACAGCTACATGCAAGAGAATAATACTGGATTATTGTTTAACTCCATACACAAAAGTAAACTCAAAATGGATCAAGGACTTGAATGTAAGTCATGAAACCATAAAACTCTTCGAAGACAACATAGGCAAAAATATTCTGAATTTAAACATGAGCATCTTCTTGCCGAACAAATCTCCTTGAGCAAGGGAAACAAAAGCAAAAATGAACTCATGGGACTACATCAAGCTAAAGTTTCTGTACGGCAAAGGACACCATCAACGAACAAAAAGGCATCCTACAGTATGGGAGAATATATTTGTAAATGACATATCCAACAAGGGGTTAACATCCAAAATATATAAAGAACTTACATGCGTCCACACACAAAGCAAATAACCGTATTAAAAAATGGGCAGAAGATTTGAAGAGAGAGTTCTCCAAAGGAGAAATTCAGATGGCCAACAGACACATGAAAAGATGTTCCACATCACTAATCATCAGGGAAATGCAAATTAAAACCACAATGAGATATCACCTCACACCAGTAAGGATGGCCAGCATCGAAAAGACTAAGAACAACAAATGCTGGTGAGGATGCGGAGAAAGGGGAACCCTCCTTCGCTGCTGGTGGGAAAGTAAGCTAGTTCAACCATTGTGGAAAGCAATATGGAGGTTCCTCAGAAAACTAAAAATACAAATACCATTTGACCAGGGAATCCCACTCCTTGGAATTTACCCAAAGAATACAACTTCTCAGATTCAAAAAGACTTATGCACCCCCATATTTATTGCAGCACTTTTTACAGTAGCCAAGATATGGAAGCAACCTAAGTGTCCATCAGTAGATGAATGGATTAAGACGATGCGGTACATATATACAATGGAATACTATTCAGCCTTAAGAAGAAAACAAATCCTGCCATTTGCAACAACATGGACAGAGCTGGATGATATTACGCTCAGTGAAATAAGCCAGGCGAAGAAAGACAAGTGCCAAATGATTTCCCTCATTTGTGGAGTATAACAATGAAGCAAAATTGAAGGAACAAAATAGCAGCAGACTCCCAGACTCCAAGAAGTGACTAGTGGTTACCAAAGGGGAGGGTATTGGGAGGGCGGGTGGGGAGGGTGGGAGAAGGGGATTGAGGGTATTATGTTTAGTACACATGGTGTGGGAGAATCAGGGGAAAAACAGTGTAGCAGAGAGAAGGCAAACAGTGAATCTGTGGCATCTTACTACACTGATGGACAGTGACTGCATTGGGGTATGGGTGGGGACTTGATAATAGGGGTAAATGTAGTAACCACATTGTTTTTCATGTGAAAATTTCATAAGCGTGTATATCAATAACACCTTAATAAAAAAATGTAAAATAATAAAAATAAAAAATAAAAATAAATAAATAAAATAAAATAGCAAGTGACATGGCCAAGGCTAGGATATAGGCATTGGGAGGAAATGGGGAGTGACTGCTCAAGAGTAAGAGGTCTTTTGGAGATGAAGAAAATGTTCTAAAATTGATTGTAGTGATGGTTACCCAACTCTAAAACATTGTTTACTTTAAATGGGTGAACTGTATGGAGTGTGAATTATATCTCAATAGAGCTGTCTTTAAAGAAAACATTCAGTGTATAAATAAATCTTAAGATCCTTTTAACAACAAAAAAAATGTTTATTGCACAATTTTCTTAGGATCATTGCAGCCCACCAGGACAGAATCTACTGTAGTCCAGAAGCAAGGACACTATAAAGGAAATCTCAAAATCTCAAGCCTGTGCTCACTTATATCACTTAAAAACTGTGATCTTGATCAAAGTACCAGTAAAATATTGGTCTGTATTTATACTTTCAAATATGAAAATCAAGGATAGTACCTACTGAGTAGAACTCAGCAAAAGGGCTAGAGGAAAAATAAGTATAGTAGCCATGACTATGACCTAAAGAAATAATAAAAGCAGTTGAAATCCCACAGGAGACAGATCCATTCTGCTCAGAATCCTGTGCCTGCCTGCAATTCTAATGGGCAGGCCTAAAACGTGGACAACTCTCAGCTTTATAAGATGGAATGCTGAATCCTGGCTACAGTGAAGATGGAACAGTAATGGTCTCGCTATAGGAATCGTCAGCTGGACAGCTGCCTTCCCCTGAGGACAAACCATGAGTCATAGAGGAGGGGTACTGGAGGAAAGGGCATCGTCATATACCCCCATCTTCTCCTGTCCCTCCTGTCAAGTCCCTCTCTCCTTGGTTTAGGGCAGAAAAGCCTCAGGGAGGTCAATGGGAACATGGCAAACCAAATGGGAAAGAGAGAAGGAGTTCAATTTCCTATGGAGTAAGTGAGAAGGTTACAGGAATCCAAGCTATTAGGATGATTCCTCTGGAAATGGGCCTTAATTCCACCCACTATTCACATAGTTCACTTCCTCACCTCCACACCAAGTCTTTGTTCAAATGTCACCTCCAGGAGGCCTACCCTGACCATCCTGTTTGAAACTGCAACTTTCTTCTCTGTACCTACCCTACTCCATATCCCTTTTACCCGGTTTCATTTTTTTCTTTTCCATAGTACTTATCACGTGGTAATATACTGTATAATTTACTTACTAAGTTTGTTTTCTTCCTGTCCCCCTCTCCCGGTGAGGGCAAATATACTGTCATCTGCACTGTTCACTAATCTGTTTGTTCACTGATGCATCACAACTGTCTAGTCATGAGGAACAGAAAAGTAGTTCCTGACACCCGGGAGCCGGCCTCACAGGCATAGCTAGGCCTTGGCGTTCTATTGAACACAATTTCACAGAACATCAACGTCAAACAAGGCCATTGTCAGACTCAATGGATCAGGACAAAAAAAAGACCACTCTGTAATCATATCTGAATACATACAGAACATGAACATTGTCCAAATCACAAAAACAACCAAACAGCCCCCTCTCGTAGCTAATGTGAGTGAATGCTGCTCCTTCACCAATTACTGCTTTATCCTTGCTTTAGTTTTCCCTCTCTAAGATGTATTGAGATACCCAATCGTAAAACTGACTCTGCTTCCTGAAAGCATACAACCCAGAGCAAAGCCCTGCTTCCTTAAAACATCCCCAAAATCACCTAATAATATAATCCCAGATCCAATCAAAATCCTTACTAAGAAAGATCCTTAGTACACATTCCTCCTCCTTGCTGCAATGAGCAAGAAACACAAGTGGTTCAACTAAGGTATGTTTCTGATGGCCTCTGACTGGAGTGTAGGGGGACACTAACAGTAGTGCATAAAAAATATTCACTGGATGAATACTCTGGACATCCTGCTTAAAAACTAGGGGTCCAAAGTCATGGCTGCTCCAGATGTAGGCAAAGTTTCAACCTCATGCCTTTCTGCACAAAGCAGTGTTAGAGCTCCTGTCTTGCGAATTGCATTTCCTCATCCAGCAAATGCAGCCAGTTAGTGAACAACGACCCTCACCGTTATCTTAGGAGGAGTTTTCAACTTTCCTATAGTTCATAGGTAAATCTGTGAGCCACGATATGTGCTGGTTGATGCCGGACATGAATCAGACACCAGGGAAGCACTGAGCTCTCTTATGGCTAGGATCCTTCAATGCATAAGGAAATGCTGAAGATCATAAACTCAGAAGGACCCAGGCATAGCAAAATGGGTGGAGCAGGGGGGATATGGTGTAAAGTTGGTTGCAGTGTTGTTATGTTCGTCTTTCTCAATAATCCCTTTATCCCATTTTTCAAGCATGGATTATTGAAGTTTACAGTTGACAGGGGGCTGATGTGAGGAGAATATTGTATTATATTGTGCTGAAAGATAAACTTTTTATGGCATTTAAAATTGTGTCAAGTATTTACAACTTGAAGTGAATGAGTGAATGGATGGATGAGTGAATAAATAAATGTCTGTATCAAGAGACCATCCTTCTCTAGCATCAACTGTTGGCTTCTCAAACAACAAAAATATGAAGTAGAATCGAGTCAGGCAATGGGTGTCCAAATATGAAACTCTTTTAAGGGTACACGTGATAGCAAAATCTAATATATCACTGGGTCTACACTGAATACTCACCCTCAGTTTTATGTTACTTATTTTTCATTTTTTTCTCGTATTAACTCAGAATTTTAGCTGGGTGATTAAATAAAAATTCCATAAATAGTGTTAAGAACTTCCTTCCAATAATAGATTGACTACTATTGCACAAGAAAGATGACACTGGTTTTCTAAGTTCTTGAGAGGTAAATCTAGGACATTAAGGGAGAACATAGGCAGATTTTGGCTCACCAAAGGGAGAATCTTCTCACAGATCATCAGTCTTAAGCTGATCTAGGCAGCCTTCTGGATATTTTGGTATCCCTTTCCCAGGAAGATATCAACAGAGGCTAGAAGACCAGTTGGCAGGGGTAATGTTGGAGGAGTTCAAACACTAGAAGTGAAGTTGAGGAAGGTGGCATATACTGGTCCCTAATGGGCCTGGACATCTAGGAGACTATGAAAAAAAAAAATGAAAAGTGGCACCACTTGAACAGAAGTGAAGTGATTACATTTTACACTTGACCTCATGCAATTAAGAAGAATGACTTTGAGCAGAACAGTAGTTTTTCAGTTGCTCTGGCAGCTCTCAGGTGTCTAATGGCCAGAAGGTAAAGGCTATTACAATGTCTACTTCACTATGGAGTTAAAAGAAACTTTTAAAAAATGACTCGCCTCTCTAATGTTTTATGCCTGAAAGCACAGCTGCTATTTGACAATTTTCCTCTTTTCTCTTTGATTTTTTTGTACTTCACTTTCAATCACCACTTTAAAGTTAGTTTTAAAATTACAGTATAGTTAATTTACAAAAGCAAAAATACATGAGGAAAAGCAGTCTTCATCTGAGATAAGGAAGTGTGGAATGGTGGGGAGGGTGAGTTGGTGGGGAACAAGACTACAGTTTTTTTGAATGCCTGTATGACGCTAGGCCCTGTGCTAGGCATTTTGCATACATGATGTAATTTTCATGGTAGCCTTGTGAGGTCACTATGCTTAACTCCATCTAACAGAAACATACACTGGAGTCATAATAGTATAGCTCACATTTATGGCATTTTTATTACCTGCCAGACACTATTCTAAGTATTTTGCATGCCTTTTCATTTTTCATTCTCATGGAAACCAGGAGGGTAGGTGCTTTTAATTATTCCATTTAACAGAGGAAGAGACTACAATCCAGAGGGATTTGCAACTTGCCTGTGATTACACCAGCTTGTAAGAAGGAGCGCTAGGATTTCAATGCACATATTTTGATGCCAAAAATCATTGGGCTCTTAAAACCGATGAAATCAGAGGCTTACATACTTTATTCTAATGATTGATGTGTATGTGGAAGAGGAGGTCAGCAGGTGATAGGTGGGATAAAGTGTCGAAATGGGGTCAAAATACAAAGGCAGTGTGTAAGGAAAGACATTCTCAAATATAGCATGATCACCCCAAGGCAAAGAACAGAAACATGTCTGAGTATGAAATGAACACCTTGCATCTGGGTCCAAAATGGACCTGAAAAAACACAGAGCTCCTGGGCAATTGCAGTCTTTCTGATGCCAATGTGAGAACAACAGAAAACTATTGAAGGATACGGTGCAAAGGGTAGATTTGAGGATGAAAAACAGCCTGTGGTGAAGCCAGATGCATTTGTTGCCCAGTGCTAACTGAAGTGGACATCACGAAGGTCGCTGCTCACAGGCTTTGGTAGTGCACAGATTACAAATTATAAGGAAAACCCTGCTCTGTACGTTTGAAAAGCATGTTATCCTGTTCTTACATTGTTCTTTTAATAATGCTTATATAAAATATCCCTAATGTTAACCTAGGTCAAAAATCTTGGAGACTCATTTGGTTTTATAAATTATATAGAAAATTCTATGCAAAGGAATTCTTATAGCAATCACAGCTACAGATGGCAGGGCAGGGCAGGGGTGTTTTAAGAAGCAGTGATGCAGCATATATGCTAGCTGACCAGTGAAGTTTTCCCACAAAGACAACACATCCCTTGGGGATATAAGCTATCTTCAGTTAAACCGCCTGAACCACATGGGGTTCTTGCTCCAGCACCTTCTCCACTGAGAACAAGAGGGACTTCAGTGTATTAAGGCTCCAAGTAGAGCAGTTAAGATGATAAAGGTTTCTACGGCTAAAGTGGTAGGATTCAAGCTGAGCTTTGATGCCCCAGCCCTCAAACAGCAGGAACAGCTGGAGAAAGCAAATCGAAAAGCAAATCGAAATTGCAGGAGCCTTGTTGAACTGCAAATAAGTAGACTCCCTGAGACCAGAAGACAGAAAGCAGGATAAGGTAAGCCACAAAATTGAGTGAGCTACCTTGTCATTATCATCAGAAATAGAAACAGATTGTACTAGATGGAATTTTGACCTCAGGCCACACATTTCTATCTCCAGGACTTGGTTTCATTATCAGTAAAATAATAATAACACCTCTCCTATATTGGATTATAGTCAGGTTCAAATAAAAATGCGTGTTAAAACCCTCTAAAAATTGTAAAGTGTGTTAATATGCTAATGAAAACACTTGATCCTTGTATTTTTGGTCCACTGATTTCTTCTCATAGTTGTTAGCAGTCTTTTTTTCTTCTTCTTTAAGTAGTAATATTTATAGAAATGCTGCCATTCTTAAGATTATTTTATTAATGTTTGAGTGCCCCTAAATTCAGTAGGGGAGTGGTTAAATTTGTAGTTGGAGAATCACTTGGTGAAAGTTCTGTCCTTGAATGCCACGAGAGGGTAAGGCAAGAGCTGAAGTACAGAGCAGGTGGAGATACCCAGGTGGACAACCCTGTTGCTGACTGAGAAAATGAGAGAAGGCAGTGAAAGAACCCAGGATGCCTATGAAGGGACCAGTGCAATGGAGTTAGGGGAGGTGGTTCTAATTCACCAAATATTAGATATGAATACTATTATATCAAATCTGGAATTTGTTCTGCCTAACGTAGAGGGAGGAAAGCTAAGGTCTATGAGAAGCTATAGGTCAAAAACATGACATTTTCTAACGTGTTGTCTTATGTGGGATAGATTAAAAGAGGAAAAAACAGAGGAGACTGCAGGAACATTTAAGAGATTATTTTAATAGCCTAGGTATGAAGTAATATAGACAAGATGGTATGATCAAGAGAGACTTCGAAGGAAACTTAACAGGACTTGGTGACTAGTTCAAGTGAAGAGAACAAGATTAACTTCCAGGTTACAATGACAAACAGAGGTGTTGGGAGGCACATCTAACCAGAGGATAACGATGGTATGTTTAGGTTTAGCCACGTTCAGTTTTAGGTAGTGGAAGAACACTGTGGTGGAGTTGATATATAGAGCTGGAACACTGGGAAGAGTTCAGAACTGAAAGGAGAGATTTAGTCGTTTTTAAAGGTGCAGAAGTAAATGTCACAGGACAAGTGAGATCTCCAGGAGAGTTACACTGTCTTTTTTTCATCGGCCCTCCAGCACCTGCTATAGTTCCCCCAGGACAGAGTAGATGACTAACCGAAATGGGGTTTTTCTTGAACAAGAATAGAATGAAGAAAGAAGAAGGCTTGGGACCCAGTGGGAATTTGGATACTCTGAGAATATCTGTGTCTACTTATTCCTGTTTTTATTTCCAATCTTCCCATTCGGCACTCTGAGAGTATCCAAATTCCTATTTAGGGGCAGCCAGGAGGAAGTAAATCTTGAGAAGGGTTTGTCCACAAAGAGACACAGAAGAGAGGACTCTCACAAAAGCCAAGCTTTTTAAACAGGGTCATATACGAATGCCCTGGCACCACCACATTTTAAGGTTTGCTCCATGGAATTAGCCATAGGGTAGCAGGTGACTGAATTGGCTGTACCAGAATATTTTGTCTCAGGGCTTTATTTAGCAAGCCAGTGAAGGGTCCATGAACTTCTCTAGGCTATTACTGATCAGGTTAACTTTCCTGGCTGTTCTCCACACTGATAAACCCCTGTCACCTCTCCAAAAAAACCTCAGGTAGATTTTCAAGGTTTATAGAAGTAATTTTAGAGTTTCAATACAGCCAATAAATAGCCTAAGTGAATAGATGAAGAAAGTTGTTCTTAAGAGTTTAACTCTGTAAAGCCAAAAGCAGAAAATTGGCTGAATATTTTGTTAATTAATTCATTTACAAGAATGAAAATATGTTGTGCCATTTTTTTAAGCATCATTATATTAGGAATGTTAGATAGAAGGATAGACATGAGCAACCGGGCAAGGGGAAGACAAGGTTCAAAGAGAAAGCTGCCCAAACTCTGCCCTTGTAGGGGTCCCACGTGAAGACAACAAAGGCTTTGCAGGGAGAGAACTTCCTTCCCAACCTGATCCCAATGTGGACACAATCGAGTGGAACCAAGAACTGCTCCAATCACACCTCAGCTTGGGAAAGGACATGCACCCTGAGAGGGATGGCTGTATAGATGGACCTGGAAACCAAATGACCTCGGCTGGTCAGTGTCAGAGGTGCCTTCTAGCCAGAGTGCAACACACAGGCCTTCCGCCTAACACAACCTGGGCCTTCGTCTACCTTGACCATGGCCTGCTCCTCCTTTAGAGGGCATTCAAATAAACTTAGCCTCTGGTTTGCTAAAAAAAAAAAAAAAACATGACATTTTCATAGAGCACTATAAAAAGCCCGATAAATCTGGAGTTCTCAATCCATTCACAACTGAGCCCAGAAACTTAGAATGCCCTCCATAGTTTTTAAAAACTATGACTGAATTAAAAAAAAATTAAATCAGTGCAGCTCTGGTCACCAGACAGAAACTGGTTCTTCCATTATAATTGCAATATTTCTGTGGGGATGCCGCATATTTACCTCTCTCAAGTCAACCATGACCAATGAAGTGTGTCCAGAGGGTTAAGTCAAAATGATTGCACCTGATCTTCATGTGCGTGGGAAGAGCTTCCCCAGACAAAACAGCTAGGCCAACAAAAGCAGAAAATAAAATAGAAGCATGTAAAGTCAAAAAGTTACAGTATCCATAGTATTCTTGATTAACTCCAAAGGGGACTCCTGTCAGAAACAAATCAATTCAGGTAACATGTTTATAAGAGCAGGTGGCATCCCAGGTGAGATTTTAAATATATTTTTGGATGGTTTTAATGGCAAAAATGTGGACACAGGTAAGATACCATGCAAATCAGAAATAATATTTTCATTTTTTATTATTTACTGCATTATTAAACGTTGCCTTGATTTCAAATCTTGCCAACATTCTACTCTTTGTTGGCATGCTGTGGAAACAGCATTAAGAAATTTATTCCTTATAGTCAGTGATCCTGTAACATCTTTTTATGTTGACAGACAGTAACTGCACTGGTGGGGGTGAGGATTTAATCATATGGGTAACTGTTGAACCACTGTGTTGTATATTTGAAACCAATATAAGATTGCATATCAATGATACTTCAATGAAAAAAATTATTCTCTCAAACTACCCCTCTTGCTCTAAAATTCTAATGTGCTACATTGCGTTCATTCTTTCAAGCATACCAAGTTGACCTATTTAGCAAGTTTTACAGACCTGTGATCACTAAAATAAATCCAGAGCCTCTGAATTTATGGAAAAAAATATCCAGCATTAAATGGCTGTTCCTGGAAATTCAGATCAGTTAGAAAGGTGCTTAAGCAAACTAAGTAGCAAAACATTCTTTGATTTTTAATTCTTTTGTCTCCCTTTAACCAGAATTATTTGTCTACACTATACAGATAATAAACAGTTTCAAAGATAGAGTTTATAATAATGGTTCTTTGATGAAGACAACTGTATGCTAAACAAATATTAACCTTGTGGTCTTATACTTATCATAACAACTTTTTTAATGAAAAAAAGAAATACATCTTATATAAACAGTAAATGCATTTTTTGGCAAATAGAATATCTGATAAATAAAATCTGTGAATTTTATAAAAACTAAATCTAATGACTTACACCACCACTCAGGTTCAAGCCCTCATCATTTACTTGATTACCTGCTGTAACAGTCCCTTAATTTGTCTTTCTGCTTTCACCATCCCCAAGCCCAAACTATTCTATACACTAAAACCAGTTTTATTTCTACATAAGTGACATTATGATCTCCCTGTGCTCAAAAATCAATACATAGTTTCTTATCGTACCAAAAATAAAATTGAAAGTCCTCAATCTGGTCTGTAAAGCCTTGCATGATCTGGCCCTTGGCTAAATCCCTAGTCCTCATTTTCCCCCACTCTCCCCCTCACTCACTTTGATCCTTTAGCACTGGATTTCCTGTTGTTCATTGAATAAGCTAAGCACAGTCCTATTTCAGGGCCTGAGCACTTACTATTCCATCTGCCTGGAATCACCTTCCACTAAGTAACCACATGTTTTCTTCCTGAGTCCTGCTCCAATGTTACACTTTCAGATTTTTCCTAATCCTTCCATATTAAATAGCATCCCTTCTCACCTTCTCGTCCCTTAACTGCTTTATTTCTGTTCATAGTGCTTAGAACCACCTGACATGTTATTTACTTATTTGTTTACTGTCTTTCAATCCTAAAAGGATATAAGCTATATGAAGGCAGGGATTTTTGCCTACCTTGTTCACTGGTATGTCCCCAGTGTTTGGTCCATAGTCATTCAATGAACATGCATTAAACGAATCCATGAAAAATCTTCAACAGGTCGCAGAAGATATCTTATAGTTGAAAAAATACAGTGTCACAGAAGGATTTAAGCAAATAACAAAATAATAGAATGGTATAGATTTAATTTATAAATTGGTTTAAATACATCAAAGATTTAAAGAATCCAAAAATGTAAATAGTCATTATAAATTCTGAAAAGATGTTGTTTGGCATCCATAAGAAGCATTTTAGTGGGGATTGTTACAGCTAGATCCTGGCAAATTTCACCTGCATATCAGACAAGTTAATGGAAGATAGATGGTAGAAAGAATAACTGATTTACCCAAGAAGATGTTACATACTCATTAAAAGAGAAATGTGTTTTCTAAAGGGAAGTCATGTTTAGCTAATTAGATCAATTTATTTGTGAATAACTAATTTGAATGAAAGAGAACAAGCAGATATGCTATATTCATTTTCAGAGTGCATTTATATAAACTTCAACCAGAGTCACTATGAAGCCGAGACGAGTATTTTGCCATGAGTAGAAATCTACCTTACAGACAATAAACAAAGAGTAAGATAAAATTGCTCTGGCCAGAAATGACAAACGGAGATAATCACCCAGGGGTCAGCCTAATCTGACAGTTTTTGTAAGTGATTTGAAGGAAAGAATGCAATTGTCACGAAGCTTCTCTGGAAATAGTGAAATACCAAAGTGACAGAGGCATAAATGCAAGAAAATTACATGAGGCTGTACAAAAATGAAGAAAATTATAGATGAGGGCAAGGAAAAAATACACTACTTTCTTTCAAGCTATGAGTTATATTATTACTATAAGAAGACTTGTGAGTCTTTGGGCCCTGATCCCTAGAACCAAAAATGTCTAGAAAATATTAGGCTTTATTAGAAAATATATTGGAAGAAACCAAAACCCAGTGTTCAACTGATATACAGGAGTGTGGCATGTTCACACCAGGAGCTCTGTGTTATCACATCTCACGCAAGACACAAAAGAGCTGAAGAAAATCCAGAAGGAGGCAACAGAAATGATCAGTGAAAAGGAAGAACTGCCATATGAGAAAAATTCAAAAGATTCTCTTTCTTCAACCTGAAAGATAAAAATACCAAAATCATATCACTGGAGTCTCTAAGATCTGGAAGTGGGGCACAGAAGGGGGATGTGGTAATGCTCACTACATTGTATATCAAAACCAGGGTGGCTTTCTTGAAGCATGAAATAAAATTAATTTTAGGGCAAAGAAAGAGGAATTCTACTATAGATAGCAGATAACAAACCTATTCTCCCATTTGAAGATTTGATGAGTGCCCCAGATATCCCAAGTTATGAAAAGAAAAACTTTTTATTACATATTCCCAACTGGGAATGAAAATACAGAGATAAACAAGACAGAGTCCTTCCTTTCAATGAGCCCCAAGCTGTTGAGGGGAGAAAGATAAGTGAACATATAATGATACTATTACCCTATCAGATGGACCTGCAGATATTTCCTCAATCCATTCATTTCTATTTCTATTTCTATTGCTACTATCCTAGTCTAAGCCACTTCACATTCTTTGTTTAGATCACTTACATGGCTCTTAAGAAAAGACCATCCTCCTTCAACTCTTTCCTCCCTAAATCTACTCTCCTTACCATATCCAGAATAATTTTAAGAATTAAGTCATTCAGGAAAAACTTCTGCCTAAAAGATTTCAATATCATCCCCTCTCTACATGCTGGCCTATAAGGACCTGCCTAGTCTGGGCTCTGGCCCTTCTTTCCAGTCTCATCTCAGTCTACTTCAGCATTCTTTTTGGCCTTTGGCCTTTTCATCCTGTTCCTATAATTTGTCAATCCCTTTACCACCTTGAGGTATTTGTCCACGTTTTGTCCTCTGTCACAGATATTCTTGCTTCTGTTTTTTGATTGGATAGCTCCTTCTTATCCTTCTGAACTCAACTTAAATGTCACCTCTTCAAAGAGCACTTCTCTGCCCACCAGTCTAAACTAGCTGTCCTGCCCCTGTGGGCTTCTATCACACTACTATGTGTCCTTCTTTCATTGCTCTTAATAAAGCTATATGTCTTATATATTTGTAACTGGACCATAAGATACTCTATCTGCCTCATTTGTCTTTGTGTCCCCAGAACCTGGCACATAGTAAGTATGTTATTAATTGGAATGGAAGAAATGAATAAATGAATATGATAACTTCTATAAAAATGATGTAGGACATTTCACCTACTTAGGAGTAAGTATAATTCATGGCATATCTTTAATGTATTCACACATTTTAAGTAATGTTTCACATAAATTAACCTTAAAGGTGGGAATATAGGAGAAGGAGGAAATTGACCATCTTATGAAACTTCATTAACTTAAGAAGTGATGGAGACTGCAAAAAGCTTGGCTAACTCTATGAATACAAAACCAGGATGGGCCATTAATAGAAACTGGGGTGTCTGGAATGACATTCTATCCTCTGAGACTGGTAATAGGAAGAAAGTCATATGCTTAAACATCATTCTCTTAGTTTCCCCATGGGTCTGACCCAAGCAGGAAAAGATATTTTCATGGTATTATACTCTTATTATATTTGCTATATTTCCTTTAAATTTCCCACAATTGCTGCATACCCTTAAATATTTATATCCACAACAAAGAATAAGCTTATTTCAATATAATTGTCAAAAGTCTAATATTTAAAAGATTTCTAGTTCACATCATTGTTTTCAATGACTAGAGTCATGTTAAAATCTTGAAAGTGTTGTTTCAATATTACACAAAAGCAGACAAACCTTCTTCAAAGTCCGAGCCACAGTCTTTCTGAGCTAGGAGAAAGCTCTTACTTCTGTGATCTTTCAGGTTATGTGCATGTTCCTATATTATGAAATACATTTGTTCATTCATTCAGGAAATACTTATTGCCTATTTAATAAATAGACTTTATTCGCCTGCCATATCCATGTCTACCTGGCTAGCTCCAGTGCTGGGCAAACCTTAGAATTCATGTAGTCAGCCTAGCTTTGCAGCCCCTGCCTCTTCGAGAGTGGAGCATGTAATCTTCTTTCCTGCATCTCTAGCTGATAGAATTCCCAACTCAGTGCTTGATACGTATGAAGTGACTGATAACAAAGAATTGACTGAATCAAAGCGGGCCCTCTGAGAAACCTCCCTAGATTTTGATTTCTGCAGCATTGGCTCTATACTTAAACTCTAAAAATTACCTGAAAAACTACTGATGAGCACCGAGCTTCACATTCACCCCTCAGTAATGCAAGTCTAGAAGCAGATTTAATGAATATGGAATACTCACACTGACATTGCAAATTGGGGATTCTGCCAAGAAAACCTTTATGAAGCCTTATAAAACTATTATTCTATCATGGCAAAATTGTTATTCTGAACAGTTCTCTCTTAACCAAGGAAATGTGCTGGACCTAATTAGACTGTGTTATGGCAAATTAAAATGGCAGGAAAACACAGTTTTTAAAGTTCATAATACATATTTGCATGATAGTAGTTAATGGCTCCTAAGGTATTGCTAGAAACATTCAAACACACATTTAATACTTAAAATGACCCAAAACTTGGATTTACATGATAAACTTTAATGGATCCAGTGAGGAAATCAAAATCCTGTAGGTAAACTATGAGCAGTTTTAAAAGTCTCTCATTACATGTTCATTAAAAGGCCAGAAAAGCACTTTAATTACTGAAATGGTGATTTGGATAACCATGTACTTTTTAACAAATACACTGTAATTGTTCAGTTGCCATTATCATTTGTTAAGTTTTAATTCCATAAAAAAATAAAGGATGATTCTCAAAGTATTCTAAAACTACTGAGTACCCCTAGTTTTGGTAAATCAGATGAACAAATTCCAATTCAACACAGAGACTATATGTTATAAAATAAAACCAACGTGTTTTTTTCTCTTTACCATTAAAAAATTAAGTGTATTTTCCTACCTTCAGCAACAGTTTTATCTAAATTAAGGTGACCAGATAATTAGGTATACTGAGATTCAGTGCATTGATGTTATATATAGAGAGAGCTGCTTTTTTATTTAGGTTATGTATCTTTCTTTTAATAATCTCACTTGATTTTCATTATCTTGAATACTTTATCATAGCTGTAAACTGGAGTCTTCATACTTCTCCCCCTCAAGAGCCATTAGTTTTCTTTTTCAAAATATAACAATGCAAAAATCCAGCAAAAACAGCACACTTCATCTTGTATTTTCCATTTTAAGGGTTATTATTCAGAATTCCCTTACTTTGACTAGAATGTACCATCAATCAATTAACCAGGGGAATGAAGTGAAACATCCTACTGTTTTAATTCCACAATGTCTGATTACTTAATATTAAAACACTTTCCAAATCACTGTGAACCAGGGTGCTCAAGTCTACTTAGAGGCATCCTGTTTAGAAACATTAAATATGCAAGAGCTTTATCACATGACATGCATTTTAAAACATTCTACTAGATCAATTCAGAGAACTTCACATCTCTTAATTTCCAGAAGGATTTTTTTTAATTGTGGTAAGATCACATAACACAAAAATTTAAGTGTATAAAACAGTATCATTAAGTATAGACATGATGTTGTACAGCAGATTTCTAGAACATTTTAATCTTGTATAACTGAAATTTTCTATGTGTTGAACCATGAAAACCCCATTTCCCTGACTTTCCAGCCCCTGGCAACCACCTTTGTACTCTGTTTATGTGAATTTGAACTTTTCCTCTGTGAACGGCTAATTTCACTTCACAAAATAACTTTGATCCATCTTTTTAATACAGATTGTACCATACATAGTACTGCTTTTCTGAGTCCACTGACCAAACAATAAGCTAGCCTAGAATTACAACTGTAGACTAGGAAAGATATCACCTTGTAAGATTCATGCTGAGGCTGGTTAAAAATCACTTCTCTGTATAGAAGTTTGAAGCAAATGAAACTCTCTCAGGCTCAAGGAACAGCTCTTTGGTAGAAATAAATTCCTCTGAAGAAATTCCTCTGATGAGCATGCTGATTGGGTGAGAATATCCTGAGACTAAATTCCTAAGTAGCCCTGGTCAGTTTCTCAGAACAAACTATGAATAAGGAAACTGATCATTACCTCATGGAAATTTATCTTCATCCTTTCTTCTCTGACACATTCACACTCTATGTGATGCTTTGTAGGGCACATGGAGGCTTGTCCCCAACCAGCTTCCCATTTTTGTTTTTGGTAACTGTGATTTGAAAACAGTGTCCAAGCAAATGCCTCTGTTTCCTCTTTGGCAATCTCTCAGTGGTCCTTTCCTTCCTGCTACTTCAATCTGTCTTTTACTCTTCTCCCTGCCCTTTCCTCCAGCCCCTGCCTCCTTTCTCATGTGGATAAAAATCGCTTGGATATTTGGAAAGAAATCACCAGCGTTCCAGGTGTAAATGAAATGATCATCTCTGAAGTGAAACTAGGGACAATAGCTCACATGCTCTCATAATATGTCACACAATGGTGACATGCCACACACATGCACTCCTCGTATGCAGCTCATTTCTAACTACAACTACAAAGGTGAGCCCATGTCAGAAAAGACAAATTTTAATGACATGCAAATGAGCAACACTGAAGACACAGGGCCTCTCACAAATATGGAAAACAAGATAAATCAAAAACATTTAATAATGCATAAACATTCTACAGAAATTGATCCAATTATGAATAGCCTGAAAATAAAAGAACATCAGAGAATTAGAATGAAAATGAGAGATGACTTTTAGTATACTGCATTCAAAATTACTTTAGAATAATATAATGTGAAAGATTGGGCTAAATAAATGCTGAGGTCCCTTCCATTCTTTAAATTTTGCAGATGAACTCCTGAGAAGTGATTCACCAATGTTTAAGCTGTATGATCTCGATCAAATGACTTAGTCTCTCCAGACCTTTGGTTCCACATCCATAAATGAGAACTGTTGGGAGAAATGAGTGTGATAAATTCCAATGCCTGACAGGTCATGTCATGGTGTTGGTGACTGAATGGTCAGTTCATAAATAGGAGGAAGGTTTTAATGCTTTAGTAAATTATTGCTTAGTGCACTCAAGGGCAATAGTAATCAATAAATACTTTTTAAAAATAAATGCACTGAAATTATGCCTGCTAGTTGCCTTCTAAACACCAGTGACTTTGCTGGGTTATTGAACTATAAAAGTGGATAAAATATAATCCCAGCCCTTACCTGCCTCATTCACAGGTGTTTTGTGTCCTGATTCAAGTATTTCCTATTTATCTCTCACCTATTTCTTCTTCTGTATACACTTTTAGTTGTCTTAAATCCTTGCTGAAATAAGGTTCAATATAAGTAAATAAGAAGTTATTTACTTTGTATATATATGCACACACACACTCTGTATCCCTTCTTCTTGTAGGACACTTTTAAGGAGCCACGCCCCAAACAATCATAACGCGGTATGATACACACTACAGTCAAGGTACGTGCTGAAGCCCAGAGAAGACATTTAGTTCATTTGGCAGCCGGGGCTTGTCCACTGGAGACTTCCCCAAAGAGGTAACATTTGAATGAAGGCTTGATGAATGAGTAAGTGTTTATCAGGAGGAGCAAGGTATGCTACCACGAGGAAACAAAAACGAAGAGGCAGGAAAATGTCCATGGAATGAAGAATTGTCCCCTGTGGTAAAGCACACGGGGCAGGGCGCCGAAGTGTGGCAGTCTGATGGCTAGGGTGTGGGGAGTTGTGGAGGGAAAGAACACAGAATAAAACCATTAATCAAAGTAAAGCACACCACAGTTCTGAGACAATAAATTCAGAGTCATTTATCTTCAGTCATCATTAGGTATATTCTGGGGGCCTTTCTGTATCCACCTGACATTGTGCACTAAGCAAGTACCTTCTTTATCAAAGTAATTATTTAAAATGCCACATCATTTTGCTGTTTAGGCATGAAACACCCTGATTTCCAGCAAGACTTCAGAGATTTCCAACTGAAATATATTTTCCTGGCTAAACAGATAAAAGTTTTGATTTTTTGACCTCAAATGAACGCATTTTCAAGAAGTCTGGGCATAATTAGAAGCACTTAGGCTCTGAAACCTCTTAGTCAATTAAAGTACAAGTTTCCTCACCACACAGAGATGAGCAAAAAAAATTGTTTGTTTAGTTGGTGCTGCTCAAGCGTTCATTTTTATTTTTAAATCAAAATGATCTTTCAGCCCCTCAAATGTCCAGGTCCAGCTCAATCACAGAAGTATAGCATATGTTGCCTTTTCTTTTCTGTATTTGTTAATGACCATCTAGCCCAAATTTTTCCCACAAAGGTATCACAAATCATAAGGTGGTGCTTACTGCCTGCTCTTCAGCCTTATGTTATCAGTGGCCTGCATGCTGACTTCACAACCAAGAGAATGGCTCATCTCTAGTAGCCTACATTTAAAGTGAAATTCGAACTTATGTCAGGAGAATTTCTGGCTCACCTGCCAGACTAAAGAAATTGCCTGCCAAAATAACGACCATCATAGTACCCAGTAAAACTTCTGGGCTCTGAATGACCAATAAGAGTGATGTGGAATCCAACTGGACCCCTCTCACATTTAGCCAAATCTATATAGGAACAAATGGGTCATTCTTCAGTAAAGAATGACATATGAGTAAATATCATGGAGCTATGTAACCAGACAACTAGTGGTGATTTAATTCCTCCCTGTATGAACATAAGTCACTTAACCTACCTATGTCTCATTTTTCTCATCTGTAAAATGGATATAATGATATGTTTGGGGAGGATTTTATAACCCTTGTTTAAAATCCTTGTTTTATAAAATGAGGAAAGCACTTAGCACTATGCCTTGCACTTAGTGCTGTCATGATAGCCATTATTGCTATTATTTCTCTAGCATAACTTTACAGAAACACAAGAAACAAGGCCACTAGAATTACTTAAAAATTACTGAGCCACAATAAACTAAGGTATTTTTAACATTATTTATTTCAATAAGCATTTACTCTGAGTTCACAAGTGCTGGGATCTATGGTAAAGACAAATGATGCAGACAATCTCTAGTCCCAAAGAGCTTACAATCTAAGGGTAAGTAGAGACACCTGCATAAACAATTTGATACAACATTGTCTGTGAAGGCTGCTACAGTAGATATGGAGAGGGAGTTATAGGAATTTAGAAGCCACAGGGCTTAATTCTGATGACATGTAAGGTGTGACTTTGGAAGAAATATTTATTGAAAACCTTCTCTGGGCCAGGTTCTGTACTAGGCACTAGTTACACACAGCTAAAACATGACAGACATGATCACTGCCATCATTTGGATTTATATTAGAACAAATAATGCAAGAGGACTTGATTTGGTGATAAGGGGGAGATAAACTCAGTTTTAAATATTCTGGGTTTGAACTTACTATGGACTATTTAGGCACAGATACCTATTTTCCACATAGCATGATGGAGGTGGAACTCAAAAGAAAGCTAAAGACTGGAATCTCCTCGATAGCAGGGACTTTGCCATATTGACCACTGTATCCCTAGTTTGGCACATAGTAGGCATCTGGACAGTATTTGTTGAATGAATTAATACTAAAATACAAAGACACTATTATTATTATTTCTTTACAGTGACCTGACAAGATAACCAGAAACAAAACCACCAGAATTGGCCCTGTTGAAATCCTGAGATTTAATGAGATTGTTGGGGTATTCAATACTTTGTGTATGCAAGTATAATATAACTACTATTGGATTTGCATTTTTCTGCATTAATGCTAGGCATTTATAGAAAATCATTTAAATCTATTTTATTTACTTAACTAACATTTCATTAATAACATCTTTTGCCAAGCACTATGCTAACTACTGGGAATGTAATGACAAACAAGTTATTGGTCTGTCTTCAAGAAGCTTGCATTTTCAAATGACATCCCTGACATCAAGGACAGGGCGGCAGGTGAATGTAATCAAAATATACAAAGAGGGAATAACAACAAACAGTAGTATGTCTTACTAGAATTATTATATTGTTGATTATTTCTAAGCACTGTGACAAATAGATTTTCAATTAACAAATAAAAAAATCATCCAAAATCCTCAAAAATTCAAAAAATAATCAATCTAATTTCCCCATCCTGAAATCTAGATATAATCAAAGAGCATATTCAAATATGTGTTGGTAGAACTGCAGGGAGGGCTGCTTTGCATACATCAGAACACAGATTTCTTTTCCATGGATAATCAAGATTCATCACAATGAGCTTAAGGTAATAGACCAAGTCTTTAAGTAAAGGTAAGAGCGCTGACTAATGAGAATAATGAAGTGATCTTACATTTTTGCAGGAGAACCTGGTAAAGATGTGTAAATAATGAAAATGAGAAGCGTCCAGCCTACAAAGTGACCATTACTCATAAAGTGGCAAAAATAAACTATTGTTTCCATTTTAACAGCAAATTCCTGCTCAGTTATTTAGGGACAGGGATAGAATGTAGAAAATTGTCACTTTTTATCAATTCAATGAAATGGATTAAAATTTTGACTGCACAAGATTTTTAGGTAGTTGGCCTTGAGAAACAAGGTCCCATAAATATTATGATGATCTGATACAGTCTAACAGAAATTAAAACAACACTTCATGATACTGTTTTCTAGAAATTTGTGAGAAACAGTTATTATTTACTGGTATTTTGGGATATAAATGTTTTTGTCTATCATGGGATCTAACACACCTGAATACCAGGCTCAATACAGCACTTAGATTATGAGGCATACATATATATACATAACATACACATGCACAAGCACACACACCCTGATGAATAGTGTGACCAACTTGACCCAACTTGCTGGGACGTCCTGGTTTTAAAGTTAAAAGTTCCATGTCCCAGGAAACTCCTTTAGTCCTCAGATAACTGGGACAGTCAGTTACTCACCCCTGGAATATATCAATTTTGGAAATTGCAAAGTTACAAAGTTAAAACTTCAGCATGCTTTTGAAGTAAAAACTGAACAAAGAAGTACTATGGAGAGCTCACAAAATGCTCATGTGCTCATCTTCATTCTCTCCTTGAGTGTCCAAGATTTCAGGATTACTGGATGAGCAACCCCTTCATGCTGGTTCACTTTCTTTGGGGAACACATCAGAAGAGATTGCAAAAAAATGTTTGCCAAAGATCACTGACACAAATTTCCTCAACAGTGCCTGACACAGAGTAGGCTCTCAGTAAATATTTGCTAAATATAATATCTTAATATCCCTATTTCTAAGGATTCAATTTGTGGTAATAATAATTTGCAAGGTCACTATACTGGCCGAAACACATAACCTGAATTATGGGAAAATGCATTTTTGCTATAGATAGCATTAAGCTTTCTGTGTTCTAGTTTTTTCTAGATGATTTCTGTCACTTTATCTGATATCCATAATGACAATAATTGCCTTCCTTAAGCACTTACCATGCTAACTAATGTGTTTGAACTTTTACATACATCCTTTCATCTGTGTAGTGACTCTTGGACAATAACTATTATTATCATCTCTATTTTACAAATAAGAAGATTGAGGACCAGAAATATAAAGTAACTTGTTCAAGTCCCTTTGGAAGAACTTAAACTTAAATCGGCTATATTCACCTAATGATTTAGATATGCTGTTTCTCTAATGTATTTCTTCTATTCATTTACTCATTCAATCAGTTAATATTAGCTGGGCATTTACTAAGTTCCTGGCATCATTACAGACAGTGGGAATATAACATTGACTCAACTGGATTAAGTAACCATTCTCATGAAGCCAACACTCTGATATGGGGACAAGCCAATAATTAATTATCCTATATAATATCAGCCAATTATGTGGGTTATGAGGGAAAATGGAATACATTGGAGTGATAGAGAGTGCTGGGAAAGTAAGGAACTATTGCAGATTAGGCAGTCAAGGAAGGCCTCTCTGTGGAGCTGGTACTTAATCAGAAGAGAGAGCTGAACAAACAAAGGAGTTAAGAGCATCTGAGGCACAGGGAACAGCGATTGAAAAAGCCCCAAAGTGTGAACACACTTGGCAAGTTCAAGGAATGGCAAGAAGGCCAATATGGCTAAAGTGAATAGTGGGCATCACCCATCCATGAAATAAGTGAAGTTAAAGTCAAAACACTGAGAAGTTAAGGGTGTCTCCAACTGGTGAAATGGAAATTAAATGGGGATGAGTGAAACACAGAATACTTAAAACAACATCAAATTTAATAGTAAAAGAAATATCCTTACTTGAAGCAGTAAAAAGGAGAATAAAGACTTCATCAGTCAAATTAACAATGTGAATGATATGCTTAAGAATCTTGACCACAATGTAGAGGCAGAATGAAGAAATGAAAATGAGAGAGGTCTGTGGATATGGACATATACAAGTTAAGTGGTGTTCCAGAATAAGAGACAAGAAGCAGTGGAATTAAATCAGTCTTAGCAAGGGCAAATTTTCTGAACTGATGGAAGAGCTGAATAAATACTTTGAAAGGTCTCATCATGTGCCAAGAAAAATCAAGGAAAAGATCACATCTAGATATATACTGGCAAATTTTGTATGAGGTACAAGCTTTAAAAAAAACCCTACAATCATCTAAGCAGGAGCAAAAGTTATCTTCAAACAAAAATGAGTCAGGCTTTTCTCAAATGCCTCAAATGAAACACTAAATGGAGAAAAAGTGATGGAGCAATGTCATCAGTGATATGATGAAATATTTCCATCTAAGAGCTTCATATACAATTCAAAATGTAAAAGAACAGAAAATAAACTTCCTTATAGGATGTCCTAGAAATTGGAGAATAGAGTAAAATGACTAAAAGTGAGCTTACAGAAGTCTGTAGATCCTTTTTAGAACCTTACTACCAAACCAAATGCAAATATATTTTAAGTATTCTTGAATAGATACATAATGTACACATAACGACTCATTAACAATAACATAGATCGAAAATTCTGAATTACATTAACAGAAACAGAGATTTTTGTGGAGGGAAGCAGAGTGATTTAATAGTGTATCAAATTCTCTATTTAAATAAGAAAGGAGTGAGTTCATTTTGGACTTCAACAATTAAAGAAAGTAGACTAACTGTTTTGAAAAAGATAAAGCTATCCTTTGACACTATTTTAGAAATAGGTAGTCCACTGAAGATTCCAGAGAAGACATAAGAGAATAAAATTTATCAGGGAAAACATTGACCACAGTGAATTGACAACAGCAAGGAAGAATAATAAAATATAAAATAAGAGGAGGTAATTAAGTCTAAAAGTAAACTCATAATCTCTTGATTTTCTAGTTTACTTATTTCTAGAAATACTGTATCAACAGTATTTTGGATCTATAATTCAGGATATAGTAATACAGAGAGGCTTGGATTAAAGATCAGGCTACTGAAGAAGATTCAGTTAAATAAATACTTTTTTTCTGGCTGTTTCTCCTCTGATTCCTCTATTGGTTCATACTGTTTCATCTAGAAATTAATTTACGGAGTTATCAAAAAGTGGTTTCACTCCCTTCTTTTCTCTATATAGCATATCCTTATATGACCTCATCTACAATTACAGGTTCTATACATTAAAAAAAGGAATTCCTAAAAAAATAATGAAAAATTTAATACAGTACATGTGACATTCTTTTCATTAAAATAACTCATAAAAATTATGAGGAGGTCAGCTACTAATTTTTAGAAGCTATTTGCAATGCATATAATAGAGAAAGGACTAATAGGCAGGAAATAAAAAGAACTTCAACAAATCAGTAAGGAAATACAAACAACTCAATAGAAGAAAAAATGGAAACCTCATAGTAAACGCAAAGCAAAAGCCTATGGTAGATAAAAAAAGACATAAAAAGGAATCAAAGTATACCACTAAGAAAAACATCAAATCACAAAAGAAGATAGCAAGAGGGGAAAAAAGAAACAATTACAAAACCACCAGAAAATGATTTTTAAAAAGGCAATAGGAAGTCCATGCCTATCAATAATTGCGTTAAATGTAAATAGAATAAATCCTCAATCAAGAGACATAGAATGGCTAAATGGATAAAGAAAAAAAAAGGCTCAGCTATATGTTGCCTACAAAAGATTCACCTCAGCTTTAAGGACACACACAGACTGAAAGTGATGGGATGGAAAAAGATATCCCAAGCAAACAA
Source organism: Phataginus tricuspis (assembly GCA_029783875.1). Lineage (NCBI taxonomy): Eukaryota > Metazoa > Chordata > Mammalia > Pholidota > Manidae > Phataginus > Phataginus tricuspis. The sequence goes on along the minus strand of JAQQAC010016209.1, from coordinate 118,511,388 downwards.
AAACCAAAAGAAAGCAGTGGATATATACTTATACCAGATAAAATAGACTTAATTCAGACTGTAACAAGAGACAAAGATAATTATACGATGCTAAAGGGGTCAGTTCATCAAGAGGTTATAAAATTATAAATATTTATGCACCCAACATAGGAACACCTAAATATAGAAAACAAATGTTGACTGGACAGAAGGGAGAAATAGACAATAGTTCAATAATAGCAGGGGACTTCAATACTCCACTTTCAATAATAGGTAAATCATCCTGACAGAAAATCAATATGGAAATATGGGACCTGGACTACACGTTAGACCAGATGTACCTAACAGACATATACAAAACATCCAAACAACAGCAGAATACACATTCTTCTCAAGTGCACATGGAATATTCTCCAGGATAGATCATATATTATGTCACAAAACAAATCTTAATAGATTTAAAAGTACTGAAATCATATCAAGCATCTTTTCTGACTACAGTGGTAGGAAATGAGAAATAAATTACAAGAAGAAACTGGAAAATTCACAAATATGTGGAGATTAAACAACATGCTACTGAAGAACCAATAGGTCAAAGAAGAAATCAAAAGAGAAACAAAAATAAAATCTTGAGACAAATTAAAATGGAAACACAACATACTAAAACTTATGGGATACAGAAAAACTAGTTCTAAAAGAGAAGTTTATAGCAATAAACGCCTACATTAAGAGAAAGGAAAGATCTCAAATAAACAATCTAACTTTATCCCATGAAGAACTAGAAAAGAACAGACTAAGATCAAAGTTAGTAGGAAGGAGAAATACAAAAGATCAGAGCATAAATAAGTGAAAGAGCCTAAAAAAGCAATAGAAAAGATCAATATATATATTATATATATATATATAATGGAATATTGTTAAGTTATGGGTATTCCATGGAATAGTATTCAGCTTAAAAAAGGACATCCTGTCATTGGTGACAACATGGATGAACCTGGAATGCATTATGCTAAGTAAAATAAGCTAGGCAGGCAGGCAAGACAAATACTGCATAGTGTAACTTATATGTGGAATCTAAAAAAGACAAACTGATAGAAACAGAGAGTAGAAGAGTGGTTGCCAAGGGTGAGAGGGGGTTCAGGAAATCAGGAGTGGTTGGTAAAGGTGTACAAAATCAGTTATAATATAAAGAAGTTCTAAGGATCTAATGCATAATATGGTGACTAGAGCTATTAATACTGTATTGAGTAATTGAAATTACCCAAGATAATAGAACTAAATGTTTTTATACACACAAAGAATGGTAAATATGTGAGGTGATGGATGTGTTAGTTAACTCAGTGGGGGAAATCCTTTCACAATGTATATGCATATTAAATCAACACATTGTACACTTTACATATTTTACAATTTTGCCAATTATACTTCAATAATGTAAGGTGAAAGAAAAGAGGGGTAGAAAATTTCAACAGAGGAATAGAAATTTGAATGGAGGAATGAGTAAGTAAAATTAAGTACATCTATAATATAGGAAAATATGCAAAGTTGCTCAAAAATGAGGTTATACATATGAACATGTTTTGTTCCCCAAAATATATCACATATTGTGTTTTTAAATAAAAGACCCCAAAAAAACATGATGTCTTTTTTATACTGTGTGTATGTATCCATATTGGTCTATAGTTTATTCCTTGAACAAACCAATAACAATGTTTGTTATTCTTGTGATTTTTGCTTCCTGGTATAGCTTTACCCCACCCATTCATCCTTCAGTTCTTAGCTCAAAACTCACCTCATCAGAAGGCCTTCCTTAGCAATGTAAAATAAAGTAGGATCCTACTTAACTCCTATCATTCTCTAGCCTTTTGGTTTTTGGTCTTCATAGCACTCGTATTTAGGATCTTTAATAATTTTGTTTTCCTTTTTGATGTGTTTCTCCCAAGTGGAAGACAACTGAAAGACAGAACTATATTCTTCATTGTAAACACTAGTGGTCCCGCCCATAACTAAGATTCAGAAGACATGTGTCACATCTCTTCCCAGTCTTTCCCCTTCATGTCAGACAGCCCAATTCCTTTGATCATTTCTGAAAATGATTCTAGTCTATATAATCTTCATTTTTCATTTTTCTTAAATATTTGTACCCCCCCAAAAAAACTGAGTAAATTGCTAATTACTGTTGAGTGGAGTGGAGTTACTATCTCTCTCATTTTAGACAAAATACTCTTCATTATACCCCCTAAGATAACATTTGTTCTTGGAAAAATGACATGAATTATATTGCAATGCATACTGGGTTTGCCATTGACATTAAAACTAGATGTGTCTTCCACAAACGCAGCTACGAAATGATGTTTCTCAACATAGATGTATGCATTGAGTTTTAATACCAAGGATGTAGATTTACACCCATTTGTATTAAATTTCATTTTGATATATTTTGATAATTTTTTTATATAAATTTTATTTTTATATATTTCACCTTCGCAGTCTTTCAATATATCTTTGGATTCTACACTCATCTAAACTACTTGTGGTCCCTTACAACTTTGTATTGTCCATTAATGTGATGAGCAAATATTCCAACATTTTACCTAAATCACTGATAATAATGATAATCAGGGCAAAGCTTGGGCAACAGTCCTCATTAGAAACCTTTCTCCAGAGGGACAACAATGAATCGGGAATATTCAACCAGGGAGCAACCCGGTCATGCTTATGTATCTTCATGTTGTCTACAAAGATAAGATACAATGAGAAATCTTTTCCAAATGAGCTACTGATATTCATATACATTTTTTTTTGCTAAATAAACCTCATCTAAAAGGCTACTGAACTATTTTATAGTAATAATAAATATAATGAGCTTATATTTATTGAGTACTTATTATATGCTATGCAATATGCTAAGAATTTTATATACAAATTGTTGTAATCCTCCTGAAAGCCTGAATGATAAGCATTATTTTTTACATTTTGAAGATGAAAAAACTGAGGCTCAGAGAAGCCAGAAGGAACAGTCACCCTGAAGTAACTTACCTTTGTGAACTCAAATAAGTGTACACTGTAAGCTAAAAGTATACCTGCACTCTTAAAACACTAACATTTTTCCCTGTAGGAATAACATTTTTCCCTATATTCTGAAAATTATATGAAAGTTAAAAATACTACTTCCTGAAACAAGTGTTATTCATATTTAAATATCAAATTGCTAAGGAGTAAGGGCATGAAACACCCTGACTCTGTTCAAGGAGCTGTAGTGCTGCCTCATCCTAGATGAAATTCCTTGACATTTGTGAGGGTTCATAAAAAACTCAACACCAGCTTCCTCAGACCATTCTAATGTAATGTTTATGAATCCATGAAGTGGATGTTCTCTTCCCAAGAAACATAAATTCAAATCTTACCTCCTCCTGCTATCTACTGTCACCAGCTCAGACTTTTTTTTTAAAAAAAAGGGCAGCCTTTTTACTGGGACCTCTATGCACAGTTTATTAGTCCATGCAAAGCAGAGAAAAGGGACAAGCTCTAGTTAGAATGTGAGAAAAGCTGGAGGACTGAGTCAAGTGGAATTAACAAGAATTGTCTTTAACTGCATAAAAAGTGCAGTAGAAACACTGTTTTCCTAAAATCCTGTTTTATTAACCTTTATCAATTGCTGAGAAAGTGGGACATAACGAATTTTTTAACTTTCCTGTCAGCAGAAAAGGGTAATGCTTGTTATAATGGCTATTTGGCAAAAACCCAACCTCTCATCCCAAAAGGTCTCAAATTAACTTAATTCACAACTGATTGGAGAGCACAAAGACTACAGGGTTGTTGGGGTTTTTTTGCCACCTCTGTATCATATGTAGGTGAGAAATATTTGTTGCTCTTGATATAAAACGATCTATGAATGTTGTTTAATAGTTGGCACACTGTTTACTACCGTTGAGTTCATGCAAAAAACTGCAGGGAGGTCATTAAGGAAGCATTACAGTCTAAATGACAATGATGGAATTTCACTTTACCCGAGCTTTACTCATTAGAAAAGAAAACCAGTTTCTCCTTATTAACAGTTTTTGACATTTCCCTACAGTGAGAATGCTTATTTTTAATCCTGTCAATGAGAACCATTGTTTTTCCTCAATGACAACACACCCTAATGTGTGAAGCTGCAAATTAACATGCCTGATTGTGGATATGTCTGAAAGAAATATTTAAAAGGCCGAAGGCAAATTTCTATTTCAGACTGTAAGCCTTCCCAGGCAGTACATTTTGGCTTCTTAGCATGGCAGTATGGAGTTGAGGGCTGTGGGCTTTAGTCAGTCTTCCACAGCTGGAATTCTGATTCCATTGGTTATTAGTTTATTTGTGCTCTCTCTCTGACTCTATTTTCTCATTTCTATCTTGTTAGGCTGTTGTAGAATTAAATGCATTAATAACATCAAGCGCTGAGGACAGTATGTTACCTAGGAAGGGTAATGAGTGATCTAGATCCAGGTTCTGGCTTGGCTTTACCATTCATAACCTATATGGCCTTGAATAAAAGCATCTAGCCTCACCTCACTGGGTCTCTAGTTCCTCATCCATAAGTTTTGGATAATGATGCATATCCTGCAATGCTGCTTGATGATAACATGAAATAATTCAGGTAGACTGTTTAGCATAACATCTGGCACCAAGCAAGCAAGCGGAATTGCTTACCATTGATATCATTTTGTATGTATGTGTAAGAATTGTTTATAAATTTGTCAATATGAATGAGAAAATTTGCATTTTTTAGAATACAAATGAGATTGATGTTTTCTATGTGTGCCCTAATCATTTGTATGCTTTTCCATGAATTGTCTCTTTATAACCATTGCCTGATTATTCATTAGCTTTTTTTCTGGTTTCATCTTGATTTGTGCAAATATGTATGTGTATGTATTTTTTATTGACTGAATGTTTGTGTCCCCTCAAAATTCATATGTTGTCGTTCTAATTCCAAGAGTTATTGGTGCTATGTGGTTGTATTTGGAGATAGGGTCTCTAAAGAAATAATTCAAATTATACGTAGTGATAAGGGTGGGGCCACGATCCATTAAGTTTCGTGTCATTATAAGAAAAAACACCAGAGAGCTCACTCTTCTTGCCATGTGAAAACCCAGAGAGAAGTGGCCATCTGCAAGTTAGGAAGAGAGGCCTTATCAGAAGCCAACTAGGCTGGCACCCACCCTGATCTTAGACTTCCAGCCTCCAGAACTGTGAGAAAATAAATTCTATTCTTTAAGCCATCTGGTCTGTGGTATAGTGTTATGGCAACTTAAGCAGATGAATATATAGAAATACTTTTTCAATATTGTTATTCCATAAAATTCTATTAGATATTATTAGAAATCCATTTTTCCCAAATTTATCATCTCTTTATTAAATTTAATTTGTGATATTTTGTCATCTACAGATATGTGTG
>JAQQAC010016209.1:118382242-118500975 GCA_029783875.1 Phataginus tricuspis | reverse complement strand
AAGTTCAAAGCACAAGCTAGGCAGCAGACAGTAAGTGAAAAAGCATGCTTACTAGCATGCAGTGGACCCAAGGAAGAAGCCAAAGCAAGAGAAGGAGACCCCTCATGGTAGTGGGGAACACCTCGATGCCCTATTCACAGGGCCAACTGCTGTGATCATGCCCCAGAGACAGAATGGATCCTTCACCCAAGATTTGGTCTGGATGTCAAGATGAATGATATATGCATGAAGAAAGTATGAACCAGTTTAAAATGAGGCCTTCTGGGGATAGCAGTTCAGGAGTGGATTGAGAGAGCAGAGAAATGAGACTGGCTTGGCTTTTATGGTATGAAGGGGTGAAGGTGGAGTGTTCCCACATACAATTTAGAATTTCCTACTGGCTTCACAGAAAAGAGTACCCAGGCTTTCTTATCAGGTACAGATAAACAGAGGAAAAATAAGTTGTGGGGCTCTTTTATAGAATGTTGTTGTAGAAATGCAAGATGTTCTAGCACACTTCAGAATTCTCATAACCTTTGTAAGCAAGCATCTCTCATATTGTTTTCAGTTTAAGCTGCCTTTCCCTAGCTTAGTAGTTCACAAATTACGGTACTTTAAATATTATTTAAGGTGGCTTAGAATTATCCTGGTTCATCAACAAAGAAACTGTCTAGAAAGAAAAAAGTCTGCTAGCATCAGCAAGCCTAATACTCTGTCTACAGGAAAACAGACATAACTGTACTGTCTGCTGAATTATATGGGGTTTCTTACATTTTTCCTATCCCATATGATTACTATAGCATCCAAAGACTATCATGCTAATACAGAAACTAACATTTATGGACCACTAATTCTATGTAGGAATTATGCTAAATATTCATAGCCGTATTTGGTCCTCATCACAACCCTATTGAGGTAAGTGGCAAAGAAGCAGAAAAGAACATGGAGGAGGGCACACTGGAATATTTATGGGCCAGGCTCAAAAGGGGCATGCGTTACTCCTGCTCACATTTCACTGGCAAAATCTCATATAGCCATACCCAACTGCAAGTACAAAAAAGAAATGCAGTCTACCCAGAAGAAAAGAAGCACCTGAATGTTGGAGGTCAGCTAGCAATCTCTGTCTCTACTACCCTATTCACCACAATTCCCAATATTTAGAATAGGGTCCAGAACATAGTAAGGAGTCACAAACATATGTATAATGAATGGTTTTGAGATCTTTTGGTTATTTATGGAACATAGAAGCACATAGAACCTGGCTAAGCAATGATTTCTTAGATATGGCTCAAAAAAGCACAAGCAACAGAGAAAGAGTAAATTGGGCTATATAAAAATTTGTAAATGTTTTCTTTTCTGAAAAAATATAGTTGAGATAGTAACTGCACTAGTTGGGGTAAGGATTTAATAATATGGGTAACTGTTGAACCACGGTGTTTGAAACCAATATAAGATTGCACATCAACTATACTTCAGTAAAAAAGAGAGAAAATGGGCAAACAAGTACCATCAAGAAAGCAAAAAGTCTCCCCAAAGAAAGAGAGAAAAATATTTGCAAATCATCTATTTGATAAAAGTCTACTATCCAGAGTACGGAAAGAACTCTTACAACTCAACAACAAAAATTTAAATGACGCAATTAAAAATTAGGTGAAGGGTCTGAATATTTTGCCAATAAAGATATACAAATAGCCAAAAAAAAAACCCATGAGAATATGCTCAATAACATTAGTTATTAGAGAAATGCAAATCATAACCACAAGGAGATAATCTCTTCATACTCACTAGGAAAGCAATATTTTTTTTTGAAAAAATGGTGGTAGAGGAGGGTCCAAGATGGGGGGATAGGAAGATTCTGAATTTACCTCTTCCCATGGACACACCTAATCTATAGCTACATGTGGATCATTTCCTTCTGAAAAAGATCTGAGAACTACATTACCTGCTCTCGAGAACAAATAATAAAAGAACCACATTAAGGCAGGTAGGAGAGGAAGAAAGTCTCACAAAAACCCACCCCTGGCACTGCAACACATAACAGAGGGAGATCTCACCAGAGAGGCCTTTCTCCCAGAGGATAGAGGGGCTTGTGTCCTATATTGGGCACTATGGCCCCTGGAATCTGCACCAGAGAGATGAGCCCCCCAAACATCTGGATTGGAAAACCAACAGTGTTAACGACCTGGGTTCCCCAAATGCTACAGGAAACTGAGATTCCCTTTTTGAGGGCTCCCATGAAATCTCCCTCACCATGAAACCCAGCCAAAAAATGGTACTTTCTTTTTTTTTTTATGTTTAAGATTTTTATTCTTAAGCTCTTTTTTTCAAAAACGCAAAATAGTCTTTGTTCCCGACTTGGTAGCACTATTTTTTTTTTACAATTTATTTTATTTTAGTATCATTAACCTACAATTACATGAGCAATATTGTGATGATTAAACTACCCCCTTCATCAGGTCCCCCCCACCAACCCTATTACAGTCACTGTCCATCAGTGTAGTGAGATGAGAATCACTACTTGTCTTCTCTGAGCTGTACAGTCCTCCCCGTGTCCCCCCACCCTATGTCTGCTAATCGTAATGCCAAAACACCTAGACTATATGTGAGAGAAATTCATTTGCTGATCTGGAGGCATCAACTGACAGGGCAGGGTACAGTTGAGATGCTCCCTGGAGACAGAAGCCTGACAGCGGCCACTGTTCCCTCTCCACACAGCCTGCTAAAACAGGCAGGCATGCTTGGACATGGCACCCTCATACTGCTTTGCTGACACTGGTGAGGGTGATGATAATGGTACTTGCTGAAGCTGGAGAGCATAGGCAGTTGCAATACTCCCCTGCTCTCTGGCTGGGGCGGGGTAGTGTGAATGGTCAGAGTTCTTCCACTCACTAGCTAAAGTCTGCAAGCATGGATGGTTGCAACACATGACTGCTCCCTGCCTAGAGCTGGTGGGCACTAGCAGTCAGGGCATTCTCTCACTCCCAGCCTAAGACAACATGCAGAAAGACAGGGAACTCTCCTGCTCTATTGTTGAAGCCCATAGGCACATGCCATCAAAACATTTTCCCATTGCCTTTCTGAAGCCAGCAAGCATGCCCCACCTCCAACACACTCTGCCTTGCTAAAGCCAGTGGACATGTGCAATCACAGAGGGGACACCCCTGGAATTCCCAGCACTGGTGGCCAAGAAGGCTTGTGTTACAGAGCCCCACAGGACTGTAACAATCAGAAAGACAGTTCTTGGCAAGCCATCACCCTCAAGGCACTGTCCAGACAGCACACTGAAACACAGCTGCAGTTTTACTGTGAAAAATGCCTGTTAACTTATCTTGGAGCTTCAGCCTGAGGAACAGGCTTCAGGTTTCCCACATATCTAGAGGATAAGGAGGCACTCCCAGGGAAAATAAGCAGAGAGACATCCTTGTGCATCCTGTGGCTTTGCTACAGCTTAACAACACTTCCCCAAAAGAAGCTTATCCACTCATGTGGACCTCCAATTTTTGCAATTGTCACCCAGGGGACATCTCCAGATCTCTTGGTCTGGAGGCCAGCAGGGATCATGCTTGCAATTCCATAGGACTGTATATATTTTGCATAGTTCAAAAGCTGCTACCTGAGGGTCTGGCTTCCAATCACCCTGAAACTAGGTGCTAAATAAGATTCCTCCCCTTGGATTACTGACAGGTCTTGGCATACCCTTGATATTGGGGTCAACCCAAAATAAATCAGGTGGTTTAGACAATCAAAAGTTCAAGAGACAACTAAAAGCTAGTGAAGGTTGAACAGTAAGGATGATTATGTAAAACAAGGTCACTCCTTCAAGACTGAGAGAGGTATCTGTTTTGCCTGATACATAGAAATAGAGAGTTTGGCAAAATTAGGAAACAGAAATATGTTCCAAATGAAAGAACAAGACAAAAGCTCAGTAAAGACCTTAATGATACAGAGATAAATAATCTACCTGTAAAGATTTCAAAATAATGGTCATAAGGATGCACATCAAACTCGGGAGAAGAATGGAATTACACAGCAAGAACTTCAACAAGGAGATAGAAACATAAGAAAATAACAAACAGAAGTCACAGAGCTGAAGAATATAATAACTGAATTGAAAAAATACACTAAAGGGGTTCAACAGCAGACTGGATGAAGCAGAAGAATGGATCAGTGAGCTGGATGTTAAAGCAATGGAACTCACCCAGGCAAAGCAGCAAAAATAAAAAAGAATGTTAAAAAATAAAGATAACTTAAGGGTCCTCTTGGACAATGTTAGTAGAAGAACATTCACTTTATAGAGGTTCCAGAAGGAGAAGAGAGAGAGAAAGGGTCAGAAAATTTATTTGAAAAAATAATGGTTGAAAACTGCCTTAAACTAGGAAAACAGGCATCCAGGCCCAGGAATCCCAGAGAGTTTCAAATAAGATGAACCTAGAGAGACCAACACCAAGACACATTATAATTAAGATGTGAATAGTAAAAGATAAAGACAGAATCTTAAAAGCAGCAAAGGAAAAACAAATTGTTATATGCAAGGAAAAGCCCATTAGGCTATAAGCAGATTTTTCAGCAGAAATTTAGAAGAAAAAAGGGAGCAGCATGACATATTCAAAGTGCTGAAAGAAAATTTTCCAACAGAATACTCTTCTTGGCAAGGTTAACATTCAGATTTGAAGCAGACATAGAGTTTTTCAGACAAGGAAAAGCTCAAGTAGTTCATCACTACTAATCATCCTTACAAAAAATATTAAAGGGACTTCTTTAAGCTAAAAATAAATGACACTAATCAATAACAAGAAAACATAATAAAGTAAAAATCTTACTGGGAAAGATAAATGTGTAATAAAAGTAGTGAATGAATCACTTATAAAGCTACTAAGAAATATCAAAGACAAAAGTAGTAGAATTAACTAGAACTACAATAATTAGCTAAGGGATAAATAAAATAAAAAGATGTAAAAAAATGACATCAAAAACATAAAACTTGGACTGGGGGAGTAAAAATGTAGAGTTTTGAAATGTGCTCAAATTTAAGCTGCTATCAAATTAAAATAGATGGTTATATACATAGAATGAGATATGTGACTCTCACAGTAACCACAAAACAGAAAATTAGAGAAAATACACAACAGAAAATGAGGATGGAATCTAAACATAATGCTAAAGAAAATCAAACCACAATGGAAGAGAGAGAAGAAGAAAGGACCAGAGAGGAGCCACAAAAACATCCAGAAAACAATTTAACAAAATAGCAGTAAGTACTTACCTATCAGTAATTACTATAAATGTAAATGGACTAAATTCTCCAATTGAAAGACACACAGTAAAAAAAAAAAGGACACATCTATATGCTGCCTACAAGAAACTGACTTCAGAAGGAGACACACAGACTGAAAGTGAAGGGATGGAAAAAGATATCCATGCAAGAGAGTAAAAGAAAGGTGGTATAGCTATAGTCATATTAGAAAATATAAACCTTAAAATATTGGATGAACAATCACATAGATGGCAGATGCTGAAGCTGCCAAAATGGTAGCAGTAAAAATAGTGGAGAGCAAAAGAATGAGTCAGTAACCAAAGTGTCTGATGAAGAAAGGGAAAGGAATAAGGAGGAACACATAATATTGCCTAATAGCAGGGAATACAAATGAACTCTGGACTTTGAAGGACAAAGCAGCAGAAATTGTTTTGAAATAATGAACAAAGCAGCCACCTACTCCACCTCTACTCCCTGGGAATATGTGAGGAAAACAATGTTTACTTAAGAGGAAGTGATTTCTTAAAGGGGGAAGTGATTTCTTAAAGGCCCAGCTTTATTCCAGTTATAAAACAGAGATGAAGGAAACACTGAGAGAATAATTTGAAGCTACTACAGATTTTCTTCATAGACTATGAGTTACAGAGGGCAGAAAAGATGGGTTTATGAAGATGGGAAGAGAGTTGGGTTCAATTTTGTCATATGTAGAACAGTAAGTGGATAAAGGTCTAGATAATGATAGATAATATGAAGGGTACAAACTTAAGGGAAAGTGATGAGACAAGACAAACCTTGTGATTGTATAGCAGTCTGGGAAGTGAGTGAGGCCTTCCTGACTGGGGATTACTTAAGAGTGACCTATAACCTAGAAGAATCCAGATACACCAATAGAAACATGTTTCCACTAAATATCATGTACCCTGCATAATGATACAACCTTCCAAAGATAGATTAATATGGACATCAAAGAGGGTAGATTTGAAAGCAGAGGTGTGTGTATGCTCAAGAGTGTTGGTGTGTATAAAAAACAGCAATGTATCCTAAAATCTGCAGGTTGCTATTATAGGCATATGGAACTGTGCACTATTCTTGGACAACCCAAGACTCCTGCACACATGAGGCTCAACTGCAGGTAACTGACACTGGGCACCTGCAAAGGCAAAGCTGGACAAGCAGAGAGGCTGAGAGGAAATGGTTTTATCTCAATACAGGAATGCATTTACTTAGGCCTCCTAAATGATATATGAGAAAAAAATGGTAGAAAGGAAAGTGTTTGTTTTTTCCTAACATCTCTCTTCAGGAAGAAGTACTTGTATTTCCTACATAAATTCGCCAGCTAAAACTCAAGGAAGCTCATCAGTGGGCAGATGTTCCCACCTAAGTATTGTTACCAGCAAATATTTAATCAAAGTCATGGCTACATATGGCTCACATTGAAAGGTTTCTCCTTGTCATTGTCTTTTAAAAGAATAACGTCCCATGTTTATAAGTCCAGACTCAGAACATCAATTCAACCTGCCTCGGGAGCTCTGTGGCTATACCTTCCTGATGGGATTCACACTGGCCCCAGAGAATCAACTTGAGGAGTACTAACAAAGTGTTTTTCCTTTCAGTGTTTATCTACTGGAATGTCTAAGCATAGAGAGGGCAATGCAGTCCTAAGTTTCAATTTTTTTCATCAAATATATACCATGTATATAAACTTTGAGGCAAAAGGATAGAGAACTTTAATTGAACTTCCAACAGAGATCTGAGCTCAAATCCTGGAATCATTCCATACCAGCATTGTGAGTTAGGCTAGGTACTTAACACCCTGAGCCTGTTTTGTGATCTCTAATAAAAGGGAAGTATAATACCTAATTAAGCTGTTGTAAAGATCAAATGAAATAATTCATGTAAAGAATATAGCACAACAGCCCACAAAATGGGATAAAATACTTGCAAATCATATATCCAATATGGGATTTGCATCCCGAATATATAAAGAACTCTTACAAATCAATGACAAAAAATTTTAAATTTGGCAAAGGATCTGAAAAGACATTTCTCCAAGGAAGACAAGCAAATGGCCCACAAGCACATTAAAGATATCTGACATCATTAGGAAAATACAAACCAAAATCACAAAGAAATATTACTTCATAGCCATTAGGATGGCTAGAATCAAAAAGTCAGATAATCATAAGTGTTGGGGAAGGTGCAGAAAATCAGAATCCTCATACAGCATGAAAATGTAAAATGGTGTAGTTGTTTTGGAAAAGTTTGGCTATTTCTCAAAAAGTGAAACAGTTACCATATGACCCAGCAATTCCACTCAGAGGGATATTCTCAAGACAAATGAAAATATATGTCCACACAAAAACTTGTGCATGAATGTTCACAGCACCAATATTAACAATATTCAAAGGTAGAAACAACCCCAGTGTCCATCAGCTGATGGTTGGATAAACAAAATGTAATATATCCATACAATGGAATATTTGGCCATTAAAAGGAATGAAATGATGATACATGCTACAACATGGATGAACTGTGTAAACATTATGCTAAGTGCAATAAGTCAGTCATAATAAGTCACATAGTACATGACTGTATTCATATGAAATGCTCGGAACAGGGAATCTGTAGAAACAAAGTAGATTAATAGTTATGGCCAAGGGTAGAAGCTACAGGGGTAAAGGGGAATGATAGCTAAAAGGTACAGGGTTTCTTGTTGAGGTGCTGAAAATGTTCTAAAGTAAACTGTGGTTGATAGTTGCACATATCTGTGAATATAGCAAAAAACATTGATTTGTAGACCTCAAATAGGTGAGTTGTATGGTATGTGAATTATGTCTCAATAAAGTTGTTAAAAAAAATCTTGTGTGGTAGGCAGAGAAAAAAAGAAAAACAGGGCAGCACATTACCTAGAACACAGTAAAATGTTCACTATTTACTGTCAATATTTACTATATTCCTCTGAAAAATTTAGTTTGTCAGATCCAAAACCAATGACAAATGATTAAATTACTCAAAGTCTTAAATGTGATCAATAAATTCCAATGATTGACAGAATGATATTTGGAGTCAGACAACCATGGATCTACCATCATTAACACATGACCATGAACATATGAACTTCTCAATTTTCTCATCTGTAAAGATGGAAGTAATAATAGCACCTGCTGCATATAATTATTTTCAAGATAAATAAAATAAGGTATGTGCTAAGGCCAGCACAGCTATCAGAAAATAATAGTTCTCAGCAAAAATTAAATTGCTCTATCTTGAGCCAATTTTCCACATGTTCTAATCCCCCCAAAATATCTTTTCAATTATTTATGTGCTAACAATTTTTATTTTAAATGTCAAACATTTCCAGGAAGTTGCTTCCCACAACGGTTCACTGCTTGAATATGGTCAGCTGCCAAAATTTCAATTATTCCAAGAGCCTACATTCTTATTGTCATTGTCCTCCACCAGTGACTTATTGATGGAAACAAATCACTGATGCCGGTTGAGTTAGTGGGTATTCTTCATTTTAATCAGCCATTGGTGGGTCTTTACCATTCTCTTGGTTACCAGTAAGAAAATTATTCATTGAAAAGTCAATGGAATAAGTGTGATTCAATGAAACGGCTGCTAACATTAGAATTGGAAACTACTACCAGCTAATTCAAGATTGTGCTATTCTGAAGTCTTCCATTCCCAAGGGCTTTTTTCCCCCCAAGATTTACTTAAAATCAATGACCTTAAATAACTAAAAAAAAAAAATAAAACAAGATGTTAACATGTCAAGATGTGCTTGAAAATCAATACACAGTTGCTTTAAATACAAAGAAAGGAAGAAACAACTCCCACAAAACCCCTGCAGGAAAAAAATCCTATTCTTCGCTCCAGTGATTAAAGAGACGAGCAACTTTTTTGCCACAACTATCATCCATAGACATGCGTGAGTTTTTTTCAAATCTATGAAAGCTGCAAATTTCATTCCATAAACTAGATACACATTCACTGATTTTAAAGTAACTTTTGTAATCCATCTTAAACTATACTACAGTGGAATAAAATACATTCTATGCCTTATGACTTGATTCAGAAATTCAGCATAGGAATTGGCTATAAAAGTCTCAGACTTCATAGATAGCTTCCAAAATTATGCTGTGGCTCTAGAATTTTAACTGTTTTAAACTAAGAGAAACATTAACAAATGCAAAACATACATTATAGGCTGCTTTAAGGGAAATCTGTACCCTGCAGCAATGTGGAAAAGCACATGTCAAGTTCATTGCCTTTTTGCCAAGTTGTAAGCATGTGACAGCCCAGTGTGAGAATTTAAATCTTCAGAAGAAATATCGCGATGCTGCTTTTGAGAGCAAGTTGACCTGAAGGCAGTAGAGATTGTTCCTGAGAGGAAAATCTCTTCAAAGTTTCACTCTGGTCTGCACAAGTTAGTAACACTATTTCTGCCCACTCTTCCTGTCTGCAATTTTAAGTCATTCAGCCAAACTCACAGCCTCAGATTTATCCTACTCTCTCCTTGGCTTTATCTCCTCTGAAGTGTGTCTGTTCTCTTGCTGGGTCATGCCAATGTCACTGCCATGTGGATAGCTTCCCTCTCCGAGTCCTCAGGGTCACTGCATCCTGTCTCACCACCATGCCACTACCTTGAACACTTCCTCCATGGTAATGAGCAAAGTCAGCAGTGCTAACATTTACTGAGTTTCCCATGTGTCAGATACCATTCTAAGCACTTCATATGTACCACCTTAACAAGTCCGCCCAATAATCCTAACGAGTGGGTTTTCTTATTACCTAAATTTTACCAGTAAGGAAACAGGATCAGAAAGGATATATATGTTTACAGGATATATATTGTTTGTCGGGGATACAGAAGCAGGAAATAGCAAGACTGGTATTTCTAATCAGAATTTATGATTCAAGATGCTATACAATGCTGTCTTACCCATTTTCATCCTTTGCTAAATTTTAGATGAAAAACACAGTATCTTATTTAATTTGCATTTCTTGATTTCTACTGCCAGCCAAAACAGAATGCTCCAGGAAACATAGGATATATGATATATTGCATATGTTTACTTTTGTTTGTTCTCTTTTAAAATAAAATCAAATCTAGAACTTTAGAAATTAGAGTTTAGGAGAAATAAAGGGTATATTACTAGGTAACTTGGCCGATCTTGATTAACTAACAGCATGGATTTTCTTGCTACAAGAAGCTATAGAGATCTCCTTTCCACTGATGATTCTCAGGACCTCAGTGGTGAGGCCACCCCACCACTACTTGCCAAACTGCAGTACTAAGTACTCTACCTTCTCCATAGTAATTGGTATGCAAGGGTCTGCCACATCGAGGCACAGCTAGTAAGGTCAGTACAAGTCTCTGACATCAGTAGAACCCATTATTTCTTATCTTTTTTCCTAGTCTAAAAGTCAACCTTCTCTTCTCAAGCTCTCCAAATCACATATCCTCCAAGCCTCCCCCAAGTGTTGGTCAGACTAATCTTAATTACATCTACAGGCCTAGACTTTTGTCTGAATTTAACTTGCAAACTTTAGTTCTACAAGCCAAATTAAGGTTCTTCTTTGAAAGCCCTCACATTCTTCTTTTTTTTACATTAGTTTCCAACAACTAAACATTGGGAACTTATGTAAAACCCAGACTTAATTCTTCTTCCTGCCCCGAAAGATCTGGCAACACTAGTCCACACTCCTTGCAAAGCAAAATCTCCTGGACCCAATAGTACCTGCTGTATTTAGACAGGCCATGAACTCCAGTTTCCCAACTGGCTGCTTCGTTTTCATATAGATAAACTCCCTGACCTCTACAGATACTGAGTTTGTGACTTTGAATCTAGCATTCTGAATCCAATGTCTATTTAGGGTTGACTTTAGGGCACCTGGAACTTCTGATTTGTTTTCTGTTTTTTTTTGTTTTTTTGCAGGGTGGAAGGGGGTGTTACTGAAACATAAAAGAGCTTTTAATATGTCCTTACCTAAGGATAAGCCTGAATATTAGGAACAAAGCTGGGGGGTTAGTATGTACAATGTCTAGCACATAGTAAGTGCTCAGTAAATATCTGCTGAGTGTATGGAGATGTTTCTCTTTTCATTACTGTCAAATGCAATGTGAAAAAATATACCAACTAATTTGTCAGTAATCAAACTGATGCCAGTAAAATTAGAACATCTTTCTTAAGTTATCTGAGCACATATATTTTCTTTTGGGAGTTACCTAACCAAATCCAATATAACCTTATCTTAATAATTATATCTGTAATGTAAATATTTGAAAATTAGGTCACATTCTGAGGTACAGAAGGTTGAGAACTTCAACTTACGAATTTTGGGAGGATACACTTCAACCCTTGATATAACACCTTTATGTTTTCTCAGAGAACCAGTTGTTAAGCATTTACCTATACATCGCTGCACACAGGCCCCAGACTGCTCTCTTCCTCAATTAGGATTCCATAGATGGCTGAGAGGTAAGTAATTTCAAACAGAAAGGCAAACTCGTAATGACTGTAACTATTTAGAACTAGTGGTATTATGAACCCAGTACTCCTCTTTCTTGAAATAAGGTACTAAAGAAAATGTAGAAATCTTAAACCATAAAACTCCTAGAAGAAAACATAGGGAAAAGCTCCTTGACATTGATCCTGGCAATAATTTTTTTTTAATTTTGCTTTTTTTGGCATCATTAATCACAATTACATGTGCAACATTATGGTTACTAGACAACCCACATCATCAAGTCCCCACCATGTGCCCCATTACAGTCATTACAGTCACTGTCCATCAGCGTAGTGAGATGCTATAGAATCACTACTTGTCTTCTCTGAGTTGTACAGCCCACCCTGTGCCCCACCAACATTACATCTGCTAATGTAATGCCCCGTTTTCCCCCTTCTCCCTCCATTCCCACCCATCCTTCCTAGTCCCTTTTGCTTTCATAACTGTTAGTCCCTTCTTGGGTTCTGTGAGTCTGCTGCTGTTGTTCCTTCACCTTTTATTTTTTTGGTATCATTAATCTACAGTTACATGTGCAACATTATGGTTACTAAATTCCCCACTTCATCAGGTCCCCCCCACTTACCCCATTACAGTCACTGTCCATCAGCGTAGTGAGATGCTATAGAATCACTACTTGTCTTCTCTGAGTTGTACAGCCCTCCCCGTGCCCCCCCCAACATTACATCTGCTAGTTGTAATGCCCCTTTTTCCTCCCTTCCCACCCATCCTCCCCAGTCCCTTTCCCTTTCGTAACTGTTAGTCCATTCTTGGTTCTGTGAGTCTGCTGCTGTTTTTTTCTTTCAGTTTTTTTCTTTGCTCTTATGCTCCACATATGAGTGAAATCATTTGATACTTGTCTTTTTCTGCTTGGCTTATTTCACTAAGCATAATACCCTCTAGCTCCATCCATGTTGTTGCAAATGGTAGGATTTGTTTTCTTCTTATGGCTGTATAATATTCCATTGTGAATATGTACCACATCTTCTTTATCCATTCATCTACTGATGGACACTTAGGTTGCTTCCATTTCTTGGCTATTGTAAATATTGCTGTGATAAACATAGGGGTGCATATGTCTTTTTCAAACTGGGCTGCTGCATTCTTAGGGTAAATTCCTAGGAGTGGAATTCCGGGGTCAAATGGTATTTCGATTTTGAGATTTTTGAGGAACCTCCATACTACTTTCCACAATGGTTATACTAATTTACATTCCCACCAGCGGTGTAGGAGGGTTCCCTTTTCTCCACATCCTCATGAACATTTGTTGTTGCTGGTGTTATGGATGTTGGCCATCCTTACTGGTGTGAGGTGGTATCTCATTCTGGTTTAAATTTGCATTTCTCTGATGATTAGCGATGTGGAGCATCTTTTCATGTGCCTGTTGGCCATCTGAATTTCTTCTTTGGAGAAGTGTCTATTCATGTCCTCTGCCCATTTCTTAATTGGATTATTTGCTTTTTGTTTGTTGAGGGGCATGAGTTCTTTATATATTTTGGATGTCAACCCCTTATCGGATATGTCATTTATGAATATATTCTCCCATACTGTAGGATGTCTTTTTGTTCTACTGATGGTGTCCTTTGCTGTACAGAAGCTTTTCAGCTTGATATAGTCCCACTTGCTCATTTTTGCTTGTTTCCCTTGTCTGTGGAGATATTTCCATGAAGAAGTTGCTCATGTTTATATCCAAGAGATTTTTGCCTACGTTTTTTCCTAAGTTTTATGGTATCATGACTTACATTCAGGTCTTTGATCCATTTTGAATTTACTTTTGTGTATGGGGTTAGACAATGATCCAGTTTCATTCTCTTACATATAGCTGTCCAGTTTTGCCAACACCAGCTGTTGAAGAGGCTGTCATTTCCCCATTGTATATCCATGGCTCCTTTATCATATATTAATTGACTGTATATGTTTGGGTTAATGTCTGGACTCTCTATTCTGTTCTACTGGTCTGTGGGTCTGTTCTTGTGCCAGTACCAATTTGTCTTCATTACTGTGCCTTTGTAGTACAGCTTGAAGTCAGGGAATATAATTCCCCATGTTTTATTCTTCCTTCTCAGGATTGCATTGGCTATTCGGGGTCTTTTGTGGTTCCATATGAATTTTAGGACTATTTGCTCCAGTTCATTGAAGAATGCTGTCGGTATTTTGATAGGGATTGCATTGCATCTGTATTGCTTTAGACAGTATAGCCATTTGGACAATATTTATTCTTCCTAGCCAAGAGCATGGGATGAATTTCCATTTGTTAGTGTCCTCTTTAATTTCTCTTAGGAGTGTTTTGTAGTTTTCAGGGTATACGTCTTTCCCTTTCTTCGTTAGGTTTATTCCTAGGTATTTTATTCTTTTTGATGCAGTTGTGAATGGAATTGTTTTCCTGATTTCTCTGTTAGCTCATCATTAGTGTATAGAAAAGCAACAGATTTCTGTGTATTAATTTTGTATCCTGCAACTTTGCTGAATTCAGATATTAATTCTAGTTTTGCAGTGAGTCTTTAGGTTTTTTTTTATGTACAATATCATATCATCTGCAAATATTGACAGCTTGACTTCTTCTTTACCAATCTGGATGCCTTGTATTTCTTTGTTTTGTCTGATTGCCGTGGCTAGGACTTCCAGTACTATGTTGAATAACAGTGGAGGGAGTGGGCACCCCTGTCTTCTTCCCAATCTTACATGAAAAGCTTTCAGCTTCTCGCTGTTAAGTATGATGTTGGCTGTGGATTTGTCATATATGGCCTTTATTATCTTGAGGTACTTGCCCTCTATACCCATTTTCTTAAGAGTTTTTATCATGAATGGATGTTGAATTTTGTCAAATGCTTTTTCAGCATATATGGAGATGATCATGTGGTCTTTGTTCTTCTTTTTGTTAATGTGGTGGATGATGCTGATAGATTTTCGAATGTTGCACCATCCTTGCATCCCTGGGATGAATCCCACTTGGTCATGGTGTATGATCCTCTTGATGTATTTTTGAATTCAGTTTGCTAATATTTTGTTGAGTGTTTTTGCATCTATGTTCATCAGGGATATTGGTCTGTAATTTTCTTTTTTGGTGGGGTCTTTGCCTGGTTTTGGTATTAGAGTGATTATGGCTTCATAGAATGAGTTTGGAAGTATACCCTCCTCTTCTATCTTTTGGAAAACTTTAAGGAGAATAGGTTTTATGTCTTCTCTATATATCTGATAAAATTCAGCAGTGAATCCATCTGGCCCGGGGGTTTTGCTCTTATGTAGTTTCCTGATTCAATTTTGTTGCTGGTAACTGGTCTGTTTAGGTTTTTGTTTCTTCCTCGGTCAGTCTTGGAATGTTGTATTTTTCTAAGAAGTTGTCCATTTCTTCTAGGTTTTCCAGCTTGTTACCATACAGATTTTCATAATATTCTCTAATAATTCTTTGTATTTCTGTGGGGTCTGTCATGATTTTTACTTTCTCATTTCTGATTCTGTTTATGTGTGTAGATTCTCTTTTTCTCTTAATGAGTCTGGCTAGGGGTTTATCTATTTTGTTTATTTTTTCAAAGAACAAGCTCTTGGTTTCATTGATTTTTTCTGTTGTTTTATTCTTCTCAATTTTATTTATTTCTTCTCTGATATTTATTATGTCTCTCCTTCTGGTGACTTGGGCCTCATTTGTTCTTCTTTCTCCAATTTCAATAATTGTAACTTTAGACTATTCATTTGGGATTGTTATTCCCTCTTTAAATAGGCCTGAATTTCAATATACTTTCCTCTTAGAACTGCATTTGCTGCGCCCCTCAGTATTTGGGGATTTGTGTTGTTGCTGTCATTTGTCTCCATATATTGCATGATCTCTGTTTTAATTTGATCGTGGATCCATTGATTATTTAGGAGCATGTTGCTAAGCCTCCATGTGTTTGTGAGCCTTTTTGTTTTCTTTTCAAGTTGGTTGGTTGAATTTCAGTATTTTTGAATTAACTGAGGTTCTTTTTCTGGCCTAGTATGTAGTCTGTTCTGGAAAATGTTCCATGCACACTTGAGAAGAATGTGTATCCTGACGCTTTTGGGTGTAGAGTTCAGTATATGTCTGTTAGGTCAATATGTTCTACTGTGATGTTCAGTGCCTCTGTGTCTTTATTTATTTTCTATCTGGTTGATCTGTCCTTTGGAGTGAGTGGTGTTTTGAAGTCTCCTAGAATGAACACATTGCGTTCTATTTCCTCCTTTAATTCTGTTAGTATTTGTTTCACATATGTCAGTGCTCCTGTGTTGGGTGCATATATATTTATAATGGTTATAGCCTCTTGTTGGACTGACTCCTTTACCATTATATAATGTCCTACTTTATCTCTTGCTACTTTCTTCATTTTGAAGTCTATTTTGTCTGATACAAGTACTGCAACACCTGCTTTTTTCTATTATTTGCGTAAAATATCTTTTTCCATCCCTTCACTTTTAGTCTGTGTGTATCTTTGGGTTTAAGGTGAGTCTCTTGTAAGCAGTATATGGATGGGTCTTGCTTTTTTATGCATTCTGTTACTCTGTGTCTTTTGATTGGTGCATTCAGTCCATTTACATTTAGGGTGATTATCGACAGATATGTACTTATTGCCATTGCTGGCTTTAAATTTGTCATTACCACCAAAGGTTCAAGAATAGCTTCTTTTCTATCTAGCAGTCTAACTTAGCTCTCTTATTTAGCTATTATACACACAGTCTGATGATTCTTTATCTCCCTTCTTATTCTTCCTCCATTCTTTAAATGTATTTTATTCTGTACTCTTTTGTGTTTCCTTTGACTATTTTTGTGGATAGTTGATTTTATTTTTTGCCTTTAGCTGGTATTTGGGTGGTCTGCTTTCTTTGCTATGATTTTATTTTCTCTGGTGACATCTTTTTAGCCTTAGGAGTGCTTCCATCTAGAGCAGTCCGTATCAAATATCCTATAGAGGTGGTTTCTGGGAGGCAAATTCCCTCAACTTTTGCTTGTCTGGGAATTGCTTAATCCCTCCCTCAAATTTAAATGATAATTGTGCTGGATACAATATTCTTGGTTCAAGGCCCTTCTGTTTCATTGTGTTAAATATATCGTGCCATTCTCTTCTGGCCTGTAAGGTTTCTTTTGAGAAGTCTGATGATAGCCTGATGGGTTTTCCTTTGTAGGTGATCTTTTTTCTCTCTCTAGCTGCCTTTAATACTCTGTCCTTGTCTTTGATCTTTGCCATTTTATTTATTGTGTGTCTTGGTGTTGTCCTCCTTGGGTCCCTTGTTGGGAGATCTGTGGGCTTCCATGATCTGAGAAATTATTTCCTTCCCCACCTTGGGGATGTTTTTGGCAATTATTTCTTCAAAGACACTTTCTATCCCTTTTTCTCTCTCTTCTTCTTCTGGTACTCCAATAATGTGAATATTGTTCCGTTTGGATTGGTTACACAGTTCTCTTAATATTCTTTCATTCCTAGAGATCCTTTTATCTCTCTCTGCCTCAGTTTCTCTGTACTCCTGTTCTCTGTTTCTATTCCATTAACAGTCTCTTGCACCTCATCCTGTCTGCTCTTAAGCCCATCAATCGACTGTTTCATTTCTGTAATGTCCCTCCTGACTTCATCCCTTAGCTCTTGCATATTTTTCTGTAGGTCCATCAGCATGGTTATGAATTTTAGTCTGAATTCTTTTTCAGGAAGATTGTTTAAATCTATCCCACCAGGCCCTCTCTCTGGAGTTGTCTGAGTGATTTTTGACTAAACCTGTGTCTTCTATCTTTTTATAGCAATAGAAGTGGTTGCTGGCAGGTGGCATGTGTGTTGGCTGGGAAAACAAAGTCCCTTCCTGCTTGTTGTTCACCTTGCCATTCTCTGGAGCCTGTGCCAGTTACCTGCACACTGGGAGGCAGTCTCTGAGATAATCCCCTGAGCTGCCACAGGCAGTGCCGACCTCAGGCTAGCCTAGAGCACTGCAGGGGCATGACAGCCACACTGGGTAAATTCTACTGCAAGGATGGGCCCTTTTGCACCTTCTGAACCTTGCTCTGGCTTCTGAAGCCTTTGCTGGTTACCCACACACCAGGAGGCAATCTCTGGGACAATCCCCTGAGCTGCTGTGTGTGGGGTCCCCCTCAGGCTAGCATAGAGCACTTCGGGGGCGTGGCAACCATGCTGGGTGCATTCAACTGCAAGGATGGCCCTTTCGTTCCTTCTGGACCTTGCTCTGGCTTCCACAGCCTGTGTTGGTTACCTGCACACCAGGAGGCAGTCTCTGGGATAATTCCCTGAGTGCCGTGAATGGGGCCACCCTCTGGCTAGCCTAGAGCACTGTGGGTGCATTTTACTGCTAGGAAGGCCTTTCATGCCTTCCGGACCTTGCCACAGTTTCTGCTGTCCATCCGGGTTAGATGTGCACTGGGAGGAGACTCTGTGTGGTTGCCGTGGGCGGTGCCACTCTCCAGCTGCTCTGTAGCTGTGGCAGTTTAGCCGGCACCAGCAGGAGGGAAGGAATGGCAGGCTGCTTATCGCCGTGAGGCGCTACGGGGCTTCTTTACCCGGCAGGGGGTTAGGGGGCCCAAAATTCCTCAAGATTCCCAGCCTGCTGGGCTGAGTGTGCTGGGACAATTTTGTTTAGCTGTTGGGCCCTTGTGCCTGTAATACTTTTAAAAGCTCCCGCTTTTCATTTGCCCCAGGGGAGCCAGCTGTGGGGATCTGCTCCCAGTCTCCATCTCGGGTTTTACTTTTCTGTTTCTCCAATATCTAGTACACCATGCAGTGTGTGTCTGTGCTCCAGTCCAGATCCCCAGGGCTGGTTATTTAGCAGTCCTGTGCTTCCACTCCCTCCCCATTCTGATTCTTTTCCTCCTGCTGGTGAGCTGGAGTGGGGGGAGTGCTCGGGTCCCACTGGGTCATGGCTTCATATCTTACCCTTTTCATGAGGTGTTGAGTTCTTCCAGATGTAGATGGAGCCTGGCTGTTTTACTGTATCTTCTGGTCTCTCTTGTAGGAGTAGTTGTATTTGTTGTATTTTCAAGAATCAATATAGTTTTGGGAGGAGATTTCTGCCACCCTGGTCACGCCATCATCTTCCTGAATCTCTAATTTTCTTGATATGATGCCAAAGTAACAAAAGCAAAAATAAACAACGTATATAATGTACTTCTACAACTCAAAAGCAAAAATAATAACAACAATAACCTGATTAAAATATGGGCAAAGGGGAGGTTCCAGGAAGATGGCAGTGGGAGCAGGGCGGTGAAAATCTCCTCCCAAAACCATACATATATATGAAAATACAGCAAATACAACTACTCCTAAAAGAGATACGAGAATACACAGGACAGCGCAAAGCCTGCATCTGCACCTGAGAGGACTTGGCACCCTATGAGGCAGAGCTGCAAACTGCCCAGTGGAATGGCATGGCCGCAGCCGCAGAATAGTGGAACAACAGAGCCACCTACAGCTTCCTTACAGAATTTACTCCTGGTGGCCTTTTTTTTCCTTTTCTTTCTTTCTTTTTCTCTTTTCTTTCTCTTCCTTCTTTTTTTCTCTTTTCTTTCTCTCGTTTTTTTAAGTCTTAAAGAACCCAGCTGACATACGTGGCACCTGCCAGTGACCACTTCTATTGCCATGAAAAGACAGAGGAATATGGTACAGACAAAGCTCACCCAGACAACACCAGAAAGGGAGCCTGAAGGGATGGAAATGCACAATCTTCCTGAAAAAGAATTAAGAATAAAAGTCATAACCATGCTGATGAATCTACAGAGAAATTTGCAAGAGCTGAGGGAGGGAAGTCATAAAGACAATGCAGAAATGAGACAAGGCATCGACGGGCTTAGCAGCAGACTGGATGAGATGCAAGAGGCTGTTAATGGAATAGAAATCAGAGAACAGAGATACAGATAAGCTGAGGCAGAGAGACATAAAAGGCTCTCTAGGAATGAAAGAATATTAAGAGAACTGTGTGACCATATCCAAATGGAACAATATTCACATTATAGGAGGAACGGAAGAAGAGAGTGAAAAAGGGATAGAAAGTGTCTTTGAAGAAATAATTGCTGAAAACTTCCCCACGCTGGGGAAGGAAATAGTCTCACAGTCCACGGAAGCCCACAGATCTCCCAACACAAGGGACCCAAGGAAGACAACACCAAGACACATAATAATTAAAATGGCAAAGATCAAAGATAAGGACAGAGTATTAAAGGCAGCTAGAGAGAGAAAAAAGATCACCTACAAAGGAAAACCCATCAGACTGTCATCAGACTTCTCAACAGAAACTGTACAGGCCAGAAGAGAATGGCATGATATACTTAATGTAATGAAACAGAAGGGCCTCGAACCAAGCATATTGTATCCAGCATGATTATCATTTAAATATGGTGGAGGGATTAAACAATTTCCAGACAAGTGAAAGCTGAGAGAATTTGCCTCCCCTAAACCACCTCTATAGGACATCTTAAAGGAACTGCTCTAGAGGGAAACACTCCTAAGGCTAAAAAGATGTCACCAGAGAAAATAAAATCATAGCAAAGAAAGCAGACAATCCAAATACTAACTAAAGGCAAAGAAGAAAACACCTAGTATATAAAGAATGGAGGAGGAAGAATAAGAAGGGAGAGAAATAAACAAATGTCAGACAGTGTTTACAATAACTTAACAAGAAAGTTAAGTTAGATTGTTAGATAGTAAAGAAGTACCCCTTGAACCTTTGGTAACCACGAATCTAAAGCCAGCAATGGAAATAAGTACATATCTATCGATAATCACCCTAAATGTAAATGGACTGAATGCACCAATAAAAAGACACAGAGTAACAGAGTGGATAAAAAAGCAAGACCCATCTATATGCTGCTTACAAGAGACTCATCTCAAACCCAAAGATATACACAGACTAAAAGTGAAGGGATGGAAAAAGATATTTCATGCAAACAGAGAAAAAAACAGGTGTTGCAGTACTTGTATCAGACAAAATACACTTAAAAACAAAGTAGCAAGAGATAAAGAAGGACATTACATAACAATAAAGGGGTCAGTCCAACAAGAACATATAACCATTATAAATATATGTGCACCCAACACAGGAGCGCCAGCATATGTGAAACAAATACTAACAGAATTAAAGGAGGAAATGGACAGCAATGCATTCATTTTAGGTGACTTCAACACAACACTCACTCCAAATGACAGATCAAGAAGACATTAAATACGTAAAGACACAGAGGCACTGAACAACACACTAGAACAGATGTACCTAACAGACATCTACAGAACTCTACACCCAAAAACAACAGGATATACATTCTTCTCAAGTGCACATGGAACTTTTTCCAGAATAGACCACATACTAGGCCACAAAAAGAAGCTCAGAAAAGTAAAAAATATTGAAACTTTACCAACCAACTTCTCAGATCACCAAGGTATAAAACTAGAAATAAATTTTAGAAAGAAAACAAAAAGGCTCACAAATACATGGAGACATAACCACATTCTCCCAATCAATCAATGGGTTAATGACCAAATCAAAACAGAAATCAACGAATATATAGAAACTAATGACAACAACACCACAAAGCCGAAACTTCTGTGGGACGCAGCAACGGCAGTACTAAGAGGAAAGTATATTTCAATCCAGGCCTATTTAAAGAAGGAAGAGCATTCCCAAATGAACAGTCTAAAGACACAATTACTGAAACTGGAAAAAGAACAAGTGAGACCCAAAGTCACAAGAAGGAGGGCCATAATAAAGATCAGAGAAGAAATAAATAAAATTGAGAAAACAAGACAATAGAAAAAATCAATGAAGCCAAGAGCTGGTTCTTTTAAAAAATAAACAAATAGATAAACCCCTAACCATACTTATTAAGATAAAAAGAGAATCTACACACATAAATAGAATCAGAAATGAGAAAGGAAAAATAATGACAGACCCCACAGAAATACAAAGACTTATAAGAGAATATTATAAGAATCTATATGCTAACAAGATGGAAAAACTAGAAGAAATGGACAACTTCTTAGAAAAATACAACCTTCCAAAACTGACCAAGCAAGAAACAGAAAAACTAAACAGACCAATCAACAGCAATGAAATTGAAGCAGTAATCAAAAAACTACCCAAGAATAAAACCCCCAGACCAGATGGATTCACCTCTGAATTCTACCAGACATATAGAGAAGAAATAACACCCATTCTCCTTAAAGTTTTCCAAAAAATAGAAGAGGAGGGAATACTTCCAAACTCATTCTATGAAGCCACCATCACTCAAATACCAAAACCTGGCAAAGACCTCACCAAAAAAGAAAATTACAGACCAATATCCCCGATGAATGTAGATGCAAAAATACTCAACAAAATATTAGCAAACCGAATTGAAAAATACATCAAGAGGATCATACACCATGATCAAGTGGGATTCATCCCAGAGATGCAAGGATGGTACATTATAAAATCCCTCAACGTCATCCACCACATCAACAAAAAGAAGAAAACACCACATGATCATCTCCAAAGATGCTGAAAAATCATTCGACAAAATTCAACATCCATTCATGATAAAAACTCTCAACAAAATGGGCATAGAGGGCAAGTACCACAACATCATAAAGGCCATATATGACAAACCCACAGCTAACATCATACTTAATAGCGAGAAGCTGAAAGCTTTTCATCTAAGATCGGGAACAAGACAGGGATGCCCACTCTCTCCACTGTTATTCAACATAGGACTGGAGGTCCTAGCCATGGCAATCAGACAAAACAAGGATATACAAGGCATCCAGATTGGTAAAGAAGTTAAATTGTCACTATTTGCAGATGACATGATACTGTACATAAAAAACCCTAAAGACTCCACTCCAAAACTACCAGAACTAATATCTGAATTCAGCAAAGTTCCAGGATACAAAATTAACACACAGAAATCTGTTGCTTTCCTATACACTAATGATGAACTATCAGAAAGAGAAATCAGAAAAACAATTCCATTCACAATTGCATCAAAAAGCATAAAATGCCTAGGAAGAAACCTAACGAAGGAAGTGAAAGACCTATACTCTGAAAACTACAAGACACTCCTAAGACAAATTAAGGAAGACACTAACAAATGGAAATGCATCCCATGCTCTTGGCTAGGAAGGATAAATATTGTCAAAATGGCTTTACTACCTAAAGCAATCTACAGATTCAACGCAATCCCTATCAAACTACCAAGAGCTTTCTTCAATGAACTCCAACAAATAATTCTAAAATTCATATGGAACCACAAAGGACCCCGAATAGCCAAAGCAATCCTGAGAAGGAGGAATAAAATGGGGAATTACGCTCCATGACTTCAAGCCCTACTACAAAGCCAAAGTAATCAAGACAATTTGGTATTGGCAGAAAAACAGATCCGCAGACCAGTGGAACAGAAGAGAGAATCCAAACATTAACCCAAACATATACAGACAATTAATATTTGATAAAGGAGCCTTGGATATACAATGGGGAGATGACAGCCTCTTCAGCAGCTGGTGTTGGAAAAACTGGACAGCTACATGTAAGAGAATGAAACTGGACTACTGTCTAACCCCATATACAAAAGTCAACTCAAAATGGATCAAAGACCTGAATGTAAGTCATGATACCATAAAACTCTTAGAAAAAAACATAGGCAAAAGTTTCTTGGATATAAACATGAGCAACTTCTTTATGAACATATCTCCCCGAGCAAGGGAAACAAAAGCAAAAATGAACAAGTGTGACTATACCAAGCTGAAAAGCTTCTGTACAGCAAAGGACACCATCAGTAGAACAAAAAGACATCCTACAGTATGGGAGAATATATTCATAAATGACATATCGAATAAGGGGTTGACATCCAAAATATATAAAGAACTCATGCACCTCAACAAACATAAAGTAAATAATCCAATTAAGAAATGGGCAGAGGACATGAACAGGCACTTCTCCAAAGAAGAAAATCAGATGGCCAACACGCACATGAAAAGATGCTCCACATCGTTAATCATCAGAGAAATGCAAATTGAAACCACAATGACATATCACCTCACACCAGTGAGGAAGGCCAACATCCAAAGCACAAACAACAACAATTGTTGGTGAGGATGTGGAGAAAAGGGAACCCTCCTACACTGCTAGTGGGGATGCAAATTAGTTCAACCACTGTGGAAAGCAATATGGAGGTTTCTCAAAAAACTCAAAATAGAAATACCATTTGACCCAGGAATCCTACTTCTAGGAATATACCCTAAGAATGCAGCAGCCCAGTTTGAAAAAGACATATGCACCCCTATGTTTATCACAGCACTATTTACAATAGCCAAGAAATGGAAGCAACCTAAGTGTCCATCAGTAGATGAATAAAGATGTGGTACATCTTCACAATGGAATATTATACAGCCATAAGAAGAAAACAAATCCTACCATTTGCAACAACATGGATGGAGCTAGAGGGTATTATGCTTAGTGAAATAAGCCAAGCAGAAAAAGACAAGTATCAAATGATTTCACTCATATGTGGAGTATAAGAACAAAGAAAAAAACTGAAGGAACAAAACAGCAGCAGACTCACAGAACCCAAGAACGGACTAATAGTTACCAAAGGGAAAGGGACTGGGGAAGATGGGTGGGAAGGGCGAGATAAGATGGTAAAAGGGGCATTACGATTTGCAGATGTAATGTTGGGGGGGCACGGGGAGGGCTGTACAACTCAGAGAAGACAAGTAGTGATTCTATGGCATCTCACTACACTGATGGACAGTGATTGTGGTGGGGTTGGTGGGGGGGACCTGATGAAGGGGGTAGTTTAATCACCATAATATTGCACATGTAATTGTAGATTAATGATTCCAAAACAAATTATTTAAAAAAATTGGCAAAGGACCTGAATAGATATTATTTCAAAGACGACATGCAAATGACCAACAAGTATATGAAAAGGTGGTCAACATCACTAATCATCAGGGAAATGCAAATCAAAACTACGTGAGGTATCATCTCAAAAAGTCAAAAGATAACAAATGTTGGCAAGGATGTGGAAAAAAGGGAACCCTTGTGCACTGTTGGTGAGAATGCAATTTGATCCAGCCACTGTGGAAAACGGTATTGAGGTTCCTCAAAAAATTAAAAATAGGGCTGCTGTATGATCCAGAATTCCCACTTCTGTGCATATATCCAAATAAGAAATTAGGATCTTGAAGAGATATCTACACTCCCATGTTCATTGCAGCATTATTCCCAGTAAACAAGATATAGAAATAACCTAAGTGTTCACTGACAGATGAAAAAGGAAAATTATACATATAAATATAGTGTAATATTCTTCAACATTAAAAAAGAAAAAATATCCTTCCTTTTGCAACAACATGGATAAACCTAGAGTGAAATAAGCCAGACAAAGATGAATATTTCATGATCTCACTTCCATGTGAAACCTAAAAACATCAAACTCATAATAACAGAGAGTAGAATGTTGGTTTTCAGGGATTGGGGGTGGGGGATATGGGAAGAAGGTCAAGGGTCCTAACTTTCAGTCATAAGATGAATATGTTCTGGAGACCTAACATAGAGCATGGTGCCTATAGTTAATAATAATGTATCAGATACTTAAAATTTGTTAAGAGAGTAGATCTCAAGTGTTCCCACCACACATAAAAGGGTAAGTCAGGTGATAGTTAATGTTAATTAGCTTGATTGTGGCAATCATTTCACAATGTATTACATGTATATAAACATCACTTTGTACACCTTACATATATAAAATTTTTGTCAATCATACTTCAGTAAAGCTGGGCAGAAAGTACACACTTTTTCAATATAAATGAAGAATATCTTAAGAAAAAGATCTAGATCTAGTAGATAAAATTCTCCCACAAGTTTAGAAAGGATCACCTAGGAATACATTGTATGTATATACCTCATCAAAAGGCATAAGAAAAGATGACTACAGTGTCTGTGTGTAAAGCAGTTGGTGACCCTTCACATAGACCTGACTTTAGAAAGTACAAGAATTTAATCAATACTATACAATTATTAAAGATTTATTTTATTAAATGTGAATTGCAATAATATTACACATATACACCACAGTCCAAAGCCGATTGACCTATGAACCTAAATGAATTCAGAAAAAATAATTCAATGTAACTGATAAACCAGTGTTTCTTGAAGGAATTTTCTACTTTTCAAACAATTACTTTGACATCACATTCATTACAAGGTAATGCTCTAAGGTATGGTAGCTGAATAGATGGAAACATGGTGGAACTGGCAGGGGAGGGGCATGGGCAGACGTCACTCACAGCTACACTGATTTTTTTTTTTTTCAGAAATAGTGACTGAGCAAAGTCATGTAAGCTTGCTGTGGCAACAGAGAGCCTAAAATGACTGCCTGAATAAAATGAAGGCTTCAGTTTGCCCCTCCAGTGTCATAGGTCATTTCATTTCTGAAAACAGCCTCTAAGGTATAAGGTAGACACTGTGTGAAAGTTCTGGGGATAACTAGCAGCATTTCACCTTTTCTCTTTGTGTTGCTTAGAAACACATGGTGAGTCACATTTGTCCTGCAATGTCATTTGTTTAGCGCACTGATATATTAGCATATTTTAAGAAAATTCTTTTTCTTGTATAAAAAGATAAGACAATGACTCCCATAACCAGAGAGATGGGACCAGTTATAAAATCTAGCTAGCCAACTTATTAACAAAACAAGCTCAAGCATGCTCAAAGTGGTTGTCTGTTCTTGTTTTATGGAATGGGCACTTAGTGAATAGTCCAAAATGCCTTCCCAACTCTGGTCATTTTGGGCATTAGGAATGAGTACCAAGGAAATTCTTAGGATCATTTTCTTTGAGTACTATAAGCTTCAAAAATAAGAAAACAGGGATTATGCCTGTTTTCCCTCTCATCCTCCCTCCCTTACATAGTTCTTGGAAGTTAACTGATAATCAATACAAGTTTTGAATAAATGAATCAGTCCAGCAAGTGTTCAGTAATCATTAACTGAATGCTAACTTTGGTGCTGCCATCATGGGAAAGCTCTCTGTAATCTAGAGTCATCCTTAAGCTCTAGGTTCTCTTTTTAAATTAAAAAATCATAGTTTTATTGAGGTATAACTGATATACAAAAAGCCCTGTACATATTTAATGTGCACAATTTGATGAGCTTGGACAATATATACACCCATGATACCATCACACAGTCGAGATCGAGTTCCTTTGATTACATAAAGATGAGAAACAAAGCAAAGAGATAAGCATTTACCTTACGGTAGAGGCATTAAGTCTAATAAAATAAATTACTATGCAACCTCAGAAACTGTTTCTATCATAATGTATTTGGGGAAGCAAAATACACAAGTCAGTCAAAAGAAAGCTAAATTGGAAAGCATTTACAGATAAGGTTAAATGTAATTTCTATTTTTGATAGAATGAATTAATAGGGTAATGTTTTGTTTGAAATTGTTTTTGTTCACTCAGGCCTTGCTGATAAGCAATTCCAACTTTCATCTCCAAAAAGATTAATCACATTTTTTAATGTGTTCATTGGCACAGGACATGCCTAAAGCAAGTAGGTGGAAAGTGATTTTGCCAATGTCATTGGAATGTGTTTTTGCCAAGCTGTGAATGATATTACTTAATGGCAATTCTAGGACAGATGATATATGTGTTTCAGCTGAAGGAATTTCTCTCTCCCAACTTAAAATAATTACATGTGTAGTCAAGTCTGTTACCATATGCACATAGTAAGTAGGTTCCTTGAAATCTTATGTCTATTCTGAACCCAGGTACACTCTGCAACACTTTTTGTTCAATGTTGGAGAAGCAGACATGTGACTTCATAGATGTGTTACCCTAACCCTCTATTAGCAATTATGGTAGAGAGAATAATGGCCACCCAAAGATTTCTACATCCTAATTCCCCAAAACTGTAAAGGCTTTATATCACAAAAGGAATTTTGCAGGTATGATTAAGTTAAGGATTTTGAGATGGGAAGATTATCCTGGATTATCCAGGTGGGACTGATGTAATTGCAAGGGTCCTTAAATGGGGACAAGGAAGGCAGAAGAGTCAGAATTAGGGAGAGAGCACCGTAAGAAAGACTCTACCAGTCATTGCTAGCTTGGTGAAATTGAGCCACAAGTCAAGGAATGTAGGAAGCCTCTAGAAACAAAAAATCAGGAAAATAGATTCTTCCCTAGAAAGGAAACTTCCAGAAAGGAATGTAGGCCTACTGACACTTTAATTTCATCCCAATTGAGACCCACTTTGAATTCTGAACTCCACAACTATAAGATAATACATGTGTATTGTTAAACCACCTAGTTTGTGGTAATTTATACAGTAGCCACAACAAACTAATACAGTGACCCTCCTAGATTCACAAGGAAATTGTAGATAGAAAAGAAGAAAGCTGATACTGGACGTGTTTTCTGTAACAAGCCCCAGGCAACACAACTGTCAACCAACTAGGGATGCTATTCTGAGGACTCAAAAGAGACAATAAAGTTGTGAGAAGATGTAAAACCTTATCAGTTAAGAAAAATATCTAAACTTTATTTCTGACTAGATTAGGGGAAGCAATTGGTTTGAAGTACAGTAGAGTGAGCCTTTAATTTGTCTATACCAAAATACACCTGACCTTTGAACAACACAGGGGTTGGGGTACCAACCCCTCTGCAGTCAAAAATCAGAATATAACTTTTGACACCACAAAAGCTTAACTACTAATAGACTACCATAAACCATAAACCTTACCAATATAAACAACCAATTAACATATTTTGTGTTATATGAATTACATACTGTATTCACACAATACAGCTAGAGAAAAGAAAATGTTTTTTCAAATTGTCACAAGTCTCCAAAAAATTTTTCCAATATATTTAATGAAAAGAATCCACATGTAAGTGGACTCATGCAGTTCAAGCCCGTGTTGTTCGAGGGTCAGCTGTAATACATTTAATGGAGAATTTTCCAGCAAGAGAAAAAGAAACTGTGGAAAGGAGCTTCTCTAGAGGCAGTAGTATACATGAGCTTGATAGCTCAGATTAGCTGAATTCAGCTCAAACTGCATGAACAATTGCATGAAAATCAAGCATGATATAACTCTAACTAATTCAAAATTTCCTTTTCCACTATGAAGAAATGGTGGATATGAAAGCAGGGATTTACTTGTCCAAGCTGAGGTATAGATGAAATCAACATCTCTTTATATTTCCCAAGGAAGCCTTCATGGAGGAGGGAAGGAGTCTAATGCAGTAAGCTAAACCACAACCACTACAGTTGCAACCTGATACAGTTTCAGAGGCAGGAATGAAATGATTACTATCAAAATGAGAGGGAGCAAAGTAACTCACAGTTTTGAGATATGAATCCATTCAAATTTTCTGGGTCCATGAGAAGTCATTACACTTTGTGGCTGAGTGTCTTGCCAATGGGTTTCAGCCCCGGGCAAGTTCACTATGGATTCAATGTGACCAAATTGACAGCAAAACTGTTCTTGGGATGAAAGGGTTATACCCAACTTTATTTCCAGGTGGCAGGTCAGTCACTAAAATCCCGTTCACTCAGAGCAAGTCTGTATGCAGCAAGCCGGTCTCTGCCTCTGGGCTCCTGTCTGTACAGCCGTCCTCTGGGCTTCTCTGCACAGTCATCCCGCACAGCCAGTCCTCTGGGCCTCTGTCCCCGGTGCTGCCACCACTCCAGCCTCTGCTCTTCTCTCCCGCAGCCTTGCAGCCATACCACCATGTCATGTGCAAAGCACTGGGCGGAGCTCCTTATATAGAGTCAACAGTCATGTATTGCCCACAGGTGTGCAGTGAGCTAATCAACCAGGGCCAGGTGAGAATGCTGGCCACAGGAACTCTCAATTTATCCACACTCCACCCCTCCAGGACTCTCTCCTCTCAATCTATGTGCCCTTAGTCCTCTGCAAGGAAGCTCGAACATTATTCTCCAGCCTCTCCAGCAAAAAGTCTCGCAGACACATATGCCAGACTTGTGGCTCTGTCTCTGACCTCTGCCTCTTTATTCTTAATGGCTTGAACTCCTGCACTGGTTTCAGTTGTTGCCATAGCTTCAGTAAGATCCTATTTGGCTTCCTGTCTAATTTTCTTCCATCTCCTCTTGCCTGTATCAAATCAACCCACATCTGGGTCCTCGTAACCCTTCCATGAATAACAGGTCTTATTTCTTTCTGGGTTCTCGTTGCTTCAGCTACTGTACGTGTTACCTCGCATTTTGCAGTCACTGCCTCAAGGTGGGCTGCACTGTCAGGGAAGCCAGCTTTCCCATCTCTGATCCCAACAGAACAATTCCACCCACCCCGAAGTCCCACATCCACCAGCTCAGCCTGAGTATAAGGGTGGACCGTAGAGGGCTCCACGACCTGGGGAGGGCTCTGCTCCTCTTCTTGGGGAACTTTCAGCTGCTGGGTCTTTATTTTCTTTACAACCACTGGGTGTGCTTTCAGTACAGGAGGGCCCAGTGCCTCCTGCATCACCCCTTCATCTTTCTCCAGCTCCTCCATTTCTGGGGCTGATGGCACCTTTCTCTCCCCTCCCCTGAGTGCCTCCTCTGCTACAACCTTTACCTTTTCTACTGTACCTCGCAGCAATGCTACCTCAGTCTTCAGAAGGCCTCTTACCTTCAGCTCAATGCTTTGCAGCTGACATTCTCATACCACCTCAACCTGTGCTTCCCTCAGGAGTTCGTCTTTTTCCTTGATGGCCTCTTCCTCCTTCAGAACACTTGGCAGCACTGCCGTCTCATCTCCAGTGGCACCTTGCTGTCGGTGCTCTTGTATCAATGTCATCTCTTTCTTCAGGGAATCCACAAAAGTGTGCAGCTCATGTTCTCGTGCCACCTCCTTTAGCATCAATGCCATTTCTGTCCTCAGGGAATCCACAGGAGTTTGCAGCTCACGTTCTCGTGCTGCCTCTTGCATCAATGCCATTTCCCTCCTCAGGGAATCCACAGAGGTTTGCAGCTTGTGTTCTCATGCCGCCATTTCTTGGGTCTCCTCTGTAGACGTTTTTAATACTGTGAGAAGCAGCCAACCCACAGTCCCCACTGCCTCACGGGCACTCTGCTTCTCAAAGGATCTATTTACTATACCAAGGACCACGCCTACAGCCTCAGGTGTCACCTCCACTTGCCTCCAGTCCTGGGATGGGGTCCAGTCCTCTAGGAGGCAAGCCACCTCAGACCACATACCCACTGGGGGACAATCCACTGTCTCCCCATTCACAGGGGCAGCCCACTGAAGCACCCTTCCCATAAGGGCAGCCTGTCTTTTTTCTTGGTCAACAATGAACCCTGCCGACTACACCAATTGTCTTGCCAATGGGTTTCAGCCCTGGGCAAGTTTGCTATGGATTCAATGTGACCAAGGAAATTGACAGCAAAACTGTTCTTGGGGTGAAAGGGTTATACACAACTTTATTTCCAGGTGGCAGGTCAGTCACTAAATTCCTGGCCACAGGAACTCTCATTTTACGCACACTGAGATAGCAGCAAGGTCATATACAAGACAACTCTAAGAAATATATTAACCTGGAAATACATGCACACTGAATTCCATCACCTGAACAAGATGCTGCACCTGAATCCCCCTAAAATATATTTATTCTTAACTTATTCTCAAATTAACACAGATATTCAATGTTGTAGTTAAAGAAATTAACCTTAGCTATCCCTCTGAAGAACTCCTCTAAGCTATTCCACAAAGAAAACATTAAGGAATTTAGGGAGCTCATTGTAGTAAACTAATTCAAAATATCAAGGAGATAACCTAATATGCTTGCTTTATATTCAAAGTAGGAAAATGTCTGACCAGAGGAAGGAAATTCAAGTGGAAGGAGCATCTGGCTATGGTGTAGGAGGTCTGGGTTTTAGTTCTGACACTGCCACCACCTGGTAATGGAATCTTCAGTAAGTCATTTCTCCTCTCTGAGTCTCAGTTTATGAATCGAAATTAAGGGGGGTCCACATAAATGGAGAAAAGGTACATTTGGAAAAAACATGCTTCCACTAGTTCCCCTTTCAGCCATGGCAGATACTCATAATGGGTCATGGCACCCTTTTTCCTAAACCTAGATAAAGCCTCACAATCCTCAACTCAGAAATGCAGACAGCTTTATTTTATTTAATGAGTCCTGCCCTAGCTATTTAAAAATAAGTTTGATAAGAATGGGTCTACTGCAATTTCATTGACTCACTTCTAAGGTTCCATTAAAAGCTATTAAGAAAATAGCAAATAAAGATTTTGTATTATAGTGAATGTTGTTTATAGGGCTGTTTCTTGTGCTAACAAAAAAGAGAAGACAAGCTACAGAGAATCATGGGACCCATGATTGCTTGACGTGGTGCACCTGGCCTTAATCTGCCTCCATTCTGCTGAAAGTAGATAGCAATTGAACAATAAACATGATGACTTGAGAAAGAAACAAAATGAGCCTGGAAGGCTGAAATTAGTTAAAGTATAAAGTTATCTAGAAGCAGGAAAACAAGATGTCCAAGAGATAAGGTGGCAGTCCTATGTGGTGGAAAGAGCATAGGCTCTTATCCAGGAAGACATAAGTTCAAAACACAGCTCTGCCACTTGAACTCTGTGCAACCTTAGGGAAGACACTGACCTTCTCTGAGTCAGTGTCTTCATACGTAAAAGCAAGTATAATAACTACCTCAGGTGGTTGCTATGTGTAGGAAAAATGGAAGTTCCAATGGCCAGGATACTCACCTGACCCTAATCTACTTGTCCTTGGTGCACATGCAGTGATGTAACTGGCCTACTGCATAGGCACATGCTTACACATGTGTTGAAAATGACTCCTTATTGTCTGTGTTGCTATATAAAGACCTCTGCCCAGTGCTCTGTAAGTCTGGTGGAGAGGCAGAGACAGAGGCTGAGGTGGATTGCAGACTTGCCACATGTGGACATAATTCTAGTGCTCACCCTGCCACTGAGAAAATAAAGCATAGAAGACCTTTTACCCACAGTGTTCCATTGTCATTATTCAGCCTCAGCAAATCCAGAGTGAACTTGCCCAGAGCAAAAACCCTCCAGCACAAATTTTGGCATAGTCAGCAGGATTCACTGCAGACCAAATAATGGAATAAGTTGCCCTCAAGGGAAGGGTACTTCAGCGGGCTGCTCCTGTGGATGAGGAGATACTTGGGTATCCACCAATGGACATGTGGTCTGAGGTGGCTTGCCTCATAGAGGAGTGGGCCCCACCCCAGGACTGGGAGAGGTGGAGGTGATGCCTGAGGCAGTAGAGGAGGCCCTCTGCAAAATAGGGAAATTCCTTACAGAAACAGAATTCCCCTGTGGAGGCAGGAGCCATGGGTTGGCTATTTTTCACAGTGTTATAAAAGGCTACAGACGAAAAGGACATACTCCTGCAAGAAGCATTAGAAGAGGTGGCAGGAGAACACAAGCCACTTGGTGTTGTGGAGGAGGTAAGAGATTTCTTGAAGATTGAGATAACATCACTGCAAGGCACTGTGGAAGAGGTAAAGGCTATGAAGTAGAAGGATGTACTACTGCAAGAAGCACCAGAAGAGGCAGCATGAGAACACAAACTGTGAAGTACTGAGGAGAAAGTAAGAATGTTGTTGAAGACTAAGATGACAGTGTCACTGTGAGGGAGGAAAAGGTAAAGGATGTAGTGGTGGAGACACTCTGTGGACTGGTGAGACAGCTGCCATTAGCCCCAGAAATGGTGGAGGATACATCAGAGAATGAATAGGAGATGGTGCCAGAGGCACCAACCCCTCCTCTATTGAAATCCTGACCAATTATACTCAAGAAAATAAAGATGTGGGTTCCTCCAGGAGAGGTACAGCTCTCTCCCACGGTCATGGAGCTTCCACATTCTGCCCCTACACACAGGTAGAGGGGTGGATTTGGGCTCCTGGTTTTGGCAGAAACCCTCGAAGTCCATATCAGCCTGGTTTCTGCACCTTTGGCATATAGGGGTGGACAGTATCCTCCTGTCTAGGTTAGAGATGGGAAAGCTGGCTTCCCTGACAACTCATCCTTCCTTGCAGCAGTGACTGCAGAATGCACATCAAACAACAGGGAATCATTCACTTCATGAATGACTTATAGCCACACTTCTCACTGTATGGTCCAATCAGGGAGACTTACCATCCTCCCCTGCTGGACAGCAGAGGTATGCCAAGCTTCAACAAGAGTTATGGGAGTTGGGCATAAAAAGTGACAATTATAACCCAGTAAAATCATGACATGGATAACGAGCTATTTACTGTGGGGATGAGGGATACGGT
Source organism: Phataginus tricuspis (assembly GCA_029783875.1). Taxonomy (NCBI): domain Eukaryota; kingdom Metazoa; phylum Chordata; class Mammalia; order Pholidota; family Manidae; genus Phataginus; species Phataginus tricuspis. The sequence continues at coordinate 118,466,977 of JAQQAC010016209.1, read as the reverse complement.
GCTACAAACAGCTCCTTCGTCCCTCTTTGGGCCCTTAGTGGCAGATTTGGGGGAGGTTGAAGTGATGCAAGCATAGAAGTATAGTCTGTTACTGAGAGAAAGGGTTTAAAGGGCCCCATGAAGGTCATGAGGACCCAGATGTGGGTTGATTTTATAAAGGAAGGAGCAGACAAAGAGAAATTGGATGGGAAATTAAAATCTTACTGGAACTGTGGCAACAACTGAAGCCGGAGCAGCAGTTTTGGCCATTGGCTAAGGCAAGGACCAAGAAATGGAAGCCAGAGACAAAGTCACAAGCCTGGCCTGTGCACCTATAGGATTTCCTGCTGGAATAGGGAGCCGACCTTGCTTGGATGCACACAGGAAGATGACTGGGTGATATGGTTTGACTGAGTGGAGGGTCGAGGCACCCACATTGAGGAACCAGGTGGGGGCTGGAGGCCACATATTGAAATATCAATTCATTGGTCCCCAGTAAATGTACAATGTGTCCTGGTTCTGGTAGACATAGAAGCCAAATGCTCACTGATTTATGGCAATCCTGAGTGGTTTCCAGGACCTCCGCTGTCGCAGATGGATACAGGAGTATAGTTATCAGAGTGAAACAAGCCTGAATCCCATTGGTAATAGGGAATCTACCCCCAAAGGAGTATACTGTGTATATCTCTCCCATCCCCAAATATATCTTGGAGATAGATGTCCTGCAGGGTCTATGGTTGCAGACCACTATAAGTGAGTTCAGACTGAGGATATGTGTGATGAAGGCAGTTCTGAGGGGACATGCTAAGCACCTGCCCATAGCTTTGCCTGTGCCTTGGTGGGTGACTAATACCAAACAATACAAATTTCCTGGAGAGCATAAAGAAATTGGAGAAACCCTCCGGGAACTGGAAAAGGTGGGTATTATAAAGCCCACCCACAGTCTTTTCAATTACCCCATGTGGCCAGTAAAGAAAACGATGGCTCCTGGCATATGACCATGGATTACAGAGAATTGAATAAAGTCATGCCCCCTATGCATGCTGCTGTCCCCTCTATTGCAGGCTTGATGGATACCCTCAGCCATGAACTAGGAACATATCTTTATGTGGTAGATCTTGCTAATGCCTTCTTTTCCATTGACATTGAGCCGGAAAGTCAGGAACAGTTTGCCTTCTCGTGGGAAGGACGGCAATGGACTTTCACCGTCCTCCCACAGGGATACCTCCACAGCCCCACCACCTGTCATGGACTTGTAGCCCAGGACTTGGCTACATGGGAGAAATCGCCAACGGTGTGGCTGTGCCATTATATTGATGATGTCATGCTCGTGTCCGATTCTCTTTCAGATCTAGAAGGTGCAGCACCTAGACTGCTACAACATTTGCAGGAGAAAGGATGGGCTATGAACAGCACCAAGGTTCAGGAACCTGGTTTGTCAGTTAAATTCTTGGGGTTATCTAGTTGGGTAAGACCAAAGTTTTCCCAGAAGTAGTCATAGGTAAAGTTTAGGCCTTTCCTACCCCTACAACTGTGGCACTACTGCAAGAGGTTTGGGGTCTTTTAGGCTACTGGTGAGTGTTTATCCTACACTTGGTACAAATTCAGAAGCCCTTATACCATTTGGTATGAAAGGATGTCAGGTGGGACTGGGATGAGATGTGTGCATTTGCCTTCACCACTGCAAAATAGGCAGTCAAGGCCGTGTAGGCCTTGAGTGTGATAGACCCATCAAGGCCCTGTGAGCTGGATGTTCATGTGACTGAAGACGGTTATGGCTGGGGTCTTTGGCAGCAGCTTGAATGAACTTGCCAACCTATTGGATTCTGGTCACAACTCCGGAAAGCAGCATAGGCACTCTAGTAAACCTTAACAGAGAAACAATTGGCTGCCATGTACCACACCTTGCTGGCTATAGAGCCTATCACCAGAACAGCCCTGATAAAGTTAATAACTACCTACCTCACTGTGGGGTAGGTAAAAGACTGGGCCCAAAAGCCAAGGAGTGGTGTGGCACAGACACCTACACTGGCCAAGTGAGGCACATACCTACAGCAGCATAGCACCCTATTAGACCCTTGAGTGAAGAACTCCAATGCTCACTGGGGCCAGTGACATATACCAGTGAAAGGCAGGAAGAGTTTGCTTTAGCACATTCTAGTAGCAGAGAGCCCTTATTGGGAGGGAAGAGCCCCTATACCTGAAGATGCATGGTACCCAGATGGCTCCAGCCGTGGGCAGCCTCCAAAATGGAGGGCTGTAGCTTTTCATCCTAAGACTGAGACAATATGGATGGAAGATGATGAGGGGAAGAGCAGCCAATGGGCAGAGTTGTGGGCTGTGTGGCTTCTGATCAGTCAGGAGCCCTCCCCTATAGTTGTCTGCACTGACAGCTGGGCTTTCTACCGGGGCTTGACCCTGTGGCTACCAACATGGTATCATGATAACAGGTTAGTTGGTCACAGACCTCTTGGGGGATAAGAGTTGTGGTAAGACTTATGGGCCTGTGGTCAGACTAAAACAGTTACAGTATGTCATGTGACAGGCCATTTGCCACTGGAATCCCTAGGAAATGATGAAGTAGACAAATTGGCCCAGGTACACTGGCTAGAAGGAAAGCATACCTCTGATATAGCCTAATGGTTACATCAACGTTTGTTGCATATGGGGCAGAAGACAATGTGGGCTGTAGCCTTTCAGTGGGGCTTGCCTTTGACCTTTGAAGAAATCAGCAGAGCCCAGTAGGAGTGCACTGTGTGTCCTAAAAGGGACTTACACTGAGTCCCACAGCAACATGTGATAATAGCTAAGGGGCCGATACCCTTCGCCAGGTGGCAGATAGACTATTGGGCCTTTGCCCTCATTATAAGGGTATAAATATGTCATGATTGGTGTGGACACAGCTACTGGACTTCTGGTTGCTTTTCCTGCATGTTGTGCAAACCAACAAATTACCAAAAGAGCCCTAGAGTGTCTGTGGCCTGTGGCTGACAGAGTAATCAAGGCACCCACTTGACTGGACACACACTACTTAGGGGAAGGCATGATATAGAGGTACAGTGGTTTGTTAAAATCCAGCCTGAAATCAGATACTAATAGTCTACAGGGATGGTCAGTCTACTTATGGAAAGTGCTACAGAGTTTGAATGAGAAGCCCCAGAAGAGGGCATTGAGCCCTGTAGACATGCTAGTACACATTGCCGCCTCCCCTATACAACTGCAAATACAAACTAAGGAGGAATTGTTGAAGCTGGGGTTTGGTTACCAGAATAATATCTTGCTGCCAGCACCAACTACTATAAACCCTGGAGGCTCCGTTCAGTTGCCATGGCCTTGGACATTTTGATACATGGACCAGCAAGGGCTGGCCTTCCTGGCACCTTGGGAACAAGGCCTGGAGGTGGCCTCCTGTGTATTCCTGGAGTAACAGCAGAGTGGCCCCCACAGTGCATGGTAGTGTGCTTTAAATGGCCAGAAGGCAGGAGCATCTTACCAGGGAGTTTAATTTTATCTTTATGGCCAGTGTATGCACCTCCAGTAGCACGATACATAGACCCCTTGGTAACCCCCACAGGGAGAGGGATAAAGGTATGGTATACAAGACCTGGACGGGATCTCCTTCCCACCATGGTCCTATCACAGTACCACTCTCTTACATGCATCCTGAGACAAGATTTGCCTATGTTGGTGTCATTAAAACATCTGTCTTAAGGTTAATCTCCTCTAATGTCTTCATGGATTGGGCACACACTCTAGCAAAAACTGCTGCTTATTAGATGTGCATGTTACTCCCCACCAGTTCTGCTACTGGTATCCCGTGGAAAGCGCGAGTCATGAACTCATCTGAGTAGAACTGGTCTGACTACAGCTGGAATGGCCACTTGGTGGCAATCGATCTCTTCAAGCTTGAGAATGACTATCAATATCATAATTTTTGTTTTTATCTGTATGTTGTTGTAGCCTCTGTTGCTGTTGTGGAATCTGGTTACAATGTTCCAGCTTTCTTGCACAGGGACCATTACAGAAGATTAAGGGCACATAGAATAGTGAGGCAAGAATCCTGGAGGGGTTGAATGTAGTGAAAATTGAAGTTCCAATGAACAGGACACTCACCTGACCCTAATCTTCTTGCCCACAGTGCACATAATATAATGATGTAATTGGCCTACTGCAAAGGTGCATGCTTACATGCATGTTGGCAATGAGCCATTATTGTCTGTGTTGCTATATAAAGACCTCTGCCTGATGGTCTGCATGGCTGGCAGAGAGGCAGAGATGGAGGCTGAGTTGGATTGCAGACTTGCTGGATGCAGACGTGATTCTACTGCTCGACCTACCACTGCAAGTATAAATCTTGGTATAAGACGTTTTACCCTCAATGTTCTGTTGTCATTATTCAATCTCACCTAATCCAGAGTGAACTTGCCCAGAGCTGAAATCCTCCAGCGCAGCACTATGAAAGTTACATGAGTTTACTAAGTTCAGTAAAAACATTCAGCACATTGCTTGATATGTAGTAAGTGCTTGATAAATGTCAATTTCCTTCCTTCTTCATTCCTTCTAAAGAGAAAGCATGATTTGAAGAACCTCTCCTTATACAAAGCCTATCTACACAAACTACTACATTCATACTTGCTGAGGTGAATTTTTGAAATTTAGAAATAAATTTTAGAAACTAATTTTTGATGTACAGAAATCACTGGCAGGTTAACTCCTGCCTATAGAGCTTTTCTGCATATTTATCTCAGGATAGAGATTAAAAATTAGAATAGGAGGACATTTTGTAGCTCAGCTCTGCAAAAGTCTGATTGAACTGGGATTTTCTGATTAGGTTGGTAACATAAAAATGTTATTTGGTAGAATATAAAATCAGTGGTAGTAATTGTACATCCAGGTGAATTTAAAAGGCAAATAATAGCTTATATTAACCAACTCAGCTGGGGCAGAGGTTTGAAAAATATGGTTTGCAGGCCTTAGAGGTCAGGTGGTCAGAGGAGGAGGGAGGGAGAGCAGCTCTCCCTAGAAAAGTAGCCGTGTCACAGAATACACTGCAGAGCTGGTCAGTAAGACCACTGGGAGCTCCAGACTTTGCTGTCTTAGAGGTTACTTGACAAATGCAGAAATGTAAGTGAAGAATATAAAATCATGCAAAATCATGAAATCTTTAACCTCTTGAAAGGAATGGGAATGAAAATATGCAAAATTAGGACCGCTGAACTCCACAGGCATGTGGTCCCCAGTGCAGCACAGCCTGAAGTAAATAATAATCTCATCAGGATGCCTAGAGAAATATGATTTTCTATTTTCACCCCTGCTCCCATCTCAACATACTTTGTCCTTGGCATCTGTATTTGAAGAGTCCAATATTGGAGTGTAATTTAAGGAACTGAGTATATTTTCTGAAAAGTTAGTAGGATTTTTAGTCTCTTAGAAAATGGGTAGCTTGATGAAAAGAATTATCTCTGTCTATGGAAAAAGAACAGAGACTTGTCATTTAAAGTATTCTTTATGCAGACGTATGAAGTTCAAGGAGGTTCCTCTAAATCTTTAATGCAATTCAGAATATACAACAGGCATTCATTAAGTTATACATGCACAACTTAGGAAGAGCTGCAAATGAAAAATGGCATATAAGCAGCACAGAAGGAGCAGTGCTCTTATAGTTGACACTTATTTTTCTTACCCTTCATCTGATGGAAGATATTTTTCTGGTACTATCACATTCCCTTCAAATGCCTACAAAGGGGAATGGTGTTAATTAAGGGGAGAAATATTCTAGGCTATGAGACAGGTTTATAGCATAAAGTATATAAAATATATTTTCCTAAGACACTGTGATTCCTTCTTACCTTGGGGCATAAACTATATATCCCATATTAAGCCTAGCTGTCAGCTTCAAGATCTTCTACCTCAAAGGAACACTATTGTATTACAGTGTGGGAGTATAGAAAATTCCTTTATGTTTATAAGAACATTTAAAAAGTTATACTTTTTTTAATATACTTATTCTTTACCTCTTTCAAAAATGTTTATTAGTCATTATCTGTGAGCTACTCATTACACTAGGAAATGTTTATTCAATATTGGACAAAAGCAGACATGCTTCTTATGGACTTTACATTAATTGGATATATATATATCACATCTTCTCTATAATGTAGTATTATTCAGCCATTCAGAGAAAGAAGGAAATCCTGTCATTTGTGACAACATGGATGGACCTGGAAGATACATGAAATGTATGCTACATGAAATAAGTGTGACAGAGTAAGATAAATATTATATGATCTCACTTATATGTGGAATATAAAAATAAATAGTTGAGCCGAGAAGCAGAGAGAACAGTGGTTAGCAGGGGCTGAGGAGGGTGAGGGAAACAGGGGACAGGGTGGTCAAAGCATACAAAGCTGTAGTGATGTAGGATGAATGGGTGTAGAGATCTAATGTACAGCATGGTGAGTACAGTTAATAATACTATTTTGTACACTGGAAATTTGCTAAGAGAATAGATTTCAGATGTAGTCAATATACACAGAAAATGGTAGCTGTAAGGAGATTACATGTAAACTTGACTGTAGTAACCATTACACTGTGTATATGTATACCAAATCAGCATGCTGTATACCTTAAATATAGATAAATTTTATTAATAAATAACAGATGTATTTATAAATAAAAGATGTAAAAGGAAAAGAAATTCTCTATTTATATGTTCAGGTCTATTGCAGAGATGATGGTCCATTTTTTATGTCTAGGAAACATGGTTCAAAGGGCAACGGCTGCTTTGCCTCATAGGTAGCTCTCTCCTCTGTGTACCCACGTGACAACATGTGCTGGTCACCACTCTCACAGCACCCTATACGTTTTCCTTATGCTACTTATTACAGATATAATCAAATATTTCCTTCTTTCTTAGTGTTTGCTTTAAAGCATTTACCCTGATAGATTTTGAACTCCATGAAGACAGCAAATGTATTTCCTTTACTACTGTATGCCTAGTGCCTAACATAGTGCTTGATCCCTAATGCCGGCTCCATAAATACGTGTGGAGAAAGAGGATTGGACGGAAGGAAGAAAAGAAGCAGGGAGGGAAGAAAAGAAAGAAGAAAGGAAGAGAGAAAAGGAGATGGATATAAAATTCATCTATGGCTTAATCAATGTAACTTACGGGTGAATAGGTTAATAATAATTAACCATTTTAAACTGTAAAAAAAGCAATTCACATGGCAATGCATGGCATCTACAGGACAGTCACTTTGAGTTCTAATATGTAGTGTGGATGTATGGACTATCACATGTTTGTAGATGTTTGGAACTGCTTTGGTTTCCTTATACTGTAACCTCTGTTTCCAAATGAATCCTGTCCTATCCAGAACTCTTTAAAGTATGCACATCATACACTTTCAGTAGTGCTACTCAAAAACCTCAGTTATTCTTGACACTTTCTCTTCCTTACCACACATTGCCAATTCATCACTAGGTTCTGTCAATATTGCTTCCTTGATACCTTTTGAATCTGTCTCCCTATTGGCCTCCACTGTCACCAGTCTACCCTAAGCTATTTTTCCTTTGATCAACTGAAATAACCTCCTAACTGGTCTCCTGATCCTACTTCAGATTCTTCAGTTCATTTCCTCTGCTGCAACTAGAGTGTTTCAAACAAAAATGGGCATGACAACTGCATGCTTAAGTCATTAGTGGCTCAACACTCTTACAAGTCAAATTTCTCAGTTACTCCTTAGATACTCTCTTCCCTTCCCAGTCTTGTCTTGCAGCACTGTCATCCTCACCTCCACACTCGCGGCATTCTCACCTGCTCTTAGTTCCTTTCACATTCCATTCTGTCTGCATCAGGGATTGTACCTACTGTTTCCTTCATCTGGAATGTTCCTGCATACCTATGTCCTTTACCTAATCAGGGCCCACTAATGTTTTGAATCTCAGCTAAAGTACAATTTCTTCAGGGAAATTTTCCCTGGCTAACCTTGCCCCCCCCCAGCATAAGTCATGTTCTTTTTTTAATATGCTCCATGTAACCATGTTCTTGACATTAATAAGATCATTCTCATATTGGAATGATACTGTTATGTGATTATTTGATTAATATATATTTTGTCAGTTTGAAGATATGGTCCATGAGAACCACATCTGCTTTTGTTCAACATTTTATCAACATTTGCTAGCATAATGAGTAACACAGAGCTGATGATCAATAAATATTTTTGAAAGAAGTAAAGAATAAATGCACCCAAGGAAGTATAATTTTAAAAATATTTTCATACGCAAAAGGGATTTATCCATAATGTATTTTTAACCTAAAGTTGAAGACTTAGATTTAATATTTTAATTAACTTCCTCTACAGTTATAAAAGAATAGCAACATCACTGTTGTACTTGGTGACGATTTCTTTTTATGAAAAAATACTGAAACACTAGGGTTGTTTTACAACCTGATGAAACCAAATTAATGGGCTCTACATCTTGATCTCATCATCAAACCAACTTTAATTTGAATAATGAAATGTCTCCACCGAGCCAAGGTTTTATTCTGTGTTCACATGTATGTCCATGGGAGAATGGCACAGGGCTACTCAAATGATATCAAAGTTAGGTGATATTATTGACTAGGTTGAGAAATTGATTCACTGATCTATTTTGATAGAAAATGTCCTCGGATACTGTTTTTACATATGAAAGCATTGGGTCTGTTTTAGCAGGAAAAAAACACCTTAATTGCTGCTATTTAAAAATCATGATCTGTCTCAGGCTTTTCTTGGCTTGAACAATAACAAAAACAACAACAAAGAAAATGGTTTTCTTACTTACATATACTGTACCTTGTTTTTATTCTTAAATGATAAGAAACATGAAGTTTGCTTCAGGATTATAGGAAGAAAGTATGGATACTAGTGCTGAATGATTATGGCCTGGGGCTACACTGAAAGAAAGCCAAAGATAATTAAGTTACAACATAGGACATAAAACTCATACATGGTACAGCATTCACAAGAAAAAGTAAAATAATTTATGGGAATATTATGGGCTCTATGTAAAACAAAAGTGTCAGAAGTAAGGAAAATAATAATTTCTCTAGCTCTTTTTTAATAAACATGGGTTCCACCACCCCTAGAACTCACATACAGAGACAGAAGACCCAACATTTGCATTTACTTGACTTTGGAATGACCTTTTTCAGCGTGGAAGGTCTTATTTTAAAAGCATGAAACTTACTTATAACCACCTTCATTTCTTCCCACATCTGCCCCTTGGACCATCCCTCAAAAAAAGCCATTCATTATATTTTCCTATTCAAAACCTTCCAAGGATTTCCCATAACTTTCCAGATGAATTAAAACATTTTAGGAAGATATTCAAGTTTCTTTAACATAATTTTCAAAGTGTTTCAAGATCTGGCCTTGCTCAACTCTTGCCACCTTAACATTCAAATCTACACAAAAAGTGAATTCTTTATAGTTTCCAGATAGACCCTTTTCTGTCTTATTTCTCTGCCTCTGTGCATGGGCTGGAAATATACTTTCTCCTGAAGTTAGTTCCTGCTAGTCTTAAAAGGACCAGCTTAAGCAGTAATCTTATATGGTCTCTGAGAAGTGATCCTAGTACTCCCATTTTGGGTGAGGCAACACCCATGTGCTCCCAGGTCAAAAATGGAAATAAATAAGCATGGAAAAAATTATCATTAATGAAAAAAAATCTCTAGCCATACATATAATTGAACAATATTGCTTCATAGTGGAACTGAAAAGGCTGTACATGTCATCTACTCAGCAAGGTTTTACCAAAGAAAAGTTACACCCACAAATGTAAGATGCCATGATGGCAGGGTTGATAGGTTTTGTAAGGCCACTCTACTGAATAAATTACAGCTCATCTCCACAGGGAACTAGAGCAGCAATTTCCTCCATAGTAATAGCAGGAACTGGTCACTCAGTTAATAGGAATAGAGAGAGCAGTGGTGGGCAATGCTTTCATTGTAAACAGCATTGCATATATGTGTTTGAAACACTGCTGTTCTGCAATTAACTGAGAGTAAAATTCTACTCTTTCTCCCGGGACCTGACACCTGAACTGGAATGTTTGCTCATCCCAGCTACAATCTCACTCCTAACTATTACTTAGAGAAGGAAGTGGCATGTAAATCAGCCTATAGCTATGACTCTATTTTCCCACTCATAAGAAGGCATTTGTAACATTTCATTTCTTGTCAATTTTTCAAAATCCTATGCAACTCACAAACTGTAAACATTGTATTATGAATCTACTCACGAAATTAGATTGAAATCTCTACTCCATGTATATTATGACATCAGTAGAGACAGCTGCAGTTCTAGAATTTTTATATTGGTGGAGTTTGGCATCAGCAATTGGTTGAGGACAGTGGGGAGAAGGGCTGATGGATTTGTCGTGAGTGAATCTGCATAGCAGTCTCACTGTTTCTACCTGTATGTTTCTTTGGGGAGGCATTTGTGGGGGAATCTAATGAATATTACAGTGTCCTAAGCCCTGTGCCCTAGATACCTTGGCACCACCCTGACTGCAAAAGCTACACAAAGCCTAATGTGCAGCTTCATAAAGGAACAATTGCCTATTTCTGAGGTTTCACATCCGCATTCTTGCTTAAAAGTTGCTACTAAGTATTTGGGTGATGCTGAATATGTTATTCTTCCCTCTTTGGATTCCAGTTTTTTTTCTTCTAAAAAAAAGTGAAGACACTGGGGTCCATGATTATGGTCCATTCTAGTTTAAATATTGTATGTTACAAATATATTAGCTTCAAGGAGGTTCAGTGCTTTCTCTTTTGTAAAAATCCGTATCTTGGTCCTCAGTATTTAATGCCATGAATTTCCACATCATAATATACTCACCAGTAATAGTTAGTAGTTACTGAACACATGCTATGTACCAGGCCCTGTGCTAAGTTTTACATATATTAATTCATTTCTTTTCCACAACCACCTGGGAAGTAGATGCTATATTATTCCCGTCTTTTATAGGAAGAAACTAAGGCTTATGGAGGTTATGAAACATGACATAGATCACCCAACTAGGAAGGAGAAGAATCCAGATTTGATCTGGGCCCATGTCCTTACCTTTGTGCCATATTGCCTCTAGTAAATGTAATAGGAGTAATACTAGTGAGTATAACATTAATATAAGTTGAGTTGTATTGCATTTGGCAATTTGATAAGCCTTGCCACTATTGTGCAAATAAGTAGCATGTACAGTATCACTGTTTTATAGATGAAAGAATTAATCAGCTCCCAAATGTTACTCGCTGGGAGCTCAGCATTCTTTCCTTTACAGGTTAATGCTTTCTAATATTGAGGACAGCGATACTAAGTTCAGATTAACATGTATCCATTCACTAAATATTTCTTGAAAACTTTCACATTCTAAGCACTGAACTAACATGAAACTGATAAAGAGGATCACATTTAAAAAAATTTATTTTGGTATCATCAATCTACAATTACATGTGCAATATTATGGTTATTAAACTACCCACTTCATCAGGTCCCCCCCACCAACCCCATTACAGTCACTGTCCATCAGCGTAGTGAGATGCTATAGAATCACTACTTGTCTTCTCTGAGTTGTACAGCCCACCCCGCGCCCCCCCCCAACATTAAGTCTGCTAATCGTAATGCCCCTTTTACCCTCTTATCCCTCCTTCCCGCCCATCCTCCCCAGTCCCTTTCCCTTTGAAACTATTAGTCCATTCTTGGGTTCTGTGAGTCTGCTGCTGTTTTGTTCTTTCAGTTTTTTTCTTTGCTCTTATGCTCCTGATATGAGGAAAATCATTTGATACTTGTCTTTTTCTGCTTGGCTTATTTCACTGAGCATCATACCTTCTAGCTCGATCCATGTTGTTGCAAATGGTAGGATTTGTTTTCTTCTTATGGCTATATAATATTCCATTGTGTATATGTACCACTTCTTCTTTATCCATTCATCTACTGATGGACACTTAGGTTGCTTCCATTTCTTGGCTATTGTAAATAGTGCTGTGAAAAAACATAGGAGTGCATATGTCTTTTTCAAACTGGGCTGCTGCATTCTTAGGGTAAATTCCTAGGAGTGGGATTCCTGGGTCAAATGGTATTTCTATTTAGAGTTTTTTGAGGAACCTCCATACTGCTTTCCACCATGGTTGAGCTAATTTGCATTCCTACCAGCAGTGTAGGAGGGTCCCCTTTTCTCCACATCCTTGCCAACATTTGTTGTTGGTGGTGTTTTGGATGTTGGCCATCCTTACTGGTGTGAGGTGATATCTCATTGTGGTTTTAATTTTCATTTCTCTGATGATTAGCGATGTGGAGCATCTTTTCATGTGCCTGTTGGCCATCTGAATTTCTTCTTTGGAGAAGTGTCTATTCATGTCCTCTGCCCATTTCTTAATTGGATTATTTGCTTTTTGTTTGTTGAGGTGCATGAGTTCTTTATATATTTTGGATTTCAACCCCTTATCGGATATATCACTTATGAATATATTCTCCCATACTGTAAGATGTATTTTTGTTCTACTGATGGTGTCCTTTGCTGTACAGAAGCTTTTCAGCTTGATAGTCCCACTTGTTCATTTATGCTTTTGTTTCCCTTGCCGGGGGAGATGTGTTCATGAAGAAGTCGCTCATGTTTATGCCCAAGAAATTTTTGCCTATGTTTTTTTCTAAGAGTTTTATGGTTTCATGACTTACATTCAGGTCTTTGATCCATTTTGAGTTTACTTTTGTGTATGGGATTAGACACTAGTCCAGTTTCATTCTCTTACATATAGCTCTCCAGTTTTGTCAACAACAGCTGCTGAAGAGGCTGTCATCTCCCCATTGTATCAAGGCTCCTTTATCATATATTAATTGACCGTATATGTTTGGGTTAATGTTTGGATTTTGTATTCTGTTCCACTGTTCTGTGGGTCTGTTCTTGTGCCAATACCAAATTGCCTTGATTACTGAAGCTTTGTATAGAGCTTGAAATCTGGGAGCGTAATTCCCCCTGTTTTATTCTTCCTTCGCAGGATTGCTTTGGCTATTCCGGGTCTTCTGTGGTTCCATATGAATCTTAGAATTATTTGTTTCAGTTCATTGAAGAATGCTGTTGGTATTTTGATAGGGATTGCGTTGAATCTGTAGATTGCTTTAGGTAGTATAGCCATTTTAACAATATTTTTCTTCCTAGCCAAGAGCATGGGATTAATTTCCATTTGTTAGTGTCCTCTTTAATTTATCTTAGGAGTGTCTTATAGTTTTCAGGGTATAGGTCTTTCACTTAGTTCTTTAGGTTTATTCCTAGGTATTTTATTCTTTTTGATGCAATTGTGAATGGAATTGTTTTTCTGATTTCTCTTTCTATTAGTTCATTGTTAGTGTATAGGAAAGCAACAGATTTCTGTGTGTTAATTTTGTATCCTGCAACTTTGCTGAATTCAGATATTAGTTCTGGTAGTTTTGGAGTGGAGTCTTTAGGGTTTTTTATGTACAGTATCATGCCATCTGCAAATAGTGACAATTTGACTTCTTCTTTACCAATCTGGATGCCTTGTATGTCTTTGTTTTGTCTGATTGCTGTGGCTAGGACCACCAGTACTATGTTGAATAACAGTGGAGACAGTGGGCATCCCTGTCTTGTTCCCAATCTTAGATTAAAAGCTTTCAGCTTCTCACTGTTAAGTATGATGTTAGCTGTGGGTTTGTCATATATGGCCTTTATGATGTTGAGGTACTTGCCCTCTATGCCCATTGTGTTGAGAGTTTTTATCATGAATGGATGTTGAATTTTGTCGAATGCTTTTTCAGCATCTATGGAGATGATCATGTGGTTTTTGTTCTTCTTTTTGTTTATGTGGTGGATGAAGTTGATGGATTTCTGAGTGTTGTACCATCCTTTCATCCCTGGGATGAATTCCACTTGATCATGGTGTATGATCCTCTTGATGTATTTTTGAATTCGGTTTGCTAATATTTTGTTGAGTATTTTTGCATCTATGTTCATCAGAGATATTGGTCTGGAATTTTCTTTTTTGGTGAGGTCTTTGCCAGGTTTTGGTATTCGAGTGATGGTGGCTTCATAGAATGAGTTTGGAAGTATTCCCTCCTCTTCTATTTTTTGGAAGACTTTAAGGAGAATGGGTATTATTTCTTCTCTATATGTCTGGTAGAACTCAGAGGTGAATCCATCTGGTCCGGGGGTTTTGTTCTTGGGTAGTTTTTTGATTACTGATTCAATTTCGTTGCTAGTGATTGGTCTGTTTAGTTTTTCTGTTTCTTGCTTGGTCATTCTTGGAAGGTTGTATTTTTCTAAGAAGTTGTCCATTTCTTCTAGGTTTTCCAGCTTGTTAGCATATAGATTCTCATAGTATTCTCTTATAATTCTTTGTATTTCCGTGGCGTCCGTTGTTATTTTTCCTTTCTCATTTGTGATTCTGTTTATGTGTGTAGATTCTCTTTTTCTCTTAATGAGTCTGACTAGGGGTTTGTCTATTTTGTTTATTTTTTCAAAGAACCAGCTCTTGGTTTCATTGATTTTTTCTATTGTTTTATTCTTCTCAATTTTATTTATTTCTTCTCTGATCTTTATTATGTCCCTCCTTCTGGTGACTTTGGGCCTCATTTGTTCTTCTTTTTCCAATTTCAGTTATTGTGTTTTTAGACTATTCATTTGGGATTGTTCTTCTTTCCTTAAATAGGTCTGGATTGCAATATACTTTCGTCTTTGCTGCGTTCCACATAAGTTGTGGCTTTATGTTATTGTTGTCATTAGTCTCCATATATTGTTTGATCTCTGTTTTTATTTGGTCATTTATACATTGATTATTTAGGAGCATGTTATTAAGCTTCCATGTATTTGTGAGCCTTTTTGTTTTCTTTGTACAATTCTAGTTTTACACCTTTGTGATCTGAGAAGTTGGTTGGTAGAATTTCAATAGTTTTGAATTTACTGTAGTTCTTTCTGTGGCCTAGTATGTAGTCTATTCTGGAAAATTTTCCATGGGCACTTAAGAAGAACGTGTTTCCTGCTGCTTTTGGGTGCAGAGTTCTGTAGATGTCTGTTAGGTCCATCTGTTCTAGTGTGTTGTTCAGTGCCTTTGTGTCTTTACTTATTCTCTGTCTGGTTGATCTCTCATTTGGAGTGAGTGGTGTGTTGAAGTCTCCTAAAATAAATGCATTGCTTTCTATTTCCTCCTTTAATTCTGTTAGTATTTGTTTCACATATGTTGGTGCACCTGTGTTGGGTGCATTTATATTTAAAATGGTTATATCCTCTTGTTGGACTGCCCCCTTTATCATTATGTAATGTCCTTCTTTAGCTCTTGCTACTTTATTCATTTTGAAGTCTATTTTGCCTGATACAAGTACTGCAACACCTGCTTTTTTCTCCCTGTTGTTTGCATGAAATATCTTTTTCCATCCCTTCACCTTTAGTCTGTGTATATCTTTGGGTTTCAGGTGAGTCTCTTGTAAGCAGCACACAGATGGGTCTTGCTTTTTTATCTATTCTATTACTCTGTGTCTTTTGATTGGTGCATTCTGTCCATTTACATTTAGGGTGATTATCGATAGATATGTACTTATTGCCATTACCGGCTTTAGATTCTTGGTTACCAAAGGTTCAAGGGTAGCTTCTTTACTATCTAACCGTCTAACGTAACTCTCTTGTTAAGCTCTTATAAACACAGTGTGATGATTCCTTATTTCTCTCCCTTCTTATTCTTCCTCCTCCATTCTTTATATACTAGGTGTTTTATTCTTTGCCTTTAGGTAGTATTTGGATGGTCTGCTTTCTTTGCAATGATTTTATTTTCTCTGGTGACATCTTTTTAGCTTTAGGAGTGCTTCCATCTAGAGCAGTCCCTTTAAGATATCCTGTAGAGGTGGTTTATGGGAGGCAAACTCCCTCAGCTTTTACTTGTCTGGGAATTGTTTAATCCCTCCCTCAAATTTAAATGATACTCATGCTGGATACAATATTCTTGGTTCGAGGCCCTTCTGTTTCATTATATTAGATATATCATGCCATTCTCTTCTGGCCTGTAGGGTTTCTGTTGAGAATTCTGCTGATAGTCTGATGGGTTTTCCTTTGTAGGTGATCTTTTTTTTCTCTCTAGCTGCCTTTAATACTCTGTCCTTATCTTTGATCTTTACCCTTTTAATTATTATGTGTCTTGGTGTTTTCTTCCTTGGGTCCCTTGTGTTGGGAGATCTGTGGGCTTCCATGGTCTGAGAGACTATTTCCTTCCCCAGCATGGGGAAGTTTTCAGGAATTATTTCTTCAAAGATACTTTCTATCCCTTTTTCTCTCTCTTCTTCTGGTACTCCTATAATGTGAATATTGTTATGTTTGGATTGGTCACACAGTTTTCTTAATATTCTTTCATTCCTAGAGATCCTTTTATCTCTCTCTTTGCCTCAGCTTCTCTGTATTCCTGTTCTCTGATTTCTATTGCATTAATAGTCTCTTGCATCTCTTCCAGTCTGCTGCTAAGCCCTTCAATCGCTTGTCTCATTTCTGCATTGTCTTTCCTCACTTCCCTCAGTTCCTCCCTTAGCTCTTGCATATTTCTCTGTAGATCCATCAGCATGGTTATTACTTTTATTCTGCATTCTTTTTCAGGGAGATTATGCATGTCCATCCCATCAGGCCCCCTCTCAGGGGTTGTCTGGCTGATCTTAGTCTGGACCATATTCCTCTTGTCTTTTCATGGCGATAGAAGTGGTCGCTGGTAGGTGCCATGTGTGTCAACTGGGAGAACAAAGTCCCTTCATGCTTGTTGTTCTCCTTGCCCTTCTCCTGGGCCTGAGCTGTTTTCCTGCACACTGGGAGGCATTCTCTGGGATAATACCCTGAAGTGCCTGTGTGCGGGGTCACCCTCAGCCTAGAGAGGATCACATTTTTTGACAGGATTACGAGTACCACTTAAGGCTTTCACCAATAAAATGGGGATGGCCTTTCTTATACAGTGGCTTTTAAATAGAGACCTGAAGAAAGTGATGATGCATAGCTGATATCTTGGAGAAGAATATTCCAGGCAGAAAAGCACAAAGACCCTGAGATGGACTTATGTATTATGGGTTACAGGAATCATTGGTTAGTGTGCTTGGAGCAGAGTGATCCTGGAGAATAATAAGAATTGAAGTCATAGAGGTAATAGGTTACCAGATCATGTGGAGCCTTATTAGGACTTTGGATTTCACTCTTATCAAAATGAAAAGCCTTTGGAGATTTCATCAAAGGAAAGACAGGATC
The DNA here is from genome assembly GCA_029783875.1 of Phataginus tricuspis. Classification (NCBI taxonomy): domain Eukaryota; kingdom Metazoa; phylum Chordata; class Mammalia; order Pholidota; family Manidae; genus Phataginus; species Phataginus tricuspis. The sequence continues at coordinate 118,449,736 of JAQQAC010016209.1, read as the reverse complement.
TGGCTTAAAATACACATACAGTAGGGAATCAAGGGTATAAGAAATAATCATTGTCATTATTACATTACCAAGTATTTTCCAGAAGCATTTTCTAGTTGCCCAGATGTTTTTCAGGAACATTTTTAGCTGCTTGATTTTTTAATAACTTTATTTTTAAATAGTTATCATTATTCAGAATTTTGATGCTTTCAACAAACTCAGGTTTAGAGATAGTTCTTTTTTCCTTTTCTTCTTCCTCTTCCCCCCTGCTAACCTCTCTCCTTCCCTCTACCCCCTCTTTCTCCTTTCCTTTCTGGTCCTCTTTTGGATTCAGTCTGGGCCATAGGATTACATAGGACCAGACTTAATATGTGATATGAGTTCATGTCCCGTGTTCTAAGAGTCCCAAAGCATGATAATCTCCAATGAATGATCTAGAAATAGAAGCTGTCTTAAGCTGAACTCAGTGTTATTGCAGCATGGGTTATGGAGGCCAGCCTGCATGGTCTATATTTCAGTCAATAGCAAGGTATTTATATACACTGGCTCTCAAATGCAACAACAGCCTTGATCAGTGATTCTCAACTTTTACTGCCCATGCGGAAATGAAGTTCTCACAAGCAATATACAACCCAAGGGCCTTTCTGTAGACTAGAAAAGACAGGGTCCAAGGTACAACTATTGGAGTGCAAGTGGGTTTATGAAAGTGACATTTTTCTTTATATAGTTGGTATATGAATATACCTGGTCCAAAAGCTTGGCTAAGCAAGAAATACAATGCCAATTTTCTATAGTTGTACTTAATTTGCATACGGTAAAAACTTACTCAATTCAGGATCTCTGTAACATTCCCTAGGATGGTATCATCTGACATTTCCTGAGATGTGCATCATCCCATCTGGACCTTTGTGGTTGATTCATGTAGAAAACCTCTTTGCCATCCCTCAATCTCAACCACAGGGCTTCTCTAGTTCCAATTCTCTTTAAGATACTTCCTGGTTCCTCCTAGGGGCATGTGAAACTTTTAACTGCTTCCTTCCTCTATTCCAATTCCTCAAGAAGCAAGATTGGGCTTTTAGAAGACCTTTACTGCCTGAGTGCTACTCTCAGATAGCACTGCTACTTCTGATATTATGTACACAAAAACAGTGCATGGTAACTATGTAAGACAGTCTTAGGCCCATCTTCCCAGACAGATCACTTGGACATTTCTTTCAATCTCTCCCCACTCTGTACTGGAGGCAATTTTGCCTCTTTTATCTTTTCAGACATAGGGATGTATTATTATCTCTGGTTCCTCAACCTGTTCTTGATTTCTATCACTCAGTTATTCCCCACCTACCCAACTACAGACATAGGTTGAGAGTTCAGGGTGCAAGACACCATCTCAGGAAGCAACAGTATCTATTTATCCATTGTATATTATGGTATATATCTCTTCATTCTACACTTAAGGATGGAGCTTCACATGTTCTAAGTAAAACATGAATATCCATCAGGATATGCTAGTATTTGACAGAAAAACAAGCATCCAGAATATCAGTGGCTTAATATAACAAAGGTTTCATTTTTATTCATAGTAAATATCAAGGGTTAGCTAGGGAGTTTTTTTCACAGTGCAGTGACTATCTAGATTATATTACCAGGAAGTATGGCAGAGGAAAAATGGAACAATAGAGAGCTTCACATTGACAGTTACATATTCTGACCCAGAAGTGATGCCTGTCATTTCTGCTATGATTAATTGATCTGGATAAGCCATGCCCCTCATTGTCCTTCCCCGCCCCAACCATGCCAGGCTTGGCCATACAATTGCATTGACCAATGGAAAAAAGTTGAACTGACTTAGCAGATGTTGTATAATCCATAGCATTATTCTTCATGTTCTATTTTTCCTTTCCTACAAAGCTGTCAATGCATTGTTTCCTCATTCAGCCTGAACCCTGGAATAAAAATGATATTAAGCAGAGCGGTAGCCGACATGCAGTCAACAAGTAGCATGAGAAAGAAAGAAATTTTTACTATTGTGAACCATGGATGTTTGGGGTTGTTCATTACTACAATGCAAATTTTCCTAAACTAACTTATATAGTCTAGAAGGGAGAGGAACTGAAATATTTGGTGAACAGCACTAATGGTGTATCATAAACTTTCTATCTTCTGAACCCCTGGATAGAAATTTGTGGACATGGAAAACCTTAAATTTATGGTAAAATCAATTGGGGAAGTACAAAAAAAGGTGAATCTATTTGAACCCTGTTGTTCCTTAGAGTGGCGCTGATGTTCCACACTGTGGACATAGAGAAAGACAGTTAATTAAGCACACTATTGTCTCACAGTGAATGATATTTATGTAATCATAATGATATAAATACTCATGGTTCTCTACCTCTACAGTCTAATGTAAATCAAAGAATACTTAACACAATCAATTTTTTAACCATAGAGATTAGCCTTGACAATGTAAAACATAGCACTTACAAAGCTCAGGTACTAGAAAGAGGTAAGGGTGGGTGCATGATCGATACAAGGAAAGGGAAAGAGGGAATTACTGATATTATATCCTACAAAATAGGGAGTTAGGAGAAACTATTTCCAGAATGGATATTCAAATAGTCAGTTTGAAGTAGAAGAGGTGCCCAGTGGAAGAACACAGAATAATGATATATTAGAATAGACTAAGTCAAGAGTCAGTATCTGACCTGCTACCCATTTTGTAAATAAAAGTCTTATTGGATCATAGCCACCCCACTTGTTTGTATACTGTCTATGGTGCCTTTCACACTGCAATAAAGGAATTGAGTAGTTGCAACAGAATTCTAAAATAGAGTTGAAGCTTAAAATATTTACTATCTGACTCATCACATTAAAAAGTTTGGTAACTCCTACAGTAGATTGTGTTGCAGCAAAAATTTAGTCTCAGAAATAAAGCAGCCTAACTTAAAGGATTTTTTTCTTGCTTATAACTTGTCTAATGTAGGTTAGTAGAGACTCTGCTCCATGTAGGTGTTCAGAAGAATTAAGTATCTACCATCTTACAATGCTTCCATGTCAACATAAGGTTTCAGGCTTTGCCACAGTACAAGAAGAGGTCACAAGAAAATCCCATGTCTTCTCCTGAATGCTTTGGGCTAGAAGCAACACATATTAGTTCCACTCATAACCCATTAGCCAGCACTAATCACATGGCCCTGACTAACTGCAAGGTGGCTTGAAAGCATAATCTTCTATGTGGTTTTTTGTATTCTGGGATGAAGATGAAAAACAGATAATGGTGAGCACTAGAAGTATCTAGCACAAATGACATAACAGTATTGAGAGGAGGATACACGGATAGGAGCAGAAGACTGCAAAAGTTCTAAATACACATCAATCTTTTCAGGGAGTCAATAGATAATGTCTAAAGTTGATAAGTAGCGGTATAACCACATTACTTAGAGATAAGGAATTAACAAACAGAGGAACTAAAAACAGAAAGTCAGTAAGGTGGTATTTTCTGAGACACATAACTGGGGGCAGAGTGGCATGGTCATAGGACTATGGTGTTTCATTACAAACGCTTCTATAGTCTTGTAGAGTATTGCCTATTTCTTAATTTAATGCATGTATTACTTGAACGCACTATTTAAACTGGATCATTTTGGGCATGAATATATAATCTGTTCATACCAGCTTATTACCGTTAACATCTGTCAAGATCTACCTCATTCACCTACTATCAGATATCCCTTTTTCCCATCTAACCCTCCCCCAACCTATTTCCTACACTTCTGCTAGAATAATCCTTCTAAAGTACAACTAGATTATTTTACTTTCTCTAATATTTCAACATCTAGAGGTTCTGGAAAAATAGCAGAAACTCAGTGATATTCTGGTAGAAGTTTATCAATTGGCTTTCAAAAGAAAAGCCCCAATTTGTGTGTTTATTTATATCTATTGAGTAAATATTACCATCATGACCGATATCAAACTACAAACATAACATCACTAAACAAAGAGTTGTGAAGAGATACACAGTAGGATACCATGATAAAATATGTCCACCATGCAGATAAAATAGAAGTAAATATCCTCAGTAGCATAGATAATAGTTAAATGGAGTAAAACAATTAGGAAATTATTAGTTTTGAGTATATATTATCCTCTTTTTAAAATATATTGTTTAACTGCATATTTCACATGATTTCATTTTAGTTGTAAAATTATCTAAAATTAATACTTTTTAATAATCAACTAGGTCATGAAATTCTAGCACAACATTATAAATCTTCTTAGCAAGGTCTACAAAGCCCTTCATAATCATACCCAAGCTTAGCTTTCCAGTGAATTCCATTAGGTATTTAGGTCATAAAGAATGATTAATGGTTCCCTAAGGATGTTGTTCTATTTCATTTTTTGTGAATTTACTCTAAATTACTTTTGCCTCAAGGGCTACCCTTATTATTATGATAATGGATAACTTGGACTAGTCACATAAGATTCGGATAAGGAATGATAGCAGTGAAAATACTGGAGTAGCACCTCTAGAAATTTTCTCCTGAATAAAAGCAATGAGGACACTAGCAAAAATTATAAGAATCATCTCTTGCAATACTCTGGAAATTAACAAAAAACTAGTCACAATATCATAATTATTTAATCAAGAAAAATGGTTGAGTGCAGGTAAGAACAAGGAGCTCTGTGGTGTTTCAACTTGCCCTAGTCCAATACCTAGTTCTCCAGCTCCACAGGACCCTTGAAAACTAAGAGCCTGCATTCACCGTGAAAACCAGTAGTCTAGCAGCCACTGGAAGGACAGAGCAGTGTTGGAACTTTCTCAAAGCCACATTCCCAGATAATGTTATTATTTGATGTATCTAGTGTATCCCTAGAAAATCCCACTTGCAAGGCTCTGTATTTGACCTTATCCAGAGCTCACTTACTAAGAAAAGCCTTTTCCCTGGAGTTTGAAGAAAACCATTAAAGGCTATTTTTTAAATTCAAGACTGTCTGAGGAGGTAATAACAGTTGGAGTGAACAAGAGACTAGCCATAAAGCTTACAAGGGAAAGCTAAGGAATAAGAGGTCTATGAAAACTTTGAATCTAGGAAGCTAAGTGAATGCATAGGGCTAAGCACATGGCCAGGGCTATGAACATGTTCTGGAAAGACCTCAGGCAGACATATGTTCTCACCTCTGCCTGACTTTGAGGACTTTTACAAAGAGGAAGTGAAGGATAAGGCAGGGTAGTCAACTGCCTGATTCAGTGGTAAAGGCACAAACCCCTCAGCAAAGACTCCAAGTCTTATTGGTTCCAATCATGGAAGAAAACTTTGCTAATTGTGAATTGACAAGTAATCTGTATAGAAAGTTTAATGGCCACACATGAATAAGAATAGAGACTCTATAGACTTAGTTCAGTGAAGTCACTAAAAAAACAAATTAACCACAACAGTAACAATAAACAGCAACAACAAAGCCTGGGGTAAAAGGAGAATTTGATTTCCAGAGTTGCTACACTATATTAAAATATCTAGCTTTTGAAAAAAATCGTAAGACAGGCAAAGAACAAGGAAGTATGGTCCATACAGAAATTAAAAAGCAAGCAAGAAAAACTCCCCCTGAGAAGACACTAGACTTATTAGAAAAACACATTTAGCCAGCTCTTCTAAATATGTTCAAAGAAAGCGAAAGGAAGTCATTTCTAAAGACATAAAGGAAAATATGAAAATCACATCTAACTAAATACAGAATATCAAAAAGAAGATAGAAATTATTAAAAAGTACCAAATAGTAATTCTGGAGATGAAAAGTAGAATAATTGAAATGAAAAATTCACCAGAAGGCTCAAAATCAGATTTGTGGTGGCAAAAGAATCAGTGAATGTGAGATAGGTTAATTGAGATTATCCAATCTGAAGAACAGAAAGAATAAACAAAAATGACCAATACACAGATACCACTGTCAATCATACAAAAATACACACATATACAGTCCCAGAAGGAGAAAAGAATGAGAAAGGGATAAACAAAATATTTGAAGAAGTAATTGCCAAAAACATCCCAAATTTAATGATAACCAGAAGGAAGTATGATGGCATATATAAAGTGGTGAAAGATAAAAGTAGTGAACCTAGAATTAATATCAGGCAAAACTATCCTTCATAATGAAGGAGAAAGTCAGACACATTATAAACAAAACTCACATATAAACAGATTCACATATAAATTAAAACAAGTCATCACCAACAGATCTGCCCTACAGTAAATACTAAAGGAAGTTCCTCAGCTTGAAATGAAAGGAGACTGAACAGTAACCCAAATGCACATGAAGAAATAGAGCATCAGTAATGATTACTAAAAAGGATAAAGATGAAAAACAGCATAAATCTATTTTGTTTGTAATTCTCTTTTTGTGATTGAAAAGAGTTGCTTAAGCAATGATTATAAATCCATATTGATGGGCATGAAATGTACAAAGATTTAATTGGTATGATCATAAAAAGCACAAACTACAAAGGAGGAAATAGCTATAGAGGTAAAGATTTTTGCATCCTATTGAAATTAAACTGGTATCAATGCAAACCAGATTGTCATTAATTAAGATGTTAATCACAATCCTCAGGGAGGCAACTAATAAAATAAGTTAAAAATATATTATAAAACAAATGACACAGTAATTCAAATTACACAAAATAAAATGTCTATTTAACACAAAAGAAGGCAGTAGTGGATCTAAAGAAAAACCAAAGTAGCACAATACAAATAAAAAACAAATAGCAAAATGGCAGACATAAATCCTACTTTATCAGTAACTACATTAAATGTAAATAGATTAAATGTTCCAATTAAAAGGAAGAGACTGACAGAACAGATTACAATAATTCAACTGTAAGCTATATACAACAGATGTATTTTGAATTCAAAGACACAAATAGGTTGAAAATAAAAGGATCTAAAAAGGTATTCTATGTGAGCAGTAACCAAAGAGAGACAGAGTAGCTATAGACAAAATATACTTTGACAAAAGTTATTACTAAAGACAAACAAGGCCATAATATAATAAATTTGTTAATTCATCAAGTATACACAAAAACTATAAAAAATAATTGCACCTAACAACAAATAATAAATCATGCATAAACTTAGGAAACATTTTGAGATAAGTGTAAATAAAAATACAACAACAGAAAAGTAATAAGATGCAGCTAAAGTAGTGCTTAGAGAGAAATTTATAGTTGTAAATATCTATATATTTAAAAACTCAAATAAGTGAGGATGTGAAGAAAAGGGGACACTTGTGTGCTCTTGGTTGGATGTAAATTGGTGCAGCCATTATAGGAGTTTATAAAAAAAATAAAAATAGAACTATCACATCATCTAGCAATTCCACTTCTGGATATTTATTTGAAAAAGAAACCCTAACCCAAAAAGATAAAAAGGTATCTGAACCCCCATGTTCATGGCAGCATTATTTACAATAGTAAGACATAGAAACAACCTAAGTGTCTATCAATGGGTGAATAAAGAAAATGAAGTTATATATATATTCAATAAAATGTAGTCAGCCATAAAAATGGAAATCCTGTCGTTCTTGACAATATGGATGGACCTTGAAGTCATTATGCTAAGTAATATATCAGACAGAGAAAGACAAATACTGTACGACCTCACTTATATGTGGAATTTAAAACAAAACAAAACAAACTCATAGATACAGAGAACAAGTGGAGAGTGGGGGTGGCAGGTGAAATGGGTGAAGATGGTCAAAATTTTTAGTTACAAGATAATTAAGAAAAAACTCCAAAAAACTCAAATCAATAACCTAACCTACCATATTAAGAACCCATAAAAGAAGAGCAAAGCAAACCCAAGTCATGGAAAAGGAAGAAAATAATAAAGATTACAGTATAAACAAATGAATACAGATGAATAAAACAACAGAGGAAATTCTTTTTTTAAAGTTGGTTCTTTGAAAAGATCAACAAAATCAACAAACTTTTAACTTGACTGACCAAAAAGAGAAAATTCAACTTACTAAAATCAGGAATGAAAGAGATTTGCAAACAGTTGCTCACACAAAAAGTTATACACTAGTGTTCAAAGAAGCATTATTCATAATAGTCAAAGGCAGAAACAACCTAATTTTCCATCAAATGCAGAATGGGTAAAGGAAATGTGGTATCCATACAACTGAATATAATTCAGCTACAAAAAGAAGTTCTGATACCTGCTAAAAGATAGATGACTTTGAAAAGATTATGCTAAGTCAAAGAAGCCAGACACAGAAGGCCACATATTGTATGATAATATTTACATGAAATGTCAAAATAGGCAAATCAAAAGATATAGAAATAGATTAGCAGTTGCCAAATGCTGAGGAGGGGTGAGACTGAAGAGTGACGGCTAATGCGTTTAGGGTTTCTTTTTGTGGTGATAAAAATATTCTGGGATTATATATAGTGGTGTTGATTGAATGTCCATCTTTGTAAATATACTAAAAAATCACTGAATTATAATATTAAAAAGGGCAAATGTTGTGCTGTGTGAAAATAATGAATAAATAGTAAATAAATAATAAAAGTTATAGAAAAAGATTCAGCCATAATATCACCACCTGGCAGTTAATCTAAACAATCTTCACAATTAGTTACTCCTACCTGTTTCCATGACACTTACTATAGTCTATTCATTTGTCCATCATGGTACACACCACCCATATTGCAATTGCCTGCTTTCTTGTCTTTCTCCAACACTGTCTCTGTCAAACCATATATCTCCAAGGACAGGGATTGAGTCTTATCTTTTTATTCAGAGAACCTGCACACTGTCTGACACATAGCTGGTCCTTAAAAAATGTTTCTAATATGGATGGATAACGTCTATGATAAAAATTTATTAGCTTCACCATTCTGGGTGTATCATTAAAGATCAGCCATATAAATCTTATTTTTTACTGCCAAAAATATAACAAGCAAAAATCATGAGAAGCAAACAATATCTATATTAAATCCCCAGAATAGTTATAACTGTTACATTGAGTTGAATATCACTGTTGTTATTATTACTAATATTAACATTACTGTTTAACATTGTTAAACATACATTTTGCTTTGAGATTTTTCCAGGTCTTGTTTCCCATTTTTTTCAATGATCATTTTCTCACAGATTCAGCCTTCTTATGATTTAAAAGAGCATTTGGAAGGGTGTACCATTTTTTCTATAGGAGACAGGAATAAATATGGAAGCAGAACATTTAGTCTGGTCTCATCTTGGTTCTTCTATGTAGGAGTAACCGAAACAGTCAAAGGCATGAACTTCCACAGACCCATATCACCACATCTATCCACCCACCTGCATCCCTTTCCATACTGGTTACTCTGGATGAACCATTCTTACTCCTAGTAAAGGTCACTTTCTCCACTGAAGCATTTGACCCTACCTTCTCAGGCCACTCAGACAATGCTCTAGCAATTATCCCCTTTATTTCCAGGATAATCAGGGTTTCCCTCTCTATTGCACTATTTACATCAGTCTACAAACATACTGTTTCCCTCCATATTACCAATCAACAAGCAAAAACATTTTTAAAAACCTTTCTTGACCCTCCTTCCTTTTGCTCTTTACCCAATCTCCAATAAACTCACTGCAATCAGACTTTCACCCTTACTAGACTATCTAAACTGTTTTTATCAGTGTCACTAACAATATCCACATTGCTAAATCCAGTTTCAACTCTCAGTCCTCATTATCATTCAAACTCTACATAGAACTTGACACGATTGCTTATTCCCACCTCCTCGGAAAACTTTCTTCACTTGGTTTCGATCTCCATGCTTTAAGCCCTAGCACAGATTTACTAATACAGATTTTTTAAATTAGTTTTGAATAACAAAATATTTTACATGGGCGACAAGATCATCAGCAATTCAGCAGTTCTGGTAAATACCAATCATCCCAAGCATTTTCGTAGTTGAGTTTCCCATTACGCTTAATGTACCATCATCCTTCATGTCTCTGTGCTCTAAATTTGGCTGTCATCTTTGATATCCCTAGTTGACAGACCTATTCTCTTGCCTGTGTTCCACTGCACATCTCTCTATTGAAATTATGACTATCCGCCAAGTCACAGTTGAAATATTTTGTCTTCCATGAAGCATTGCCAAAACTTCTGATCAGAGACTGGCTGACTTTCAATATGATTCTTATAACGTTTCACATATGAAGTACAGGGAGGAAGCTGTGATAAAGTGGAAATAGCACTTGGACTTAGAACATAAAAGCCAGAATTCACATTCCAGCTCTGTCACTTACTAGATCTGTGACCTTTGCCATCAAACTTTAGATATATGGGCCTCATTTATCTCACCCCCAAAATGTGTGCAATAACCACTAGTGGGCGTTGTTTTGAAGATCCAGTTAGCTAGTATGTGGAGAAACATTTAACCCACAACTTGAAATAGAGCAGATAAATAAGTCATTATTAAAACACAGTCCCACCTCAGACCTAGTTATCATATTGCCTGGTTATGGTAGGTAACCAATGTTAAGTGAATTGAATTTTAAGAATTAGGATAAAAATATACCCTGCTGTCCAATACTAAAGACGTCTTATTCTAAAGCTTATTCCCAAATCTTCACTTTGCCTTGTTAAAATAAGGTGGCTTATATATACCTTCTTTGATTTGGGTTGTAAAAGATGTATGTCTCAGGAATAAATTGTGTTGTTTTTTTCCTGTAAGATCATGGCATGTGATGGTGACATATCTCATGTGTTAAAAGACTCTAAGCAGGACACCACACCCTTTGGTAACACACTGTTTATTTTCCATTTACACCATTGCTCTCAGAGCTACTATGAAGGGAGCAGTGAGATAGTTGTATAAAAACTAGAAATAAATTTTATTTGGAATGTCAGTTAGCTAATTCCTTGATTCAACTTTTTTCTTTCTCTGTGATAATTCTACCCTCATTTATAATAAGGAAAATTATAAATTATACTTTTCTACCTAAAAGAAGATTGAAACGAAGGAGTAATATGAAAGATATAATTATAATGTGCCAAACTGGGATCACGGCAAGTTGTTCTCATTTTAAGAATTTATTTTGGATGACATTTAAATTAAATTGCATTTTAATTCAAATACAAAGAAGGAAACCCACATCACTAACTAACTTTGCCAATCAACCTGTCAATACACTAATTATCAAAAACTTTAACAAGCAGAATTGCCCTCTTGCAATTCTTACACTCTATCCCAGACATGTAGGCAATTACTTTATTCAAGTTGTCACCTTGTGACTTAAGTTTAAAAGTGCACTCCCCAACAGTGCTAATAGGTCCTATTCATGAAAGAACTCATAAATTTTTGTAGCTATAGAAATGACATTCCGTAACTACAATAGTTGCAAATCTACTATGGGAAAAATACTAAACAAGTGAACCCCTAAACCAGTCTGTGCATAACTGTAAACAATAAAATAATCACGTAAAACTAGTCATAATACCTGCCATTTGTTGTGTATCTACCAGTTTCACATTTTTTAATCATATATTTAATTTCCAAGCTGAGAGCTGGGTATTATGGCCCATTTAATAAATAAGAAAGTGAGGCTCCTTAACTTGGTTATTGTACCTAAGTGTCCATCAGTAGATGAATGGATAGAGAAGATGTGGCACATACACACAATGGAATATTATTCAGCCATAAGAAGAAGAAAAGAAATCCTACCATTTGCAACAACATGGATGGAGCTAGAGGCTATTATGCTCAGTGAAATAAGCCAGGAGGAGAAAGACAAATACCACATGATTTCACTTATTTGTGGAATCTAAAAGCAAAATGAATAAAATAGCAGTAGAGTCATAGACACTGAGAAGTGACTGATGGTTACCATTGGGGAGGGGCTGGGATAGGCGGGGAGGGTGAGGGGGATAAAGAGGCACAAAAATTCTCAATCATAATATAATTTAGTCACAGGGATAACAGTACAGCATGGAGAATATAGCCAATGGGTCTGTAACATCTTCCTATGTTGACTGATAGTAACCACACTAGTGGGGGTGAGGATTTGATAATATGGGTATATGTTGAACCACTGTGCTATATATTTGAAACCAATAGAGGACTGTACATCAATGACACGTCAATTAAAAGAAGAGAGAGGCTCATCTTCGACCAAGCTTGCATAAGTAGGAAATGCATAAGTCTTGTCAGCTTTTTCTGACTAAAACCCTTGTTTTTTATCTTATGCCAAAATCAGAAGAAAAGAATGGTAGCCTTCAAGCACGACTCTTGAAATGAGTGCTCCAAAGTCAAGTGCTTCAGGGGCAAGTTTACATACAAAATTTCACTCCAGGAATTATTTTCCAACATAGCTATTTCTTTTTAAAGCCTTTTACCAAAACAATTTATTCTCTTTTCATGATCTTGGTGAAGCAGGAAGTGTCCTGGATGACCTGAGCTCCTTTATGCTAAATATTTTGTGACATGGTTAAAATACCGTGATGGCTTTCGTTTTGTTGTTCCTTTTGGTAACAAAATTGTAATGGTAGATGTACGGAAAACAGAATTAGAAACATTTATGTAGTACAAATGGGAAAACAATGTCGGTACTACTTTTTAAAAATTCAACTTTTTTTAGTATTATGAATTGTATATTTATATACAATGTAGAACTATTTCAACTCTATTATATTTAGGTATTGTGTCCTTCAATATAATTGTCTATTTCATCTAAGTTGCAAATGTATGGTCATAAAGTTGTTCAAAGTGTATTTTTTAAATGGCTATGGGTATATAGTGACATTCTCCCTTTCATTCCTGATACTGCTAACTTGTGTCTCCTTTTTCTCCTAATTAAAAAAATATCTTCAAAACTTACACACATATTCATTATTGTATTTCCTTTCCTTTGTGTAGATCCAAATTTCTATTTGGTGTATGTTGTTTCCCTTCAAGCTAAAGAACTCCTTTAACATTTCTTAAACACCAGTACTGCTTATGGAAAATGCTCTCTGTTTTATTTTGGGTTTTTTTGTTTCTGAAAATTCCTGTATTTCTTCATCTCCAAAATATATTTTCACTTGATACAGACATCTAGGTGGCTGGTTTTGTTTGTGTTAGCACTTTATAAATTTTGTCAAAGTGTCTTCTGGTTTTCATAATTTCTGACAAGAAGTCTATAATGATTCTTTTCTTTTTATTCAACTATATGTAATGTGTCTTTTTTGTTCTCCTGCTTTATTTCCTCTACTTATTTTAGCAATTTGATTATGGTGCTCTGGGCTTAGTTTTCTTTTTATCTTCCAGTGTTTAATTGAACTCCTTGGTTCTGTGAATTTAGAGTTTTTTAATCAAATTTACAAAATTGTATCCATTCATCCTCAAATAATTTTTCTGCTTCTACCTTTCTCCTCTTTCTTGGACTCCTAATATACATATATTGGATCATGTGACATTATTCTACTTGTCACTAGTGGTCTGTAAATGTTTTTTAAAACATTTTAAAGATAGTTTTAGAATTACTGTAAAGGTGAAGACAGTAGCCCAAGTTCACTTACATGAAAACACCACATCCAGTTTTCCCTATTGTTAACGTCTTGCACTAGTATGGTGTATATATCACAACAAATGAGCCAATATTGATATATTATTATTAACTAAAGTCCATACTTTATTCCCTATTCCTTAGTTTTACCTGATGTCCTTTTTCGGCTCCAGGATCCCATGCAGGACATCACATCACATTTAGTCATTATGGCTTCTTAGGGTCCTCTTAGCTTTTTCTCAGACTTGCCTTGTTTTTGGTGACTTTGACAATTGTGAGAAGTACTGGTGAGGTATTTTGCAGAATGTCCCTTAGTTGGGATTTGTCTGATGGCATTTTTATTGTTACACTGAGGCAATGAGTTTTCGGGAAGAATACCACAGAAGTGATGGTTTTTCTCATCATATCATATCATACCAGGGTTACATGACACTGCATGACATGTCATTAATGACATTAGCTTTAATCACTTAGCCAAAGTAGTGTGTGCCAGGTTTCTCCACAGTAAAATTACCCCTCCTTTTCCACACTGTTCTTTCAAAGGAAGCCAGTAAGCACAGCCAACACTTATGGAGAGGGGAATTAAATTCCACCTTGTGGAGCAGAGAGTATCAGCATAAATTATTGGAATTCTTCTGTATAGGAGATTTGTCTTTTCTCCCATTTATTTATTTACTCAATAATTTATTTGTATCACTATGGACTCCTAGATATTTATTGTATAGTTTCATTATAATTCAATGCTACTTTACTAATGTTGTTGTTCATATTGTCTCAGCTTTGGCCATTAGGGGCTCTTTCTGTTGTTTTCTGTGTCCTTTTGATATGCTCCCACCCTTGTGCTTTTGAGATTTCTTTACTTTCTGGCACTACAAGATGCTCCAGACTCATGTTGTGTATTTCCTGCCCCAGCCCTAGAATCAGACATTTCCTCAAGGATCCCTGGTTTCTTTTATTGGAGAGTGGTATTAGAACCAAGATCTGAGTCCTGCGTTCATTGGTTGCTACTGAGATGTTATCAATTGTAGGCCCTCTCAGGTGATACACTGGAAAATTATATGTATGTAGACTTGGCTGTCTACATAACCGTATCTATAAAAATTTCTATATGTAGCCATCTGTATCTACATTAAGCTAAATATCAGTTTATACTATTTTCAACTCTAATACATTACCATATGTATCATTCTAGCCTCCTGCCTCACTTGACTACAACGTCCCATTCCAACATGAGAAACTGAGTCCCCGCAACACATCAACTATTTGCTTAGCTGTTCAGTTCCATAGATGTCAAGTGGTTGCAGAATTGTCAGCCCGTACCCCAGTGGGAAAGGTCATCATCCAACAGAGTGCAGTGTTTATGTGAAACTCTTTTTGTCTTTAGTCTTATGGACTCCATTCTTAGACATCTTCCCCTACCCTCCCAGTGAAGTTATTTAATAGATTTGTAATATCGTCAGATTCTGTTGTCACATCTAAATTTTCTATCTTTGCTTCAATTTAGACAGTAGCTGTGTTTTCTTTTTCTTTTGCACTGTCTAATGTTCTTGTAATTTCATCCACTAATTTTTTAATTTCACATAGTATATGTTTTAGCCCCAAACTCTCATGTTTTTTCTCTTTCTCTCCTCATTATGTTTGTGTTTGTCTTTAAAATGCAGAGCATAGTTACATTATTTTAAAGCCCTTGTCAGCTAATTCTACCATCTCTTATTTCCTCCTGGTATGGATCATAATTTGCTGTTCATTTTGTTTTGCTAAGCAGTTACATGAAGATTTCTGGATTTTGATTTTTAGTATTTTTATTTGATATTTTTAGATCTTGAGTTTAAGGTTTGTTTTTCAGCTTTGCTATGGTGAGTCTAGAGTAGCCTTTACTCTTGAGCTAGTTGAGCCTTATACTATTTACTGATTGCTTGAAGTGTTAAGTGAGGTCTCATCACTTCTACTGGTACGATTTTGAAGATATTTTCAACCCTATGTGTGGGAAATTAAAAAAAAAAACAGTCCTTGACACCTGGAAACTGGCCTAACACTTAGAGCTAGACTCACTGCTATTAGAAGCTGGCCTGGTCTCACAGGCTTGGCTATATTATTCTCTTTTTGGGCATAAACAATCATAGAATACCAATTTCAGATCATGATAAAGAGATAAAACAAGGCCATTTTATGATTTTATCTAAGCACAAACATAAGGTCACTATGTAACCCACAAATTATGAATACCCTGCCTGCTAATAGGAGTGGCTGCTACTTGTTTTTTTCCAATTACAGCTTTATATTTGCTCTAGTCTCCCTTCTTTCTATATAAGATTTATTTTCATACACAGTTCTAGAATTGCCCCTGTTTCCTGACAGCTTTCAATATAGAACAACCCCCCACTTCTTTAAACCCTTTTTCAAATCACTCAGCCAAAGCCCAAATTCTATAATAGTTTCTTTCTAAAACCCTCTTACTGTGATGCCCTGGTGTTCATTCTCCCTCACTGCAATAAGCAATAAATCCAATTTCCTCATCTACAGGTGTGTTCCTGAAGGGCAGTGACAGTGAGTCCTGGAAATTTTTCAACTGATTACTCACAAGCAGTCATTCTTTCTCTGGTCTGATGGAACTTATCCGACAAATGTGTTGATTAGTAGTGAGCTCAAGATTCAAAAGCCCCCATCCCCATGAAGATTTCAGCTCTTTTTCTGCATAGCTCCCTCTTATCCATTATTCTGCTATGTAAATTCCAATTATTTCAACTTAACTGAATTCTGACTTGTAATCTTCAATTTAGTGACACAACTAATGTTTAGTTAGGTTTCTCCTTTCTGTGCCACAGTTCAAAATTTCCCTCCTGGTAGGAAGTTGGAGTGATTGTAGAGCTCACCTCATTTGCTTCCTTTTGCTTAATGATCATACTCCTAAATTGCCCATTATCCTGATTTCTGAAAAAAGATAATTTCAAATGTTTGTTTTCTAGTTCTCCGGTGGTTTACATTGGGAGAGAAAGTTCTGGATTGGTTATTCCTTCATGGTCAGGGAGAAGTGGAAGTTTTGAGTTGCTTTTTAAAATTGAATCATATACTGTTCCCACTTTAACTCTTCGGCAACATATCAAACATATATTATAGATGAAATTATACATCACTTGATTTCATATCTGGTTAATATTTCACAGGATATAATCACTATTATGTATATAATCAATGAGCTTTTAATGAACATTTGTTTCTAGTATGTATGTCTCTATGTATGGTACCTTTATAACACCTACACATAATGTTGTATTATTCTATATATTCTAACATCCATATGCCCAAAAAATGTTTACTGAGATGCTACTATGTACCAGGCATTAAAATGATCATGGTTTCTACTGTCAAAACATGAAATGAAGAAAACGAAGGTCATTGGCTATTTTTGATAATGTACTTTAATTTTCCAGGTAGACTTCCTGTTGCACATATCAGAACTGTAGCTATTGTGTTCTGACAGATCCACTTTAAATTTCTCCAAAATATTTATTTCTTTCATAAATGCATTTTGAAACCATAAGCTTTTACATAAGTTGTGATTTTACGAGTCTAATTTCCAGTTACTTTCTGAGGATAATCTTTAATTAGGAGTCAGATCTAATTGTTTCATATACACTATTTTCTAGTATCCTGTTTAGGTTATTGACGGTAGCAATGAGTTGTAGGTACTTTTGGGCAGTAGACAGTATGTGGTTAAATAAAACAAATGAAGAAAAACAAAAGCAAAAAGCCTTGACACTTTTGATGGAAGAAACACAATCACAGAGTTTCACACTAGTCAACAGCTTCGCACTGTGGGATGAGAATGACATATAAGGAACCAGAAAAGAATTATAGCCTTTTCTTCCCTTCTGGTAATTTCTTCTTGGTGATACCTAAGTCAGGGAGAGGGCAGGTTGGGAAAAAGAAAAACTAGCACCTTTGATTAGTGAGA
Organism: Phataginus tricuspis; assembly: GCA_029783875.1. Taxonomy (NCBI): domain Eukaryota; kingdom Metazoa; phylum Chordata; class Mammalia; order Pholidota; family Manidae; genus Phataginus; species Phataginus tricuspis. The sequence continues at coordinate 118,432,273 of JAQQAC010016209.1, read as the reverse complement.
AAAAGATAGTTCTTTCTCACTTGAAAATGAAGAGCAAAGGCAAAGGCATTTAAGGTGAAACTGGCTATGAAACAGAAACACAATCATAATTCACTATTTATTATATTAAAAATGCTACTATTTGGGACTTCCAACATTAATCATTTCAGTTTATGTTTACAAGGTAATGAAAACTTAGGGAACTTTTCGAAAAAGTTATTTTAAAAGAATTTTTTAATAGAACTGTATTAATGTCCATTTCAGTTCATTGTTTGCCACCTAATTTCCTTTCTAGTTGACAAAATCATGATTCTATATTGTTTAATATATATTGGGAGTGAAGATATTTCAAAAAATGAAAGGGGATAGCAAGTAGAGAAGAATCCAATAAAATACATTTTTGTCTTACCCAACTTGAAATACTAAGTCAACAGTGTGAATAGGCTATTATTTTTAAGCACTTACTGTGTGCCAGGTAGACTATAGCTTTAAGCAAAATCCTTTTTCCAACCAGCTTTTTTGAAATATAATTAACATATAACATTGTGTAAGTTTAAGGTATTACAACATGTTGATTTGATACACATATATACCAAAATGATTACCACTGTAGTATTAACTAACATCTTCCTCACATCATATTATTAGCATTTCTATTTTATAAGAACATTTAAGATCCACTCTCTTAATAACTTTCAAGTATACAATGCACTATTATTAACTATAATCACCATGCTGCATATTAGATCTCCAGAACTTACTCACCTTATAGCTGGACGTTTCCATCTTTTAACCCACATCGCCCCATTTCTCCCACCAACCATCCCCTGGTAACCACCATGCTACTCTCTCTTTCTATGATTTTGCTTTTTTTATATTCCACATACACAAGTGAGATCCTAAGTATTTATCTTTTTCTGTCTGACTTATTTCACTTAGCATAAAAAGTTCAAGTTTCCTCCATGTTGTTGCAAATAACAGGATTTCCTTCTTTCTTATGGTTGAATTATATATATATATATATATATATATATATATGATTTTATTTATTCATTTATCTGTTAACAGACAGTTAAGTTGTTTCTTTGGTGTAAGTACTATGCTTTCTAATCCTCAAACCAGCTCTATAAGAATTAGGTACTCTTATTATCCCATTTTACACATTTACAAATTGAGTGTAAAGGTGAACTAGAAGTAAACCTGACTCGGCTCCACATTTCTCCCTAATGAACAACAAAGAAAATTGCCTTTGAAATGCATATATCTGAAAGGGGGAGACATATAGATTTTGCAACTAAAAGCTGGCCCTAGTATGGATTAGAAACCCATATTCACATTACCTGAATAGCTCCCAAAGAAACTTAAGTCATAAAATTAGATTAAAGTATTCCTCAACTGGTAGTGGTCCCAGACACCTGACAGAAGCAAAGAACAAAAATTTTCCTTGGAGAAAGTTCCATACATGTAGGTGTCAAAGAATATGAAACAATAATTTTCTGAGGAAAATGAAGGATGCACCATTAGGAAAATAATTTAACAACCATAACGTATAAGTTGAAAGAACTGAAGTGAATCTTGTATTCTACAGTCCTTACATTGTCATAAGACAGATATGTACTTTGAAAAGAAAAACTATATACCCACAAACTGGTAGAAAGAAAAAAAATAGAAATATAAAAATACTTGATCCAAGAGAAATCATGAAAGAAGGGGGAAAGAAATATAGACTAGCTCAGACAGAAAAAAGAAATAAAACAGTAAGATATGAATGCAAATATATCACTAATTACATTAATTTTAAAATGACTGAATTATCCAGTTAAAAGGCAAATATTTTCAGGCAGGATTAAAAATTTCAAATAATGCTTTTTATAAGAGACATCTAAAACATAAATATTGAAAGAAAAAGGATGACAATGCATACACTTAATAAAGTCTACCACTCCCCCAAAAATGAATCAGAACTATATTATATAAAACAAAATAGATTATAAGGCAAAAACATTACATGAGTGATGAAGAATCTCTAAACGTAAGCTCCATTAGGGTAGGGATTTTTTTTTCCTATTTGGTCATTTCATTCTAGAGAAGTGCCTGGTGCACAGTAAATGCTCAATAAATAATAAGATGTTAATTAAGTGGCTGAATGAACTTCATAATGAAAGGTTTAATTCACAAGGAAGATATGACAATTAAAAATTTGTAGGCACCTAATAACATACATACCAAGTATGTAAAGCAAAATTTAATAGAACTATAGGGAGGAAAAGGGAAGTTCACAATGTGAGTGAGAGATTTTAATATACCTCTCCAGATGACTGATTAAGGATCGGCCAAAAAATGTCAGTAAGATATCTCATTCTTGAGGTTAGACTATAAACAGGCAAGACTAGAAACAGTTAAGATTCTTTTATAGAAGTCCAGTTGAAAGATGGTGTCCTGAACTACAGTGTTAGGTGAGAGAAAGTAAGAAATGTTGAAATTTTGGATATATTCTAAAGGTGGATAAAACAGGATTTGCTTATGGATTGAATGGATATCTGAATAATATAAAGGAGTTAAGTGAACTTCAAGAGTTTTGACCTGAACAACCAAGTTAATGGTGTTTCATTTACTGAAATGAGGTAAACAGGGAATTGCAGGTTTGTAAAAAAATTGTGGTGGTGGTAGATAAAGAGATCCATTTTGAACAATAAAGATGTAGATGCCTATCAGATGTCGCAAATGGAGATATAATGCAGTAAGTTGGATATAAAAGCCTGGAATTTCATGGAAGAGGTTGAGAATCAACTATAAACATGGTAATCATCAGCATATAGATGGCATTTAAAGCCAAGAGACTAGATGAGATTATCCAAAATGACATGAGAAAGAGAAAAGAGCCAAAGACTGAGTCCTGGTGCACTCCAACATTTAATGGCTGGGAAAATGGGGGTGGAGGACAGAAAATGAGACAGAAAGGAACAGTCAAAAAGGTAGGAGGAAAACTGGGACAGTGTCATATTCTTGTAGACAGGTGAACAAAAAAAGCTTCAAAAAGTGGCTATGGAAGCAGAGAAAAGGCATGGTAATGTCAGAACATTTTTTCCTGTCTTAACATGGAATAACAGTATATTTGTATGATCATTGAAATGATTAAATCAAGAGGAAGAATAATTATGAGAGGAGAATTGCCTGAGGGAATTCCTTAAGTAGTGATAGAGGATAGGAGCTTAACACCTTTGATAGATGCCCATACTGTTTATGCACACTAAACAGGAGAGTAGGCACACTCTACTGGTACAAACACAGGTAGGTTAGTAGATTTGATGTAGGGCAGATGGAAGGTCTATTCTGATTGCTTTTATTTTTCTCAGTAAAATAAGAAAAAAAGGGTGCAGAGAGTATATGGGAAATCTCTACAACTTCTGCTCAATTTTGCCCTGCATTTAAAACTGCTCTAAGCAATAAACTCTATTTAAAAAATGAAACAAGGTCACCCATTCTTTAGATTGTTTTTCTTAAGAACACAGTCTGAGGCAGCAAGTTATTACAGAATGTTTACTGAGAAGTGTTCTCAGAAGATATACGAGTAAGAAAATGAGGAAGGCAGATTAAGGCAGAAGGAGAAGATAGCATGCAATGCTTTTGCAAATAAGGAAACAAGGTCTCAGCTTGAAACTCTGAGCTGACCAGCCTGCATTGTCCCAAATTGGGGTAAGGGCACTGGGATTTCACATCTGCATATCAGCAAGATTTAGGCCATGGCTTACCTCCCAGAAGGGGACATAATCTTAGGCAAGACCATTTCCTGTAGCCAACATTAATCACTATTGTCTACTTTTTTGCACATCTACAGTGATTTCTTTCTTTGTTGCTTCTAGGCATGAGGAGCCCATTGGAACCAGGTGTTTACCACAGCTTAAAGCTCAGTGGGAGTCTTACTGGGCACTCTGTTGTAAGTATACCCCTCTAGGAGCCAAAGCTTCTAGACCTGCAAAACCTAAAGTTCAAGGCCTCTGGCCAACCAACCAGGCCATTTCACATCCTTCATGAATTAAAGTATATTCTAAATTCAGGGCACTTCCCCTTCCACATAAACTGTATGGCCTGGTGTACCCACCAAAGTCTGTCTGTTAGGAGTATTTCTCCTCATAGCTGTATTTCAAGGCCATCTCTGAATGAACTGCCCTGCAGCAAAAGTCCATTTTTTGCTTCAACATACTATCTCTGTTAGTTTTCTAGGGCTGCCATAACAAAGTGCCACAGGTTGGGTGGCTTTAACAACAGAAATTTACTTCCTCACCATTCTGGAATCTAGAAGTCTAAGATCAAGTCTAAGTGTTGGCAGGATTGAGTTTTTCTGATGCCCCTCTCCTTGTTTTGTTGATAGTGTTTACGCTCCATGTCTTCACATAATCTTCCATCGGTATGTGTCTATGTCCTAATCTCTTCTTCTTGTAAGGACACCAGTCAGATTGGATTAAAGTCCAATCTAATGATTTCATTTTTACTTAACTATCTCTTTAAAGACTCTGTCTCCAAATACAGTCACATTCTGAGGTACTGAGTGTTAGGATCCCCCAAAATTCAATATATGAATTGTGTATTCACATGAACATTTGAATATATAAATCCCAGGGGAAACCAACTTAGCCCGTAATACTAGATGACCAGTAAACCAAGCTCATAATTTTGTCATCTCTGTCAGATCATCATAAAGGAATTCCCATGTGACTGTCAAACTGAAGGGGAGACACTACTTCAATATCAGAGGAAGGCATGGGGATCCAGGCCATTTCCTTGCTTGGCTTCATACTGCACTCTGGGCCTGTTCAATCCTGCTCTTGAGTGCATTACAGATGGTCCCTAACTTAAAGTGGTTAGACTTATGATTTTTCCAGTTTATGACGGCACAAAAGTGATACACACTTAGTAAAAATTATCCATAGAATTTGAATTTTGATCTTCTCCCAGGCCAGTGATATACAGTATAATACCCTCTCCTGATGCTGGGCAGTGGCAGTAAGCCACAGCTCCCAGTCAGCCACACAATCACAAGGGTAAACAACCAATATACTTACAACCATTCTGTACCCATTTAACCATCCTGCTTTTCTCTTTCAGTACAGTATTCAATACATTACATGAGATATTCAACACTTTATTATAAAATAGGCTTTGTGTTAGCTGACTTTGTCCAACTGCAGGCTAATGTAAGTGTTCTGAGCACATTTAAGGTAGGGTAGGCCAAGCTATGATGTTCGGTAGGCTAGTATGTATTAAATGTATTTCCAACTTATGAAGGTTTATCAAGATGTAACTCCTGTAAATTGAGAAGGATCTGTACTTCAACATTATAATGGCTACCTGCTGGGTCTGCCTGTCTTTATGGATTGGGACATCTAACAGGATCCAGCTCATAATGGGCAGCTCTGGCACCATGATCATGTGAAGTCCCATGGCCAGATATTCTGACTTTACCAACTAGTAGAGTAACAACACAACAGGAGCTGCTTTTCAAATAGTTTATAATTCTCTGTTTCCAATGGCATAGCCTTGATATTGGGATCTGAGTAGAGAGTCAGCCAACTCTGAGTTGCAGGATAGTGCTAATTGAAAATAATGTCTGTAATGTATGTCATGATATTTAAGATCTTTCCAATCTGCAGTGTTTCCCATTAGAGATCCCTTGCACCTCTAAAATAATCTGATAAATTCCATTTAACTAAACCTGTAATCTGTGATCAATCCAAATAGAAGTATCTGCTTGGCTCCTACTTCTGCTTTTCTTACATTGTTCCTCCTGCCTTTAATCCTTTATCTTTTGGAGAATCCTTTACCATTCTGCCCATGTTTAAGCATTACTGATCCCTAAAAGGCCAGCATGAGTATTCCCTAAAGCCTTCCCTAACGCCTCTAACCTGTTTTCTTTGACTTCTAATGGCATTTCATCTTATATGCTCCTTGTTTTCTAGTTATTTGTATCTATACATGACATCTATTATGCTGTTAGCTCTTTGGTGGAAGGATCTAAGACTGACAAAGCCGAAGAATTATTCAGTATAGAGAAACAAGAAATTTACACTTCTGGAACAGCTCTAAGTACTCAGTGGTGTTTCTAGTCCTCTCCATTGTTAACAGAAAGAGATGAGAAAACAGGGCTTTGGGGAATATGGATGCACAAGTACAGAGAGTAAGGCTTGAAGCATGAATGGAATAAGATGTGTTAAATGGGCTCCTCAAGGAAATCCTTTCCTGGCACATCTTACCCAGCCTAGTTCTTCTTTATCTCCCATTTGAAAGTACAAGTGCCAGAGCAGAACTTCCCCTCACACAGGTCAGCATGAACATATAGAGTATTATCAACAGAATTCTATGGAGTAATAAACTAAAGCACCAAGTGGTGATAGGTTTTCCATGTCATCTGGTAAGCTATCACTATGCCCCAAAGCCCTAATGTGCTTATCTGGGTTGAATAGCTCTTCTTGTGGCACATTAGGCATATTCTAATGCAAAATCAAAGTTAAGATTCCAACATGGCTAATAATCAAAGTGTTGAACTTTATAGAGGGGGATGAGAGAGAGATGAGTGGGAATATTTCACTTATCAGGTGAGGATCACAGAAGGGTGGTTCCTTGCAGTTTACAAAACGTGACTGTGTTAACATATTCAAGAAAAAAGGAATAATCAGTCTCAGGGGGCAGACACATACGAACTAAACTCAGCTTGAAGCAGAAACTTCTGCGCCACTTTAGAAATGGGAATTCTAAGTTCCTAGTAGACTAGCAATATGGAATCACATAATAGAACCACAAGATGTTTGAACTGAAAATTATTTAATCACTACATTAAATTCTCTCATTTTACAAAAAAAAGAACTGAGATAGGGAAAGGGGAGGTGTGATTTGTGCAAGGTCACAGAGCTAGTTGGTGGCAGAACTGGAGACAAAACCCAAAATCCCTGATTCATAAGCTAGTAAAATACAACTGTAAGTCATTATCAATTCAACACATATTTACAGAGCACTGAATATGGTTCAAACACGGTAAGTCACAAGCAGCAAAGTGTGACATGAAGGGCTGACTACAGCACACTGACATTGTCATTTTCCTGATGGAAGCCAGCAGCTAACTAGCTTTTCTGGGTAGCCCAAGTCCTATCTGAAATCCTCTCCAACAGGTACAAAAACAGCAAGAGTCCTTATCAACTTCCCTTTAAGTCTTTAAAAATCTCTCTCCCCTATACAAGTGCTGACTAATAGAAATATAATATAAGCTAGATACGTGATTTAAATTTTTCCAGTAGCCACAGTAAAAACATAAAAAGAAACTGTTGAAATTAATTTTAATAATATATTTCATTTAACCCAGTATATCTCAAATATTGTTTCAACATATAATTAATACAAAAATGTTAATGATATATTACACATGATCTTATTTGTACTAAGGCTTCAAAACCCAGCATACATTTTACACTTAACAGCAAACCTCCATGTGAATTGACCACATGTCAAGTGTGCAACAGCCTCATGGGGCTAGTTCTCGCTAATCACTACTGTATTGAACAGCACAGCTTCTATACCATATATGAGAAAAATCAGTCCCAATATCTTTCTGAAAAGTAATTAAAAAGCAACCTAACATATTACATTTCATAATCCAATAAATTATAACAAGTAGAAAATGCTTTTTCAGATGGAAGTCTTATGAACTTCAATTAAGTGTCCTACTTCCCTTGGTTATTCTTTATCATGACTGAGCACACCAGGTCACCAGAAAGGTTAAGTGAAAAGATGAAAAAAAGAACATTAAAACAAAATGTTATATTAAAACCAATAGGTTTTTAATGATTTCTGGCCTTCATTTATTCCAGGTCTTTATAACTTGGATTAAACATTATTTTCATGGTGGCAAGTCACAACAGATAACAATAGGAATAGAGCCACTTTCTGGTAAGACATTAGGGACCAAACTCTCCATTCCAAATTAGTTTTTTTTCCTCCCAATATCACTGTCAAGACTAGTTTTTCACAAAAGAAGATCGTTTTACATGTAGGGAATTGCTAAGAGGGCTAGAGATTCCAAATCCATTAGCCGTTCATCACCTGGTTAATAGATGTTCATCTTCTATAACCTTGGAAAATTCTGCCACAAAATTCAGATGCAACATGACAAATCATATTTCCGACCCCAGCACTTGCAAGACATGGCTTGACAATATTAGACTCTTTCAAATGAGAACTTTCTAGAGAATCTAGAATTTATGGTTACAATAACTATAATTTATGAAATGCTACAAAAAATATTGGAACCCAAATTTTGGATTCCAATGGCCTAACAGTATAGTAGCTGGCCAGGAGAAGGTGGTTTCTGCAAAACCATAAACACCATCCTCTTAGAGGTACAGTTTTCTTAACCATCACTCTAAAGAATAAATGTGGGGAAAATAAGGTACAAACCTTAGGTGTTTCTTGATTTTTTTTTTCATGTATCTTGCTTCACACATTGATACTTCAAGAAACATTACTTTAATTTCCTGAAAAGTTGTGAAACACATTATTTTATTTCCAGGTCTCTGGGGGGAAAAATCTTACGAACTCTCATTTGCCTGCAGTTTTAAAATGTGCTATTCTAATTACTGAGAGGATAAACAATGAAAGTTTTTATGCCATACAGTTTACAATGACTAAAAGATTATATGTTTAAAGGAAATGCCAGAAATTTTATTTTCATAGAAGTTCACTTTCAAATAGGGATAGTTACACTTTTGCAAACCTGAGTGCCTGCAATTGTTTGGGGGTACCAACCTGCTAGGGTTTGTTGACCATTGTGTTAATTCTGCAATACTTAACATATTTATCTGGGAAAATCTGCAATTGGAGGGTATTCTAAAGAATGTCACTAAGAGGTTATGGAAGGAGAATTAGATCATGTCATGTGAGTAGGATTGGTTAAAGGAAATGGAGAAAGACCATGGGAAGATGCCAACTTTAACATAACAGATATGAAGGGACAAATGGACAGCAATACAATAATAGTAGGAGACTTAAAATACCCCACTGTCAACAATGGATAAGTCATCCAGACAGAAAATTGAAAGGGAAACATTGGACTTGAACCATACTTCATACAGAACATTCCATTGAACGGCAGCAGAATGCACATTCTTCTGAAGAGTGCATGGAACATTCTCCAGGACAGATCACATAAGATAGGTCACAAACAAGTCCTAGCAAATTTTAAAAGACTGAAATCATACTAAAGCCAGATAAGGACACTACAAGGAAAGAAAGTTATAGGTCTATATCCTTGATGAACATAGATGTAAAAATCTTCAAGACAATACCAACAAACAGAATTCAAAAGCACATTAAAAAGATCATAAACCATGGTCTAGTTGGATTTATCCCTGGGGTGCAGGGATTATTCAACATATGTGGATCAATCAATGTGATACACCACATAAACAAAATGAAGGATAAAAATCATATGATCATGTGAATAGGTGCAGAAAAAGCATTTGCCAACACTCAGCATCTTTTCAAAATAAAAACCCTCAACAAATTAGTCATAGAAGGACTGTACTTCAAACATAATAAAGGCCATGTACGATAAGCCCACAGCTAACATCATACTCAACAGTTAAAAACAGAGAGCTTTTCCTTTAAGATAAGGAACACCACAAAGATGCCCACTCTCACCACTTCAGTTCAGTGTAGTACTGGAAGCACCAGTCAGAATAGGCAAAAAAAGAAATAAAGGACATCCAAATCAGAACGAATTTCAATGGTCTCTGCAGATGGCATAATTTTATATATATAAAACCCTAAAGACTGCATCAGAAATGGTCAGACTCCACCAGAAAACTGTCAGAACTAATAGAATGCCATAAAGTTTCAGGGTGCAAAATCAATATAAATTAATCAGTTGTATTTCTATACACTAACAGTGAGCTATTGAAAAGAGAAATTAATGAAACTGGTCCTTTATTGACTGACTTTGGGAAAGAAATAACTTCCGTCAGCCCTGCTAGGGATTCCGAGGCTTGGTCAGGCCTTTTCTATGGATACACCTGCCCCACATTTCTTGTTTCCTCTTGGAGGTGGGGGGGGGGGTTCTTAAGCTTGTATGCCCTCTCTCATCCTGAAGTCAGATGGAAAGCTGACAACCTCCTGTTTGCTTGCTTTTGTCTCCTCCGAAGGAACCAAAAGAAGACATTCAGAAGCTGCCTGACCTCAGATACCTCCTATGCCTATTCTGTGCTCCTATCTTTTTTATCTTAATAAAGCTTATGAATAGAAACAATAGATGTCCACAATGTTAATTTTCAGTATTCCCCAAACCTGCTCTGGTCTTCTTTGACCAGAGCCTAAGGCATTTATTGCATGGAAAATGGTGGAGCTGTTAGAACAATGTTAGAGGAATCTTAAAGCCTTATGCAAAATTTTATGACACATTATATTAAAAAAGCAATCACTTAACAGCATCGTAGAATGAGATCTTACTTATTTAGACACATCCATAGAAACAGTAAGAGAAAAGTGTATATAAACTTGTTCACAGTTCTCATCTCCAGAAGTGGAATTATGTTTATTTCCTTTCTTTGTAGTCTTATATATTTGCCTATATGTAGAGCAATTAATATATATTACTTTGGCAATCCAAAAAAAATTATGTTAGTTCACAAATATAATTAAATAATAAACAATGAATGCCATAAAATTAATTTATTTCTTATGGTAGTTCTTAATTAGCCCATTTTTTCCAACAATATGCTGGAAAAGTCCCACTGGGTTTTATGAGAATGATAAAGGCCTATGGGGGTGGGAAAGACTTGATGCATTTTCTATTTTTAATAATGGTGTCATGGGCAATTTCTAATTTCTGATTATAAAACTAATGTAAATTGAATTTATCTAGGAACACAATTCATAGAGTTTAAATACATAAAATTAAAACTCTCATTTTAAACACATAAATAATTCAGATGAAAATAATTCAGGAGAGTTCATTTAAATCCTTAAGATTAAACCTCTTAATTTAAATAAAGAAAATATATTATTTCCATTAAAATAGTGTCGCCTTGGAAAACACAGCAGAGTTCCTACAATGGGAAACATAATAACAGACTGGTGACCTGGATCTGCTATCACATTGAGTTAGACAAGTCAGATTCATCTCTATATCTATACATATTTATCTCTACATCTCTATATATCATGTATCCAAACATGATCAGAAATTCATATAGATAATACATATGTTTCTACAGAGCAGCCTTCTAAAATATAGCACCATTTCAAAGTTTGTTCCCTGAGCAGTACATATTTTCCTCATGTATAAAATGGGGGAGTTGGAATAAATGATCCATTATGATCCTTTAACAAAGCAATTGTCACTCTACAGACACACTAGCTCCATGAAGGAACCTGTGTTAATATAAAGTCACCTCTGTCTTATAGAGTTTCAAAAAGACTGACTCTGTGAAGGAATGCCCTTCACCAATCTGACCCATCATGACACATTGAAATTTCCCTGTGATTTTAAAGCATACCAGCCTCACCCATTGGAGTACCTCCTGCTCCATAGACTGTAATTCCCTTTAAAGAATCCTTATAAAGAATCTCTTGCATTACGCAATCTCATCAATACTTGAAAGGGTTTCTCGGGCACCTTAAGGAGCTTTTCATACATCTAGATGTACCAATTCACACATCCTTTTAAATTTTAGTTTTATAGGAAAATTTATACAGAGGCCTTATTTGCAAGTAAAGAATAAGTTCTATTTTTCAGAAGTATCTACACATTGCAACATTCACCACTTTTCATAATGTTATCAAATATGCTGTGTTTGGTTATGATTCCTGCAAAGCAAAACTAAAATTGAAATCCACAAAAATACAGCTTAAGTAATTAAAATTGCACTAAAGTTCTTTGTTACATCTAGGTGAACATTATCATCATTAATCCTATAATATAATTGTGACACCAATATAATTAACGTTTTCCCATTTAAAATGTTCCCCAGAACAAGAGGCCAATGCTTCCAAGTATATTTTACTAATTATTTCAAATATATTGGAATTTCTAACATTGCATTTCATAATCACATTATTATTTAGTGAATTCATTATGATTAATATCACCACAGCCATGACTATCAAGGGAACTAATAAATGACTAATTCTTTAGCATTTTACCAATGAAAGGTAAAATGCACAATTCTAACCCTTCCACATGCGATTTTTCTTTAGATCATTCCAATAAATAATGTCTTTAATCTACCATGTTTGACACATACTCTAATTTGGGTAATTTATTTCTCTTTTTCTTTATCACACAACTCTTTTGCCTCATTATTTTCTAAATAAAACATATCATCAAATGTAATTAATTTGTTTAAAAAAGGTAAATGTTGTTATAATGGTAAATAGTCATTGCACTACTGGATGTTTTTCTAATGGTTAAGTAAAATATTTTGTGATTGTTAAACATTAATTTCAGTAGGCATATGAATTCTTTTAGTCTAATAATTTCAAAGTTCCTATAATGGCGGGCCCCTGCCTGCCTAAATCTGAGGGCACAAAAGTGACAGTAACTCTGAGGCTAGGGACACCAGGTGTAAGATGTCAGGGCTTTTGGAATCCTTCCTCAACTTTCCCCAGAGACTGTTGTAGTATAGAGCCTAAACAGACTCCATGGAAAGGCTATAATATCCAGGTGGACTGGCCAGGTAAGGACAGGAAGAACAAGGAGAAGAGCTTTAAAGGGACACAGACCTCTGGCAAAAATGTTGGATCAAGTACTGCCTTTGGCTCTCGCTATTGGCAAGGCAGGTACCAGACAGTACTACAAAGTAAACCTTTGAAGTCAAGTCCTTGATACTGCTTTGCAGACTTCTGAAGATGATGTCAGACTAAGATTAGATGTCTTGCTCTGCTCCTAACTTTACTGTTAGGTGACAGTCTTGCCTTGCTCTTTGTATTTAGTTCCTCATGATCTAGCCAGTGATGATGAAACAGGGCACTTCTCAGTCCCATCATTGGCCAGATAACTCAGATTGAGCCATAAGCAAGTCAGATACTATTGCAAAGGCCACCATGCCAGTGAAAATCTCTTTAAACCAAAATTCAAAGCTCCTTCCAGGACCTGCTTATTTCAAATGATCTGTGTCAAAGCAGTTCTAACATTTATCAAACGCTAAATATATATGGTGGGCAAAAGAGGCACTGCTCAGATCCCCCTTGAAGAAAAGACATGCTGCCTACCTGGAGGGAGTGTGTTCATACATGTCACCTCAGGGTCTGCCTCAGCAGCAGGGTCACCTCGCCTGACATAATGCCCACAGCAGCCTACACCTGGTGCCTGAAGCAGATATAAAGGCAATATTCTCTCTGGGGCTCCCAGTAAGGTTGGAGGAGACTTTATTGAGCCTTCATTGGAGTGTAGTTTCTTCCTCTTCCCAATCCTGCTCCTTCTTCCTTTTCATAGCTATTGATCCTCAATAAATACCTTGTACCCCCAGTCTTCAATCTCAGAGTCTGTTTTTGGAGATCCCAAACTGCAGCAATGTATCAGCCATGTATAATATATATCTCAAATCTCAAATTCTCCTTCTAGCCTTAAGGCAGACCAAACTCCCCTCCACTGCCAAACAACTAAAAATGGTATATGACCTATTTTTTTTTAACTTTCCAAATGTATCACCAGTCATACCAGGAAAATCCTCAAGGACCAACAATGAAGACAAAGTCTAGGTCTTGATTCCTGATAGGAAACTTGGGATAAATTCCCAAAGTACTTAGGGAAGAACATCTGATTCAGCAAAGAATGTAGAACTAGTCAAGTTCCTATGTATAAATATTGGAAAATATGGAAAGATAGTGATAGCTTATGTATTTGTTCACCAAATGTTCCAGTGTTTCTCCTTTAGTATTCCTCCCATGAAAGGATAGATCCCTAGTCTTTTGAATTCAGGGGAGACCATGTGGCCTACTTTGGTTAGTGAAACGTAGAAGTGACATGTGGCTTTTCTGGGCAGAAGGTTTAATAGAAAGGTTCTCTTTGCCTCCTTTCTCTCTGCCAATCATCATGGAATATGATTTTTGGAATAAGAGGATGTTCCCTCAGCCTGTTTCCTAGAGTAAAGAAGACATAGCACAGAGAAGCAGCCAACCCAAAGTAGGCGTAGAGCTTGAGTGAAAAATGAACCTTTATATAAGTATGTGCACTGAGATTTTGGAACCATTTGTTACTAGAGCATAACCTTGTCAATCCTAAAAAAGAAATTTAATTTTATTCAGCATCTAAGTAGATACTATCTCACATAATCTTCAACTCAACCCTATTAGGCACATAATTGTCCCATTTGGTGATCTCCTTTGCAAACAATAGAAACCAAGTCTGCTAACGTAAGCAAAAAATATATATATATATTAGAGAGATATCAGATAACTCTTAGTATTCATAAGAAGAGCAAAGAACCAAAGAAACACTGGGAATACCCAAAAGAAGAAGGAAATTGCACAAGAAGGGGACTGTCTTTTTAAGACCCTACTGCAGGCGCTGTCACTACTAAACACTTGGTGCCACATTACCAGACTCTAGCCGCTGCCACAAACACTGCCAATAAGCTTTCAGTTTCTCTATGTTTTAGTATTACCCCCTGAAGAGTCAAATTTCCCGGCAAAAGTATCCAGATGGCTAAGCTTATGGCCCCAGTTTATGCCAACAAGTTGGCAATGGCAATATCTGCCCCTCATTCAGTTTCCAAGTGGGAGGTAGGGCCCTTCCTCACATTCCTCTTTGTATTACCCTGAAAAAAAGGTATTTAGGTACTGGAAAGACAAAAGTGACAGATGTAATGTTATTTCCAGAACACACTTAAGAATACTAACAGTTGGATAATTTAAGGGACCAAGCAAAGCTGGCACACCAATAAGGACTTCTACCCACAAGAATGCTTTCAGCTCAAAGTAATCCAAATCCCCAGCTCAAATAACAATGCATTTGTTATCTCAGACAAAAGGTAACCCAAGTAAAGTGAAGGCTTCTGGGTTGGTTGGATTAATTCCTTTTTAATGTAGTAAGTTCTTATCATTTCTTAGCCCATTTGTCCAAAATATCAGCTTCATATTAATAATGCTAGTACTCCTTATGGTTATAAGATGGCCACAGAAGCAATCAGGTCTAAACACTTCTGTATTCATTCTCCATAGGAGAAATGCTATTGTGCCATTTTCCCTTATGTCTGACTGAGCCAATTTATATCATACATACATCCATGGACCAAAAACCATCACCAGGAGATTGCCATGTACTGACTAGCTGAAGCGCCTAGCTTCATGAAAACCTTGCTGGCAAGGGGAGAACATTACTGTGATTGATTGGCTTACCATCCACTCTAAAGCTGGAGATGAGGACACCTTCACTTTAATCACATGAGCTTCATGTAGGAAGGTAAATGCCTGAAGAAAATTAGCGTTCTATTACAAAGAGAGAAGAGGGGAAATGGATACTCTGTAGGCAACCAATATCCATGCTCTACCTATTTCTAAAACATGTATCTTCATAAGTGCTCACACCTACGTGAAATGACCTCAGCCATCCTCAAAGAGAGGTTACCTGAAGTTTCATCTGGTTACCGCACTCACATCCAAGCCCATAACCTCTAGGGGATGCCCCATGACCCAAGGCTAAATGGTATTAAATACACCTATCTGAAACATACTGATATATCAAGATGGAGGAAGAATAGGCCATTAAAACAAATTATTTTTGGAAAACAAAAATGAGGGAAAATAAAGTGGTTACTTCCATACAATATATCATATCCTGCTAGTGAGGAATAGGGAGGGTGCTCTGTACTAGGAGAAAAAGAATTGAATTTCCTGATCAGCCAATCTGTTTGTCCCTGGATCTGTTCTCCGGGGCAGTCAAATCTCCAAAGTCAAATCTGAGGCAATAATACTCAGATTTTACCAGATATTTTTACTCAGCATTTACCAGACTCATAGGGGACTGCACTGCCTTAGCAGTCTACTTTGTATTGATGCAAGTGTAGAGACGAAGTGATTAAGGTTGTTGGCACGATTTCTGTTTCTTTGGCAGTATATAACACACTTATAAATTCAATAAACTCTCAGCCTATTTACTTTTAATCAGTTTTACCTGCTAGGAACCTCAGCCAGGGATCTTGTGAGGCCATAGTCTGAGAACATTGTTTTCCTTCCTAGTGCTTTTAAATGGCCACATTCAGCTTAAATTTATTATAGGACATTCAAGCAGGGAGCCAGAAGAGCTAACACACTCTGATGTCCTAAAATTTCCTCTAGTAATACACTCTAAGTAGGAACACAGTATGAATCTCAAAGTAAAGCATATGGTAATTTAACAAAATGCTCCGTAATCGCACAATACATGTCAGCAACTTACCAATAATTCATTGATTTAAGATATTTATTGAACACCTACTGTCTAAATCTGCTTTGCTGCAGAAACGCTGCATGACAAACAACCATAATATCTCAGAGGCAGACAAAAATACTCATTTCCTCACTCACACATCTGCAAGTCAGCTGGGGCAGAACTGATTCAGCCTACAGATTCAGTTTAAGAAGGCTTCACAATGTGTCTCACTCTAGTAAGTAATCTGAAGGGACAGCAGGTACCTGGGACATGTTTTTCTTACAGCAATGGCAGTAGACAAGAAAATAAGCCCAGCTTTGGAAGTACATTTCAAACCTGTATTCATTCACATCTAAAAACATCTCATTGACCAAAGAATATAAATGGCCAAGACCAAAGAAAGGGGTGGATAAATATACCCATCCATCCATCATAAGGCCATGGCAAGGACATGGATGTACAATACTGCTATAGGTGACTGAATAATTAGAACCAGTAATTTAATCTACCACATCTGCTACATATCAAGTGTTGTTACAAGCACTGAGGATACAGCAGTGATTAAAACAGACAAACACACTGTACTTTTGGATTCTAAACTGCAGTTGGGGAGGGGCATAAAAACAAGGAGCACAGTCACACTTTATAAAATGTTATACAATGCCAGAAATGTTAATGGTAGAATCTCAGTGGTGGATAGATGGGTATTTGCTCTAAATTCCTTTCAATTATGGTGTACGTTTGAAAATGATCATAGTGAAATGGTGGAAAAAGTAAAGCAGGCTAACGGGTTTATAGAGTGGTATGTATTTGTGATATTTTGGTAGGCTGGTCAGGGATGAATTTATGAGGAGCTAACATTTGAGCATGTGAGAGATGGATGCAAATGGAAATCTGAGGGAAACCTTTCTAGGAAGATGGAACAGCGCATTGGAAGGACTTTAAGATCAGAGATGACTTGGTATGTTCTAGATGCTGCAAGAAAGCCAGCATGGCTTAGAAGAATGGAAGAGTGTGGTAGTGGATGATCTCAGAGTGTTAAGTAGCAAGCTGATCACATAGGGCCTGTGGCCATGATAAGGATTTTGCATTTTATTTAAATATCATAAGTGGTATTACAATATATTCATATAAACAGGTAGTGAATATGTGTGAACATTTTATTAACTTCATTAATAAGGGAACCAAATAGGAAAGAAGGAAGAGCTAGTTCAAAGACTATTTGTTCATAATAATTTTGCAAACAAACAATTGCTCAATTTGATGTGTGATTGTATATCTTTCCACAGGAAAGTAAAATCCTAACAGTTTTGGGGTTAAATTTTCCACCACGCTACACACTTAACAAATTCTAAATTTCTATAGGTCAGCCTTGAACCTTTCAGAGCTCTAAACTGATTTCAACATTAGCAGTTGTGGATGATTATTAGTCAAATAAACTGTGACAGTAAGGCTACATCCAGATGTAAATGTGTGTCAGATGAGTGACAGTTAAGAATGAAGCAAGCTTCTTAGAACATGTGTTAACATGCTATCAACATATCAAACAATTTAAATTGTGTGATTTCTCCAAGTTTGGGATAAATTTTTCATTCACAAAAGACACTAAAAGGAACATAATGTTGACATTATATGACTTCTATTTTAAAAGGATTTCTCTTTCTGTTGTGTGGAGAACAGACTGCAGGACACAACAATCAAAGTAGGATGAAGGCTTACAGGAGCCCAGGACAGTCGTTCTGACAGAGGTGATGGGGATCTGGACTAAGATGGGGCTCAATGCAGACAGAAATTTTGATGTTTAGTTTTCAGGAACTGCTGATATGTACCTTTATCATCACTCATCCTTTTAAAACTATGACAATTATTTGTACTTTACAAGGCTTATCACTGTGAGAAGGGAGGCCAGCTCTGAAGTATCCCTATTCCATGATTTGTTCAAAAACTTTCCTGATAGCTTATCTCATCCTATATGTGATATGTCAGCACTGCATTTTATCAATTAGATAGTTAAAACTCTCAGAGATAATGAAAAGTAATGTTTTCTTCCACCCAATAATGTTGAGAAACACACAATAATCATATCACTCCAGCAATTCTCTTCTCTCTCTGACATCACATTTCCCTTTCTCCTGGATCAACATCATAAGATATAAATTTGCTTTATTTATACCACCTTAAGTAAAAAATTTCTTTTGGCCCCACTTCACTGTTCAATTATGCCTACTTTTCTCCTCTGTACAGCAAAACCTTAGAAAGATTTTTCTATACTCTGTTTCTATTTCCTCTTGAACCCAAATAAAGCTTACATTCCCATGACCTCAATAAAACTGTTCTTGTCAAGGTCACAAATAAATGAATTGAATTGAATCAAAACCCACCCACTATTTATTTCCGAGGCCTCATCTTCTAGACTTATCCACAGCATTTGACAAAGTTCATCATGTCCTCCTCCTTGATATACTTTTTTCGTATAGTTTTCAGAATACCTAGATTTCTTCCCACCTCTCTGGCCACTCCTCAGTCCCCTTTCTGAGTTCTTTTTTATGTCCCAGACTTCTAAATGGTAGAGTATGTCCCAGTACCCGTGAAGGGTTTACCTGGACTCATCTTTGCTTTTCTCTTTGTCTCTAGGCTTAAATGCCATCTATATGTAGATGACTCCAAAATTTATGTCTCAAAGATAGGTCCCTCCCCAAATTTAAGACTTAAATATCCAAAAGTGTAGTTGACAGCTAAACTGGAATGTCTAATGGTAATAATAAATAATAGTAATGATAATAATAGCAATAATAAAAACTAATGCTTGTATAGTGTTTATAATTTTCCCAACCTTATTCTAGTACATGATTTTTCCATATATTAACTCACTTAATCCTCACAAAAACCCTATGAAGTATGTACTGTTATCACCCTCATTCTAAGATGAGGAAACAGAGAAACAACAGATTAAGTAATTTGCTCAAGGTCACACAGTTGTTGAGTGGTGGAGGGAGAATATGAATTCACATAGCTTGGTTCCAGAATCTCTGCTCTTAACCATATGCCATTACTGCCAGTAATCAATAGGCATATCAAACTTATGCCCCAAACTGAGCTCCTGCTCCCCATCACCACCACCACCAAGCTTGTTCTTCCAGAGTTTTCTCCATGTCAGGAAATGATTAGGGCTTAGGGCAAAATATTGGAGTCATCCTTAACTCCCAGCACTTCATACAACCCACGTCTGGTTCATTAACAAATCCTGTTGGCTCTAACTTCAAAATATATCGAGAATCTGACACCCTCTCCACAACCTCCACTACTACTGTTCTGGTCCAAAACACCACTGTCTTTCATCTGGAACACTGTAATAGTGTTATCACTCAGCCCATCTGTCTCACCTGCTTCAAACTCTGCATTGAATTCCCATCTCACAGTAAATGCTAGAATCCTTATAATGGCTTATAACGTTCTACATGAACTTCCCCTGTATCTTTAGATCTCACCTCGTGCTATTCTATAAACTCACTCTGATCCAGGTGTACTGGCCTCCTAGCTATTCCTGGAAAATTTGAGGCTTGCTCCTGCTTCAGGGCCTCTGTAATTGCTGTTCCATCTGCCTAGGATGCTCTTCAAATATGTGCATGATTTACTCCTTCACTTCCTTCAGATCTTTACTCAGATTTCATTTTCTCAGTGAGGTTTCCTTAGCTACCCTATGTAATTTAAACCCAACCCAACCACTGCACAATCCTTCCCGCATGCTTTATTCTTTTCTGCATTTAACTTATTCATTCTTGTTTACAGCCTATACCCTCCTATTAAAATGTACATTTCATGGGAGTAGAAATTTCTGTTTGTTTCCTTTGCTGCTATAACCTCAGTGTCTAGAAGAGTGCTTGGCGCATCGTTAGCACTCAATAAATATTTGTTGAAAAAACAAATGAATGAAGCCATATAACTAACTTTTAACAGTGGGAATTGCTGGCACAAAAACAGATAAGGTGGATTTTCTCTTAGTTGAGAGGTAAGTGGTACCTAAGATACCTTGCTCTTAAAGAAAGAGATTTCCTTTTCCCGAGATTATTCTCTAATTTCAGGTTTGCAAATTGCATTCCTATAGATACTCACTAACCTGGGACTAAACTCAAGAGGCAGACTGACGTCTCCTACCGGCTACACTTGGCCTACATAGAGCTAACAGGAATATCAAGTACAGATATTCAAAAGCTTTGCAAAACTGTTTATAATGACTTTCCCAGCCAAAGTTCTCATAGCTCCTAAATTAGAATATCAGAGGCCTCAAATATTGGTCAATGAGCTGCTCGTACCCTGCTGTCATCTTTTTAAACTCTCAGTTGAATAGTAGACAATGTACTCTAATGCAGAAGTTCCTTTCTTTCAAAGTTTCTAAAATTGTGAATTGTAAAGAAATTAACGGGAGGAAAAAATCCTCATTAAATCTTAATTATTGAGTGCTGATTTTAAAAAAGGAACTAAAAAAATATCCATCCTTTTGATCCCTTATTTCTAAGAAGAGATTTCTAACTAAAGCCTTTCTGGCACTTGAGCTGCATGTGTACGGGAATTTTAATTGAACTCCCTCAAAGTGAGCATCTCTGTGCAAAGTATGAATAGTCCTTGCACACATTTTCGTAAGTCACTTGCTTAACAGTACTTACCTTAATGGGGGCAATCAAACATTACATTTGCAAACCAACATCAATGGAATTCAGTTACGCTTTTAAAATAAATATATGTCATAGAGCACCTAGTTTAGGTAGGAGCTGGTATGAAAGGAAATCTGTTGCAATTTTAAAACCAGTGTCTCTGAGCATTTTACAGAAATCTCTTTATTAAGTCACTCCATGCCCTATTATCTGAGCTGGCATTCTGGCCTTATTTTGAGGATGCATAATGACCCAGAAACCATTTTGTGATTATCAGACAGTGACTGCTGTAAAACAGGAAGTGAAGTATTTTTTTCTCAGCTCTCAGCTCCATGGTTATTAGCCTTAGACAGCTCAAGTATAGCAGTAACTGCTGATCCAGCTAGTAAAGTATGAAAGGAAATGAAGCCTGTGGTCTCTGGGAGATTCTGATTCTTCTACTACCTGCCATTAGCAAAAGTAAGTTTTATTAAGCCTAGATTTGTTTAGGCAACTGGGGACTAATGATGGGCTATAGAGTTGCTTCTAAGGAGTGCTTAGACTGGTTATTGATTTCCAAGTAAGTGGGGAGAGCCAAGGGGAAAACTACACTCCAGGAACTTTTATCTCCATCAACATAAACTTCGATAGACTGGACATATTTTTCAGGTATATACAGATTTGTCATATTCTAACCCAAGATGACCTACCCCTAACCCACATGGTACAGAATATTGAAATAAGGCCCAGATAAGGTAACTGAGTTACCCAGTTAGTGAGATTCACAGCTATGATAAAACCTAGGCCTCCAGGTTCCCAGTATAGTCTTCTCGCCATTAGTCAAAAATGCCTTGAATACCAATGATGTATCAGCCATTGTGTTAAGCAAGTGGGGTTAACAAAAATGGCCACCATGTTTCCTGCCTTCGAGATGTTTCAAAAAGCAAAACGTATCTTAATCATACCACCTTACTCAGAGATTACATTAAACATTCAGGTTGAAAGTTGTAAAAGAGATTGAGAGTCTATCAAAATACTTCTGGGATTTCAAATTCAAAGCTGACTACCCCCAATCCCCTAAACACATGGAAACTATTAGGTTTTTATTTTAAATAAAAAGATAAAAAATCAACTATAAAAGTAAAATAAATAACTGTACCAAAAATAGAACAGAAATACAGAGTGGATATATTCATTTGCTAGGGCTACCATAACAAAGTATAACAGACTCGGTGGCTTAAAAAACAGAAATTCATTTCCTTATAATTCTGGAGGTAAGAAGTCCAAGGTCAGTGGATCAGCAACCTGGTTTCTTCTGAAGGCTTCTCATTTTGACTTATATATGGCCGTCATCTCCCTGTTTCTTCACACAGTCTTCTCTAGCTGCTTGTTTGTATCCTAATATTTTCTTATCAGGATGCCAGCATATTAGATTGAGCCCCACCCATATTACCTCATTTTACCTTAATTACCTCTTTTAAAGGCATTATCTCCCCATACAGTCACATTCTGAGGTACTGAGTTAGAATTTCAACATATGAATTTGGGTGGGGGGACACAATTGAGCCCTATAACAATGGGTAAGTGGGGCTGAAGTGACAGGACAGGAAGAAAGAAAGAGACTGTTTACTCCTCTGAGCTATGTATGAATAAATAAACAACAACAAAAAACCTTACAAGTGAGGGAGGATCAGAACTAGCTCACTGGATGAAGCTGATCTGGGAGAGGTCCTTTGCTCCAAGAAAGGAGGATGTAAAAAATTAAAACTGGTACACAACAAAGAATTCAGATTTTATTTCTATTGAAAAGAAAACTAAGTCCTAGGCAATAACAAGGAAAATAGGATTCAATGGTTTGTTGAACATTCTAAGATCTTTGTCTTACATTGTAGGCTAGAGATGTTGAATAACTTTAGAATTTTATAGAAAAATTATGTAAGTTACTGTGGGTGCTAAATTTAAAAATAACCACCAGAAATATAGACATGTAAGCTATCGTTTCTGAAGGAAAATTCTGGTGCGCCAAGACGCACCACCCCTTAAGATCCAATCACCAAAGGCCAGATGGTCGCACCACCCCTTAAGATCCAATCACCAACATGTAGCAGAACACACCCTACCCCTACACCTTAAAAACACGCTTCTTCACCCAGGAGCTGTTGCTCTCAGCCTAGAGGCAGTCACTGTCCCTTTCAGCCATTAAAATCTCTTGCGAGGGTTCGTGCCTCCCTGAGTTATTTCAGGGTAGGGAGGGTCGTGGCGAGATATCCTTTCAGTTTCATCCTCCATCATAAATCAAGAAAAATGGAAAAATCAAACAAAAAGTATGTCAAGCAAAAAACATAAAATAAAAAGATATAAATAATTCCAAATATGCAAAATAGTGACAAGAATGCTGGTTAAACATACCTATTTGACAAGAAAGATAATTATATTAGAATCTAAAAAACTCTGCTGTTCACTGCTTAAAAGAACTGCACTTAAAAGCAAAACAGGAAACAACAGAATGGCTGACATAATTAGTGATATAAAAAGATATCTCAAGCCAATGCTAACCAAATCAAGCTGGTATGCCAATATTAATATCAGAATATTTTGAATTTAAAGTATAGAATATTGATAGATATGAAGAAGTGCATTTCAACATGACAAAAAACATTTTCTACCTACACTGAACCTTTAGGAACTGGACTGCACAGCCTGAAAATACATGAAGCAAAATTTGATGAGAACACAAAGACAAATGAATAGGGTAGATTTTTAACAAGAATTTCTTTTCAAAAATAAAAAATCCAAAAATGCAATAAGAAAAATTATTTGAAAAATTCTGTTAATATACATAATTGAATGTGCTTATGTGTAGAAAGAGAGGGAAAGAGAAAAAGAAGAAATAGGAGCAAGAGATATTTTACATGCATACAGTGAACATTTACAAGCACTATATTCTAGCCCAGGAGTCTGCAAAATTTTTCCACAAAGAGCCAGATATCTAGTAAATATTTTAGTCTTTGTGAGTTATAAGGTCTCTTTTATGAGTACTCAACCCTGCTGTCATAGTACAAAATCAGTAACAGAAAATACCTAAATGAATGAGCATGGATGTGTGCCAAAAAAATCTTTATTTACAAAAACAGGCAGTCAGATGAATTTACCCAACAGGCCTTAAATCCTCAAGTTACCCCCTGTTTCAGGTCATAAAGAAAATTTCAGGAAGTTTTTAAGAATTGATCTTATAGACCTCGTTGCCACACACAAAAATATGTAACTAAAGTAGAAATCAGAAATTGCAAGACAATTTTAAAAGTCTGAAAAGTTGAAAACTTGTTCTCACATCACCCATGTATTAGAAAAAAAACATGATATTGGAATTTACAAGACATTTAGAATTGAATAACAAGTCTACACATAAAAACGTGGATCTCTACTTTCAGTTATGATATGCAAGGATTCAAATGTGTTTTGAGAAGATTACTAAACTTTATACATCCATAATAAAATTGAAATAAAAAGAAAAGAACAAATTGCCAACATCAGGAAAGAAAAAGGAGACACTGTAGGTCCTAATGACGGTGAATGATAACAAAGGAATATAAAAACAACTTTACGCCTATAATTTTGAAAACAGATCAAACAGATGAATTACTTGAAAGATCCCACTTATGGAAACTTATATAAGAACAAGTTCATATATATGGGGATATATATATATATATAATCCCTTAAAGTCTTGAGAAACACAGACCTTGATTTTTGACAAACATTAATTTTGACCCTGTAAGGCCCATTTTGGACTCTAAACCTCCAGAATTGTAAGATAGTAAATTTGTGTTGTTTTAAACAACTAAGTTTGTGTTAATTTGTTATAGTAGAACTGGAAAAACTAATAGAGTGCCAAAATAATTGTGAGTGGGAGGAAAATAAGGGGTAGAAGATCAATTCTGAGTCTCTAACTTGGGTGATAAGATATTGCCATTAATCAAGATAGAAAATACAGGAAGTAATAAGGTTTGGCAATGGAGGGAATGAAGATGGAATGGCGAGGAAAAGAAAATATAATGAATTTGGATTATGGTATGTTAGTAAATATATAAGAACATTTGTGTAAGAGGGTAACTGATGCATGAATCAAGATCACAGAAAAGAGAAAATGCTGGAGACACATATTGGGTGTTGCCATTATGTGAATGGTATGAGAAATCAGAGGGGCTATCACAGGGAGAGAAATGATACAGTGAGAAGAAAGCCAATGATGGAACACCGAAGAACACACAGTATTTAAGTGGGGTGTGTGAGTAGGTTCAGTCAAAAAAAGCTGAGGAAATGAAAGAAGGCGGACAAGAATCAGGAGCTAGTGTAATAGGAACATTGGGAAAGAGTGCTTCAGACGGAAGTGAGAAGAAACCCAAATAACAGAAAGATCCAGTATCCTAAGAGACTGAAAACTGACCATCTCTAGTAAAAAAACAACTGTGATCCTAAGAGCCAAACTAAGAATACCAACAGTTTGAATCTCTCTGCTGGTTCAGTGAGGCCCCCAAAATGCTTATAGTTTAAGCCCAGCAATGAAACAGCTAGATTTTGGCCTAGCATATATAGAACCTTTTATAGCTGATTATTGAAAAGAAGATTATATGTGATATATCAAATTTTCTACTACACTTCAATCAAGTTTACTTGAAGCAAACTCTTAAGCAAAATTTTATGAACTGTTCCTTCCTAAACTATACCAATCTTTATACGTGCCCTGCACTTAGAAATATACTAGATGGATATATCACAGATTAAGCATAATTTATATTTATTTATTATAATTGAACTAATTTTTCTAGTTATTTTTTCATTCGACCCAGCTATATTTGGTTATGCTGTATTCACACCTTATTTATCACACTGAATCAGCATACTAAAATCTGAAAGACTTTTTCTGCCAGGTAAAGAAAAATATTACCAGTTTAATTAGCTAAGCCCAAGCCACCAACTTGACTTAATAAAGACATGCACAGAAGATAATTCTCCTGTTGCTCCTGGAACAGTGTAGCATACAAAACTGAAGAAAAGCAAAATTAAAGGACAATGATTTGCCTTGTTCACATGCCTTTTACTTAGTAAAATCAGCCCTGTATTCCCAGGACTGCAACTGGTGGTGAAAGGCTCCAGTTATAAAAACAAAAAAAAAGTACAGATTAATGCACAATGACTTATTAAAAACAAAACATTGACGACTTAATTTTATTAATTCCAGGAGCAATTCATTTAAAACAGCAGCTGAGTTTTGTACATGGTAAACAAGCAAATAAAGCCAAAGACAACATTTAAAAGCCATCCCATATTGGGAAGAGTAGTTTATATAGTAAACATTTCTAGATAAAAATTTCCAGGTTTAAATTTATAGTAAAAATACTTAAAACAAAGTATGTTTGTGGTTATAATGGAAGTTATAATGAAAGTATATAAACAGAATAAATTGCCCATATGAAATATTATTTATTTAAAAGTTTGGTCTAAAATAACCACATATTTGGCAGCATTTAATTGATGGGATTTTAAAGAGGTTTGACAATTGTGAAAACAATACAAGTGAGACTATTCAAATCTCTATAGTACCCTCCAAAAAATAAAAATGAAAAAGAACTTCTTATTTTGGACATACCTGATGAAATCAGTTTAGGGAAAGTATATCTGCAGATATTATTCAGGATGCTTCACAGAGTGATAGAGAGATGGAAAATAGGAAAGAGTGGTTAAGAGAAGTGAAGAACAAAATAAACACTTCTAACCTTAATCCAATTGTAATTCCTGAAGGAGAAAAGGAAAGAATAGGGGAGATCATTAAAAAACTATTTGAAAAGATAATGGTGGAGTGTTTTCCATAAAGAATGAATAATATGAATCTTCATATTCAAAAGGCCAAACCTCAAGTAGCATACCTAAAAACAAAACCACATCTAGATAAATTTTAGTTAAAGTGAAGATCACATAAGTCAAAGTGATCTTAAAAACAACCAGAGTAAGGAACAATAATATACAAAAGAACAAAATTTAGCATGTCATTTGACTTTACAGTAACAACATAAGAAGCTATAAGACAACTAGAGAAATTCTTTAAAGTGCAGAGTATAATGATCTCTAATAGACTGACTCAAATAATGGCCAAAATTTCTTATACCTCCTTATATCAATGCCCTTTGGCAATGTCCTCCTGGACTGATTCTGTATATGTAACTAGCTTTGACAAAGAAGTAGTAGCAAACTTGATATAAGCAGAGAATTGATAAAGAATGTACATGCTTCTTTCTTCTCTCTCTCTCCCCCTCTCCAACCACTTCCTCCCTCTCTCTCTCTCTCTTTCTCTCTCTCTCTATCCAACACAATCTCCATAAAAAGATGCCTGGCCTGGACTGATATAGAATGACACAGAGCAGAGCCTATCATCCTAGTTGAGGCTATCAGCCAACATCCAACCACCAGACATAAATGAGACCAAATGGAGAAGAAAAAAATTGACCAGAAAAGTTCATCCAAGAAAATCCAAGTGTCACATATAATTAGAAATAGTTAGTTATTAGACCATTGTGTTCTCATGGGTTCTAGTGACATAGCTTTATTTATGCAGCATCACTGTGTCAATAGATAACTGATACAGAAATTGGTATCAGAGTGACATTCTGGTGTTGTATAAAAAATTTAAAAATAAGAGGCTATCAGTGAAAACAGAAAAATTATGATCTATGAAAATTATCCCCTTCATAAAAGCAACAAAAATGACAAAATTATCAAAATCAATGTTTTCAGAACTATGAAAATTAACCAACAGTTTATAGAAATCAAGTGAGCATGGAGGAAAAATAACTACACCACGGAACTAACAGTTAGCTCTGTTGCATTGTAACTTTCCTTATTCCCACAACCTCTGTTCCAACTCTTCAGTATCCATGAAAAAGAACAGTCCACAATCACAGCAAAAACCAGCATCTTAGCAGTCCCTGGAGAGAACAGAATTAGAGATACGTTATGGACTAAAGGTTTGTGTGTCCCCAGAATTCATATGTTGAAGCCCAAGTTACTAGTTTGGCTATATTGGGAGATAGAGCTTTTAAAGGAGGTAATTAAATGAGGTTGTAAGGATGGGGCCCTGCTCTGATTGGATCAGTGTCCTTATTATCAGAGATTTTGTTCTAACTCTCCTTTATTCATACAGAGAAGAAGCAATGTAAAGGCATAGCAAGAAAGCAGCAGTCCATAAGCCAGGAAGACAGTTCTTCCCAGAAACCAAATTTGCCATCACCTTGATCATGAACTTCTAGCCTCCAGAACCATGAGAAAATAAATTTCTATTGTTTAAGGCAGGTAGTCTAGAATATTTTATTATGGCAGCCTAAGCAGAAAATACAAGATCCCCTAAAGGCTCTTCTTAGAGAATTTTTCTTATTTGATCTGTCTGGTATTTCCATGGAAGACTTCATTACAAGAATTTTTATCCGACCTCACTCAAAGATCGCCCAGAGAGCACAGCCTTTTCCTCAAGGAAAATAATTTGAGGCAACTGTTGCACATCACAGCTGCCTGAAGCAGGGGCAAACAAGAGGCTAACCAAAAGTTTAAAAGCAAAAGCTGGGAAATAAGATGTTTATAGAGGGCTTTGCAATGCTCGAACATATTACAGAGAATCTAGAAAGCCACAGGCATGCATAGAGCTATTTACATGCCCGTAGCTCTGTACCTACTCAGGAAAGACCTGAGAAGTCTGTAGGCTCTCACCTGTAGATAATCCTGAGGTTCTGCACAAGCACAAAGTGAAGAATAATCCTGAACTGTAAAATGTTTGGCTGAGTGTTGAAAGCATGTTCTAAGACATACATAGAGCCCTTTGGCAAAGACAGGGAGATTTATTGCTTCCAGGTATTTAAGGAAATAACTGTCTAGTCATTAGGTGATCAGTAAGCTAATCAAACAGAAACTTTACTGATTTCACGTGACCAAAAAACAAACAAACAAACAAAAAATAAATATGACTTAGTTCTGAAAAATCATTAGTCATTAAACAAGCCAATAACACCATAAAAGGGAGGGGGATCTGCTTTCCTTAGCTGCCATTATGGAACACAGAAGTTGGTGAATTTTTTTTATTGAAGTATCATTGATATACAATCTTATATTGGTGAATTTTTTTATCTCCTCTCTGACAAACTTTAGCAGTGAGTATTCCTCATGTGATATAATTTTTTTCTGTTCCATTCGTCTTTATTTCTCATAGTATCCTTTTTATAGATTTGGTTGTGCTAGTTTTGAGCACATCTTTGAATGAAGAAAGGTTTTCCTGGGCTAATTATTTGCAGGCTGTCTGAATGTGAAAGGTGCAGAGGGAGTGTTGGAGGTGAGTAGGAATTTTCCTCAATATTCAGTTTGTGTGTGTGTGTGTGTGTGTGTGTGAGTCATTTTTTGCTAAGCTTTTTGTGAGCTATCCCAAATTAATAATTTTGTGTGGGATATCCTGTTGTCCCAGAGCATTTGTTGAGCAGACTATTCTTTCCCCATTGAATTGACTTGCCACTCTTGTTGAAAATCAATTGGCCATAAATGTAGGGTTTATTGCTGGACTCTAAATTCTATTCCATTGATCTGTATGTCTACTTATGCCAGTAACACACAGTCTTGATTACTGTAGCTTTATAGTAAGTTTTGAAATAGGAAAGTGTCTCTTCCAACTTTGTTCTTCTTTTTCTTGTTCCTTTGCCTTTCCATAAGAATTTTAGGATAGCTTGTCAGTTTCTGGTAAAGGGACAACTGGATTTTGATAGAGATGGCAATTAATCTGTAGATCAATTTATGAAGTGTTACCACAATGATTACCTTTCAAATCCAAGAACATAGGATTTATTTCCACTAATTTAGGTGTTCTTTAATTTATTTTAACATATTTTGTACTTTTCAGTATATAAATCTTAATAATTTTATTGTTTATTCCTAAGTATTTTATTCTTTTTGATGCTATTATAAATAGAATTGTTTCCTTATTTTCCTTTTAGGTTTCTCATTGCTGATGTATAGAAATACAACTGATTTTTGTACATTGATTTTTTATTCTGAAACCTTGCTGATCTTATTAGCTATAATAGTTTCTTTGCAGGCTCCTTAGAACTTTCTATATATGCCATATTGCTATTTGTTTACTATATGTAATTTCCTTCCACTTCTCCTATTCTTTCATTACTGCTTTCTTTTGTAATACATATGTATTTTCTATTGTACAACTTTTAAATACCTTATGATTTTTTGTAGTATTTTAAAATGTTATTTTGTTAATGGTTGCACTGGGGATAACAAGTATCATCTTAATTTATAATAATCTATTTCAAATTAATACCAACTTAATTTCTATGGTAAACAAAAATTTTGCTCCCAAATAGATTCATTCACTCTCCCTTCCTTTGTGTTGTTACTGTCATTCAAATTACAACTTTATACACTGTATGTCCACCAGTAGAGATTTATAGTCATTTCTTTATGCTGTTGTTTTTAAAATCAGATAGAAGAAAAACAGATC
Organism: Phataginus tricuspis; assembly: GCA_029783875.1. Taxonomy (NCBI): domain Eukaryota; kingdom Metazoa; phylum Chordata; class Mammalia; order Pholidota; family Manidae; genus Phataginus; species Phataginus tricuspis. Next base: position 118,401,726 of record JAQQAC010016209.1, on the reverse strand, counting down.
AATAACAAAAATACATTTATATTGTATTTATATCTACATAGTTATCTTTACCAGTGTTCTAAAACACACTTTATACTTTCTTGTAGGGCAGGTCTTCTAGAAAAGAATTCTCTGTTTTTGTGTATATGGAATGTCTTATTTTTTTTCTACATTTTAAAAGGATAGTTACAGGATTGGTTTATTTAGAAGACATTGGTTTACTTAGAGGCCTGCTTTTAATATGGCATCCCACTGCCTTCTGTCCACTACTTTTGTCATGAGATATCCGCAGTTAATCTTATGAGGATACGTTATGTTATAAATTCCTTTAACTCTTCTGTTTTCAAGAATCTCTCTTTTCTGGCTTTTGGTAGTTGGTTTATAATTCCTCTTGATATAGATCCCTTTGAGTATGTCCTACTTGAACTTCAGTGAATTTCTTTGCTGTATAGAGCACATTTTAAAAATTCAAATTTAAGATGATTTTAGACATTATTTCTTCAAATAGTCTTTCTGCCTCTGATCTCTATTCTCCTCTGAGACCATTATTCATATGTTGGTGTGCTTGATGATCTTCCACAGATTTCTAAGGCTGTTTTACTTATTTTTTACTGAAGGATTGTTGATATACAGTCTTACGTTGGTTTCAAGTATACAACACAGTGATTCAACAGTTACCCACGTAATCAAATCCTCACCCCGACTAGTGCAGTCACTGTCTGTCAACATAGGGAGATGTTACAGAATCATTGGCTATATACACCATGCACTACTACCACCCCCGTGACCAACTTATATATGATTGAGAATTTTTTGTGCCCTTTTATCCCCCTTACCTCCCCACCCACCTACCCCAACATTGTCCCATGGTAACCACCAGTAAGACTCTGTTACTTTTTAAAAATTCTCTTTTATTTTTGTTCCTCAGACTGGATAACCTTAATTGATCTATCTTCAAGTTCATGGATTTTTTTTCTGCTTGCTCAAGTCTGCTGTTGTGCCCTACTTCTGAACTTTTCACCACAAATATTGTATTTCAACTCCATATTTTTATTTGATTCTTTTTTATAATTTATATATTGTTATTGATATTCTCTTTTGATAAGACATTATTTTCATACTTGCTTTTACTTTATACATGATTAACTTTAATTATTTGCACATATTTAAAATAGCTGATTTAAAGTTTTATCCACTAAGTCCAAAGTCTGACCTTCTTCAGGGATAGTTTATATTAACTGCTTTTCTTTTTCCTGTTTATGGGCCATATTTTTCTGTTTTTTTGCATATATCATAAGATTTTGTTGAGAACTCAACATTTCAAATAATATAATGTGGTGACTCTTATTATGTCACCTTTCACATTCAGACAGCCTGCAAATAATTAGCCCAGGAAAACCTTTCTCCATTCAAAGATGTGCTCAAAACTAGCACAACCAAATCTATAAAAAGGATACTATGAGAAATAAAGACGAATGGAACAGAAAAAAATTATATCACATGAGGAATACTCACTGCTAAAGTTTGTCAGAGAGGAGATAAAAAAATTCACCAATATAAGATTGTATATCAATGATACTTCAATAAAAAAAAATTCATCAACTTCTGTGTTCCATAATGGCAGCTAAGGTTATTTGGACCAGCTCCTCCAACAAAACAATTCTGGACAGAGGGAACATTAATAGTATTAAGAACTGGTAGGTTGGGAAGTAACTATCAGACTCCTATATCAAGAGAGACTGTAACCAAGGCCCAGGGCCTGCCTAAGAAAAGGAGTTTAATAGCAGACTCTTGGCAAATGGATCTGGAATCCCATAGGACTGTAACTTCATGGTAAGGGTAAAACAAAAGTATGTCTATCCCCTTTTCCAATCTTGAGGAATTTCAGCAAAGATTTCTTGTTGATCAGCAGAACAGGGGGGAAAATGGCAAAAATATGCGACAATCATGGCCACAGGCTGGCTATCATGTATTTTCAGCCCAGTTCTACATTGCTTGAATACTACAGGAAACTTCAAGTTAAGAGCTGGGGGAGGATGTTTATTCCAAATAAGCAGTGATCCCAGGCACGCAGCGGAAACAAGCTTCACCCTCAACCCCAAAGAATCCACATAAATGCTTTTAGATTTGGAATTTTTGTTTCATGAATAAGAAAGGGCTTTAATTTTATTATCTTTTTTTGTACTTTGTGTGGTGTCGGTATCAAAGTTCTGCTAGCCTCATAGATTAAATTTAGGATGCCTCCTCTTTTTCTCTTTTTTAGAATTTTCATATAAATAGGAATGCTCTGTTTGGAAAAAAAAAGGTTAGGTCTAATGTTTTATCTGTTGGACTGGTTTTAATTTATTCTTCACAGCCATTAATATTTATGACCATTCAGACCATATATTTCTTCTGGTATCACTCTTACTAAGTTCTATATTTACAAAACTATTTTATTTAATTTTCAATTTTTTGGTTTTAAGGTGTTCAGTGTATGTTATTTGTTTCTTAATCTACACTGTATTTACAGTTACAGATCCCTTTTAATTCTTAATTTTATTTGTGGTTTATCTTTTTCTTTAATTTACCTTGCCTGAGGTTTGTCCATTTTATTATTTTTTTCTAAGAACCAAACTTCAGTTTTACTGATTCTATTTCATTTCATTAATTTCCACTGCATCATTATCTCTTCACCTTTTCAGAACTGATTCCATTGTCTCTTTTAATCCTTAAGTTCAATACCTAGCACATTGATTTTCAAGTTTGTCTTCTTTTATAGTATAAGCATTCAAGTCTACACATTCCTAGAAAAATACCATTTTTGCTACTGCTCACAAGTTCAATCATTAAATTCTAATTATTCTACCATGATAATCCATGGCTTGTTGAAAAGTATGTATTTCTGTTATTGATTTTGTTACCAAATTCAAATTTAGTTGTTCTTTGATTTTCACTAATTGAGTGACAAATTTTTTACTAATTGTCTACATTTCCCAAGACTTCAGCCACATCAACTGTTCGATCAGTGCCATTCATTTTGAAGAACATTCTCCTGAAGGCTACTGACCTCAACAATCTTGATGGGCTGGCGTCTCTGTCAGATTCAAGTTTGTCATCCTAGGAGGTCTCTTCACAACCTTCTGGGGATGTCATTTATCTCTCTCCTGCACTGTGTCTCCTATTTTCTGCATCCCACATTTTCCTCTTTCTTGGTTTACTTCTTCATTTTGATGGAGAAAAATCTCCAGTAGAGAGTTCATATGTCTGAAAATGTCTGTTTCTACTTGTATATTTAATTATTAGTTTACATATGTCCAAAATTATTTTCTTAGGAACTTTCAAACCACCACTCCCTTGTCTTCTGGTTTACACTGATGGTGTTGAAAATTCTGAAGTCATTCTGATTCTTGAACAATTTTTACTCCTCCAGAAACTTGTACAATTTTCTCTTTATTCCCAGTGTTCTGAAATTTCACAGCGATGTATCTTGGCATGAGTCTATTTTCATCTTTTTTACTGGATGCTAGTCTTTTAATCTATAAATGAACATCTTTAAGTTCTGAGAATTTTTCTTGAATTACTTTGCTGACAATTTCTTCCCCTCCATTTCATGTATTTTTTCTTTCTGCAACTCATAATTAAAATATTAGAGAATTTTTTTCTTGGGGAAGAGAGAGCCACACTGATTCTGTTTATTATATATATGTATATAACATACCCTTGAAATCAGTCTATCACAACTCAAGATTTTCACATTTTATTAAGCAGAAATATTGTATTTCTTGGTGTTCACATCAAGTGAGCTATAAAGGAAATGACTGGTCAAAAATTCAGTTCTATAGGTAATAGAAGACACAAGTGCTTCCTCTAGAACTTCAGTGTATGAAAACTTTAAATTCCAGGCAAGTTGACTTGAGCTTCAACATTCTCCCCAACTATATAGAAATGAACACTTTTGCTAAGCTTGAGGATTAAAGACGAATAAGTCATTGTCTCCTCTTTCAGTGAGCTCCCAGTCCAAAGGGAGACAAGTAATAATGATATGAAACAAAGGATATTTAAAGTGCTATGGGAACCCAGAAGAAGGACAGAGTAACTGTAACAGGGAACTTAGTTGGGGCAGATGGCAACAAGATCTCGGAATGTGCTTCCACTGTATCACATCTGAGTTTAAACAAGAGGAATGGATCTTAATCTTCATGAGGTCACAGGCCTACTGGGGGATATAATGACACATATGACACCTCTTCCAATAAAAATGAATATAACAAACATACACACACATGTATATTTTGCTTACTAACTCAAAATTGGTATAGAAGGATGAGTAAGAAATTTTTAGGCTGACAAGAAGAGTACAAACAGAGGAAAAAGTATGTGCAAAAGCCTGCAGACCTAAAAAGCCTGTGCATTTTTGGTGTGGAGGGGAGTGTAACATAATTCAGTGTGATTGCAGCATAAGCTGAAAAGAGAATCAGGCATGGCATAAGATAAAAATAGAAGATAAGAAGATAAATAGGGATAAAGCATGAAGTATCTCAAATGTCATTCATGCACTTTGTTTACTCAGAGACTAGACCATGATGGCAACCAACCCTTTATTAACTGTTAAAATACATAACCGGAACCGCTAGTGGAATATAAAGTGGTATCCTCTGAGTGTGGAGTTTCACTGGCATTTACTGCAGGTGTTGAGTGTGCAATACTCACATCTCAAACTTACAGCATTATGAGAGAAAGAACAATGTTAGAATGAAACCAAAGCCCCTGAATATCAATGACTTTACTCCATAATAACCTACAGTATAATGCCAGTCTTCAATGAGTTGCAATGATTCTCAACACTGGCAGCACATTAGATTTAGTTGGGAAACTTTCAAAAAGCATACCATGCCTTGTATCTACCTACCCCAGACCAATTAAGGTAGGATATTATAGGGGTGGAAACCAGATATCTGGATTTTTGGAAGCTCTCCAGATAATGCTACTGTGCAGCTGGAATTGAGAACTACTATGTTAAGAAAAATATCCCAGAAAAGTAAATTCCTACCTACTAATCTAGCCTTAATTCTCTTACACTGTTTCAATGCAGCATTATCCAACACAAAAATAATTTAAAAAATAATTTAAGAGTAAGTGTTTGGCCATTTAAATTCCTTTGCTTAGCTACCAAGAATGTCACATGAGAGACTATGGGGGTGTTGAAGGGAGCCTGAAAAGTATGCTTGGCGTCAATATCAGGACTGGCAGGTTGCCAATCTGTTCAGAGTGGGCTTTTTTACATATTACAGTCTCATAGCCTGAATGTGCTGCCTGAGGCTATTGTTCCCTTCAGATCTTGCAGCTCTGTCTGGCACAAAGGCTACATGCATCAACAGATTTTGCTAAGGGTCTTCTGATTAAGTGGATGGCCTTTTAGTTGGATACTTTCTGAGAACAAGATTTTTCCTCTTTTGGCTCAGGAAGCCACAAGGATTAGTTGTGCAAAAATATTTAACATTACTATGGCTAATAAGCCATCCATTGCCTTAAAAAAATTTACAGCACCCAGTATTTTAATTCCCATCATGCCCAAACACTCTGGGTTTGCACACAATTATTTCTGATATTCTGTATTCTGATCCTGAAAATAGAACTGCAATAAGTGGGTCATGCAATGATTTATACAACAAATATTTATTGGTCTTATTGTGTATTGAGAACAGTGCCAAGTGATGAGATTAGAAAATATAACATGTGTCTGCTCTCAAGGTGCTCTCATTCTACTAATATGGCATAATAACTCCACATTGAGTCATAAAAGTTCCCTTAGAGAGGTACATAAAAACGAGGTGAATTCCTGAGATGTCATGATCACTTACAGCTGAGAGAGGTTAGAGCCAGGTCTTCAAGGGCCATAAATATCAGGATAGAATGTTTAGAAGAAACTCTCTAGATAAAGGGGAGCCTTTTTTTGCATAGGAAAATGACAAAGTTTGAGGTTCAGGAAGATTATAAGGTTAACTGAAATATATAGGATGGATTAAAGATTGTCAAGAGAAGAGGCAAGATGAGATACGAGTTTTATCAAATGGTTAACGTAACAGGGAGTAGATACTTGAGCAAGGGAAGTGGAAATAAGGATTGAAAAGAAGAGACAGATGCTCAAATCACTGCAGAGATAAAGTATAAAGGATTTAGCTTGCATTTTCAAATTGAGACTACTAAACAGATTGTAGGACTATTAGCATTCAGCTACCCATCAAAGCATTCAACAAATCTTTATGAAATACCTATTATGCATCAAGCACTTCACTGGGCTCTGTAGGTACAGCAATGAATGGTCCCTGCCTTCATATAGCTTCATGTACTAGGAGAGACAGACAATAAGTAAAAGACACGAATAATTAATAAAGTTATAAGTTCCGTGAAGCAAGTTTTGGGATGCTGAAAGAGAACAACAGGCTGTAGTGATGGTTGGGGCGATGGACAGAACTGCTTTATATTGGGCATTAGGTGAAGCCCTCACTAAGAAAGCATTTTATTTCAGAGATCAGGAGGAGCAAGAAGAAGAATAAGGAAAGCCAGACGCAAAGGCTCTGAAATGGGACGACCTTGGAATATTTCTGTGTTTGAAGAAGAGGAAGCTGCCAATGTGCTAAATGATGCTGAAAAGTTGAGTAATATGAAAATGGTAAACGGACCATTGGATTTAGTAGTGCAGGTGCTACATTGTTGACCTTGATGAAGGCAGATCCAGTTGAATAAGGAAAAAAATACAAATTGTACTGAAATGAAAAGTCAGTGGGAAGAAATGGGGGAAGGGAATTCAGTGAGGAGGCAGTGAGAAGGGGTTGTAGATGGGAGATGTTCCATTGTTAAAGAGATATAAGAATTCGATCCTGTCTGTATACTGAGCTACTAGAGAGGGAGAGATCAATGCGTATGAGAAAAGAAAACTAGCATCAGGGGACGATGCCTCCTTGCACCTCTCGTTCACCCTCACCTGGCATCTGAGTGGGATAAATGACTCAAACCTGATTCTTTCCAAAGTTGGGTTCTTTTGGGGGAAAGTGGACTAGGGGACACAGGACACTGTGGGCTGCACAGGGAGGAGAAGGGCTCAGGAAAGCTGAGACCCTGGTCACCAAACTGAATGCTGCCTAGTTTCTAGTGTAGCTTCACGTCAGCCCTGCCCCAGGTTCCAAAAGAATGGAGACTGCTTCATTTGATGTAACCAAGCACTAAATGACAAGGCGGAGAGCTTATCCTGTGTCTTTCTCTACCTTTAAAAGCTAGCATAGTGGCCCTGGAATGTTATTTCACTATTCAGTACAACTTATAAAATATACTGGGGAAACACCAATGCTTTATTTTGTCAACCAAGGAGATTTTAAACATCCCACCATGTACACCCATCATCTCACATAAGAAAGAATATTTTAGGGCCAAAAAGTGGGAAAAAATTATTATCAGGATTAGAAACAAACAACAAATCTAGCTTCTTAGGAAACCTCTCTACCTTGTTTTCTTATTTTATTTCTAAGTCTGTCATGGATTGGTGAAAATACCATCTCAGTTTTGTGTCAGTATGGAAATTAGTGACAGGAAATCACTGACCCAGATGACATCTAAAATCTCTTTCAATTCAAGGTCTATGACTCAGTTAATAGTAACAAAAAGTATCATATTTGAAGTAAAGTAGTTGCCTTTTCATATTCTATTTGACCATCTTATAAATCACTTTCTTCCAAGTTACCTTTGCAGTTCTCTCAGCCTTGGGGATCTAAAGCACTGTTCTGTTGTTCACATCAGTTTCAAAGGCCTCTTCTCCCAAGTCTTCAGAGAGCCCAGAGCATTCACAATAAACACGTCTCTCAACACAAGAGATAATAGCAGGTTCCACTGTTTTCCGTCGGCTTGCATATTGATTAAGACCTCAGTAATCACACTCCGCTTTACACGAATCCAAAATCAAAAACACAGATTAATTTTCAAAGAACAGAAAGAAAGAATTGAAAGAAAAAGAATAAAGCAGCCTTGCTGAAAGAACAGAAAACATGAAAGAAAGCTCACTGAATAGCTTATTTGGATATTTTTATTTCTAAAGTGGTCAAGTACCCTAGTATTTGTGAGCTCTCTTAAAGAGACCTATTAAAATATTGCATCAAATAAGATATTTAAAAAGATGACTTACGTTATGTAAGATGAACTCAAAATGCCAGAATTGTTACTCACTTAATGAGATCGCTGATCTGTGGGCATGTGCCTGATGATACCTTTCTAATTCTGTCAACAAGGGCCTGGAGCAAAGTTGCTTCCACTGCAGGGTCTGCTTTATTGAATTCCCTGTCTGTCCTAATTCTCTATATTTCCAATTAGCTGTCCTTCAAAGTTCATATTGGTGGAAGGGAATTGTTTTCTGACAACCTAACATTTTAAGGCTAGTGGTTTTTTAATAAGCAATTGAGTTTGCAGCATTCTGCTTTTGTTATGTTTTATTGGGTTTTGTGCTTTAATTTGGTATGTATGTTTTGGCAAGACTCCACAGCAGGTGCAATTTTAAAAATGGAATCAATAAGATTCACTGTGATGTATGATGTGGGCATCCCAAGCTTAGTTTTCAAAACAAAATACTAGGCTTGGCTCTTTCCAGAGCCCTGAAAAGAAAATGTGTTGATTCCTTCGGGCTTTCTTCACTGTAGCTTTTGGAAATCTGTTCACACTCAAATGTTCAAATCTGCCCTCCTCTAAACAGGTCTCACTTACAACCCATGACCTCATCTCCTCGTTCTTGAAGAGATGAAATTCATCTAGCAGGAGTTCTTAGTAGAGCTGTTTTCCTCTTTAAAATCTCTCTCTAAGGCTTCTACAGTGTTTCAAATTAATAGGGACTTAATAAATCTTTGTTAAATGACTAGGTGAATGAACTTGTCTTCTCTTCCTTCTTATCTGACTAAAAGGAAGAGAAACCTCTCTTTTCCAAGACTAACACCTCTTAATGATGGAGAATTTATCTGAGTCTGTTCCCTCCTGCCTTCTTCAAGACCTTGCTTCATCACATATTCCTTCTTAGTCTAAGTGTCTTTGACCTTGATTTCTCCATTGTTCACTTAATTAATGGCCTCCTAGAAACACAGATGGATGTCCAATTTTACTAAACTATGGTCTGAGGGAGGGACAGAGTGTGATTGGGACAAGGTACATGTGGGAGGATACTGTGTTGGGTGACAATGTTCTATTGCTTGGTATTTGGGTGATAGAGATAAAACCATATACTCATTTTGTGCACTTTCCATATCTGCGTTTTATTTAACAATAAAAAGGTGAAAAGAAAAGAAAAACAACACCTCCGGGGCAAGAGGATAATTAGAAATATTGATAATCAGCTTGAGAAAGTGAACCTCTCAAATGATTAGTTAGCAAATGCTTTTGCAAGCCAGCTGACTTCCAATGCTTTGTTTCCAATAAAACTGAAGAATGACTTGCAGTTGTCATATAATTATATATAATATATAAAGTATGCAACTCACAAAAGAGAAGAATTGAGTGAAATTTCTGTAAAAGAAAAACACCTCCATCCATTCCCATATACTCACTTATGAGAACAAAGTCTCTTTGGCACTTTCATTAGTAAAAACAAAAATGAAGGTAGAATTGACAATGAACCCTGTCCCATTCTAGCAATTAGTAATAGCTGTGTATGTTTACAAGAGTGAATGGGAAAGGAGCAGAAACAGTTCCATGTAACTCATTTGGAAATGCATTTTCTATAAATGTTAACATTTTATCTTTAGTAATTATTTTCCAAAATTTTTAATGTATTCTTTTCAATCCATTGTATGTTGCTATTAACTGCAATGCTAAGTCAACTCAGAAGAAACAGAACACTTATGAGTTGTATGGTCACTTGATATAAAAATAATTAATACATATTTCTTCTGAAATTATGAATAGGGTAATCCATAAAAGGGCTTTTATGCATTAGAAAACGATGGCCTGCTGCAGATGAATCTTACAAATATAAAATTTAATAGGCAAAAAGAAAGTCATACAGAGGATATACTGTATGATTCTCTTTAAATAAAGCTCAAAAACAGGCAAAAGTAATCTGTATCAGGAATCAACAAACCTTTCCTGTAAAGGGGCACGTAGTAAATATTTTAGATCTCGTAGGCCAGAGATCTCTATCTCAACAGCTCAGCTCAAGCATTGTGACATGAAAAATGCCAAAGACAATACAAAACCAAAGGGGTGTGGCTATGTTCCAATAAAACTACTTACAAAAAAGTGGCAGGCCAGATTTGGCCTGTGAGTTCCAGTATGGTGGCTCCTGACCAATATTGCTCAGGGGTGCATGCATACATGTAGTACTATGGTGAAGCTATGATTATCACTGGGGCAGAGGCAGAGTTACAATTGGCCAGGAGGACAGAAGGAAAGTCTAGGATGACAGCAATATTGTGTTTCTTGACCTAAGTCAGTTATTTCAATGTTGCTCACTATACAAAAGTTAGTTAGCTTTTCCCAGATGGTGGCATGAGAGGTGAGACAGAGAGCTCCTCCCAAAATCACAAACAGTACAAAAATATAGTTAATAAATACAACTAACCTTCAGACAGCAACAAGAAAGAAGGCTGAACCAGACTGCATACAGGCCTCACGAACAGAGCAGACTTCAAGAAACAGGGTAAAGTACGAAAGCCTTAAGCTGGCAGGACCCAAGCCCTTCCCCCATCCCAGCTTATGGCGGGAGGAAGAGAAATGGATTGGGGGAGGGGATGAAAGCCTGGGATTTTTGGACACCTAGCCCTGGACATCTGCTTTGTGAGCAAAATCCTATAGTGTGTGGTGCTCTGGACTTTGGGGAGCTCAGACAGGTGGAGTACTTGAGAAAATTGACATTCCGGCCATTTGTGGAGGAGGGGATCCACACCCGGCCGCTCTACATCAGAGGAAAAGCAGGGAGTCTGAGAGGCTTCCTAGCAGTGAGAGAGCTGCTGAAGGGGTAGGGTTTGCACGGAGCTTGCTGTGCGGGAGAAGGGAGAGCTGGACAAGGTAGTCTGGGCACACTCTGCCCAGCTGGTTGGGAACTTTGAAGAGCTTCAGGTGCTCCATCGCCCTGACTGCTTACTCAGCTCTGAAGCCCCCCACCATGACACACAGCCTGCCTAGCCTTCCTACTGGCCTGCAGGCACCTGCTCGCAAACCCGCAGTCACTGCGCAAGTGCCGGGCCAGCCAGAGGGAGGCCCCGCTGAGACGCAAAGCACAGAAGTTTACCCGTGTGTGCTTGGACCACTGCCTCTGACATTGGAGACAGGCACCACAGATGGGAAGCAGGAAACAGATCATTCCTCCCGCCAGGGACGAGCTCCACTCCCCTACAACCCCCAACCTCACTCTAGGGGCTGAGCAGCTCCAGAGACTAGAGTTTCTGCACACTAGTGGGCACCACATAGAAAAATGAAACATCAAAAGGATATGGTTCAGACAAAAACCTCACAAACCCCAGAAAAAGGGCCAAATGAAACTGAACTCAACAATCTTCCTGAAAGAGAGTTCAAAATAAAAATTATAAACATGCTTATGGAGGTACAGAAAAATATTGAAGATTTCAGGAATGAATTTAGGATGGAGATTCAATCATTAAGAAATACCACATCTGAAACGAAACATACAATGGAGGGATTTGAAAGCAGATTAGATGTAGTAGAAGAGATGGTGAATATAATAGAAATTAGAGAAGAGGAATACAAAGAAGCTGAGGCACAGAAAGAAAAAATATCTCTAAGAATGAAAGAATATTGAGAGAACTATGTGACGAATACAAACAGAACAATATTTGCATTATATGGGTACCAGAAGAAGAATAGAGAGAAAAAGGGATAGAAAGTGTCACTGAGGAGGTAATTGCTGAAAACTTCCCCAATCTGGGGAAAGAGATAGTCTCTCAGGCCATGGAGGTGCACAGATCTCCCAACACAAGGGACCCAAGGAAGACAATATCAAGACATATAATAATTAAAATGGCAAAGATCAACGAGAAAGACAGACTTTTAAAAGCAGCTAGAGAGAGAAAAAGATCACATACAAAGGAAAACCCATCAGGCTATCATCAGACTTCTCAACAGAAACCTTACAGGCCAGAAGGGAGTGGCATGATATATTTAATGCAATGAAGCAGAAGGGCCTTGAACCAAGAATACTCTACCCAGCAAGGTTATCATTTAAATTTGAAGGAGGGTTAAACAATTTTTAGATAAGCAAAAGCCGAGAGAATTTCCCTCCCACAAACCACCTCTACAGGGCATTTTGGAAGGACTACTATAGATAGAAGTATTCCTAAGGCTAAACAGATGTCAACGAAGGGAAGACAAAGAGTACAGAATATCATTCATAACACACAAAGAATGGAGGAGGCAGAAAAGGAGGAAAAAAAAAGAACCTTTAGGTTGTGTCTGTAATAGTATAGGAAGTAAGTTAAATTAGACTGTTAAATAGTAAGGGAATTACCCTTGAACCTTTGGTAACCACAAATCGAAAGCCTGCAACGGCAATAACTACATAACTATCGATAATCACCCTAAATGTAAATGTTCTGAATGCACCAATCAAAAGATATAGAGTTACTGAATGGATAAAAAAACAAGACCCATCTATATGCTGCCTACAAGAGACTCACTTCAAACCCAAAGACATACACAGACTGAAAGTAAAGGGATGGAAAAAGATATTTCATGCAACTAATAGTGAGAAAAAGGCAGAAGTTGTAGTACTTGTATCAGACAAAATAGACTTCAAAACAAAAAAAGTCACAAGAGACAAAGAAGGACATTACATAATGATAAAGGGGTCAGTCCAACAAGAGGATATAACTATTATAAACAGCTATGCACCCAACACAGGATCACGTACATATGTGAAACAAATACTAACAGAATTAAAGGGGGAAATAGAATGCAATGCATTCATTTTAGGAGACTTCAATACACTACTCACTCCAAAGGACAGATCAACCAGACAGAAAATAAGTAAAGAGAGGCACTGAACAACATATTAGAACAGATGGAACTAATGGACATCTACAGAACACTCCATCCAAAAGCAACAGGATGCACATTCTTCTCAAGTGCACATGGAACATTTTAAAGAATTGATCACATATTAGGCCACAAAAAGAACCTCAGTAAATTCAAAAAGATTGAAATTGTACCAACCAGCTTCTCAGATCACAAAGGTATGAAACTAAAAATAAATTACACAAAGAAAACAAAAAAGCCCATAAACACATGGAGGCTTAATTACATGCTCCTAAATAATCAATGGATCAATGACCAAATAAAAACAGAGATCAAGCAATATATGGAGACTAATGACAACAATAATTCAACACCACAAAATCTGTGCAATGCAGCTAAGGCTGTACTAAGAGGGAAATATATTGCAATGCAGGCCTACCTCAGGAAAGAAGAACAATCCCAAATGAACAGTCTAAACTCACAATAAATGAAAGTAGAAAAGGAAGAACAAATGAGGCCCAAAGTCAGTAGAAAGAGGGACATAATAAAGACTAAAGCAGAAATAAATAAAATTGAGAAGAATAAAACAATAGAAAGAATCAAGGAAAGCAGGAGCTGGTTCTTTGAGATAATAAACAAAATAGATAAACCCCTAGCCAGACTTATCAAGACAAAAAGAGAGTCTAAACACATAAACAGAATCAGAAATGAAAAAGGAAAAATCACTATGGATGCCACAGAAATACAAAGAATTATGAGAGAATACTATGAAAACTTATATGCTAACAAACCGGATAAGCTAGAAGAAATGGACAACTTTCTAGAAAAATACAACCTTCCTAGGCTGACCCAAGAAGAAACAGAAAATCTGAATAGACCAATTACCAGCAAAGAAATTGAATTGGAAATCAAAAAACTACCTAAGAACAAAACTCCTGGATCAGATGGTTACACTGCTGAATTTTATCAAACATTTAGTGAAGACCTAATACCCATTCTCCTTAAAGTTTTCAAAGAGTAGAAGAGGAGGAAATACTCCCAAACTCATTCTACGAGGCCAACATCACTCTAATACCAAAACCAGGCAAAGACACCACAAAAAAGGAAAATTGCAGACCAATATCCCTTTTGAACATAGATACAAAAATACTCAACAAAATATTAGAAAACCGAATTCAAAAATACATCAAACAGATCATCCATCATGATTAAGTGGGATTCATCCCAGGGATACAAGGATGGTACAACTTTAGATAATCCATGAACATCATCCACTACATCAACAAAAAGAAGGACAAAAACCACATCATCATCTCCATAGATGCTGAAAAAGCATTTGACAAAATTCAACATCCATTCATGATAAAAACTCTCAACAAAATGGGTATAGAGGGCAAGTACCTCAACATAATAAAGGCCATATATGACAAACCCACAACCAACATTATACTTAACAGCGAGAAGCTGAAAGCTTTTCCTTTAAGACTGGGAACAAGACAAGGATGCCCACTCTCCCCACTTTTATTCAACATAGTACTGGAGGTCCTAGCCACGGCAATCAGACAAAACAAAGAAATAAAAGGCATCCAGATAGGCAAGGAAGAACTCAAACTGTCCTTTTTGGCAGATGATATGATATTGTACATAAAAACCCTAAACACTCCACTCCAAAACTATTAGATCTAATATCTGAATTCAGCAAAGTTGCAGGATACATAATTAATACATAGAAATCTGTTGCATTCCTATACACTAACGATGAACTAGCAGAAAGAGAAATCAGGAAAACAATTCCATTCACAATCACATCAAAAAGAATAAAATACCTAGGAATAAACCTAACCAAGGAAGTGAAAGACCTATACCTGGAAAACTACAAGACACTCTTAAGAGAAATTAAAGAGGACACTAAAATATGGAAATCCATCCCATGCTCTCGGCTAGGAAGAATTAATATTGTCAAAATGGACATCCTGCCTAAAGCAATCTACAGATTCAATGCAATCCCTATCAAAATACCAACAGCATTCTTCAATGAACTAGAGCAAATAGTTCTAAAATTCATATGGAACCACAAAAGACCCCGAATAGCCAAAGCAATCCTGAGAAGGAAGAATAAAACAGGGGGAATCACGCTCCCTGACTTCAAGCCCTATTACAAAGCCACAATAATCAAGACAATTTGGTACTGGCACAAGAACAGACCCATAGACCAATGGAACAGACTAGAGAGCCCAGATATAAACCCAAGCATATATGGTCAATTAATATATGATAAAGGAGCCATAGATATACAATGGGGAAATGATAGCCTTTTCAACAGCTGCTGTTGGCAAAACTGGACAGCTACATGTAAGAGAATGAAACTGGACTAATGTTTAACCCCATACACAAAAGTAAATTCAAAGTGGATCAAAGAATTTAGTGTAAGTCATGAAACCATAAAACTCTTAGGAAAAAATAGGCAAAAATCTCTTGGACATAAACATGAGCAACTTCTTCATGAACATGTCTCCCCAGGCAAGGGAAACAAAAGTAAAAATGAACGAATGGGACTATATCAAACTAAAAAGCTTTTGTACAGCAAGGGATACCATCAGTAGAACAAAAAGATATCCTATAGTATAGGAGAATATATTCATAAATGACATATCTGATAAGGGGTTGACATCCAAATTATATAAAAAGCTCACATAACTCAACAAAGAAAAAGCAAACAATCCAATTAAAAAATGGGCAGAGGAGCTGAACATACACTTTTTCAAAGAAGAAATTCAAATGGCCAACAGGCACATGAAAAGATGCTCCACATCACTAGTCATCAGAGAAATGGAAATTAAAACCACAATGATACATCACCTCACACCAGTTAGGATGGCCGCCATCCAAAAGACAAACAACAAGAAATGTTGGTGAGAAATTGGAGAAAGGGAACCCTCCTACACTGCTGGTGGGAATGTAAATTAGTGCAACCATTGTGGAAAGCAGTATGGAGGTTCCTCAAAAAACTCAAAATAGAAATACCATTTGACCCAGGAATTCTACTCCTAGGAATTTACCCTCAGAATGCAGCAGCCCAGTTTTAAAAAGACATATGCACCCCTATGTTTATCTCAGCACTATTTACAATAGCCAAGAAATGGAAGCAACCTAAGTGTCCATCAGTAGATGAATGGATAAAGAAGAGGTGGTATATATACACAATGGAATATTATTCAGCCATAAGAAGAAAACAAATTCTACCATTTGCAACAACATGGATGGTGCTAGAGGGTATTATGCTCAGTGAAATAAGCCAGGCAGAGAAAGACAAGTACCAAATGATTTCACTCATATGTGGAGTATAAGAACAAAGAAAAAACTGAAGGAACAAAACAGCAGCAGATTCACAGAACCCAAGAATAGACTAACAGTTAACAAAGGGAAAGGGACTGGGGAAGATGGGTGAGAAGGGAGGGATAAGGGGAAAAAAGGGCTATTACAATTAGCATACATAATGTAGCGGGGGTGGGGGTGCGGTAGGGGGACATGGGGAAGGCAGTATAACACAGAGAAGACAAGTTGTGACTCTATAACATCCTTCTACACTGATGGACAGTGACTGCCATGGGGGTATGTGGCGGGGACTTGATAATAGGGGGAGTCTAGTAACCATAATGTTGCTCATGTAATTGTATATTAATAATAGCAAAAAAAGTTAATTAGACTTTATATGTATGTTTTATGCCTTTTTCTGTGTATTACATTTCACAATAAAAATTTTAAATAATTCTTCCATTTTATTACATATTGTTCAATGACACTCTATAAAATTATATTAATTTACTTTTATGCCAATAATGAATAAAAATCCTCTCTTTACCCACTCAACAATACATGTTGCTAGTGTTTTAACCTTAAACTCTCAATTCTAGGAATTTATCCCAAGAAACTAATTGCACAAGGGAAAAACTTGGTATGCACAAGGAAATTTCCCCCAATGTTACTGTGTCAGTAAAATCCTGGAAACACCCCTAGGAGCCACCAATAAAAGGTTTATGAAATGAATTATGGAACAGTATGTTGACATTAAGAGTGATAATGTAAATCTATATTTATTGACATGTAGACATATCATAAATGAAAATAAGCAGGTTACCAAATAATATACAGTATGATTCTATATGTGCAATAATTTATGTATATACATGTATAAAAATATTCCTTAAAGTTCATTTTGTGATTATCTGACCTCAAGAACTGAAAAAAAATTATGCTATTGGTTCTAGCCTATACAGGAGCTGCTTCTCCTGCAGGTGCATTTCTTCTTCTTCAGTCTAATACAGTGAAAGGCAACTGTTCAGAGCAACAGTGTTTGCCTCATTTTATATCATGCATCAAAATACTGCAGTGTACTTGGTTAAGAGGACCTGACAGAAGAATGTTCTGATTTACTAAACTTGTTTCCCTAAGCATGATAAAGTGGCTGAATCAATAGTTTTACACACCCTCTCCTCTGTCTGGATCTTAGAAGGAAATAACCCAGTATATGAAGTCCCCACTTTTGATGTGGCAGGCTCAGGGAAAGGGACTAGTGAAAGACTGGTTCTACTCTGAGTACATGAATATGATCCAACCTTTACACTGGGAGAACTGCTGTAAATGTTTTGAGTCCTGGTTACAGCCTGAGGTTTAGAGCACAACCATAACCTCAGGATGATCCCTGAAACCAAATGCTACTCCTCTTGATCACCCTGAGACAGAAAAAAAATAAGAGTGGGTACTGGGGAGCAATACAATTGAACCATGGTCCAGCATGAGACACTGACTTGGTTGGTATTAACAATAAATAACACACATCCAATTGGGAAGGATTTTCAACTCATGAGTCTTCTAACAGGGGCCAATGGGTAGAGAGAAAGAATTGGCAATATTGTGTGATTGATGCCATTTCTATCTTTCCCTTTTTCCCTTATGCATAACAAATGGAGTTCTTCTCTTATGTCTAGTGTTAAGACTTGCACCATACAGATGAGGTATGGAGAACTAAAAAAATTATAAACATATGCATAGATAATTGTCTGCAAGCATGCGTATCAAAACACTAATGCTGGTTATTTTTTGTATTGTTGCTTTTCATGTGTGTGTTTTTTAACTTTCTTCTTTGCACTTTTTTGTATTGTTTAATCTTTATAGTGCGTATCATGATCCCACAAAAAAAACACAGTAATATATAAAAGCTATTTAAAAAATATTTTCCCCTGAAAATACTACCCCCTAGAGCTATTTCTCATCTTTCTTTTTTGTATCTTTTCCTGATTACCAACTCACCTTTTATCAGTAAGACTCCCACTCCTACCACTCCACTGCAAATGTATTCTCCACAATGTTTCTTACCGTTGCAAATTCTTCAGTCTTCATTTTCTTTGCTCTCTCCCAGCATTCAGCATAGTCAGCCCCTCCCTGCTTTTTAAAATGTCTCATCTATCCATTCTCTCCTTTTTTCTCTTTCTGCATGCATATGTCTCTTTGATTGGCATTTATTTCTTCCGCTGGTTGTGAAAAGTAATCCCCAACCTCAATCCTTAGAACACTATTCCTGGCTATGTCTCAGGGCCATGACATCCTGGTGAATGACGGTCCATACTGCATTCACCATTCAGAGTGTTCCCTAAGTTTAAACTCCATCTCTGTGACCACCATTTCCCCTGGGATATCTAGACATCACCTTAAACCTAATGTGTCTGAAACTACATCTATTGGCCTAAATCAGTTTTCCCTCTAGACCTTTCCCTTTCTGCCCTCAGACCTAAGTCATAATTTCATTGTTTTTGCAATATCCTTTGGCCTAAAAGGAAGAAAAGGCACAAAGTGATGTTTAGCTACAGTAGAAAGATCAAAACAGAACAGTGTCTCTGAATACAAGACATTTTAGAGCTGATTTCATAAAAGAAATCAGACAAATATATCATCTTGTCAATTTAATTGAAGCCATAAAAGTAAATTTAACTCTAAACTTGGAGTCAGTCTGTCCCTAGAGAAAAATATGCTCATTACCAATATTAATACCTTATCCTACAAGTCATGTGGATTAAGAATCATGAGGAGGTACTCTTCTCCTCCATTTTTATTTAGTCATTCACTGACTCTTTTCAAGTCATATTTAGTGTCTTTCTTTGTCTGTTACTTTGTTACATTTCCACTCACAAAATATCTAATTCACATCCTACTCATTTGAAATCCAATGTTCAACTTCATAACTTTGCAACTGATATACTTTGCCTCCCATATTCTGTTCCTGTTTTCAAAAATGTAACCTGCTGAAAAAATGATCTTTCACACTCTGTTGACTACAGATGAAGTCCACAAAGCTGAGTATATAAGGCCTATAAAATCTGGTCAAAAACTGCTTTTTCAATCTTATCCACCACTTCATTCCTTCACAAACTATTTGTGATCAGCTATTGATAAGTGCTATGTATGAAATAAAAACCGTGCAGGGACAAGGGGGATAAAACCTGGGAAATATGGATTGGGTGGGACCT
>JAQQAC010016209.1:118344756-118382232 GCA_029783875.1 Phataginus tricuspis | reverse complement strand
AGACTAATGGTTGGTCATTAAATTAGGAATGCAGATGCCACTGGTGACATTGACAAAAGCAAGATCAGTGGAGCTGACAGACTGAAGTCGGGAGTAGGATAAGGAGAGACAGAAATGTTGGAAGAAGAAACAGTATCAACAGCTCTCCCCCTGGTTTTGCCATCCAGAGAGCAGAGAAACTGGATTACAGATGGAGAGAATGTAGTGTGAAGGGAGAATATTATAGTCTATTTTTATGTTAACAGAGTTAATGATCCAACAGAGAAGATAAACTGATGTTGTAAGAGAAAGAGGGTACCACTGAAAGAGCAAAACACTTGAAAGGGGTAGGTGAAAGGGGATGGGATTCAGGGCAATTGTGGAGGGACTGCCCTTTCACAGAAACAGGGCCACTTGGTTGTGGTGAAGAGAGAGGGTACACCAACATGAGGAGTGCAGATTTTGCAGCTGAAAAATGGAGCAGGCTCCCCCATGGCTTCCATCTTCCCTGTGAGGTCTAGGACTGGGCCTACAGGATGGGAGCGGTCTATAAAGTTTATGAAGAAGGAAGGTATGAAAATGAAGTTTCAGAGGGTGGAAAATTAGCTTGCTATAGAGAAACAGCTGCAGTTCCAGGCAGTATCGCAGCCTAATTTGAGTTTTGAGAGGATTACGTGAAAGTGAAATTCACTTTAAAGTGAAACCAGGGTATCTGATGGGGCAATTTTCTCCAGATAGGAGGAAGGGGTATAAATGCACAGGGTAGAAATGGGACTCAACCTTTTGATTTTTTATTCTAAGACCAATGTCCTTTCAATTAAAATATTGTATTATGGTGTTTTTTCATATTGTCCTCTATAAAAATCATAGTTCAAATTATAACTGAGTAAAATATTTTCTTCAAAAAAATGTTTATCTACGAGGATGGTGAGCAACAATACCTATGGGAAGAAATTGAAAAGGCTTCCAACATGAAACCATTTGTAACCTGTATGCCAATCAGTGTACATTTCCTCCTGTAAATATTGCAAAATGTCCATATGCTCATGCTGCAGAAGCCCTCTTGGAGCCTTGTAATCAGGCCAGTAGACCATATTGTTATGCACAATCTAACCTCTTTCCTTCTTGGCCTCCAACAAAGGACAGCAGGCTGACAGAGCTAGAGCTAATTAGCACCCTGTTCATCTTGCCTTATGCTTAGATCGCCTAAAGGAAGCTTCTTTTTTCTGGCTGATGATAAAACAGAATCGGTCTCTTTGCTCTCTGAGCTGAGTCATTTATCAATCATGATTTTGCAGACACACTAAGAAGCAAAGAAGATAGATATGTACACAGATATAGAGATAGACACACATTCCTGTGTTTAAATTTTTTTCTTATGTGGGTATGTGTGTATTTATACATATGTATGTTTAATACCACAGCATAATGAAAAAAAAGGTAGACATAAATGGGGAGAGGTTAAGGGAAGAAAAGTCAGGAAACTGAATACAGCGATTCCTAGACAGGCAGAATAGTGCAGCATTAAAAGCATGGACTATCAAGTCAAACCTCCAGGGTCAGATCCTAGCTCTGACACTTATTAGCCATGCAGCCCCTCGGCAAGTAACTTGCTTTTTCTGGATCTCAGTTTCCTTATTTGTAAAAGAGGAATAATAGTACTTAAATTAAGAGGTTATTGGGAAGATTAAATGAGCTCTTACTGTTTGCAACTCTAGCACCCAGGTGATCCTGGAAGCATCATTTAACCACTTGAGGTTCAATGTCCTTATCACTAAAATCTATTCGGTTTTGTAAAACTTTTCCACTCACCAGTTCCTATAATTTCTGGTATTTAAGCAATATACATTGCCCAATTTGTAGGGAAATAAATATTATATTAGTTATAGAATTTATTCAAGGTTCTCTCTGTTACCTATGCTTCTGTTCCCATTAGTGGACAGATAAATCTTCCAATTATATTTGATTCAGGGATGTCATATGTGAATGTGGAAAGCAGATGTCATCCTAAACACGTATCTACATTAATATTCAAGTTGTTTTGCATTCTGTGAAGCCTTATCAGCGGGATGACAAAAAGGTACATAACTGAGGAATATCAGTCTGCAAAATGCACAGAAAATGCCTCACCTGAAAAGCTGAGAGAAGTTATAGAACTGTCACTACCAAGAGACAGCACTTAGTCCCTTGCCTTGTGTCTTCTGGTCCTTGATTCATTAAGAAGCTTTGCTACAGCTCCAAATGGGCAGCCCTATGTCTTGTTCACTCTGCATTCTTATGCTGAGAACAGAAACTGGCAAAAAATAGGTCTCAAAACTTTGTAAAAAGTGAGGGAGGGAATGAAAAGACTCACTTGGTCATTTGTCTCATTTTTATTCTGCTTTGAAGTCATTTCCCATAATCTAAATCCTTTTGGGTAAGGCTATAGTAAACATATTTTCTAACATGAAAGAAGTAGAGCAATACATATGTTTGTGCAAACAAATCCTGGGCAATGTCTAGAAGGTTCACAAGAAACTCCCGATTACCATCAAGAAATTCCTAGATTATCATCTCTGCCTGTTGCGTAAAATGTTAACTCATATAATGACTTTGGTGCTCCCGAAACTCACTTTGCGCACATGCCCCAAAGTCACTTTACACAAACGCACATGCACACACACACACCTTTCTGCAATAAAGACTCCATTTCAGCAGTAATTAAAAAGGCACATACTCAAAATGCTAATGGGAAAGCAAAACAACCAAATGCTGGTTCATACTTGAGGCCCTAGGCTTTTGTGCTCCATATGGTTACTAAGCTTGCAACACAGCAAATACAGAGTCCAAAAGATGTTTTTATCCCTGTGTTTTGTGATTTGTACAGTCAAGCATGTTAGAAAGAGTAAGTAACCAGAACAAATAGCTGACTGGCAAATAAATAGCAATTTGTAATCAGTGAAGAGAATACTTTCCTCAGGTTCCAAGATTTTTTTTCCACACCCTGCATTTGAAGGGCAGAGCAAGCACAATTGTAGACCCCCAGTTATAGCCAGGCAAAACCACCATCAAATAAGGCCCTGAACCTTGATTAAATGAAGAGGGTCAATGTATAAAAAAAAAAAAAGAAGGAAAGAAAAGAAAATGGGGTTAACCCCACAAAAATCATGTGGATAGGAAAAGTTTGGCAAGTTTTTGTGAAATACACTTTTGTGACTTTACCATAATCTCATCAATACCCAAGAGCTTTAAATGCTGCAAATTGTTTGGGGGATTCAGAGGAGTTAGTCTCTGGAAGATGCTGTGGTCTACCAAAAATCATTTGATAGATTGATTTTTATTACAGAGAAGCAAATACAGAAAGAGTAGAGAAAATATATTTCATGCAATAGAAAGGATGCTAGGCTAGACAGCAGAAGACCTGGAGTCTAATCTCAAGTTAACCCCCAAAGTTGTTTGATGACCTAAGATGAACCAATTTTCCTTCCCTGTGTTTTTCTGTTCCCATAAATAAAATGAGGCAATAAAAGGGGACATGTATTCAATCAGTTCTCTTCCAGATCTAACAATAAATTTTTTTAAATCCTTCATATTTATGGAACATGTCTTAATTTACAAAAGGTTCCATATACTTTATATCATTTGATCCTCACAACAACCTTGTAAAGTAAGAGGTATTATCTCCATTTTCAGATGAGGAAATAGAAGCTCAGAGAGATTAACAAAGTTCCCCAAAACCATCCTGCTACTATGTTGCAAATTCAGATCTTCTCGCATCAAACACAGTGCCTTTTCAACTACACTACATGAACTCTCTGATACCATTTACCCTAATGTACATAGCATGTCTCCAAGTTTAAGTTATTGTATAACCCACACATTAGTGATGGAGTAAAGCAGTAAAGGATTTCATTGGACTGTAAATGACCTTTATTATTAAAAAATAATGCAGTTTGACTATGAGCCACAACATTTTCATATTACTCTTTCAAAGCCCTCTAGCCAAAGACTAATAGGAACACCCATAGTTGAACAAATTGGGTTTATTACTCATTGCAGTGAGAGAGAACACACACTACAGGGAACCATGGGGTATCTCAGTGAGAACATAATAGAAAGGGCTTGTTGGAGCATGGTTTATATAAGGTGATTTTGGAGAAGTTTTAAGGAAGTTGAGTTTTGCTCTGAATTGGATGCTGTTAGGAAGTGGGAGTAATAAGGTGATTGGGTATCTTAATAAATCTGATCTCTTGGGAGGCCAGTCTAAAGCAAAGATAAATCTGTAACTGGTTAAGAAACAGCAGTCACTCATAGTAGACAGGATAGGAGAATATGTGGTCACTTTCTGCTCATCTTTTTTGTTTATGCACAATGTTCACCTTTTGTTTATATTCACATGTGATTATGGAGTGGTCTTATTTTTTTTTCTTGGTCCACAGAGGGGTTTTGTTTGACAGTGATGTATGAAAGTGTTTATGTTTGACATGAGAATACCATGGTCTAGTTATGAGTGTCAGGCCAGCTCAGAGCAAACCCAGGCCTAGCTCCTGAATGTCAGAAGCTGTTTTTCTCTTTCTCAAACCCAGCTAACCACTTTAGTGCTTTGCCCTACAGCTTATGTATGAAGGGGAGTTTTCAAAAGAGAAAAATAAAAAGGACTATTAATCCTCAGAAGACACTTTTTCAAGCATTACTTCTATATGGCAAATAGTGAACTTATACAAGGTTAAAACATAAGCAAGAGACTGGGAGAAAATAATGTATGTAATAGAAAAATGAAAATACAAGGTTCTCATACAAATAAAAAATGAAAATAATCTAATTGAAAAGGACAGTTGATAAGAATATGCACTTCACAAATTAATAACTACAAATGGATAAGAACAGATATTCAATTTCACCATTCATGTAGTAAATATAAATTAAAACAAAGAGGCAATTTTCTTCCACCCAACTGACCAAAAAAATGGTGTAGGAATAAGAAATGCTTCTCCACTATTAGAAGTATGCAGAGTTCAACTACTTTGCGGCAATTCCTATCAAACTTTAAAATGTACATTGCATTTTAAGGAGTCTTTCTTATGGAACATGTACAAAGACATGATTCAAAAATGTTCACTGTAATATGTCTAATACTGAAAATTTGGTAAAAATCCTTATGTATATCATTAAAGGAATAGCTAAATTTAAAAAATGGTGCATCCATACTACAAAGTTCTATGCAGACAGTTAAAACAATTAGATAGGTCTGTAGGGCACATGCCAAAATAAATCAAAGATACAGAGTAAGAAAAAAAATTTATAAAATAATACTTAATGTCTCATTTTGTCAAAATATTTATGGATATATAATGTTTGCACATATGTGTATGGCTACATATATATATATCATATATACATACATATGATGCATGAATGTAATATTTTAAATGAATATAAAATTGTAAGTGAACATATCAACTGCAAACTGTTTCCCCTAAGGAGTATGAATGTAGTCGAGTTTGGGGAGAATATAATGTGGGGATAACAATGGAAAGGCTAATTTTTCTGTATACATGTCTGTTTTGCTTGAAAATCTTATAAAAAGTATTTTCATAATAAAAAGTTAAAAATA
Organism: Phataginus tricuspis; assembly: GCA_029783875.1. Lineage (NCBI taxonomy): Eukaryota > Metazoa > Chordata > Mammalia > Pholidota > Manidae > Phataginus > Phataginus tricuspis. The sequence continues at coordinate 118,376,660 of JAQQAC010016209.1, read as the reverse complement.
AATGAATCTCTTAGGAAACATCTAGTTCAGACAGAGTAATAGAAGGATAACATGGAATTACCCTTCTGGCAGAAACAACTAAAATACTGGACAATATATATGAAACAGTGATTTTCACATATTGGAGATCAGGTACAGCAGGACAGAAAATAAAGTGAAGCCTTATGATTTTTCTAGCTTATTGCCTGAATTTCAGGCTATATCACAGGGAAAGAGAACTCAAGTAGAACCCAGTGGCATCCCTCAGTTAAGAAGATGGAGCTGACAGAGAAGACAAGTAGTGACTCTATAGCATCTTACTTACTATGCTGATGGACAGTGACTATAATGGGGTAGGTGGGGGGGACTTGATAATGGGGGGAATCTAGTAACCACAGTGTTGCTCATGTAACTGTATATTAATGACACAAAAATAAATAATGTAACTACCCAAGTTAAGTGCAAAGAGGAAACACTAATCAAAAGAAAGCTAGAACACCTACATTAATAACAGATATAGTAGATTTCAGAGGCAAGAATATCACCAGGCAAAATGAGGGAAATTATAAACTGGAAAAGGGACAATTCATTAAGGGAACAGAATAATTTAAATATTTAGGCAATCCAAAAAAAAGCAAAGAGCTTCAAAATCCACAATGTAAGAAATGATAAAACTACAAGGAGAAGTACACAAATCCATAATTATAATTGGATATTTCAAAGCCATTTTTTCAATAACTGTTAAAAAAAAGCAGTCAGCAAATCCATAACATATACTTGAACAGTAATATCAAAACATTCAATCATTTGACTTTTGCAGAACACTCAACCCCAAAACAGCAGAACACACAGTCTTTCAAGCGCACACAGAATACTTAACAAGATAGAGCCATATACAGGGTCATAAAATGAGTCTGAAAAAATATAAAATGACTGAAGTCATACAAAGTATGTCCTCTGACCATTGTGGAATTAAATCATCAATCAATATCAGAAAAATATCTAGGAAATACCAAATAACTGAATATTAAATAACACGCTTCTAAAGAACATATGGGCCAAGAAAGCAATGAAAGGAAATTAGAACATGTTTTGAACTAAATGGGAATGAAAACACAATCCTATCAAAATTTGGGGGAAGCAGCTTTAGCAATTGTTAAAGGTTAATTTATAGCACTAATATTCCTATATCATAAGAGAAGAATGGTGTCAATGCAATGGCTTCAGCTTCTATATCTGGAAGCTAAGACAAAAGAGCAAATTAAATCCAAGTTAAACAGAATAAAGGAAATAATAAGATTGGAGAAGAAATTAATACAAAAAAACAAAAAATAATAGGACAAAATCAATGAAATAAAAGTTCTTTGAAAAGATTAATATAATTGATAAACCTGTAGCTAGACCAATCTGGAAAAAACAGATATTCAGAATGATGGAGGTAGCATCACTAAAGGTTCTACAGATATTAAATGTATAATAATTAAATGTTATGAACAACTTTATGCCAATAAACTCAGCAACTAAAATGAAATAATAAATACCTGGGAAACACAAGCTTACAAAGCTCACACAAAAATAAATAGATAACCTGAATAGTACAATGTCAATAAAAAGAAATGGAAATTTCAGATAAAACTTTCACATAAAGAAAATTTCTGACCTAGAAGACTTCTCATGGGAATTCTAACAAATATCAAAAGAAGAAATAATACCAATTTTACATAAACTCATCCAGAAAATTAACAAGAGGATGCTTCATTTTATTGTCTGACACTACCTTGACACAAAAACTGGACAAAGGCATTACAAGAAAAGAAAACTGCAGACCAATAACCCCCATGAACATAAATTAAAAAAACCATCACCAGTTTTTAAACAAATTAAACTATATACAAAATACAGAATATACCATGCCCAAGTGGATTTTATGTAATGTTGGATTAACCCTAGAAAACTAATCAATGTTATTCACCAATTAACAAACTATAAAAGAACAAAACATGATCATCCAAATAAATGCAGAAAAAGTACTTGACAAAATCCAATATCCATTCCTGATACTAAAAAAAAGCTCTCAGAAAATTAGAAATAGGAGGTGACTTCCCCATCTGATAAAAAGCATCTACAAAAAAAACTAAAACTAACATGATAAATGACTGAATGTTTTCCCTCCAAAATAGAGAAAAGGTAAAGATATTAGTGTTCAACACTTCTCTTCAACATTGTATTAGAGGTTCCAGCCAATGTAATAAGAAAAATAAAAGCCATTCAGAATGGAAGGGAAGAAGTAGCACTATTTATTAACAGCTAACAGTATCACCTAAGTATAAAACATTTTAAAATCTACAAAAAACCTTCTAGAACTAGTAAGTGAGTTTAGCAAGGTTGTGGAATGTAAGACCAGCATACAAAAATCAATGATATTTCTACATGCTAACAGTGAAGATGAGAAATTCAATAAAAAGGCAAGAGCACTAATAATAGCATAAAAATATGAAGCACATAGGAATAAATTTGATAAAAGAAATACAAGACCTCTATGGTATAAACTACAAAATATTGTAAAGAGAAATTAAAGAAAACCTAAATAAGTTGAGACATATATCATGCTCCTGGGTTGGAAGACTCAATATTGTTGACTTCAATCCTCCCTCAAATTATCTATAGAGCCAATGCAATCTCAATCACAATCTCAGCAGTCTTTTTTTAAAAAATAAATGAACAGCTAATTCAAAAATGTATATGGAAATCCCAAACACTTAGAATATTCACTGAAACTCTTAAAAAGAATAATGGAATTGGACAAATAAAATTAGTCATTAGGGAAACACAAATGAAAAGCACAATGAGATACAACTTCACAACTACTAGGATGGTTATATACATATAATTAAAAAAATAGACAATAACAAGTTTTGATGAGGATATGGAGAATCTGGGACCTTCATAAATTTCTTGTGATAATGTAAAATGGTGCAGCTGCTTTGGAAAACATTTGCAGTTCTCAAAATGCCAAATATATAGCCACCATATGACCCAGCAATTAATTCAGTCCAAATATATACCTCAGAGTATTCACATGGCCACATAAAAACCTGGATGCAAATGTTCATAACAACATTATTCACAAGAGCCAAAAAAATGGAAACAATCCAAATGTTCTCAGCTAATGAATGGATAAGTAAAATAGGGTATATGCATACAATAGAATAATATACATCCATAAAAAGGGATAATTACTGATATATGCTACAACATGGATGAACCTTGAAAACATTATACTAAGTGAAAGAAACCAAACATAACAGCCCACATATTGCATGAATCTATTTATAGGCAACGTCCAGAATAGGCCAATCCATAGAGACAAAAAGTAGATTAGTGGTTGCCAAGGACCGGGGAAAGAAGCAATGGGGAGTAACTTCTAATGGATATGGGGTTGCCTTGTGGGGTGATGAAAATGTTCTGAGATTAGATAGTGGTTATGGTTGTAAAACTTTGTGCATATACTAAAAAAATAATTATACACTTTACAGCATGAACTTCATGGTATGTTAACTGTACCTGAATAAAGCTGTTATTTTTTAAAAATCCATCAACAGACAAATGTTTAATACATTGTAGTGTATCCATATAATAGAATACTACTCATTAATAAAAAAGGAATGTTATCAATAAACACAAAAATATTGATGAATCTCAAAATAATTATGCTGCATGAAAAGGTCAGACAGTGCATACATACAGTTATGACATTTATGTAAAATTCTGGAAAATACAAACTAATCACAGTGACAGCCAATCTATGGTTGTCTGGGGATAGGAGGAGGCAAGGTAAGTGTAGAAGGGAAGCATGGCAAAGGTGCACAAGGAAACTTTTGAAGGTAACAGATATGCTCATTTTATTGATTGTGGTGATGGTTTCATGGCTATGTACATTGTCAAAATGTATCAAATTGTACACTTAAAATATATGCACTTTCATATGTCAATTACACTTTGATAAAGATGTAAAAAGTAATAACTAGACATAAATCTGTACCTTATGCTGCATTGGTAACAATCTATAAATCGTCACTCCTTATTTCAATACTCTTCCTTGACTTCCCTTTACCATTAAAATTAAATCTAAGTTTCTTAAGTGGTCTATGAGGTTTACATTATCACATCCCATTACCTCTCTGACATCTTCCAATACTCTCCCTAGTTTATTCTGCCCCAGGAACACTGGTCTTCTCTGGCAGTTCCTTTGACATTTCAAGCTCTTTCTTACCTCAAGGCTGTTGCACTTGCTATCCCCTCTGTCCAGGACACATTACCTCACCTATTTACTTATGTCATTCTTTATGTCACTCAAATGTCACCTCCTTGTAGAGTTATTCCTTCAGCCAACTCTCTACCTCCTTTAGGTTAGTCATAGAACTACCTGAAATTATATATTTGTTTATGATCTGTAGGCTCTACGAGGGCAGGGACATTTGATTGGTTTTATTCACCTCTGAATTACCCAGTGCCTAGAAGAGTACTTCACAAATGAGAATCTCTCATTAAACACTTGTTCAATGACTGTGAATAAATGCTGGTTGACTTAATATGCCAAGATGCAAAGAAATAAAATACTGTCTGTTAAAGCAAACAGTCTTTTGTATTAGAACTTCATGTAAGAAATGCAGGGTGAGCCTGGGTACAGAGATATTTTAGCCAACAAGACAAAAGGGGAAATTTGAAAGCTTGAAACTCAAATTGGTAAAATCCACAGATTTTTTGAAATTACATATGCATCTTTTACCTCCAGTATCTTATGCCTAAAAGGATGTATGAATATTAAGAAAGAATGGGGAGTGGGGTAGTGAGGTAATAATTAAATATATCCCATATATCTAACCATTATAAATAATAATTATTGGTATGTCTTAATTTACTCTTTGACATGCATGGGTTCTACCCATTCTGCATTGGTTTACTTCTGAGTCCCCAGTATATACTGGTTAGGTGAATAGATCTGATCTGTTTATTCAATCTAATATTAATATCTTCATTTAACATAATATACCATAATACATATATTCCTGTTGAATTTATGTTCAATTTTAACAATTTATTTGTCCACTTCTTTATAAAGTAATCAATATTATATGAAAAACAGAATTAAGACATTTACGTTAACTACTGAGATTAACTATTGTAAGTATTCTTAAGTGGATTACCTCATTCTCTCCAAAAAGAGTTTGTTCCAGAAATCACAGGGACAAATAAACACAAACTCTTTCACTTCTGTAACGTTGTATGTACATTGCTGGCATTTACTAGATTCTCTTAAGAAATTATTGAGGTAAATTAGCATTCATTGTTAAGGATACTATGTATATTTTTAACAAATAAATGTACCCATAGACTAAATGGAAAGAAACAAAAACCAAAAACAATAAATTTTCCCCTCAGGAAAATATATTCTGAGCATAAACAACAACAAAAAACCAGGAAGGTGGTATTTTTCAAACCCATGTAAATAAATTTTACCTTCACTAATACCATCATTTATACCAGTAGGTTATGACTAAGTTATTTCAAAATCCACACTACATTAAAATGAAACAATCCAGCTTGTCTTTTTTTAAAAAATCACTGTAAGTATATTTACAAACAGACTTGAAGATACTTTCCAGATGTTTTTTATGTGATGCTTTTTTTTTCAGACACAGAAAGCAAATGAGAGTTTTCACAGAAAACTTGTTTTGTAATAACTTGGTTGTTGCTTGGGCAGGTGTGTGAATGAATTTCAAGAGGCTCCCAGCATTCCTTGGGGCTTGTGCTCCAGGGCACATATTGTGGGGTACAAGCACAAGGCTGGGACCTCTAGTTCCCTTTACAATCCCAAAAATTGAAAGCGCCTCTCTGATTTGCCTACAACCAGCCACACAAGGACTTAGGCTATAAAAAAATTTCCAAAATGATCCGACTGCGATTGCTATTTGTGTCAGACCCAGCACCAAGTAATGCTCAGAATGTTTTGTCCTTTAAATTCTAATAGGCAACGTTTCTACTAGACAAAGCTCCAGAATGTTTTTATGAAGCTTGAGTAGAAATTTACAAGGCACCCACATAAAGCCATTTCACTATTTTGGAAGATTATGGGTTACATTATAACAATTATATTGAAGTGAAGGTAGTTTTTGAGGAATGAAGGGTCTTACCTCTTTTGATTCCAGTCACCTCATTTTACAGATTTTACATCCTGAAAAGGGAAATGACTTCTGGCAATTCATACCACCAAAGAGTGAAATAACTAATAGTAGAAAGCACACATCCTGCCCATATTGCCACTAATCTCCCACTTCTTGAGCTTTCTACTGTATCATTCCACCTACTTTTGAGTTCAAAGTGGAAAAAAACCCAAACAGCTGAAATGTGCCCAAAATAGTTTCTTGATTTTTTTAACTAATATTCAGTTTAAGCCTCAGATGAGTATATGAAGGGGCATTTTATTTTATGGCTTTTTATAGCCAGTAAAACAAGAGATTTTTTTTTTCTTAAGCAGAGAGGCAGAAACCAAGTTGACAAGTCTTGTTCCCAGTATCATTTTCAACCATCTCCCTGATGAAAAAAATTGAAAAGAACATAAACAATACTGATTGTTACATGAAGCATATGACAAGTTGGTAGATGCTTTTGATCCTTCCAGTGGGAAGAAAAAATAGAGTGAATGACCTCCATAAAACTGTGGGAAAATGCCTACTCCCCTCCACCCTGGGAACCTGCTTTCAGCATGCATAAGAGGAAAGCAAAATAAAGTAAGCAGCTCATCCATGTACAGCTAAGCTGAAAATATGTAGTATATGGTGCTATGCAGTATATGAGAGTGTCAAGTGTGAAGTCATTTGCCACAAGAATGGAGCCAGCTAACTGAATCGGGGAGAAAAATGGAATGCGAGCAATATCTTAACAGCACTGTGGGCTACAAATTGTAATAGACTAAGTGAAGTTATATGCAGGTTCACAGAGACAAAGATAAGGTTATGCACTGGGCTTCAAAACTCTACTGTAAAAGATGGAAAGCAGTGCCTTACCAGTGGTCCATTCAAATGAGACTTGGGGATTTTAGCTAACAGTGACCTTATTATGAATTAATTAGAAATTTAAAAAACTAATATAATCTTTGGCATGTACATTAAAACATTATATCCATAATGGCAAAAATTCTAGTTCCACTCTGTTTAGTGCAGTCTTGGGTAAATTAACTTCCATGGGCCTCAGTTTCCTCTTTGGTCAAATGAGGAAAAAAATGCCTAACTCTTAGTATTGTTGTAAGGATTAAATGAATTAATACATGTAAAGCGCTTGACAGAGTACTTGATGCTCAATAAAGGCTAACTTTTATTATTATAAGCCTCATTATTCATTATTATTATTCAGCACATTGTAAGGTATTGAATTGTGACACATTTTTTTTAAGGGCAGAGATAAACTAGGAATTGTTCAGTAGAAGTAAGACAAGAAGTTGACGGGAGAAAAACCTTAAAACCACACCAAATAAGGATTTTATGGGAACCAGAATGAATAACACGAAGAAAAGATTTGGGGTATGTAGAAACTGTCACCACATATCAGAAAGGCTGTCATGTGGAAGAGGAGGCAGATTTATTCTCTGAGGCTCGAGACAGTGGGTAGAAACTACAGGGAGACAAGACTGTTTTAATCAACAGAACTGTCCACAGATGGAGTGGGCTGCCTCAAGAAACAGAGTTCAAGCATTAGTTGTCTGCTTGCTTGGCTAGGATTTTGAAGACGGAGTTTACACATCAGATGGTTGGGTTGGACTAAATGACAGCTAAAATTCAATTCTTTCCAGACATGAGGTTTTGTAATTCCATATAAGTTCTCCAAGGACACTTGGGTGGACAAACCAGCCCAGTGACATCCGACCCAAAAATCCCAAGGGAAGAAGATTCCCATTATCACAACACTACTCGCTCTCTACAATGCAACAACACTGAGACCGTGGTTAACCAGGTTAACCACATAGCCAGATGCTCAGCGCTGCAGAATGTGGCAGAATGAGGGCAAAAAAACATGAATATATGAAAAGCTGTTCAATTTCCCCCAAAGCACACTTAAAACAATGATTTAATTGGCAATGTTTTTAATGTTTAATTATATTAATAGCTGGCAAGGGATGGGGAAAAATAGGAACCCTCGTGCACTGCCGATAGGAATGTCAGTTGGTATTCCTTGGTATCACATAAAGCAAATACAGATAGGATTGCCCATAGCAGCCTTGTTTTTCGTAATGGAAAACTGAAAATTATCCAGATATCCACAAATGTGTTATGGATAAATAAAATATCATAAACTGACACCACAGACAAATTTAAAATAAGAAAGTAGAGCTATATGCACTAACTTGGAAGATCTACAAAACTCACAGTTGAATGATAAAAGTAAGCTGCACAACAATGCATACAATATGAGACAATTAAAGTTAAAAATATACATAAATATACAAAGCAAACTAAATATTTTATAGAAATATCCATATTTATGTTAAATGTATAAAAAATCTCTAAAAGATAGACACTAAAGTGATGGGAAAGGAAGAGGTATTAGCTCAGTGGTCAAAGGTACTTTGGTCTAATAAATAATGTTCAGAATTTTTACAATGAGAACTTCTCATGATTTACTTGTTTAATTAAAAATAAATATTTAAATTGTCAAATAAGAGAAAACTAGGGTTCATAAGGACACTAGTGGTCATTGATCCAGCTACTTCATTTTTCAAATGAAGAAAGTAATGCTTAGAGTTGCTGAGCAATTTGTTCAAAGCTCTGCACTTTAATTTGTGTAATAAGAAAAACATTCTGTAATAAGAATCACAGAACATTTGTGTAATACGAAAACATAGGCTTTGAGGCAAGAAGCCTGGATCTGGGTCCTAACTCTATATACTAGGTATCTGACCTTGGGAAGCATGCTTAACTACCTGTGCAGTGTAGAGAAATACTAGTTCCACTCTGTTCAGTGTGGTCGTAGGCATATCTGATTCTCAGTTTCCTCTTTTGTACATCGGGAATTGTTTAGTCAGGATTCATTCTGTTCCAAAAAACAGAGGTCCAACTTAAAGTAGGACATAAGGGAAATGTCATCTTAGAAACAGAAGTGGCCCAGGCCTTAGGCACAACTGCATCCAGGGATGTAAATTATGCCCTCAAGACTACTTATATCTTTCTCTAAACATTGCTAATCATGTATGCATTTACTCTCTCCTACATGGTATCATGTAGTTCAGGCAGGATAGTTAATCACAATACCTTGTACCCCTCTATATACTGGGAGATGGGATATTTCCCCAAAGAAAGGAGTTGCTATAATAAAAAAAAACTGGACAAGAAATATGGATAGGTATAAAGAACAACAACAAATTAACTGATTCAGCCACCTCATAGTATTGATGGAAGGAGCAAACAAAAAAATTGGAGATGCTATTGCACACACCATATAAATCTATGCAAACAAGAAGTTATTAAATGATGTGTCTAAACTCCTAGCAGCCTGTAATTTCCACTTTTCATTTTGCATCTTTGTTTTAGAATTTTGATAAATTACCATTACCGATATGCTCACAATGGCCCTCTTCCTCACAAACACAAGACAAGTTTGTGTCTTGTGTTCCCTACTTTGTCAAAGTTCCATAATGGCCATTGTATTTCTATTAAAATAGTTAGAAAATGTTCACTACAAAATTTTCCTACTTCAAAGCTTTGGAAGTAGAAGACAGAAGACTATGCAAATTTAGTAGCTATTAGCAACAACATTGAAAGATGTAACCACACTGGAACTTTATTCTAAGAAAAACAACAGCGAGGAAAATACTCTTCAAGCTATACCTTCTCCTGTCTTCTGCTGCTGTGATTAGAGAGGGCAAATTCTTTACAGCCTCACTCAAGTATCACTAAAGCCTTCCATTATCTGGAGCATTGCATATTATGAACAATCATCAACATATGCAATCAACATAAATGTCTTGAAAATTCTCCAGGAAGAAAGCCCATGAAGACCTAGGAGCTTTTCTTTCCCTCTTTCTATATGTGTACTAAAAATTGAAGTTTTGAGGCACTCATCTATATTTCCCAAGGCATTTCCTTCTTACCTGATAAAACGCTCAGTCCTCTACGTTTTCAGGGAGCATAAGGCAACAGAGCCCAAAACTAAAATCTCTCTAGAACCTCAACAATTTCTAAAAGTCTCAAGCACTATCATTTTCTTCAGGCATATTCTAGCATTTTAAACTGTTGGTGCCAGTGCTTTTAGGATAACATGTTGAAAACAACAACAAATTGAAGACAGCTCAAAAGAAGGCAGTCAAGATGATAAGCAGTTCAAATCTAACATGTTAACTTTTATTGCTCAGTCTCATTCCCCATTTTCTGCTACTTCATCCCTTCCTGGGTTAAAAACAACTTTCTAGGGCTTATCCAGTCAGCCAACAACAGCTACAACAGAAATCAGAAAAATTCTCAGAGCTCCGTACCTTACAAGCGCTTATACCCCATCAGCTCACTGATCTTCACAGTAAGATTTAATGAGTTAGTGACACAGGGATCACTGTTCCTATTTTGAGATGGGGAAATTAAGACTCATATAGATGAAATGACTTGGGTAAAGTCACAGGGGAAAGAGTGAGACCCTGGGGCCCATTCTAGTATCTTTCCTATGACATCACCACGCCTGCCATTCAACAAACATTTGAGTGTCCACTGTGCACAGAACAATGAGGAGAATAAATGGTATAGAATATATGAGGAATTGCCATATATTCCTCAGCACCTGAGGGGACAGAGTTTAAATAGCAGAATGTTCTGAAAAACAGCAGTAAAGGAAACCTTGTTTATCTTATTCACCACAGTATGCCTAGTGCCTCACATATGCCTGACACAGTAGGTGCTCGATAAATATTTATAAAGTATATGAATAAGTTAATGAATGAGAGATCACAAAAAGGTCAAGGTAACAATAAATAAAAATGTATTATAGTGTCAAGTATATATAAGGGCTCACAGACTGTCATTCTTCAAAATCTTCCTTGAAACAGACTATGCAGTATAACATTTAAGAAGGTTAGACTTGGGGTCCCACAGAATGTCACTTACAATCTGTGTGACCTTAGGGAAGTTACTTAATCTCTTGAACACTGATTCATTCCTGATTGAACATTGAGATATGTCTTGAGGGTCTGTTATGTGATGCAATGTCAGGGACTAATAATAATAATAATAGGCTCAAAGAGTTGTTAAAATGATAAAATAGATGTATAAAGAGAGTAGCACAAAGTAAGAACATGATAGACTTTATTTGTATTATTTTACCTTCTAATATTCACTTTCCTGAAATACCCTTAGACAATTGAACAGCTGAGGGACAGAATGGGCAGGACATTTTGTCTTCCCATGATCAAAAATCCAACACAGATTTGTACTTGGATCCAACAAACCAGTTCTACTGCTGCAGGATGAGGGTTATCTGGCCTGGCAGCAGCCGCTGTTACTGGAGGAGACAGAGTCATCACAACAGAATGTTGTAGGGAAAAGGAATCAAGTTTGGCAGAAACTGTGAATATATAGCTTGGAGAAGAGAAGACTGGAGTAAGGGAGTGGGGAGACCTTGGGGAGGACAGAACAGATATCATGTAAGCTGTATGCAAGGGTCACCAAGGGAAAAAGGACCTGAAGTTGTTCATGATTACCCCCAAGGACAGTCGATCTAGGTGAGAGCTTTATGGAGGAAAAGTTGGATTCATAAAATATGACATGACTGCATTTTAAGTGGACATATGAGGGAGTGGGAGGGCTGAAAGGGGGGTCAGAGTAGCCCACCAAGACAACACTTTTTTAAAAGTTAGATGTCCTTTGAGTGGTACTATTGGTATTGGACAACAGGTTCATTAGGCTGAAATGAGCATCTGGGAGCTGGCCTGGGCCTGATTCAGGTGTGAACACTAATAGGAACATGTGACTGACATAAACAAATGTAGGCAACTGAAGTTGGGTACTTCTTGAATGTGGAGAAATTACGAAAACACAATAAATGGAATTCAGTATCTATATTCAGTCTTGTCTTAATTTAGAGGCAGGGTGTTGAGGTGAGGAGAAGGTGTGGTAAGTCCTTGGAAAGCACCTTGAATAGACAATCGCTTAATGATGATAATTATGATGTGTCACATACACTGGCACTTCACAGTTTTCTGCATATTCACATCCATCTTCTCATCAGCCTACACCAAAATGGTCACATTATAAATATTATTTAACACTAAGTGTAATTGCTGCACAAATCTTCTTTTCTAAACAATCCATAACAATCCAGTTATTCTCTTCATTGATCTGTTAATCTTTCATTTCCTCACCAGGAGAGCAGAGAGGTAAAAGTTTTTTTCTAGACATTGCCAAATCTTATCCGAGCATCTCTGTCCTTGGGAAGTGGTGCATCACAAAAGCACCTGTAGAAAACTAACAGTTTTAGAAACCTGTATGGGAAATAAAATCTGAAGGAGAGAAAAAGTTTCCCAACACTGAGGAGCATGTCATAAATGAGCCAAATCAAGAATCCTCATTGACCAATGGGAAAGGTACAAGTCAGTTTAAAGTGAAGCTGGAACAGTTGATTTAAAAATGGCTTTCAAATCTATTTTACTTCATAAAGATGTTCATGATATCAAAAGAAACATGGGCTACATATGACACCCAATGAAAGGCTAAGAACAATTTATTTAAAAAGTATTTTGGTGGAAAGAAAAATCTCAGATTTCTCACATTCTAGAGGTATCTTTCCCAAATGATTCTATTTTAAATGAAGAATTGACCTTGGTAATACTAAGTTGTCATGTGAAATCCAATAAGAGATCTACAAGTCCTCAAGATTCCAACTTGGAATCTTGTGCTAGACATCACTGATTCAAATATGTATATCAATCTTGAATGTATTCTTTATAGGCAAAAATCAGATAGAACATGAAAACTTCCTGATGTCAATGACATGTCTTGAGATTATGACCTGAAATATCCTCAAATCTATTTTGTGGCTTTATTCATGTCAACATATTTGTTGAATTCAAAGTAGATACTAAAGAAGTGCCCTTGTACTTTAATACCAAAAGCACAAAGAGACGAAGAATTCATATGTTCATCCCTTGAGGAGCACTAATATAATGTGAAACAGCACATACTGAGAACTGGATGACTTTGGTAAGTCTCATAACAGAGGTACAACGAATCTATATTTGTCAAATGCTACATGAAGGTAAAGTCAAATTATAAACTAATAATTGCAAAGATAAGTTAATGAAGGTGCTGACAAGAAATACTGTGCTAAAAATATGTAGTATCAAACTAATGAAGAGAAAACATATGCAGAGGATTAAGTGGAGTGTGGATGCTTTTAAATCCTGGCACTGACATCCAACACTCACTTGCAAAATTAAATAACTTACTTTCTTATCAACAATATAGTCATTAGTTTTAGAGTATTTAAAAAGACAAATGTCACACAATTACTGGAATCCCTGTTATACACATTTCCAAAATATAAAGTAGAATCATCTTTGCTTTCAGTCATAGATCATTTGTGTAATAAGGATCATCATGAAAGATGGGTGGCTGTCACATTACATTGCACTACCTAGAGAACCAAAACAATACTTGGGCAGTACATGGACATGGACAGAGATCCTGAAATGGAAGCCTAAGACACAGCTACTGACAATTATCCAGAAAAAAAATCTTGTTTAAGCTTTATTTTCTTGGATGTCACTTTACTACTCTCAGTAACTGTTACACTCATTTCATTTGAACCATGAGAGACAGGTGAGCTTGTGCTTATGAGATTTGGCTTTGAAATCAGACAAACCTAAGTTTCAATTCAGACTCAGACATCTATTTGCTATGTGACCTCTGAAAAAATGACTAGATCTCAGAGACTCAATTTCCTTATCTTTGTTTTCTGGATGCTTTCTAGTTCCCTTGTTCTTTTATTCCTCTCTTGCTGCCTTACATTGAGAATTGAACATATTCCATAGTGGTATGCTTTGATTCCCTTCTAGTTAACTTTTGTGAATGTACTGTTGGTTTTTGCTTTATGGTTACCATATGGCTTACCTAAAAGTTCTTATAAAATTAACAGTCTACTTCACACACATTGCAACTTCATTTCAACTGCATACAGAAACTCTATCCATTTACTCCCTTATTTTTATGTTTTTGATGCTATAATTTACATATTTCTATATTGTACATGCATTAAGAAATTACTGTAGCTGTAGCTCTTTTAGTACTGTTGTCATTTAACATTTATACTAGTCTTAAGTAGTTAACACACCACTGTATTACCATATTACAGTATTCTGAATCTGACTATATGTTCACCTTTACAGAGTGTTGTATATTTCATGTTTTCATGTTAATAATTAGCATCCTTTCATTTCAGCTTGAAGAACTCCTTTTAGCATTTCTTATAAGGCAGGTCTAATAGTGCTGAATTCTCTAATCTTTTGTTTATCAGGGAAGGTCTTTTTATAGCTTCTTCAATTCTGAAGGACAACTTTTCTGGGTAAGGTATTCTTGGGTGACAGTTTCTTTCAGAACTTTTAATATGTCATTCCACCTCTCCTGTTCTGTAAGCTCTCTGCTGAGAAATCTGCTGCTAGACTTATGGAAGTTCCCTTGTATTACAGAATATTTTCTCTTGCCTTTAAAATTCTCTCTTTGCCTTTGATGTTAGATAGTTTTATTATGTGTCTTGGAGAAGATTGTTTTGGGTTAGAATTCTGGGGTGATTTATTAACTCCAAGAACTTGGACATCCAAATCTCTCCTCAGGTTAGGAAATACTCAGCCATTATTTCTATAATCTTTCTGTTCCTTCTCTCTCTTTTCTTCTGGGACTCTAATGGTGCATACAACATTTCTCTTAATAATGTTTCCTAAGTCTTGTAGGCTTTCTTAATTCCTTCTCATTCTTAGAATTTTCTTTTTGTTCCTCTTATTGGATAATTTCAATTGATCTGTATTTTAGACCACTATTCTTTCTTCTCCTTGGTGAAGTTTGACTTTAAAGTTCTCTAGAGAGAGAGAGTTCCTCACTTCAGTCATTGTATTCTTCTCTAAAATTTCTGTTTAGTTCTTTTTAAGGTTTTCTATCTCTGTTGAACTTCTCATTTTGTTCTTGAATTGTTTGCCTGATTTCAAACTGTATTACAAAGCTATAGTAATCAGAACAGTGTGATACTAGTGTAAAAATGGACACACAAATGGAACAGAATCAAGAATACAGAAACAAACACTCACTTATACTATCAACTAATATTTCACAAGGGAGCCAAGAATACTCAATGGAGAAAGGATATTCTCTTCAATAAATTGTTCTCGGAAAACTGGATAACAACATTCAGAACAATGAAATTAGACCCCTATCTTAACACCATTCACAAAAAATAACTCAAAATGTATTAATATTTAAACATAAGAACTGAAAACTTAAAACTACTAGAAGAAACCATAGGGGAAAGGCTTCTTGACATTGGTCTCGTCAACAATTTTTTGGATATGACACTAAAAGTAGTAATAAAAGCAAAAATAAATAAGTAGAACTATATCAAACTAAAAATCTTTTGCCCAGCAAAAGAAAAAAATGACAAAATGGAAAGATAACCTATGGAATGGAAGAAATTATTTGCAAATCGTGTATCTTACAAGGGGTTAATATCCAAACTATTAAAAGAACTCATGACTCAAGAGCAAAAAAAAAAAAAATCCAATTAAAAAATGGGCAGAGGAATTAAACAAACATTTTTCCAAAGAAGACAAACAAATGGCCAATAGGTATATGAGAAGATGCTCAACATAACTAATCATCAGGGAAATGCAAATCAAAACCACAATAGATATCACCTCACACCTGTCAGAATGGCTAATATCAACAAAACAAGAAATAACAAATGTTGGTGAGGATGTGGAGAAAAGGGAGCCTTCGTGCACTGTTGGGAGGGATGTAAATTGGTATAGCCACTATGGAAAACAGCATGGCAGTTCCTCAAAAATTCAAAACCAGAAATACCATATGACACAGTAATTCCACTTCTGGGTATATAGACAAAGGAAATGAAATCAGGCTCTCAAAGAAATTTTGTTGCCCCATGTTTACTGCAGCATTATTCACAGTAGCAAAATACATGTGGAAACAACCTAAGGTGTCTGTTAATGGATGAATTGACAAAGAAGATGTGATATATGTTTCTTTTTGTTACTCTTATTGGATAATTTCAATTGATCTGTCTTTTAAATCACTATTCTTTCATATATACACATACACTAAACTCATAGAAATAGAGTAGAGTGGTGGTTACCAGAGTGTAGGGGGTGAGGGAAATGGGGAGATATTCATCAAAGGGAAAAAACTTCCAGTTATAAAATGAGTAAGTACTCAGGATCTAATATATACAGAATGGTGATTATATTTAATAATACTGTAGTAGATATTTGAAAGTTGCTAAGAGAGTACATTTTAAATGTTCTCACCACAAAAAGAAATGGTAATTACATGATGTTATGGAAATGTTATCTAACTCCATGGTGGTAATCATATTACAATATGTAAATGTATCAAATCAACACATCGTACATCTTAAACTTACACAATGTTTTACATCAATTAGATCTCAAAAAAGCTGGGTGTGGGGAGAAAAAAGAAAAGAACAGCACCTACCAAAAGAGGTCATTGAGAGGATCAAATGACATAATGAAGGCAAAGTGCTTAATGCAGTGTCTGATTCACTGAAACACTCAGGGAATGGAAGCTATATTTATGATTAATAATAATTGATTTGTATACTCTCCCAAGCAAGAGAGGCTGGAACTCAGAAAGCAGCAGCTTGCCCAAGATGTCTGCTGAAGCCAGCCAAGATTTCAGTTCCTATGCCTTACAACAACAGAGCCACAAATTTCTCCACGCACACTGAGTTCCATTAGAGCGCATGTAGAAATCATAGAGAGGACTGACCTAGAGGAAGTCATATAATGGGAAGAGCATTTTATACTGGCCATTTTGGTCATTTCTTTGGGTATATAAAGAAAAAGAGGAATAAATAGGCCTATCACATACCAGATGATATAAACCATTTATCATTAGTCTCTCTGTCTCTGTCTCTCTATGTCTCTTTCTCTCTCTCCCCCTAAATTATACATATATATAATATATAATTACATGATATATTAAATTTTAATAAAATACAACTTACCAATCCTACAGAGGGTTGAGGGGAAAGAAGGTTTAATGGCTGAAACATAAGGGATTTGTTAAGGTGGTGAAACTGTTATGTGTGATACTGTATTTGTGGGTATATGGCACTATGCACTTGTCAAAACCCATATAACTTTATAGCACACAGAATGTACCTTAGTGTATGCAAATTTCTTAAATCATTTAGGAAGTTTGGGATCCTAGGATGGAATGCAGACAGTGACAAAATCATCTAACCATATTACAAGAGTATGCCATATTTTTATGGAGGAAACAATTGCAATAGCACAAAAAGGAAAGAACTGGCTGAGAAATCATTCCTTTGGAAAAGGGTCGGGAATTTTTACAGGCCAAGAAGTAAGACAGAAATCTGAGCCAAAACTGATACAGGGCAAGAAGCCTGGAAGTGTAGTGTCCAGAGAACAACAGTGCAGCACACTGTATGCAGCATGTGCCAGAGCAAAGGTGTCTACCACACTCTATTCCTGTAGGCAACATCTTTAAGGCGGGGCAATCACAGCCTAAACCAGTTCTTAACCTGGAATCTACACATATACTTCAAGAGGATACTCAAGAACTTGAAAATGTCTGCAAGCTTAATGTATATGTCTATACGTTCATTTTACTTAAGGAGACAGTCCTTACATGTATTTCCTCAGATCCTCAAAGGCTTCCATTTCCCATGGTACTTGAGAACTCCTGGTCTATTGTATGCCCTAAGTAGCACAATCAAGATAGCGTGGAGATCTAGAAATCTTTCTTTGGTCAACAACAGGATGCATGTGGATCCAGCACACTCCTGTTGCATGCATTCTACCTTGGTAGAAATTCTAGGTAATATCTGAGACCATCAAAGCCACACCAGACATTCCTCTGCCATTACGGATATTTACTATGCATATAACAGAAATTTAAAAAAATCAACCAGGAAAAATATCTATCAAAAATTGTTCACTAAAAATGCATCATATTATTTGATTATGAAATACCATTCATTTAGTGTTTCAGTGATTTGTTTGGTCCTAATAGACATAATGATCCTCAACTTCCCATAAAGTTAATATAATGACTATGAGGTTCTGGGATTTGTTGCATTTTCAGAGCTAGTGGATTCTACAGATACTGGCAGGAATGTAAATCAGCAAACCCCTTACAAAGCAACTTGACAGTATGCATCAAGAGCCTGAAAAAAATGGCTTTCGTTGCTGGGAATCTATCCTAAGGCCTGGATATGTTTATCACAGAATTAACGGCTAATATCAAAAAAAGAGCAGCAAAATAAAACAACAATTCACTTAATAGAAGAGTATTTACAAAAACTGATAAATCCACTTGATGGAAACATATGCAGTCATTAAAATGTTCATAAAGCATTTACAAGTATTAAGTTAAAAAATGGGCAGATACAAAAGTATATATAATACATCATTATAATTACATAGAAATTACACATAATAAAAAGACTGGAAGGATATACAGCAAGAATATTTTGAGTTGTTTGTTTAATGTTCAGTACTTTCCAAAGTATTCTAGTCAGTGTGTTATGGCTGAAGTTTAAATAGACTGCATGTCTGATAAACTACCTTCCCCCAGGGCTGCCGCCACAATAATGGAGAGCCCAAGGGCTTACCAGAAGACGTTACTGAGGAAGTATTTTAATGATATTGCTGACTGCATAAAACTTTTATGGACAAACCACCACTGAGCCCATTTTGTGTCATGGGAACATTGTTGAGAACAACATGGGTTTGATTGTTCAGTTATGTTTTTATTACTCCTGAATCTCAACTGGTTTAGCATTTTGTCAAGCAGACTAACACATTCTGCTGGTAAGGAGACAATGGGTCCAGACAGACCCTGACAGTTTATTACTCACATAGATAGCAAAAGCAAGAGCAACATGGTGTCAGCTTCATGCACCCCTTGACTTACAGGACACCACCAAATCAAAGGGGCCAGATGAAAGACAACATGAACAATAGGTTATTCAGTTGCCAGTCAAACACATCTAGACTTCAGCCAAGTAGTTATGCAGTCTGTAGCTGCATTCTAAGGAGAGGGGATAAAGGTGGACTGTCCCATGCCTCTTTGGAACCAGAGATGCAAATGAGAAACTGCCTCCTGCAGCCTCTTGCAAGATAGGAAGTCTAATGAGAAATGGCTTGTGATAGCTCCTCACAGGCTGTCAATCTTACGATGTTCCTCGAGGGATCACAGGGCATTCCACCAAGACTTAGGCCAGTTGGTGTTTGAGCCTTGCCTATGTGATCTACATGGAGACATGCAAGGTTGTCAGAGTGTCAGCATGGAGCTGCTACCCTATACGTTTCCTACCCTCTTTCACTTTTCAAAGTGTCCTGGTTTAGACATTAGATTATATGGTCACCCTACGTACTTAAAGAAGGTAATCATCCTCCTCTTTTCCACAGCACACAAAACCCTGTACACATAGATTGACTTATTTATACGTGGGGAGTGAGAATAAAGAGGAGTGAGAGCCTCTAATTTATTTGTTAATGTGGTTTTTATATCTTAACAAAATGATTCTGAAGTTTACATACAGTGATAGATGGACAACATTAGCTAAGCAAAGCCAAATAAAAGATACATATATATTAATATGCATTATCAAGCCACAATAAAAAGAACAGATTAATACTGATAAAGTATTAGGCAGATAAGTAATTGGGACAGAATAGAGAAATCAAGAAACAGGGCTATATTTCAAGAAACAGGTACATAATGAAACTAGCCCAAGAAATAGATGGCATAATGATGGATTCCTTAAATAAATGGTGCTGAAACAATTGGCTATGTGTTTGAAAAGACAGAGACTAGGTTCCCTTGCCTCATATCAAATATCAAAATAAATTTCAAGACAATCAAAGAAATAAATGTAAAAAGTAAAATGATAAAAGAACTAGGAAAGACAGGTTGAGTGAATACATTTATCTCATTAGGCATGGTCTGGCAATGTATGAAATGATGGCAACATCATAAAGGGAAAAAAACTGATAGGTTTAACTGTAAATATGAAAAACAAAAGTATATCAAAATAATAATGCCCACTTCACAGCATTATCATTCCCATTTGCCAGATGAGAGAAGTAAGACTCAGAAAGGTTAAATTACTATAACCCTCATACCATGGCAGCAATTTGAGTTATAGCAATGCATCTCTCAGTAGATAGCATGTCCTAATTTCCCCATGAGTGCGGAGATTATATCTTCTCCAGGAATCCCCAAGCATCTAAATCCATGCTTCTCCTACAACTTTGTAAGTGAGCTTAGTTAATGACCATAGGTGATTAAGGTCTTAATTAAAACTCCAGGAAGGTTTAATGCAAGCCAAGATGTATCCCATAGAGAATCTGCAGGAAAAAGCAACAATAAACATATGTAGTTTCTACTACTGGTCTAAAGGTTTGTTATGACCTACACTCAAAGCAATGATCTTGATCTGATGTTGCTCATCTCACTCATGCGGCTGCTACTAATGCCATTACTAATTACAAGGAGAAAATTTAGTAGCAAAGCAGTTACCCACAACATTCTGGGAGGAAAATTTACCTTTGTCAAGTTTAAGTGTATCATCTGATATCACTCCTTTGCAAAGACAACAGAATCTCAAGGCAAAGAAACGATGACCTTGAAAAAGTGGCTAGGTTAACTTAAGGAGCTATTCACAAAACACTTTCTTCTAAGCAGTGAAACCTGAGCAACTTGGGTGCAAATGGGTAGAATATTATAATGTTGCCTCACAAGAAAACGGATTTGCAAGTGCAGTCTCTTTCATAAACTAATGTCAAAGCACATTTTACAACTCTAGAGGGTTTAGGTCCTTCTCACTGAAATGGCTCTGCCTTCAAGACACTTAGAAATATGAAGGATGCAAGCTAGAAAGGTCTTTAAAGAGCAGCTGATACAACCCCTTTATTTTGCAGGTAGGGAGACTAAGTCAAGGTATAGAAAACCAAGAAGAAAAAAATGACTACAACATTACAGCAGTGGCACAGAATGTGAATAGGAAATTCCTCCAAAAACAAATAATGGAAAATAAGCATACAAAAAGATCTACAAACTCACTAGTATCTAAGAAATCTAAGTTAAAACAGTAGACAATATTTAAGATTTATTGAGCATTTTTTACCTGCTAGGCACTAATTGCTTATTTAATCTTCACATCGACCTATGAAGTAGGTACTATCTTTATCCACATTCACACATGAATCTTGAGCCTTGCCCACATGGCCTACAGGGAGACATGCAAGGCTGCCAGGATGCCAGCATGAGGCTGCTCCCTCACACATCTGTCCTGACTACTGCCACTCTTCAAAGTATCCTGGTTTGGGTACTCACCATCCTCCTCCTTCCAACCTCTAAGTGTGAAAGTGATCTAGACTTTCAACACCTTCATGTCTCAACTTAACTGTCACCCTCCAGAGAGAATTTCTCCAACTACCCAGTATAAAGTAGGTCATCTTGTTATTGTGTATCAAAGCATGGTATCTGTTCTTTCATAGCATTGACCACATCATATAATTATGTGGGCATTTAATTATTTGTTATCTGTTCCCTGTTTATCATGAGATGGGGAGCTGCTTCACAGAACAGAAAACATCTCAGCTGCCTATCATAGCACCTATCACACACAGCGTGACAAACAATAGCAGCATAAAATAAATTGTCTCAGATTTCATTGCCCCATACTATTCAGTACATCATGGACGGACTACAGGAATTTGCAATTAAAAAAAATAAGCATCCCAGTGATTCCAATGCAGATGCTTTGCAAATTACCCATTGAGAACCACAGGCAAAAGAGATTGAATTTTTAAAAAATGAACAGCTCTTTATTCATTCAAAATTTATTGAGGGCCTACAGTGTGCCAGACATTATGCTAGGTACCAAGCCAGAGAATCGTTCATTCACTAAGTCTTCATGAAGGTTGGAAAAGGAAATAAACCTCACTAATACAAAGAAAAAAAACCCCTAAATCATCTAAAGCAAAGACAATGGGATAAAATAACCAGCTGAGAAGGACACAGAAAAGTTTGCTAAGATTGCTTTTACTGGGAACATAAGGTCTAGCCAAAAAGTGAGAAAGGAGCTTCCATATTTACATTTCACAGCAGGTTTCATAGACTTCCCTAAGAAATGATTATGTTTTGGGAGGCTTTATTTGGACACTGGCAATTATAATACCATGTGTACTTCAAAATAAATGCTTTCAAACTCCACAGGATGCAGAAAAATCATGTTGATAAAAAGCAGCCTGTAAAATGTCCTGTTTCAGTGGGTGATATTTTAATGTCTTATCTGTTACCATGCCCCTCATATTTCCTCACTCACAGAAGGGTGCAATCTTCACACATGTACTGTTTGGTGTTCTTTTTTAGGTAAGGAAACTCAAGAAACTGTGAAATTTACACCCAAATTGAAATAATTAGAACCAGTGTCTTTTTAATATAAAAACTTCAAGGCATTGCGGTCAGAAATAAGCAATTATAGGGCTTGACTTTCATCCAGTTTCCAACATCTTCTTCCACTGAATTCTAAATAATCTTGTGATGTTTTTATTTTTCTTAACTTACCCTTCCATGTGGTGCTATTTAGAGAAAACCAATGGGATTTTGAGCTGTTAGTATAATTTGGCCATTCATTCATTCATTCAGCAAATACTCATGGAACCCCAAATATTGTGCCAGGCCCTGTCTAAGGAGCTAGGCATACAATAGCAAACAAAACAGACAAAAGTGTATGACCTCATGGAGATTCCATTCCAGTGTGTGTGGTAGGAAGGTACAATAAGTAAAGCACAATTTATGTCGGATGGTGATAAGCGCATGGGGAAAAATGGAAGGTAAAGAGTGATTGCTGCTAGTGGCATTCAAAATTTGAACAGGATGGTCAGGGAAGACCTAACTGAGAAGGTGACTTTTGAGCAGAGTCTGGAAAGAGATTAGGGAAGAAGACATGCAGATATCCAGGCAAAGTCCATTCCAGACAAAATGAAGCAAATGTCAATATATCTTGGCAGGAGCATGTGTGGCACACTCAAGGAAAAGCAAGGAAGCCAGTGTAGGTGAGTTCAGTGAGTGAAGAGGAGAGTCATAGGAGAAGTTACAGAGGTAGGCAGGAGCAAGACCATGGGGATCTTATAGGAAGGCTTTCACCCTGGTGGAAAGAAGAATCACGGGAGGATTTTGAATGGAGAAGATACATAATCCTTTAAAAATATCACTGCGGCTCTGGTGTGTAGAAGAGACTATGGACAGTCAAATGTGGACGTGGGGAATCAAGTTAGGAAGATATTGCTGTGATCCTGGTTAGAAATGGTATCGTGGACCAGGCTGATGAATAATGAACACACAGAGGGTCCAAGGGTTGATACCTGCAATAGTCCAAAGTTTAGATTTGGGGAATTAGGAGAGGGGGTCATCAAAGCACACTCAGAAGGAAATACCAGTAAGGTATGAGGGAAATCAGGGTGTTATAATATCCTTGAAGCAAAATGAAGATCAGGGAGAAAGTGAATAACTATATTAAATACTGTGATAAGATACATGAAAACCAAAGACTGAGAATGGGCCTCAGGTTAGCAACATGGATGTGATTTGTAACTATTAGTTTGCTGGGATGCCATAACAAAATACCACAGATGGGGTGCCTTCAACAACAGAGATGTATTTGTTCACAGTTATAGAGGCTAGAAGTCCAAAATCAAGGTGCTAGAAGGTTAGGTTTCTTCTGAGGCTTCTCACCTTGGCTTGCAGACTCTTGCTGTGTCCTTAACTGGCCTTTCTTCTGTGCACACATGCCCTTGGTAGATGTCTCTCTGTCTGTCCTAAATGTCCTCTTAAAGGACACCAGTCTTATTAGATTAGGGCCCACCTCAATGACCTCATTTTAATTTAACTACCTCTACAAAAAGCCTATCTCCAAGGAAGGTCCTATTCTAAGGTACTGGGGTTTAGAATGCTGACATATGAATATAGGGAAGGCACAATTCAGTCCAGAACAGTAATCTGTATAAAATCAAATGCACATGGAGTGGCAAGATTGAAAGCCTGTAAGGACAAGTTGGAGAAGAATGGAAAACAACTATAGTCTCCTCTTTCAAGGGCTCTTGCTGTAAAAGGGAAGAAGAAAAGGGGCAGCAGCCAGAATGAGATATAAAATCGAGAGCTATTTTGTTTTGTTCTATTAGGATGGGAGAAACATTTGTAAGTTATGTTTCTGAGAAAGGTCCAGGGTAAAAAAATCAACGGTACAGGAAAGAAGAGAATTGTAGGAAGGATATCCTGGAGCTGGTGAACAGGGATGGGATTAAGTTCAATGGCTTTAGCTGGGAGTGCAGACAGGTTATCCACAGTAACAGGGAAGAAGGCTGAGTGTGTGGGCATGGAAGCTGGTTGATGGAAAGAAGTGGTGATAGCAGCTTGAGGAAAATTTCTTCTGATTTGTTTCTGTTTTCTGTTAAACAGGGAGCATGTGGAGGCAGGGGATGTTTGAGTTTTGAAAAGGGAGAAGGCATGAAATAGTCATTGAGAGTATTAATAGAACTGGCAAATATAGCATAATGGCCAGGCAGCATTAACGACCCACTTCAGGCTGGTAATCTTGAATTTAAAGTGAGGCCACTTAGCATGATTGTGTGAGCTTCTCCAACCATGTTTGATTTAACCAGGCTTGGCATTTTGTCAAATGAGTATGATGAACAAGAGAATTTAATGTAATAATGTACCATGGGCTCTAAGCCCAATGTGGAGGAAAGTGACTATACGGTTGTGGTGGGAGGTGGGGCAGTTGTATGGAGAAAAATTAGTAGAGTCACCATATTGGAGGTCCCAGTGGGGCAAAATAAATACTGCTAACACAGTCCCAGAGGGAACAAATTGGTATTCAAGAGGGATGCTTGTTACAAAGTTATAGAGGAATTGTTGTTTGATGATAAGGTACTGACACGGGAACAAGTGACAAAGTTGGTGAGGAAAATAAAACTGAACAGCAGGTCATGGAACTGAGAGGCCAGGGTGTTGGAAGGATCATATACATGGATATGAAATCACCAAGAATTAAAACAGGAATGGTATTGACCAGAGTGACAGTGTGTCACGAGGTGCAACATCTTCTATGACTGAGGAAGGGTAAACTGAAAGCCAGTAGGTGACTGAAGTAAGGAGCAGTATATTAGTCAGGGTTCTCCAGAGAAAAAGAAACAATAGAATTTAAGGAGCTTTATTATAAAGAATTAGCTCACACCATTTATGGAGGCTGACAAGTGCTAAGATCTGCAGTCAGCAAGCTGGAGACTCAGGAGAGCCAATAGCCTAGTTCCAGGCTGAGTCCAAAGGCCAGAGAACCAGGGGAGCTGAGGATGTAATTCCTGGCTCAAAAGCCAGGAAGAGCCAATGTTTCCATTCATGTCCAGAGGCAGGGTAAAAACAGCCTGACGGCACTTAGGCAAGAGGTAATCCCATCCTATTCAAAGGAAGGCAGCCCTTTTGCTCTGTTCAGGCTTTCAATGATTGGATGAGACCCAGCCACATTAGGGAAAACAATCTGCTTTACTCAGTCTATTCCTTTGAACGTTAAACTCATCTAAAAGTACCTTCACAGCCACAGCCACAATAATGTTTGACCAAGCATCTCAACGCCCTGTAGCCCAGTCAAGCTGACACATAAAATTCACCATAAAGGGGTACCGGGTGATACATAATCTAATGACATAAAATTCCAAGCTAGGTGGAAGAGGAAGGGAGAATAGTCTGTCATCAGCAAGAAAGAGTAAGGAAAATACCTACCCTATATCCAGAATCAATAGTAGTTGGGGTGTGTTAGAGAAAAACAAAACCCCACCATTTAAAAAGGCTGCAGTGACAGTCATTAGGGTAGAGCCAGATTTCAGTTAAAATAAGGAGATGAAGGAAATATTCACAAGTTACTGAAAATGAATAGGATTTTATTGAACACACTGATTTCCAAAGGGCAAAATAGATGCTTTTCCAGAGTTGAGAAACCATATTAAAATGAAGATGTGCAAGAGGAATATGGCCATGAAGAAAACTGGGATACAGAGGATAAAAGAGCAAGCTTAGATTAGTCTAATATAGCCAAATCAAAGTAGTGCTGCTGGGATCCTGACCATTGCTGGCCGGAGAGGAAGGGTGGTGGCTCTGTCTGACAGCAGGCCTGTTGGGTTTTATTCTGCTCCTCATGTTTTCACCCCCAGTATGGGGATTTCTTTCCCATTTTTTTTTTTTTACTTTTTTAAAAGTTTATTTTTTGCTGTTAATTTTTTATGACAGAAATGCAGCCTCTGATGAACTGTTATGATAGGCCCATGCTTTATTCAATAAACTGGCATGCTGTTTAGAATGTAAGACCCTTGAAGACAGGGTCTACACAGTGAACATTCACTCTAAACTAGTTTATCCCATAGTGTCTTTCAACTTTTCTATTAGTGAATTCATGCTGGCTAGTTTGAACCCATAGGAAAAACCCTGCTACACTGCTCCAATGTACCCCTTGCCTGTCCAACTTCCCACCAGACTTATCCAGCCCCTCAGGCCTCTGAGAGAGCTTCAACAATTCCATCTCCTCCTCGACGCCATAAGTGGGAGAGAGAGGGCAAAGACCCTCATCCAACTGTCAGACCATAGAAATTCATTATTCACTGTAGAGGGCTGAATAGTATACCTCCACCCCATGGAAAATACATGCCTACTCTTGGAAACTGTGAATGTTACTTTATTTGGAAAAAGCGTATTTAAAGATGTAACCAAGTTAAGGATCTTAAGGTGATATCACTCTGGCATATCTGGGTGATCTCTGAACCCAATGACAAGAGCCCTTATTAGGTGAGGCTGAGGGAGAGCTGACAGACAGAAGAGGAGGAGGCACTGTGACTCCAGAGGCTAAGTAGTGTGATACAGCCACAAACCACCAGAAACTGGAAAAGAAAAAAAACCAGACTCTCTCCTTGAGCCTCCAGAGGCATGCACCTCTGCCTATACCTTAATTTGGACTTCAGACTCAAAAACTATGAGAACACATTTATACTGTTTTAAGTCACCACGTTTGTACCAATGTCTTACAGTAGCCACAGGAAACTCAAGACACTCACCCCTCCCATATATACTCACTTCTCTCTTACATGATGTATTTATTTGATGCATAAAATTGTTCAAGCAGAATCATGGTGTGGTGGTGCCTTTGGGATCACATGGACTGGCATGGACACTCACCAGTCACAAAATTTGGGCAAGTATTTATATCTCAATGAGTCTCAATTTCCTGTTAAATAAGAATAGTAATATTTTGAAAGATTGCAATATAGATAATGATATGTTGGATTTAACAGGGAGCTTGGCATCATCCGCATTCAGAAATGTTGTCATATTCAGTACTTCCTGGGACCACATTAGTGATGCCTAACATTAAAGTGTCTAAGTCCATTCAAGACCCAGCATACACACCTTGCAAACTGCTTCCATCTATACTTTCCTTTATCAATATTTCTCAACAAAAGCAAGAAACCAAAGATTCCAAATTCTAATCTTAATTCTGAGCAGGTGTGTGAGAATGATCCTGGCTATTTCTAACAGTCTTAATGTATCTCAATTTCAGCATCTACAGAAAGACTTATATATGCCTCCTGAGATATACAGAGATCTATAAACAAATAAAAGCCAAAAACATTTTCATCCTTGATGTGAACTGTGCCATCATTCTGTCATTAACAGCACTGACACTGGACCGCTATTCAAATGGTTACTTTCTGAAAAAGAGAATCAGTTATCCCAGGGATTTAAAAACTACTTCAATAGCAGTCAAAGCACTATGTCAGCAAATCTGAGGCCATATATTGCATGTCTGCTTGCCAGAAACATCTCTGCAAGAGTCTCTCCCATAGGGTATAGTCAGATGTATAGCCAGACATCAAAATGGGTTTCAGAATATTGTTGTCTTTTTCAACTTCATCTGAAGGTATTTTTAAAGTATCAAACAGACTCATAATTAACAGTGTCCATTATCCAGTGATTTTGAGGACTTTATCTACATTATGTAGGCACTTTTCAAATTCTGTCTAACAATGCCTTGATATAAGAGGATATAAAGACATTATTCACTGAGATGACTACCATGCAGGGGATATTATTCACTGAGATGACTACCAAGCAGGGCTTTTCCAGCATTATGTTAGCTTCAGGAGTACATGTCCATGAAACTATATCTCTCAAAAGCAGGATTCTGGTATTGGTATTATTAGAGAAAGGTCAGAGTAAAGCTCAGTAAAGATGCTGTCTTCCCTCTTTTCTAACTCCTAAAAATGTGTTGACTACCATGCAACTGATCAAAACATTTCCCTCAGATTTTCTGGAATAATCTAATTTGGGTGCTATAGGAATACAAGGAAAGGGCAAGATCAAGTCTCACGTGTGTATATATGTGTTCAGGGAATGAGGCTGAGACCAGGGAAGGCTTCATTGAAGAGGTAAATATTTGAACCATACTACCAACAGCTACACAGCAGAATGTCATGTAAATACTAGGTATCAAATAAATATTTCTATCACAATTTCCAATTGAAAATTTGGAAATTATTATCAATGATGTTTATGTTTTCCAAGTGGAATTCTAACAAAAGAAATTTTGGAAATAACCAAAAATTATTAAATATGCAATGCTTAAAAGACAAGAACACCTAAATAACATACTCTCAGAAGTTCTATTGTCCCATTAATATGTATGAAGGTAACTACCCTCCAGAGGCAGTTATACCAAGCTCACTGAAGGGTGGAATGCTGCAACCAGAATTCATTTTACTGTACCTTTAGAAATTTTAGACCTAAAGGCATATAGGCTGAATATACTCGCAGAAACTACTTTAACTGTTCCATGGTTGACTGATCAGTCAAGGGAAAGGGGACATATAGTAAAAAATAAAAAAGGACATATAATAAGAAGATACAAAAGAATAAAAGTAAATTCAAAACAGTCACAACTGCATGCATGTAGACATGGCTTTTGTGTTGACATTTTTAAAAACCCATTATTTTTCTTTCTCCAAAAGTGTCCTTTAATCTCAAACTTAAATCAGTGGCATTTCATAATTTCCTTAGGGTGGCAGCATGAATCCAGTGTTTTCAATAACAATGAATCTTTTTTCTCAAATATACTTACATCCCCAACAGAGTATAACAGAGTTTAATGTAGCCATTGACAATGAAGCGATACGGAAAGCAGAAGCTGTACATCATTAGTAAACCTCAGAATGAGTTCCACTCCCAGCTGTCCTTACTTACTACTTTTCTTTTGTAAATTAAATAGGGAAATGATGATGTCTCATAAAGTGTGGAAACACTTTACAGAAAGTATTCTCGTCCTCTTCCTTTCACAGAAAGGCTTACGTACCTTCTTAGGATACAGTCATACCAGTCTCCTTCCTTGTTGTATTTAAGGTAATGATGCCTGAATTTTCTGATTCCCCCCAGACTCTGATTGCCTCAGGTAACAACCTCTTTCACAATGCTTGCATTTAATTACTCACCCATTTATTCACAAACATTTACTAGTACCTGCTAGGTGCTTAACATTGTTCCAGGCACTGGGGATATAGTGGAGAATGAGACAAGCAAGGTCCCTGGCCTCACAGAGCTTGCATTCTAATAAGAGACACTAAAAAGTTATATAAATGATGATTTAACAAATGCTCCAAGGGAGAAGTATAGCATACTGAGAGTTTATAACAGGATAAACTGGCATCATCTGGGAAGGGGTGATGGGTGACATTGGCCAGGTAGGGCCATTCTGAGAAACTTATATTTAAGGTGAAATCAGAAGAATGTAGAAGTTAGGTAGGTAAAGAAAGGTGGGGAAGTTTGTCCTAAGCAGAAACAGCATGTGAATATCCTATGGAAGGAAAACTTTTGGCAGTCCTGAAATTAAAGAAAGCCAGTAGGGCTAGAGTTCAGAGTGAAGAATAGAATAGGAAAGGTGAATTCAGAAAGAAGAGGTGGGGGGAGAGAGGGCACACTGTGCATAGCCACAGCAAAGAGCTTAAATTTGACAGAGTATTCTTAGGTACTCCTAGAATGAGAAGAAATAGAGAGAATCATGCTAACTTGCTAGAATGCTGTCAGATTTAGCTGAAGATAAATGCACTTCAAAATGAAAATGCTCCATATCACCCAAATGAGCATATTTTATGTTGATATACTATTGAGTTTATTGATTACAGTATGCTATATTATTTTATACTTACATTTTCCCATTCCTAGTCACTTTCACATAAGGAGTCAAGTTTAAGTTATGAGGGATTATGCACTATGGTTGTTTCTGGAATTTTGGCACATTGTAGGAAGTATCTGGCATCACCTTAAACTTGTTCTTACAGATATTTAGAATTTTTATTTGCTTTGGTTTTTATTTTTAATAGGCCTGTATTAAAAAATGGCTAGTAATAAGAGCCAATCTAATCTCTTCATTAGGCAGATGAGTAAACTGAGGATATATTATGAATGAAAGCATGTTCCCTAAATCATAACAACTCTGTACACCAAAAGCCTATTTGAATTTTATGAATTAATGGTTCAAGGTATCATCTCCCATAAAGTCCTCTGAAGGATGTGTGTTTGTGTGTGTATTTATGTGTATGTGTGTGCATGTGTGTGTGAGAGAGAGGGAAAGAATACAAATGGACACACACATAATTGTGTCACCAAGGACACTACGTATAGTGTCACAGTATGACAAAAATAGGTTCAAAACCAAAGATGATTTTCTCCACTGACTATACATATTAACTGATTTGTGACTTAAAATGTTTGGCCAACTGTTGACATAAAGACAGTGAAACTATATTTCATAGAAGCAATATGGAATGAACAGAGTATATGAAAACAGTAATCTATGTTTAAGTTCTATTGGTACTCCCTAAGTGTGTGGTTGGGAGAAGTCACAATCTTTCTGATGCTAGGTTTTCTTATCTATATAATGTGTATAATAGATTTTTAAAATTGAAGTGCAGATCAAACTATATAAAAGTATTTATTAAACATTTCATTAAACTATTAACTATTATCAAATGTTAACTAAAATTAACTATTATTAAACTTCCAGTAAACTACTTACTAAACACTATACTTTCAAATGTCACATTATTTTCCACAAGCAAATTTTGATGTACTAACCTGCAGTAACTATTTTTTTCATATAGGATTTCAAGTTGAAACTGGATATGACAATCTCACTGCTACTTAAATTTTTCCAGAGCATAGTAAAATTTTGTTCATGAAGGAAGTATAATATTGACATAAACCTGATAGAAAAACAAATAGGAAACCTACAGACCAATCTCATGAATATCAATAGAGAATTTTGAATTACATTAGCAAGCAGATTCCAACTATGTGCTAAAGATAAAAATAAAATAATAAACAAAATGGGATTTATTCCAGAAATGCTAGTCTGGTTTACTATTAGAAAATTCATTTTCTACCATTTTAATAAATCTAAGGAAAAAAAGTAATATTTTCTCCACAGATGCTGAAAACAGGCTGTGCAAAATTTAACACCATGATGCAGTACGTTATCACACATACATACAAAATAAACATATATATGTGTGTGTGTTT
>JAQQAC010016209.1:118255460-118339756 GCA_029783875.1 Phataginus tricuspis | reverse complement strand
ATTTCTGATGGATGTGTAAAATGGCAAAACTGCTGCGGGAAAGGATTTAGAAATACCTGACAAACTGCTTATGGACTTACCTTTTGGTTAGCAGTCCTTCTTCCAGGAACTTACTGTAAAGGTATACCTCTACAAATAGAAAACAAAATATGCACATTGTTATTAATGGCAAAACTTACTTTTGTAATAAAATATTACTCATACATAGGAGAACTTTTAATAAATATGGCAAATCCACTGAGTAAATTATGCTGCTGCACAAAAACAAGGATGGTACCTAGGAACTGACAGAGTTATTTCTACAATTAAGTGAAAAAGGTAAGTGCAAAGGAACGTATGAAGAAAACTTCCCAACTCATTCTATGAGGCCAATAGTACCCTTGTACCAAAACCAAACAAAGACATCACAAGAGAAAAATCACATGCCATTCATTATTCCTTATGAATACAGACAAAAATCCTCAACACTAACAAATCAAATCTAGCAACACATAAAAAGGATTATATTACATGAACAGGTATGATTTATTCCAGGAAGGCAAGGCTGATTCAACATATAAAAATCAATCAATGTGATACTCCATAATAACAGAAAAAAAATCCATGTGGCCATCTCAATAATTACAGAAAGAGCATTTGACAAAAACCAACATCCTTTCGTGAAAAATACACAACAAACTAAGAGCAGATGGGAATTTCCTCAAACTGATAAAGGGCATCTATGAAACCCCACGACTAACGTCATACTTAATGATGAAAGACTGAAAGTTCCCTCTAAAATCAAGAACAAGACAGTTGCCTGCTCATGCCACTTCTATTCAACATTGTACTAGAGGTTCTAGCCAGAGAAATTACTCAAGAAAAATAAATGAAAGGCATCCAGACTGAAAAGGAAGAAGTAAAACTATCTCTTTGTAGATAACATAATCTTGTACATAGAGAATCCTAAGTAATCCATAAAACTATTAGAGCTAAAAAACAAGTTCAGCAAGGTGGCAGGATACAAGAACAACAAACAAAAATCAAGTGTGTCAAGTGTGCTTCTATACACTAACAACAGGTAATCTGAAAATGAAAACTCGAAAATTCAATTTAGAATAATAGCAAAAATAATAAGAAACTAAGGAATAAATTTAACAAAATAAGTGGAAGAGTAAAATAAAAACAACAAAACATCACTGAAATAAATTAAAGGAGACCTAAATAAATGGAAAGATGTCCTATTCTCATTGATGGAAACATTTAATATTGTTAGTTAAGACAGCAATACTCATAATAAAATGCAAGTAACCCAGAATTGCCAAAGAAAATATCTTGAAAGAACAACAAAGTTGGAAGACTCATGTTCCCCAATTTCAAAACTTACTACAAAGCTACTGTAATCAGGACAGTTTGATATTAGCAAAAAGAAAGATATACAGCTCAATGGAATAGAATTGAGGTTCTGGAAGTAAACCTATACACCCATGGTCAATTGATTTTCAATAAAGGTGCCAAGACAATTCAATGGGGAAATAATAGTCTTTTCAAGAAATAATACTGGGGCAACTAAACATCCACATGCAAAAGAATAGTTACACCACTACCCGACACCATATATAAAAATTAACTCAAAATGGGTCAAAGACCAAAATGAAAGAGCTAAACCTTAAAACTTC
The DNA here is from genome assembly GCA_029783875.1 of Phataginus tricuspis. NCBI lineage: Eukaryota > Metazoa > Chordata > Mammalia > Pholidota > Manidae > Phataginus > Phataginus tricuspis. The sequence continues at coordinate 118,338,098 of JAQQAC010016209.1, read as the reverse complement.
GAGAACTCTGAAACGTAGATGTAAAACATAAGAACTATGAAAACATAGGTGTTAGTTACTGTGACCCTGGATTAGGAAATGATTTCTTAAAACATGACACCAAAAGCACAACCAACCAAAGAGCAGACAGATAAATTGGACTTCATCAAAATTCAACACTTTTATGCATCAAAGGACACTATCAAAAAAGTGAAAATACAGTATATCAAGTGGGAGAAAGTATTTTTAAATCATGTATCTGATAATAATTAGTTCTAGCATCCAGACTATAAAAGGAACTCTTACAATTCAGTAATAAACACTTTTAATTAAGAAATGCCAAATTAAAAGGCATTTCTCTAAAAACTGACATACAAATGGCCAGTAAGCACAAGACAAAATGCTTTATCACTAGGGAAATGCAAATCAAAATCCCAATGATATGCCACTTCACACCAACTAGAAAGACTATAGTCAAAAACATGGACAATAACCAGTGTTGCTGAGAATGTGGAGAAATTGTAAAACCGAGTAATACTAGTGGGAATATGAAACGCTACAGCCACTTTGGAAAACAATCTGGCAGTTCCTCAAAAAGTTAAACACAGAATTACATAACCTACCGATTGTACTCATAAATATAAATCCAAGAGAACTGAAAACTGGTGTTGAAACAAAAACTTGTACGTGAATTTTCATATCAGAAGCACTTATAACAGCCCCAAATTGGAGACAACCCAAGTGTCCATCACTTAAAGAATGCAAAAACAAAATATGGCATATACATACAATGTAGTATTACTCAGCCACAAAAAGGAATGGAATACTGATACATGCCACAACATGGGTGAAGCTTGAAACTACTATGCTAAGTTTAAGAAATCAATCACAAAAAAGCATGTATTGCATGATTCTATTTGTATGAAATGTCTAGAATAGGCATACTATAAAGACAAAAATAAGGGGTTTCCAGGGATTGGAGGAAGAGAGGGAGATGGGGTAATGGGGAGTAACTGCACATGAGTACAGAGTATCCTTCTAAAGTGATGAAAATGTTCTACAACTATATGTGATGATAGCTGCACAGTTTTGTGACTATCCCAAAAATACTAAATTGTACACATAAAAGGGTGAATTTTTTTGTATGTTCACCAAATTCAGTAAAAAGATAATTTTTTTAAAAAGGGTTATCCAGACCTAAATGTTAGGGAATATAAATATTTTCTGAAGATATGGGATTCACTGAAGGATTTTGAATAAAAAAATGGTAAGATACAGTTTCACAGACAACACTAACAGCAATAAGAAGAACATACTAGAAGGATGAGAGCCTGTAAGAAGAAAGGTCACCTAGGAGTCCATTCAAATAAACCTGGCAAGAAATGAGGGTTTGAATTAAGGAAATAGTAGCTGAAAAGGAAGGGACAAATTGAAGAGGTATTATAGGAATGTACTTGTGACTAACTGCACTGACCAGACTTAACCCCTGAAGTAAATGTTTGAGTATAGTTGTTTCCATTGATTAAAGTTTTACTATATAATGTTCAGCAAAATTCTAGAAACATAACAGAATTTACAAAAACAGTTATCTTTACTTTATAAGAAGTTTTGAATAAGTTATGCTTCTTACAATATAAATTAGTGTTTCCAGAAGAGAACTATTTTATAATGGTACCAGCAGTTGTTTTTCATTTTCACCATAACTCTTCTAGAATAAGTGCTAATTCTGTATGTTTTAAATGACATTAGTACTATCACTTGTCAGCCTTTTGACTAAGATCAAGTACAAATGATATTAGTACTTATTGCAAGAACGCTGAGCAATACAGAGTAAAAGAGCAAAAAGATTCCTTTCATACTACTCCCCTCTCTAGGGTAAAGACTGTTAGAGGTTTGGTATTTATCTTCCTGTTCTTCTTTCCTTTTGTATGTGTATATATACACACACATATGCATATGCATACAGATTTTTTAATATTTGTAAATGTCATATTCTACATCTAATTGTGAATTAATTTATGCTTACCAATTCCTATCAGAACTTTCCCTCAAAAATACAAAGGAAATACTATTTTCACCCCACACAGTAAGTAGCTCAAACTGGGATGTAATTTATCCTAATTTATGTAGGTCTATCTCCTTTGATAAACATTTAGATCGTTGTTGTTATTTTGGCTGTAAAAACAAAAAATAATCCCAGCATCTTTCTCAAATCTCATACTGGTTCCTGCAAGTACGCAAGTGGTTGTGCAGAATGGGGATGGAATCACAGAAGTTCACAGTTGGAGGGGGCACTGCCAGTTGCTCATTCTAAGGGCTCTAATGCTGTTAAATGAGAGCGGGACCTGCAGTGTGGCCAGTGAATGAAATTATTTCAGATTACAAATGAGGAAGCATAGGTCCATGGGCGATAAGCAACTTGAAGAAGGCATTATTTGGAAAGGCAGCATGAAATTTTAAGAAGAACACTTGGACTTTTGGTGGGGATTTCCTAACCCAGATTCTGACATTTGCTGTCACGGACAAGTCCTTGAACATCTCTGAGTCTTAATATCTCAAATTGCAAAATGTAAAAAAAAAATACCTCTTCATTGAACTGGTGTGAGTCTCAAATAAGAAAATGAGTATGAAAGTGATTTTTAAAGTGTTAAATGCTGTTCACGTGTTAATACTTAATAGCTATTCTTGTGACCTTCCCTCTCATATTACTGTGTTTAATGTATTGAACATCTTTTCTCTTGGCTCTCTAAATTCCCCAATAACAGTGTCACTACCAGAACACATAAGTCTACTAGAACAGTCAATCTAACATTCCTACTTTTACTAAATAATACCTATTGAAGAAAAGAATAATGAAGTTAACATTTGTTGACTACCAGGTAACATACTAGGCAGTTTTTTCTTAAATTGGTCCTGAAATATAATTATTCTCATGATACAGAATGTAAGTTTAGAATCAGAGAAGTCAAGTAAACTGTCTGAGGTTGGCAGAGTAAATCTATGGCAAAGCCACAACAGGCATCGAAGTCCTTCTGATTCCCAACACATTCTCACTGAACTCAAACTTTGTGCAAGAACAATCTATTCTAACTCAAAACAAACCTTTCATTCCATATATGCTAGTCTATGTCTTCTAAGGTCCATTTTTTGATGCCACTTTCACCCTTTCCACTTTTAATTCCTGTGAATAACAGGGGTTTTTTCCCTATATATATTGAATGCATCTACATATTCAGCTCCTCTTTCCCACAGATGACTAAAACCCTTCATTTTTCTTCTTGCTACACAGGGGTATAAAAAGTTCCTACAAAATTGATAGTAAAATTGATCTTCTTTTAGAAACACACACACCACATGCACAACTATACTAAGGAAGTATTTAAAATCATTACTATTTTGTTATTTATCTTTCAGGTTCTGCCATCCCCAAAGTTAATTATATTCATTCCCTCTCAAAAGTTAGCTCATCGCTTCCCAGGAACATAGACTCTAACAGGTGATTTAGACATTAGAACTACTGAGCAGCAGGAGGGAGAACAGAAACTACAGAATGGTGACTCTGAAAATCATGCCACAAATCATCTAGATACATTCAGGCACAATGAAAACACGAGAGTGCTACTGAAATGACCCATGAAATGTTGAAAGAGAAGGTGGGGTGGGTCAGATCTGCCTCATCTCTGGAAAATGGGAAGAAGTATATAATGCACAAGCCACCAACACTGAGTTATTTCTGCCAAGGAAAATGCTTGTGGAACTGGACTGAATGAGACAAAGAAGGCTGACTTACAACTACCCTTACTGAGAAAGAGTAGCATTACCAGGAAGTAAACAAGATACTAAAAAGATCCTAGGAACACTCCCACAGGAGGGAAGGAACGGGGAAAACGGCAAATAATACTCCCTAGAAAGATATTTCTAGGAAACAGATGTGACCTGTTACCACCATTTTATATCATAATCATATCACCATGAGTTTGAAGGAATCACAGCTGCACAACAAGAGAAAATCAGAGATATGAGATTCAGGAATAAGCAAGAGTCAACAGAAGCTAAAAGATGAACTGGCAGGACTCAGAAACAAAATGGATAAGAAACAAAATTATCATAGATATGAAGCCAAATTCCTGGAAGCAACACAAAAATGACAGATACTCCAGAAACCACTGTAAAGGGTATAGAGAAAAGTATTGATAAATGTAAGCAGAATAAAATGGAAATGAGGAAAACATTTAAAAAGACTGAGAAAATTTACAATAGAAAGTTTATATTTATAAAACTAAAAGGGCAGATAAAGGAGAGTCAACATAAATAAATAACAGTATATAATATACATATCTAAGGAAATACTTAAGAAAATTTTGCATAAGTGAATCAGGCCTTGAATCTGTATATTAAACAGTAATACCATGTTCGACAAAAAAAAAATCACAAAGAACGAATAACATTTAGATACAACCTATTCAAATATAAAGGAAAAGATTCTCTAGGAACCCAATAACAATATCAAATCAATTATGAATGAAAAATATCAGGGTAGCTTCAGACTTCTACAAAATAATATTCAAGGTTAAAAAATGGTGGAGCAATGAAAGAAAAGGAAGTGTGACCTATGAACTCTACCCATAACAAAACTGTTGCTCACCTTTTGAAACTCAGAACTTATGTTTCCCAGGAGTTTTTGGGATTTTTTAAGAAACAACTAAAAAAGGGGGGAAAAAACTAGCTAACCAAAGGAGAGTGAATGAACATTGGACAAGATGATAATTATTTAATTCATTTATCTGATGTTAAAATTAAAACACATGTGGGGTTATGGTCACAGGAAAAATATGTAAATGTTACAAACACTGACAACATAGAAACAATGTAACTTACAAAGTTGATAGGGAAATAGTGTATATGTGAAGTTCCTCATCTTTCAAGGCTGAGAGTCAAACTAGATCATTCGTATCTGAAAAATAATAGAGGTATATATACAATTTAAAGGTATAAACACAAAGAGGTAGAATGTAAGCAAATAAAATGAGAAGCACAGAAGTGGGAGAAGATAGTGGAAAAAATGGAAATACATTAAACATTTCACAACAGCCTGAACTATCATAAGGAAAACAAAAAGGTAAATGACAAACTGGGCATAAATATTTGCAACATGTATCGCAGATCCCTAATAAATAAAGAGCTTCTAAAAAATTGAAAAAGAAAGATCAACAACCCAAGAGAAAATTGGACAAGAATATGAAAGAATAAAGAAAATCCAGAATATAGGAAATTCCATAGAACAAATGACCTGGTTTCCTCTACAAATTGTAGGAAAAAGAGTGGAGGGGAACTGTTATCAATTAAAAGAAGGTTAAGAGATATAAAAACCAAATGCAATATGTCAACGTTTTCTGAAACATAATTCAAAAAAATAATTTAAAAGACATTTTTAAGACACTGGGGGTATTTGAATATAGATGGAGTATTAAATATTAAGGAGTCATTAATTTTAGTACATGTGATGACATTACATATTGTTTTCAAAGTTTTGTCTGTTAAAGAAACATAATGAAGCATTGAAGGGCAAACTGATTTGATATCTGGGATTTTATTTAAAATACTCCATAAAAATTTTAAGAAAGAAAAGATCCAGATGAAGCAAAAATGTTAGTAAGTTTTAAATCCAGAGATGAGTCTATGGGGGTTCATTATGCTATTCTCTCTACTTGTGTATATGTTAAAAATTGTGTACATTCAAATAAGCAGTTCTAAAAGTCCTGAAGGAGAATGCAATTATGTGTCTACAGAACAGATAAATCAGAAATATTACAATTACTTCAGTTACCACTGAAATAGAAGCCTCTTTGCTCTATTTTACTGGTATTACCTGTTTTAAAACTAAAGATTTAAAATGAGGCATATAAATGAACAGTTGTGTGACAGCTTTTTCTTGAGCTGACCGGTTGACTCTGAACTGACTGGTCAATTCAACTAAACTAACTGCATAGGGATATTGGCGAAAATATAAGAATTATATTGTAACAATTTAGCTGATGAAATCATTTGTCCTTTAGGGAGAGGGAAGGAGGAGGTATGCAAATACTTTGGATAGTATCCTAAGGAAAATAAACTTTGTATTGATCATAACTCAGATACCAGCCCCTGAGGGGGGAAAAGGAGGTACACAAACATTGCTCTAGCTGGCTACTCTGAAACCCCCTTTGCAGCACCTTACCACCACCACTCCCCAACTCATCCAAGGGACACCTTCTGCTCCACGAACAAATCTTGTTGTGCTATTCATAATTATTTCAAGCAAGCTATTATCCATCCAAGGGTAATTGCATAGTTAAAAAAAAGTCTGAACAATAGACTATTTAAAGATGAACAAATCCTAACAGAGGCATTTCAGACAGGCGGGAAAAAATTCAAGGGACATGATCAGATTTTCATTAAAGGGACCTAGGTGGTTACCAAGCACCATTCAAGGACTCTAAACAGGCAATAATAGTTCACTGTATCTACATTATGTAACTACGCGGACATAAGACTGTGGGAAATATACTTGAACTACTCAGTAATTAAACAGTACTTAATTACTGCTCAGTGTTAAAAGACGCTGTTAACATTACTTCAGCAAAATTCATATTTCAAAGTAATAATAAATATGCTTCAGGCAATTTTCCCACCCTAATCATCCATCAAGGAAATCTTTCTCAGGACCTTGAATGATACCTCTTTTTTAGCTTAGTTTTAATTACTTTAAGATCCTAGAAATTTTTTTAAAAGTTCATTTGCTAAAAAATAAATATTCCCTCTAGTCTGCCTACTTTCAAATTGCTGAAGTTTTCACTCCGTTGTAATAGAAAATAACCAACACAATGTGCATAATGTACCTCTAGCTTTACATACCATCCTGAAAAACACAGCAATTATGGATGGCAGTGCTTGCCTATTCAAATGATTAGAGAAATCCAGATACATTAATAGATTTCAATATGTTTAAATGATTATACCTGTTAATATGATTAACTTCATAAACAGAATAATTTCAGTGACCACTTCCAAGTCCAGTATTGCCAAGATGAGAATTCAGGAGTCTGAAGTTCATAATCGCTATTTCAACATTTCCACCTACTTTTAATAGCTTCCATCTAGTGGTACTTTTATAGACATGTTTATTTACTTCTCTTTTCTTTTGCTCTGCCTTATGCCACTGTCATGAATTCCTTCCTGAGTGGTAGAGGCCTTGCCAATATCTGTGCTTTTATTGCAGAAGCTGCCCCCAAGGTAGCCAGATTCTCATGCTGTCCTCTGCAGCTCATAGCACAACTTGCTCTTGTATGGTATATGAAAGACATCACCGTATACATACATGCACACATGCACACACGAGTAAGCCCATTGCACATGCACACAAACACAGGACATGTGCATTTCAGTTCCCACAAGCTCCTTTGCCTAGCTTTTAGATACTACTCAGATGCTGCCTTGACTTGGCATCCTCACTGACCAGAGATTCCTTTTTTCTCCACAAAGCATGTGCTCACTTGATTTGTTGTGGGGGAATAGAGGTCATCTACTCATGCTTTCAACTCCCACCCTGGAAAAGTCACTCCCAGATCTAATCACAGTCTAGATTCTTTCTGGACCTTACCTGAGGCTAGATATCATCACAGTTCTGGCCCAAGGCACCATAAAAGCAACAACTGGAATTACTGAGGGCAAAAACTGCCTTTCATTCACCACCATATCTCTAACTCCTCTCAGAATACCTGAACTACTGGTCCTTTTGTATGACTGATTTTTGGTCTCGCTGGGTCCTTTACCTCGCTTTCAGCTCTTGCCCACCACTTTCCCACATCCTCCCCCAGTTTGAGCCTCCTTTTCTAAGTCATATCCAGCCAATCCCACCACTCCAGAAACATCTTTCCCTAGGCCCAAGGAATGATTCCTGCCTTGGACTTTGCCCGTTCACCAGATCTCAGAGAAAATGAGGTCTTGTCAAGCTCTGATTTCCATTATCCCTGAGCCTGCTCTGCTCCTGTTCACCCCTGACATTTTCCTCCTAAAGCCAAGCTCATAGCAAGAGACTTGCTTCCAGAGCAAGACTTAAGTTCCCAGGCCTGGGAGCAACAGCCCATGTTTATGGAATGCTATATAGCAGAAGCAGCTTTAAACACATCACAGTGCGATGTCATTGAATCCACACCTGTGAGGTGACAAGTATGATGACCAGTATTTCATTTAATCCACATTGTGAGGCTTACCAGTACCAATAAAGAATACCCAACTTCAAAAGGTCTTAAATAAGGAAATTTATTATCTAAATTAATTAGAGATCCTAAGGTAGGGCTGGCTCCAGCCATGGTACAATGAGGACACTTGAGCAGATACAGATGAAAATGAGAACTCTGAATCCCTCAACTCCTCCTGAAGATTCCTGACTGTCAGAGATTGCCCCTACAAGTATCCCAACCAAGCTTCTGTGATTTAACACTTCAATTAATTCATGGGGTAATGGCCTCACAAAGGTATGCAAATTCTTCCCAGAACCACCCCCTCAATGTACCTGAGCCCTCCAGGAGCACAAAGAAATCACAGCATTGCCCACATAGCAGTAAAAAGCCTAGTTCAGAAGATAGCCAGGGATAATGTGAATTTCTATAGGCAAAAACCTGAGGCACATGTACCGATGGGGATTCTAAGGGTGTCTGTCCAAGGAGGATGAAATGTTAAGATCAGGCTCTATTTATTATGGGTGCACTTACCCCAGACCCAGGATTTAATGTTAGCTCAAGCACCTGAAAGGTGCATTAGAAAAATGTGCTACTTTGTTAACTGAAGCCTGAACTCAATAGCAACCCACATGCAATTAGCATTAAGGAGCTGAACTTCTCTGGCAATGTTGAGGAAGAAACACAAAGGAACAGAAAAATATAAACACTCTATGTGTCTAGATTTATGCCTATTGTCACAGTCTAATTATTAATTATGCCCTTTCACTGTCAAGTGTCCCCGTTTGGGATGGTGTGCCACTGGCTCAGCCACTCCTTAACCAAGCTACCTTGCAGGCCCCCAAAGACACTCCCTTCACCAGGGCTTTAAGAAATGCCTTGGTAAGGGGAGCACCAGAATCTCTATAAAGCCCTGTGGTAGCTGTCTTCGGCAGCTAGAAATGACAGAGGGGAATACTGGGACTGAATAGGTTCCCTGATCTAAGTGGTTATAATGGAAGTCAGTGAGAGTGGTAGAGGCCAATGCTAGCACTTAACCATTAAAAGACACTCGTTTCTTTTTTTGTAGTGCTTGATATTTATTGAAAAGAATGCAAATGCTTTTTTCCAGGTAGTATTGAGGAGCTGGTTTGAGTGCCTGTTTTTGTTTGCTTTGTTTTTAGTCTTATTGTCCAAATGCACACATCTGTGGGACTGCTGCAATTTTGAAAGAAAAATGACAGCTGTGCAAAACTGGTGCATAGGGGAGAAGAAATGTCAACAATTTGGCTGCCAGGCACACTAGCCCCTCCAGCAATCTTGTGGGGCAGGGGAAGACTCTGGGAGTAGCTAGGGAACTAACCAGGCTGAAAGATTAGCCCCTTCAGGGGTTGGTGAGCTGTCCAAGTCAATGTCCGAGGGTGTTGCCAACTCAGGCATCTTCTAGGTTGGTCCTTATCTCCAAAGGCGGTGCTCTGTCTCTGGAACGTGGTCGATGGTGAAGTGGCAGCGTAGGTCTCAGGGCAGATGTAGGGCTGGCAGTCAGCACGGCTGTGAGAAGTCTGGCCAGTTTGTAACAGGGGCCTGCCCTATAGCTGGGGCTCAGGGCAGTCCAAATAAGCAGGGGAGAGTCCTGGGGAGGCCAGAGTGGGTGGCGGTACTCTTCAGAGGGAGGCCCCTGCCCGAGCAGTAACTGGAGCACTAACCGTGGAACAAAGACAAGCACTACGGGGGGGATGGGGGAAAGACCCACAGGGCAGGGGTAGGGAAGGGGATCGGAGGGTAACGGGGAGCACAGTGGCTCCGGGAGGGGCAGAGGAGGAGCACAGGCAGAGGCAGCGTGCAGGGCCCTCCCCACTAGGGCCCGGAGACTCGGGCCTAGTAATCATCTTCTTCGTCGTCGTCCTCATCGTCTTCTTCATCGTCATCCCAGCCAAAGCACTGTTTCATCTCATCGAGGAAGGCCCGGTAATCACCTAGGATGGGGCTATCCATCTCAATGTAGGGCACCACCCACTCCTCTGCTTCCCCGGTTAGCAGGCTGATTAAAAATGCCACCTTCATGGCGTCGTTGCAGAATCGATTCTCGTTGACGAGCATGTAAGACGCCGTCTGCACGATAAACTCGGGGAGCCGGGAGCTCTCGCCGTTAAACGTTTCGGGAAAGGGCACCGGGCAGCTCGGCGGACGTACCTGGCGCAGCAGGGTAGCCCTCTCGCACACCAGCAGCCGCAGCTGTTCCATGAGCTGGCTGTTCTCGATGCTCAGGGCGCGGTGCCGCATCAGGAGCGCGTGCAGCAGCAGGACCAGCTCGTCCACCATGGCGAATGGTCTAAAAGGCAGAATTGGGCTCGGCTTGGTTCGGCTGCGCTAAGGTGCGCACGGAAGCCTCGCAGGAAGTACGTGTCCGCGGAGGCGCGCGGTGGACAGGCGTGGGGGGCGGTGCGCGCTGGGGTCCCGGCGACTGCGCAAGCTCCTCCCACAAAGCCGCTCAAGCACTGCGGTGCAGGCGCGCTGGCGCAGCCGGGATCGCCGAGTGGGAGCGGAGGCGTGGCCACGGACAGTACTGGCGCGGGGTGTGGGCGTGGCCAGAAGGCACGGGCAAGGTCGCAGAGACGTAAGTGGAGGCGTGGCCAGGGAACGGGTGGCAGAGTCTCGGGCCGCGACCCGTAGTTCTCTGGGCTCGCGGATAAACGCAGGAGACCATAGGCGAGCCCCGGATGTGCGCCCGGCTTTAGTCAGCACCCAGCGAGCGCTCGGACCACTCGTCAGAGAAGGCCAACCAAGTTTAAAGGCTTGACCAACCCAGCCGACTCACACAATTCATTGTTCCTTGGTGGGCCTGTGGCTACTGTATTCCTTTTGCGTGATGTTTTAATAACACATTTCCTTGCTTAAAATCTCACTCACCCAGAGAGTGGTTAGCACTTGCGGACTGCACCGCGGAGTCACGCAAAATTGTTATGAGAGACCCTCAGGGGCCGTCTTTCATGACAAAACCGTATTTAAAGAAGGATTTTTCTTTAGTTGGGAATATTGTATATGTCTATCCTTTTTAAAAAATTAATTTTCTAAGTAACGAAGTATGAAAAGTTCTGGCCTATCTCTGACTCTCGGTTTCATGTCCCAATATGAGTGTCCCTTGGTCACTGGATATTAATCTTTGCTTAACAGTGAAGACTTGTGTTTTAAATGGTTTTGTTATTCACTTGCAATGTGATTATTCAAATAGCTGTTGACAAATTAATTGGATACAGGACCGGAGAACCAACATATTCTGTTGGTTTTATTCTATTTAAAAATATATATTTAATTTAATATATTACATAATTAATAAAAATATGTATCTATATATATTTAATATATATTTTTTAAAATATATGGTTTATGTTGTTATATTTAAAATATATCCCCAATTTAATCACTTACCATTTCTATCACTACTACCCCAATCCCAGCCTAACTTTCTCACCCATACTGATGTAACTAATTGCTTAGCTTTCATTCTTCTCTTCCTACAGTATATTCAGTGGACCCTTATCCGGGGTTTCACTTTCCATGGTTTCAGTTACTGGAATTCAGCTGGAGTCAGGAAACAGCTGACCATCCCGATGTCAAGTCACCTAACCTGTGTCAAAATGACTCCATCCTTACCTCACTTCCTGCCATTACATGGGTGTTTTATCATTTCACATCGTCTAAAGAATGGTGAGTACAGTACAATAATGTATTTTGAGAGAGAAACCACATTCACATAACTCATTACAGTACATTGTTAAACTTGTCCTTTTTTATTATTATTATTGTTCATGTCTTTCTATGCCTAATTTATAAATTAAACTTTATTATAGGTTTGTATGTATAGGAAAAAAAACAGTATATATAGGGTTTGGTACTACCTGTGGTTTCAGGCATCCACAGGGGACCTTGGGAGGTATTCCCTGAATATAAGAGGGGACTACTGTATCTTCTCCACAGAGTAAGTACAGGAATCCTTTAGAGCAAAAAGGATTTTTTGTTCTCTCTCCTACTCAAAACCCTCCAGCAGTTTTTCCCTCTCACTCAAAATAACAAGCATTGGGCTTCTTATTAAGAAGCAAGCATGTCCTCCTTGCTGATTCTCACACACTTCAAGGAGCTCTGGCCTCAGGATCTTTGTACTTTCTATCCTGTCTGCCTTGCAAGAGCCTGACCCCTTCTCCAACTGTTCTTGGACAGGACTTTCTTGACTTTCTTGATTACCTCTTCTATCAGAACACCCCACTCTCTGCCAGCAATCTCTAGCTTCATTTCTCTACATAGGATTTGTCACACTAGCAACCATCACATCATTATAGTACTTTGTTCATCAGTCTGCCTTCACCTTAGGATGTAAGTCGATGTGGACAAAGACTCTGCTTGCTGCTCTATCCCTAATATCTAGAAAAGTGCCTGGCCTGGTATAAGGTCCACAAATGTTTTCTTGGTGAAAGAATCTCAGGGTTTGGATATTGAGATAAAAATTAGAAGTGGTGGCTGCACAGCGTCCAAAAATACTCTAAAATCGTCCAGTATGCTCTATCTCTGATCATGAATCAGTCTCTGTTGTAAAAATTGACATAATAAAAATGGGAAAATAATTTTTTAAACCCTATTCATTCTTTTTATAGTAGAATTGAATGAGCTCCATTGAAGTGAGAGGCTGAGAAGAGAGAAACAGGCCATAGGCCAAGTAGGAAGAGGAGGAGGGATCACACTGCTGAGAGGGTGGGCAGGGAAAAGAGCAGGTGGGAGGGAATATAAGCCCTTGGACTCTACTGTGATATGAGTTCCCCCAATAGATGAGCAGCCCTTTGAGGCCAAGCCAGGGACCTTCTCTCATTCATCCTTTCAACTTCAGCATCTGAATATGTTTACTAGGTACTCCATAAATGTTCAGTGAATAGGATGAAGGGACAGGAAATGTCAAAAGTAGGTTTCTGGACATCCTCCCCATTCACTGCTCCAGGTGAAGGGTGGACCTGTCTGGGGCAGCAGTGAATGTCCAGCTCTACTTTCCCTGTCCAGGCACTAATACAAGAAGAGATGCCCAGGGTTCTACTCCCAGGAGCACACATCCTATGTCAAGCACCAGATTTGGCAATGGACATGGGCTACCTTGTTAACCCTTGAACAAGGACCTTGTACATGGATGGGCACTTCAGGACCCTGAGTCCCAGGAGTTAAAAGACTTGCCTAAACCCAGGAGAGCACCATGAGCAGGCCTAAGTAGGATAAATGGAGAAGGAAGACCGCAGGCCTTAGCATTGTTGGGAGAGCATCATGGGCACAGGAAAGCTGGTTATCACAAACATGATAATTCTATACATTTTGTCCATTGATACTACTCACCTCTCCCAGCTGCTTCCCCTGTGCGTCACTGATGAGATATCTCTCCTCCCTCCCTCAAAATTGAGAAGTGCCTCCCAAAGTCAGTGCTTACTTCTGTGCACAGTGCTGGCCAGGACATTTCTTTTTTTCTAGCAACTCAGAGCTCCCCAGAGGTGATACTAGTGATTACTTCTGGTTTTCTCCCTGCTCGTCACCTTCTGTACTCCCCTTTCTCCTCTCAAGTGGCCCTTGAATGTTTACACATGTGTGAAGATGCTGGGGGAAGAAGCAAAGTACCCAGTGTGACTTATCTCAGGCTTAGAAACTTTATCAGGACAGCTCTGGCTCAGAACATCCCAAAGGTGGTTTGGATCCCATTATTTGGCAGGAGCATGGGCGCAAGGGCAAGGGAGCGATCGTTGGTACTTATTGCTTCTACCACCTTCCATGCTCAAAACCTGCCCTGATACACACTTAGCAGCCAGACTCTAAAAGTCCCTTGAAATAAACAGGAAAGTGTCCTTGATTCTTCAGCCTCTGGAGGGGTGTATACAGATTGGGTAAACCGACCAGCACTTAATGCAGCCAGGAGCAGAAAGCAGCTTTGGAGGAGATATTAGTGAGAGGATAAAATGGATACCACAAAGATCTGAACTTCTGCCAATAGACCCCTCCCCCTCCTCCTTAGCCAGATGCACCTGGGGCTACTTTTTACAGTAACTACATCTGGAGGGCTGTCGAGACCTCTGGTCTACAGGGAGGAATAAGAAGGAACAGCTTCCTTCTGTCTTCACTCTCTCCAGCTTACCAAATTGCTGGAACATTTTTACATGTTTATTTAAGTACTGAACTAATGTCTTCTTACAGTTAGAAGAAATTACATAATACTGGTGTGTTAAAATGAAAAGGGAACTTCCCCAATATCTGTCCTTCTCCCTACAAAATCTCACTTGAAAATCCAAACATCAGTTTGTCTCCTTCCAGGTATATACATGGGGTTTACAAAATCCTAATACGCAGTTGTGCTAACAAATATATGTCAAACCTTACATGTCAGGAGACACAGAGGTAGGATACACAGAGCTATCAGTCTTTGTATGGTTGCATAGTATTCCACCTGAAGTTCTCAGGTATACTCCTGCTTTAGAACTAAAGAGACCCAACTCTGTTCTGTGTCTCAGATAATACAGGAGAAGGATAGTGTCAAATACACTCACAGTTCCAAAGATATGAAACTAGAAAATCAAATTTCTATAACTGAATAATGATTTCTATGAATTAATGTCTTATTGTTAAGTAATTTATATTCTTTGTGTATATGTTTTGTATTGCTGTAATATAGAATTTATTTTCTGCACTATATTGCACTAGGTTTTTGTTATTTTTTCTTATGCCTAGTTATTTTAATACAGTCACCTTGTACATACAAAAGTTTATATACTTGGTTTGTTTCTGGCATTTTCATACAGTTTAGAAAGTATCTGGCATCATGTTAAATTTGTTGTTACAGATATGTCTGGCCTGTCATAATTTGTTTTATTTTACTTGTTTTGTTTTAAATGTAGAATAGGCCTCTCTTTCAAGTTGGCTAGTTAGTTTAGACTAAAATTTTCATGAGGTAGAATGAGTGTAGTGAATTGAAGATAACCACAAATTCGTAGAAATAATTTCCTCTGCATCTTTAATCTCGACTGGCCTTTTGGCTTAATTTGACACAGAAAATATGATAGAAGCAACTTATAACTTATGAGGCAAGGCCTTAAAGACCTGAAGATTCTGTCTCTGGCCATTTGGTATACCCCCTACTGGGAGCCAGGCACCATATAGGAAGTGTAACTACCCTGAAACCACCATGTTATGAGGAAGCTGAAACTAGCCAAATGGGGAAGGAGAGGCCATGTGGAGAAGCAACAAAGCCACAAACAAACATGAGAATGAAGCTCCCCCTTGAACTTGCCAGCCCAGCAGAGCCACCACATGAAGGCATCTGAGTCAGTGCCTCCAGCTGACTATATGGAAAGCCAAAAAACCATCATAAATTCCAAAACTGCACAATTCCAAATAAATAGAATCATGAGCAAATAAAATGGCAGCTGCTTTAAGCTACCATTTAAAATAGTATGTTTCATGGCAGTAAAGACTGAAACATGGAGAAACTCAGGATATGTTGCAGATAAAGCATGAGCCCCATATCAAAAGAACTGGTAAAATGTTATACATCTGCAGTCCTGTTCTGTTTTCTTAGATTCTTTATTCGTCCAATTGGTATCCATTAATTACAAGGCCAAGCTAACAACCAAAGTTGTTTACATCTGCTCTGCAATCCAAAGTCCTTACCCTGAAACCATCTCCTTTATCTCAGTTCCACTGAACAAGTCAATATTTCTGCAGCCCTAAATCAACCCAGGGCCAGTTGCTAGACAGCTAAGTGATGCCAGGGTTCTTGTTAGCAGAGTCGAAGAATGAATTTCGCAAACACTCAAGGTAGGAGAGCAAGGCAGAGGCTTTTATTTAGAAATAAAGTGAGAGGACAGAGCTCCTGACTCACACCGGGAGGGGACAAGAGAGCCTCGTGGTGGTGCGTTGTCTAGGGGGTTTATAGGCGGTTGAGAGGCAAAGGGCTAGGGATGAAAACCTGCTAAGTGGTCCCAAAATGTTTATCTTTGAAGAGACACTAAGTTTCTTATTAGTCTTCCTGGTTATTTACAAGAGTTTTACTGCTCTGATTTCCTCCCAGGATAGCAGCTTCCTGGTCTGGGAGCGTATCACTCAAGGCTGCCTGCTTTGCTCCCAAGGTGGGCTGAGTTATTGTCTGTTTGTAAAAGAGTGTGTTAAGAAGCTTACTCTTTAACTAGTTGGGTTTTAAAATGCAATCTTATTTTCAAGATGGAATCCTTCCTGTTTATACTATGTTGTTTTGGGCTGGCTTGCTACATTGCCCAGGTTGTAAATCATTTGTTTAGGGCTGGGGGAAGAAAAGCAGCACCTGGCTAAAGTCAGAAAAACAAGCTGGGCCCCCCCTGCAGGCCAAAGCCAATCCCACAATGGATTATCTTGCTTTGTTTTTTCCAGAGGCCCACACCCTACTCTGTCTAAGCCCATGGTCCCTATCTCATAAGGACAGTCTGTATGCCCCAAAGCCTGCTGGAATTATTTAAACTAGATAATCCAATAAAAACTCTGGCCTATGTCTTCCGCTTACTCCTTTCTCCCTCCTGGCTAAAACCCCGTGAGACCCCATGTGACCCTGCATAACATGGCTTGCCCCCTCTTCTCAGGAAATACAAATACTAAAAATCTTTTGTGAGTGGTACTGGCCTCTCCATGTTGTCACTCAGTCACCTACATAAATTAAAGTCCTGTGGGTTCAGTGGAGATAAGTCCAAAGTAATCCTCTCCTGTGAGCAGCTCAAGGAAAACACATGTGCCTGTGCACGTGTGTCATCGTGTGAGCGAGTGCCTGTATCCAAGTGGATATATGCCTGTTGCTGCCCACTACCACCAGCAATGCTGCTTCTGCTGAGAACTAGCAGTGTCACAGAATGACAAGGATGAAATCCACACTGACCATGTTTTCTCCAAGGACTATATATGTCTATTGAAAGCAGTGAGGTACATTTCAGGGCAGCATTAGGGAAAGAAAGGAATTTTTGAAATTTGGGTTCAAATCCTCATATTTTTGCTTACTATGTGGCTTGAGCAAGTCACTTAATTTTTCTGAGCCTTGGTCTCCTTTTCAATAAATGTGTAAAATAATAGGATCTAAATCATAAAGCTGCAGTGAAGATGAAATGATAAAATATAAAAGTATTTGGCAAACTACAAAGTGTTATACACAGATTGCATATTACTTTTCACTGGAGAATTGTGATTTATTAGTCTTGCAATGACTGTATTACCTGTATTTTAAATGTAATGTGTAGTTAATTCACCTCTCTTATTTATCCTAGTATCTGCAAATTTAAATATGAAATTTAATTTTAAAAACATTTACTCTTGAATAAGAAGTAGTTGGAAGAATAAAATAAGGTTTCATCTTGGTCATGCTTTCTGTCAGTTCAAAATACCCTGCTCTCATAATGATGAGACATAAGTTTTTTTAGGGCTAAGCTATGTCCATTATAACATTCTAAAGACCAACTTGTAACATTTTCTGTTTTCTCCATCAATATTGGGAGAATCTGTGCTGCATCTGGGATGTGGATAGGAAATGCTCTCTGAGTCAAGAGACAATTGTACTTCCAGCAACCTTCCTTCATCACTATGACACCAATGTGGTCCTCCTGGCAGAGGCCAGCAGCCTCAGGGCATCTGACACAAGGAAATGGGCTTTCTCTTAGTCCTGGGAACATATCTCGTTGGCTCTCAAATGAGTCCCAGCATCCTCTCCTCTCAGGTTCCCTAGGCTTTTCTGCTAGCCTGCTTCAGGTCCCTTGGCTTCTCCTATCTACTCAGTCACTAGTTCTCTCACTACAGAAAATGGGTTCTTTGAGTAAATGTTTTTCCTAGGTAAGAAGAGTCCTCCCTAGGTAAAAGAAGTTGTGTGCTGTATAGAATAAACCTGGCATCTTTCTCAAATATCATACTTGTTCCTGCAAGTATTCCAGGGATTGTGCAGAATTGGGATGAAATCACAGAAATTCAGATTTGGAGGGGACACTGCCAGTTGCTCATTCTAAGGGGTCTAAGGCTGTTAAACAAGAGAGGGACCTGCAGAGTTGCCTGCGAATGAAAACAGATTACAGGTGAGGAAGCAAAGGTCCAGAGATGAGTTAACTTGTATAGGGCAAACATAAGACATTATCTTTAAAGGCAGCATGGAACTGAAAGAGGAAAGCTGCACTAGGGGTGAGAATAACTGCACCAGGTTTTGCATCTAACTTGTTCTATCATAGGTAAGCCCTGAGCATCTCTAAAACCCAATTTCCTTATTTGTAAAACATGAATAAAAATGCTCCCTCACAGAGTTGGTGTGAGTCTGAAATGAGAAAATGAACATGAAAGTAAGTTTAAAAAAAGAAAATGTTTTTCACACGTTAATTCTTAATTCCAATTCTTTCTAAATTTGTTCTGAAGGAATTTCAAACATACAAAAAACTTGGAAGATTTTTCAAATTCCTACATATCCTTACCCCAGGTGAACTGGTTTTTAACATTTTACCATAGTTGGCTTATCTTTTTCTTATAGTATTTGTGTGTACAGTATATGTGCATGTGTTTATGTTATCTTTTTTCTAAACTATTTGAGGGTTACAAACATGAAGACTCAATTCTACTTATCATTTCGGCATGCCTTGCTATAAACGAGTACACTGTACTACAAAGCCACAGCCTAACTATCAAAATCAAGGATATTAACATTGACATAATACCACTATTTAATTCACTAACCCCATTAAAATTTTCTCCAATTGTCCCCAGAATGAAATTTTTATATCCAGGATCCACTACTGGATCACCTGTTTCACTTAGATGCTATATCTCTTTAGTCTGCTTCTGTCTGGAACAGTTCTTCAGGATTTCCTTGACATGACCTTGACAGTTTTAAAGAGTACAGCTTTCTAGGAACTTTGCAAGCATCTCTCAGTGACTAGTATTTCCCCATTATTAGGTTTATATGATGCTTTTGGGGCAGGAATACCACAGAAGTGTCACTGCTTTTCATATCAGTGCATCCTATCAGAAAGCACACAGTGTTCTTTTGTTCCATCAACAGTGGTAGTTAACTTTTATCAGGTGATTTCTGACAGGTTTTCCTCTCCAAAGTTAAGATAATTATTTTGTGCTTATTAAGAAATATTTAATATTAGTTTGCATTCTACTCTAAAGGAGAGTTTTCCATCGTCTTTTATTCATGTTTGTTTTTATCAGTACGGACCCTTGGATTTTTATTTCATACAATGGAATACAATCCATTGCTATCTTTATTCATGTTCATGCTCAGATTTCCCAGATTTGAAGTGGGAACCCTTTTAAGGTGGCTCATGCATCCTTTTGACCTGCTTACCTTATTCTTTGAGCACTTTTCTTTGTTTCTGGGACAATAAACTAGTCCAGGCTCATGCTGCACTTTTCCTGATGCAGGTCTAGGATCAGTCATTTCTCCAAAGAACCCTCATTATCTTTATTGGAGAATGGCTTTCAGAAATAAAGATGTCAGGGTTACAAATTGCTAATGTTATTATAGATTGTTCACTGCTAGAACAACTTTACAGCCATATGGAAAAAAGATGAACCTCAATCCTTGCTTTAATCTGTATTCGAACATTAACTTGAGATAGATCATAGACTTAAAGTAAAAGCTAAAATTATTTACCTTCCATCCATAAAAGAAAAACATTATAAAGGGGACTTCATAAAAATGAGAAATATATTGCTCATCAAAAGATGCTGTTAAGAAAGTAAATAAGCCACTGAACATATATATATATATACACACCAAGGACTAATATAGACTAGGTAAATTTATTTTAGAATATGCAAATAGAATATATATATCTAGAATATATGAATACAAAAAAAACTAAAAATCAACAATAAAAAGACAAAAACCCTTAGAAGGCAGTTTGACAGTTTCTTACAAAGCTGAACCTACTCTTACCATACTATTCAGCAATTGCATTGCTCGATATTTATTGAAATGAGTTGAAAATTTCTGTCCAAAATCTGCACGTGGATATTTATAGCAGCTTTATTCATAATTGCCAACATGTGGAAGCAATGAAGTAGGTGAATGGATTAATAAACTTTGGTACATCCAGACAATGGAAGATTATTCAGCAATAAAAATAAATGAATCATCAAACCACGAAAAGACATGGTAGAACTTTAAAGGCATATTGCTAAGTGAAAGAAGCCAATCTTAAAAGGCTATAAACTATATGATTTCAACTATATAATATGCTGAAGAAGGCAAGACTATGGAGACAGTAAAAAGATCAGTGGTTGCCAGGGGTGGGTGGGCAGTGGGAATGAATAGGCTGAGCATAGAGGATTTTAAGAGAGTGAAACCATTCTGTATGGTAATACAATGATGGATACATGTCATTATAAATTTCTCAATATCCATAGAATGTACAGCACAATAAACCATGATAGAAATTACAGACTTTAATTAATAATAATGCATCACTATTGGCTCATCAGTTGTAACAAATATGCCACACTAAACAAGATGTTAGCTATAGGAGTAACTTGTGGTGCGGCTGGTGAGGAGGAATATGGGAACTTTATACTTTCCACTCAATTCTTCTGTAAACCTAAAACAGCTCTAATAAATATAAAGTTTATTCATTAAAAACAAAAGGCAAACAACTTGATTTCTTAAATGAGCAAAAGTCTTGAATAAACTAATTTGCAAGAGACAGTAGGAATGACCAATAGGTATATGAAATGGTGCTTAACATCATTAGCATATGGGAATTTTTTGTTTTTTATTAAGGTATCATTGATATACATTCTTATGAAGGTTTCACAATAAAAACAATGTGGTTACTACATTCACCCATATTATTGAGTCCTTCCCCATACCCCACTGCAGTCACTGCTTGTCTTCTCTGTGCTACACTGTCTTCCCCGTGTCCCCTCTCCACACCATGTGAACTAATCATAATACCCCTCAATCCCATTCTCCCTCCCTCCCCACCGGCCGTCCCCCACCCCTCCCCTTTGGTAACCACTAGTCCCTTCTTGGAGTCTGAGTCTGCTGCTATTTTGTTCCTTCAGTTTTGCATTGTTGTTATACTCCACAAATGAGGGAAATCATTTGGCACTTGTCTTTCTCCGCCTGGCTTATTTTACTGAACATAATACCGTTTAGCTCCATCCACGTTGTTGCAAATGGTAGGATTTGTTTCTTTCTTATGGCTGAATAGTATTCCATTGCGTATATGTACCACATCTTTATCCATTCATCTACTGATGGACACTTAGGTTGCTTCCATATCTTAGCTATCATAAATAGTGCTGCAATAAACATAGGGGTTCATATGTCTTTTTGAATCATGGATCTTGCTTTCTTTGGGTAAATTCCTAGGAGTGGAATTCCCGGGTCAAATGGTATTTCTATTTTTAGTTTTTTGAGGAAATTCCATATTGCTTTCCACAATGGTTGAACTAGTTTACATTCCCACCAGCAGTGGAGGAGGGTTCCCCTTTCTCCGCATCCTTGCCAGCTAAGATGCTATTCTATACTCATTAGATGGGCTCACATTTTTTAAAAAAAAAACAATAATTCCAAATGATGTTGAGAATGTGGAATGGCTAGAATTTTCATATACTGCTGGAAAGAATGTAAAATGGTACAGCTACTCTGGAAAACTGGTAATTCCTTATACAGTTAAATATATATCTATACTATGACCCAGTGATTCTGTTTCTAGAATAAGAACGTGTTCACAGACAATTTCTACTAGAATGCTCATAATGCATTGGAAACAACTCAAATATCTATCAACAGGAGAATGGATAAAACAAATTGTAGCATGTCCCTGTAATTCATACCACTCAGCAAACTACTAATACACATGACACAAAGATGAATTGTGAAAGCATAATGTTGAGTGAAAGAAGCCAGCCATACCTGTATGCTTCAGTTTATATAGAATTCAAAAACAGGCACAACTGCTCTGTAAGTGATAGAAATCAGAACAAAGGTTGCCTGGGGCTGGATGTGCAAAGGAGATTGTAAATAGACACAAGGGACATACTGAGGGTGATGAAAGTGTTCAGTATCTTAACTGTGGTGGTGGTTTATGGTTCTATACAATTATTAAAACTTGCCTATCTGAACACTTAAGATTTATGTCTCCTAATTTTTATAAATACACCTAAATTTTTTAAAAGGCTGTAGAGTATTATCTTCAAAGACCTTGACAAAAGAAAAGCTGACACAAGAATTCTAAACATAACAAATCTGACATTCTAGTATAAAGACACAGAATGTTTTTAGCACTTAGAAAAAACTGATAGAACATATTCCCCATGAGTCAATTTAAAAGGTTCTTCTGAAGTTCAAATTTTATCTATATCTCTCTCAGGTTCCATTCAGGTAAAAAGAAGACACTGTCTTTATGTACAATTTGTATATGCATAAATTTCAGTTACCATGTGTTGGGGGCTGAATTGTGCTACCCCCACGAAATTCATATGTTGAAGTCCTAACCTCCACTCCCTCAGAGTGTGACCATATTTGGAGATAGGAAATTTACAGAGGTAATTAAATTAAAATTAGTTCATTAGGGTGGGCCTTAATCTAGTATGACTGGTATCCTTATAAGAAGAGGAAATTTGGTCACAGACACAGAGGGAAAATGATGTGAAGGCACAGGGAAGAGGCCATCTTCAAGCCAAAAAAAGAGGCTTGGAATAAATCCTTCCCTCATGGCCATCAGAAGGAACTAATCCTGGACTTCCAGCCCCCAGAAAGTGAGAAATGCATTTCTGTTATTTAAGCTACAAATCTGTGGTATTTTGGTACAGCATCCCTAGCAAACTAATATACTACAGTTCAGTTAATTAACAGCACTGCCCAAAAATATGGTTCAAATGTCAGTTAACACAGTATATCAACTGAATAATTGCATAAAGTGTGTATTTTGCTAACTTTTCAGTCCACATATTACTATGTAAATAACAATTTGCATCATGACAAATGACCAATCACATCACTTTTTACATACTCTGTCAGTGATTATTCACTCTACGTCTGGTACTCAGTTCAAACACAGACAGCAAAATGCGCTAATTATGTTGCATATTTTTCTTCCAGTGATAAATAAAGCTATGTTGCATTTTACAAAAAATGGGTAATAGAAGATACAATTGGCCAACAAATGAAAGTCTAGCAAAGAAACAAACAAAAATAACACTGAACATGAAATGGGAAAGTGGTTGTAATGGAAAGGATGAAAATGTTACTGAGGAAGTGACATAGGCAAAATCCTCACATTAAAGGAACTCTTAGAGAAATTTCACAGTATTGAAAGTGCAAAGGATAAAATATTGGGAGCTACACCACACCAAGGTCAGCAGACAAAGGCATCATCAGGACTGTTTTACCACATTCATCACCTTCAAACTCAGAGGATGACCTGCTTTATATCTCATTTAGAATGCCCAGGGAATGTCTGAATTGCTTATTACACCAGGAGAAGAAGCTGTTCTCACTTAGAAATAATGTAGAGCCTTGCTCTGAGAGCTATTTTCAAGATTTGTTATCTTAGTAAACATGACAACCTAACAAAATTCGGTGACCAGCACCTGCAATACAATATTCAGGTACTGAAATAGCCAAGAATTAAGAACTCTAATTAGAAGTACCTTTGAGACAGCACTGAACACACAGTGGCCGATATTTCTCTTTCTTCATGTAATTGTGCTCTGTTCTTCATTCCATGTACCCAAGGATGACTTCTCTGTTGACCTTACATTTCCTGTGACAAACATAGTCACACAGAAATGCTCAATGATTTACTCTTGTTTTAGATTTCTGGTAGATAGCAAATGAAAAGAGTAAGTCATGGGCAAATCAAGAATGGCTGGCAGGTGAGGAGTCAGGGCACACAGCAGCCAAGGGCGCATAATTCCCAATGGGACACAAACACTCCCAGATGATCGCCATATTCAAAAAGTTTTGGATTGTTTGCCTTATTTATTTTATTTAAATATAATATGCCTTTGTTAAAATTAATAGGCATGAGACATCTTTCAGTTGGCAGTAAAACAGTTTTATTTGATTTGTATTCAAAATGAAACATTAGAATCATACCTCCATATTGAGTAGTCCTGATAAAATTCAGAGAAGGAAACTTCTGAGGCTTTGGTAAGAGCTAACAGTGGATTGGACTAAGAGCTCTGGAGCATCTCACCAGTGGGCATGAGCAGGCAGCAGATGTATCTTGCAATATGTGGAAAGAAAGGAACGTACTATGGAATTAACAGCGATAATTTATAAAGAGAAATTCCTGGAGTTTCCAGCAAACCAGCTACTTACAGGAGGATTTATAAAATGAGCACTTCATCTTTTGGACAAATGTGATCTAATTTTAGCTTTTTGGGGCATTAATTGTATATTCAAATTCATTTTAATATAATCTTTATTGCATTGCAAATTTTAACTTAAAGTGACTGTAATCTTTATTAAACAATTATGCTTCTTAAAAAGTATTGGGAGGTGATCCATACCTAGAAAAGAGTAATAATTTGCCAAGGTATAGAAAATATGCTTATTTCATTTCATAAATTATATTACTTTTATGTTGGGAAGCTGTGGTGATTTTCAGGAATCTTGAGGAAACTCCAAGTATCTATCTCTGTCTGCCACTACAAAGCAGATGCCTCTCTCAAGAGCTTACTAGAAATCTCCTGTGAATCTCACATCTGTGTATGCATCTGGCTTTAGCTGCTGGCAGAGTGTAATGGATTGATCTGTTCCACCTTCTAAATCTCATGCAAGTGCCTTTCAATGGCAGGCTTTAATCCAGAACCATTTAGGAAAGGGGATTCTGAAGCTAGCCAGCCTCTGGCTTCTCTTCTGTGATACAAAGAAAACATTAAAATGCTTTGATGGTTGTTTTAGGCAGAATTATGGTCATCCAAAGATGTCCAATCCCAGAAACCTGTGAATATGTTACCTTACATGTAAAAAGGAATTTTGCAGACAAAATTGAGGTTACTTTAAAATATGAAGATTATCCTGGATTATCTGCATGAGGCCAGTGTAATCAAATGAGTCTTTATTAAAAGTGGAAGAAGGAGGCAAAGGAGTAAGTCAAAGAGATGAATGACAGATTCCAAATATGAGAGGGATTCCAAACCACCATTACGGGCTTTGAAGGTGGAAGAAGGGAGCTAGGAGCCAAGACATGCAGGTAGCCTCTACAATCTGTCAGCCAACAATGAAAGAGGAACCTCAGTCCTACAACTGTAACAAGTTGGATGTACAAGGAAACTATTCTTCTCACTTAGAGCCTTCAGATAGGAATGCAGTTCCACTGATATTGATTTTCACCTAATGAGAAACTTGTCAGACTTTGGACCTATAGAACTATAGGATAATAAATTACTGTTGTTGAAGTCACTGAGTTTGTGGTAATTTGTTATGGCAGCAATACAAAACTAATACAGTGGTCATACTTTGTTTATAAAAGGCATCCAGAAAAAATGAGATGAGTGAAAAATCTGGCAGAAAGACTAGCAGTAAGTATTGAATCCATTGAAATGTAAGGCTAAAAGTAAAACAAATGTGGAGGTTATAATTATAGTTAAAAAATGTCAATCCCATAAACCCTGATAATATAGAAATGAGGTAATTAAGGAAGAGAACTAGAGTAAAATGCTAGTGTTCTGTCTAGTAGTAAGGCCATCTTTCATGACTGAGGTCAAATCATATCATTCTAATTTGGTAAATTAATACATGTACCCAGGTATTTTAAAAGATAATGATAAACATGTGGAGAAGATAGTTAATTAAAATTTGAGTAATAGAGAAGTGGAAAAGAAAGATGGAGAGTGGCAATACACTAATTCCACCAAAGTTTGTTATAGGCAGTGAATGTTATCTAAAATAACGGGATTATGCATGTTATTTTTAATTAAAGGAAAACTACTAGGTTAAAAATGTAATCCAAAGCATCAGAAGAAATACACAAAGAAATCAAAGAAAATATGTTAAAGGCAATAAAAGCAGACACCATAACATGAAATAATTTGACAAAACTAAGTCCGTAAATACCTACCATTTTAATAAATAAAAGCTAAATTCACTTACTAAAAAAAGTTTTCAAATGTGATCATACAGGCAAACCCAATGTACCTAAAACAAAGTGACTCAGAAACATTGATATTATATGATAGAGTTAAACCATGCAAATGCAAGCAAAAATAAAGCAGATTCATACTTTAAAAATCAGACATGTTGAGTTTAGGGAAAAAATACAATAAAAAATTGCAGGATGCTTTTAATGATAGAAAGTGAAGTTCTTAACAAAAGTCCAGTAATCATAAAAATCTGTGTGCCAAATAATATACCATTAATTTCATAAAAAGCAAACAGGAAGTACAATGATAAAAACTTATTAGTAAAGGTTTTAATTCCTCTCTCTCAGATCATGATAGATCCAAGTGGGCAAAAAAATAAATAAAATGCATAGGTTTCAGTATCATAATAAGCATATCTAACTGATAAATACTGAAGTGGATATATTAGTGGCAGGAAAAGAACTTAACTTCAGGTTATCAAGAGTCCCAATTTGCTGCTTTGTTTCCTCCAAAACCAGGATCTCTTCTAAGACAGTAACATGCACAAGAATGAAGTTGGACTCCTACCTCAGACCATATACAGATAATTCAAAATGGAACAAAAGCCTTAATATAGGAACTAAAACTACAAAACAAGAGAAAATATAAATGTAAATCTTCAAGACCTTGTATTTGGTGATTTCTTAGAAGTGACACCAAACACACAAGCAACACAAGGAAATTAACAGACAAATTTGAATTTCAAAAAAGTTTAAAACTTGTGCCTCAAAGGTCATTATCAGTGTAATGAGTAGACAACCCACAGACTAGGATAAACCATTTGTAAGTCATGTATCAAATAAGCAGCTAACATACAGAATATATAAAGAAATTGTATGACTCAACAACAATATGAAAAATCTCAATTAAAAAAATGGGCTTGAGTAGACATTTCTCCAAAGAAAATGTACCATTGGCTAATAAGCACATGAAAAGATGCCCAACATCATTAATCATTAGGAAAATGCAAATAAAAATCACAGTGAGCTACCTACCACTCCATACAAGCTAGGATGGCTATAGTAATAGCAATAATGAAAAGCAAATACAAGTTGCATGGGATGTGGAGAAACTGGAACCCTCATTCATTGCTAGTGGGAATGAAAAACAGTGCTGCTTTGGGAAAGTCTGGAATTTCTTCAAATGTTTAACCATAAAGTTGCCATGTGATTCAGCAACTCTATTCCTAGGTATACCTATGAGAAATGAAAACATGTCCGCAGAAAACACATACACAGTTCATAACATTATTTATGTTAACCAAAAATGGAATTAACTCATATGCCCATCAACCCATTGGATAAATAAAATGAGGTATAGCCATACAAAGAAATATTATTCTTCAATAAAAAAGAGTGAGGTACCAATACATGCTACAACATGGATGAACCTTGAAAACAGTAGGGTAAGTGAAGAGCCCATCACAAAAGACCACACATTATATGATTCTGTTTATATTAAATGTCCAGAATGGGCAAATTCATAGATATAGAAAGTAGATTAGTGATTGTTCAGTGCTGAGGGGATGCGTGTGACTACTAGAGGGTTTGGGGTTTATTTTGGTTGAAAACATTCTAAAATTAATTGTGGCAGTAGTTTCACAACCTTGTGATTATACCAAAAATATTAAATTGTGTGATTTTAAAGGGTGAATTTTATGGTATGTAAATCATCTCAAAAAGCTCATACGTATGTATATGAAGAAGAATTCATGGTTACACTCAGAAGTCTAGTGTAGAGTTATGCAGTGTGGCAGTCCACGCACATTGTCACTGATTTACTGCCTCACCTTATTGATGTAGGTATTAGAGTCAGGCTTGTAGCCCCTTTCGCTCCTGCTGGATCTTCAGCTTCAGCCTTTATACTGGACCAGATGTGTGTTCATCTTCCTAATGAAAGACCCTGGCTTCTCCTGCACTTCACCTGAATCATCAGGTTGGTGGTGGGAGAATGATGTGGGTTCTAGCTTATCCTTCTGGATTCCGGTTGGTCCTTTCGCCCCTTCATTTTACATGCATCTTTCCTTCCTAACTGCCTGGGTGAACACAAGACTCAGGAACAACAAATGTATAGTGATCGCTTCACCACTTTATACCATAGCACACAATCAAATGATTTCTATAATAAATGCTTTATTCTGTATCACTTGTGGTGGTTCTGATGCAATCACCATACAAGTCTACTTCTTAGTGTTTCCGTGCTGTCTCTGGTGTCTGTCTGCCTGAATGATGATTGCCCACTTTGCTTCCCCACACTGCCAGATTGCTGGGCTGTTCTCTCAGGCTTAAATTCTTCCAGCTTTTATACTTATGACAATATTCTCTCAAAGCAACTGATTATAACTTAGCTAATTCTTTAAATCACATCTTGCCACTCCCAGTCTCCTCCATAAGAGAACAATATGAAAATAATATTTATTTCATTGATGTAAGAGTGCATTATCCAGGATCATTTTTTTGTACTCCAGTTTTTCTCTGGTCTTTCTTAGAAGATCTTCCAGTCAATTAATGTTTTTTTATTTGAAGTAAGAATCCTTTATCAATTGCTTTTCATTAAAAGACTATGTCCTGAAGTAGAATGGAGGTAAGGGAGTATTAGAATTCACACTTACAGATTTTTACACTAGTGAAAACCTGGCAGTTTCCCTGCTAGTGTTGGATAGACTTATTTTGGCAGCCTGGTAGTGACTCTTAGAAATGATCAACGCAAGCCTTAACATGGCAGAAAGAGGAGATAACACTCTGGGGTTTAAGCTAATCTACTGGGAGATAGGGGTTTCTCCTTTCATTTAAGAGCCTGCTGTTTTGCTTGGCCTCAAAGACAATAGAAAATCATAATTTAGAGGAAGAAATGACCAAAAGAAAGCCAAAACCACTCGGTTTCTCTGTACTAAAAAGCCTAGTCTTGCTCTTCCAAAAAGAATGGCCAAGAAACCGTTGAGTTAATTGGCCCCATTTTGTGAGCAAAGTAAAACAAAATTACAATGTTGAGAATTTTGTACTACTTGTTCATCTAACAAATTAAACTAGATTTTGCACATTGTTTCACTGAAAAACTGCCTTGAGAGAGACTCTTCAGAGGAGCCGTTTATTATAAACAAAGGTAAAATATGAAGGTAGTAGAAACTGGTAATGATTTTTCAAAATAACACAGTCTTATCAGACTTTCAGAAGAAACCACTGCAGACAATGATAAGTCATAACATTCCAACTGTGGCCTCTAGGCTTGCAAAGAAAATAGGATGGATATATTGAAGGCAAAGTTTGCATTACCATTAAATTTTAATTAATCAAGTCTGCTACCTACCTCTGAAAACATAATAGCACTCTTTGGAAGACCATTTTTGACAGACAGTTTCAGGACAAAAACTGTGTGTTACTTCTGTTGTGATGAGACCTGTTATCTCATTAGAGCAGCTCAATGCAAAAGGAGCTTTGTGACTTAACTAGAACATTAGTAAGAATTGAGGACAAAGCTATTTAAGTTAGCACAGTGTTTCACCAGGGTTCTAATGAAGGAGTGCTCTCAGGCATTCAAAGGATTTGGAACGTCATTACCTCATTATCTCAAGGAAGCCTGTAGTATTTTTTATTGAAATAAATTTGACACATAACATTGTGTAAACTTAAGGTGTACAACATGTTGATTTGATACATTTATATATTGTAATATGACTGCCATTGTAGTGGTAGTTAGCACCTCTTTCTTGTCACATATGTATCATTTTGGGTTTTTTTGGTGGAAATAATTAAGATCTAATCTTTTCGCAAGTTTGATTATTATAATGTTGTTGTCTATATTCATTATATATATAGTGTGTATAAGAGCTCCAGGACTTATCTGTCTACTATTTGCAAGTTTGTACCCTTAAACAACATCTCTCCTATTCCTCGACCCCCAAATTCCTAGAAACTACCATTTTTCTCTCTTTTTATGAGTTTGGCTTCTTTTAGATTCCACATATAAGTGAGTTTGTACAATCAGTGTCCATCAGTGGATGAATGGATAAAGATGTGGTACATATATACAACAGAGTATTATTCAGCCATGAGAAAGAAGGAAATCCTTCCATTTGCAACAACATGGATGGACCCTAAGGACATTATATTAAGTTTAATAGATCAGACAGAGAAAGACAAATACTGGAAGACTATAGGTTTAAATCTGGAAGAAATCTTGGGGGGGTCACTAAGTCCAAGGCTAGAGTTTCTAGAGGGTGAAAATTACTAAGAGAGGAAGGAGTTGTAGGCCCTTATGAGGAGAAAACCACAGGACCAAAGGAAGGTGATTGGAGGAGGATTTGGAGTTTCAGTGCTTTCTGACCTTGCTACTATGTACCAGGGTAAGCACAGGATTGCCTTATGAACTTGGGACTAGGCCATCAATTTTATAGCCACCCCACTTCCAATATACTCAAGATCTATGTGAAAGGACCTTCAGAATGAAATCAGGGGCTTTTCTGGCCAAGGTTCCTATTTTACATGTGGAACTTCCCACCATATCTTTCTGTTCAGATCAGAAAACTACTTGAGATATGACTATTTTTCTGACCCTTCCTTTCTTTTGTTTTCCTTCTTCTTTCCCTCTAGTTTAAGTAAAATTGTTTGTTTTGAAAATCCCAGTTTGCCATCTCTTGGTGAAAAGCAACAAAAAAGAAAAATTTTTTTAAAGATTTGTATTGGTTATTATTCTTTAGCCAGAAAGAGAGCAAGTACAGGTTTCTCTTGACGTGAGTATAATAAGAAGAGTAGAAAGAGAAATGCCAAGCAGAAGACACAAACTTAGAGTGAAAGAAGAGGGGCCCACCTACCCAACCTTTCCTATGGGCCTGGAGATATTGATTCAGGAGCATCTCTTGGCTCCAACCATGAAGAGTTTACAAAGGCAAGGCAACAGGAGAGTAATGTTAAGAACAGAGTGAATAGTGGGCAGATTTAAGTTAAAGTTCTGGCTATCCCTTCTGATTTTAGGTAAGTCACCTGATCTTTCTACTACATAAGCTTCCCTTTTGGAAAACTGTAGATAATATTTCTGAATTTGAAAAATCATTATGTATATTAAATAAGATAATGCATGTTAAAGTAGTTCATTGATAATAAGCATTGATGGGTGCTTATTCTTACTACCATTATCTGAGTGTATGTTAATACAGAGTTACTTCTGAACATGTTATGTTACTTTCTTGGGCATGTCATTCTTTTTTTTTAATTTTTTTATTTTAGTATCATTAACCTACAATTACATGAGCAATATTGTGATGATTAAACTACCCCCTTCATCAGGTCCCCCCCACCAACCCTATTACAGTCACTGTCCATCAGCGTAGTGAGATGAGAATCACTACTTGTCTTCTCTGAGCTGTACAGTCCCCCCCGTGCCCCCCCACCCTATGTCTGCCAATCGTAATGCCCCTTTTACCCTCTTATCCCTCCCTTCCCGCCCTTCTTCCCCAGTCCCTTTCCCTTTGGTAACTATTAGTCCGTTCTTGACACAGAAATGTTTGGGTTTCTTGGGGCTTCATAATTTTTCTAAATAACAGTTTTGGACATTGGCCTTCCATCTGATTTTTGTCCTAATGGAAGTCATCTTCCATTAGAAATTATTAATTTCTGTATACATTATCATTTATGGCTTTCTAGAAGTATTCACAATGTAAATGACATGCCTGTTACCCACCAGAAATATAATCTGAACTACCCAGTTGAGCTGGAACTAAATCAATTTTTCCAAAAATGAATCGCAATCCTTACTAACACACTTTGACTTCTGTTCATTATGCTGCTAATTGTGGCTGATACATTTATTGAAATATTTCCTTCGAATTGGACACTCCCTGAACCAGCTAGCATATGACAGATACTCTCTCCCTATCTAGTCTTCTAATACTGAGTAAAAGTGGATAACTAAATGTCAAGAAAGTTCTAGGCTCTGATGTTAAGGGTCCTTTGTGTAAACCACAGAAAAAACTCTCTCTTCAGAGGAAAGAGGATATTGTCAATCATTTTTGTAAATTAGCAGACTTTATATTTTAGAGCAGTTTTAGCTACAGAAAAATTGAGCAGAAAGTACTTTTCTCTCATTTCTCTACATTGTGCAAACCTGATGTTGAGCCATTTCAAGCGAGAAGCTTATTCTTCTCCTTTCACTCCTGAAGAATTTGATTTCAATTTCAAATCTGCTCCAAAATGAAATGGCATTCAGTAATCAAATATTACTTCCTATTGTGGGCTCATGCAAAATATAACATTCTGTTGCTGATAACCATTTGCAAAGGAGTAAAAGAATGAAAAATATAGGATTTGCAGTTCTGAATAAGAAAATTATCCAAGAGATTCTGTGAAATGTTCCTATGCCAGTAAAATACAAATCTCAGTTCAGGAACATAACTGGCTCTAAGCTGAGAAAGTCTCTTTTCTTGGCTAAGTCTCACTTTCCTCAGCTGGAAAATGAAGTGGGACCAGCTCAGTGGCTCTCAACCTTGACTGCTGCACATTACAATCTTCTAAGACGTTTTTTGGTCTCACTGAGGATGAGCCTCAAGAACAGGCTGTGTAATATTGGATTATCTCTTATTTAAAGGTTTGACAGAACTTGATTGTAAAACTGCCTGGGATGTGTGCATATGGGTTTATGTGTTTGTGTTGGTGTAGTTTTCAAAGGTACATTTTTACCTACTGATTCAGTTTCTTCAGTGGTTACAGGTTTATTCAGGTTTTCAATGTTTTGGTGAAACACTTTTGACAAGACTTGATTTTCTAGGGAATTATCTATTTCATACATTTTTAAATGTGTATTGATGTGTTGTTTATCATATTCCCTTACACTTTTTTCAATCTTGTACTCTATCTTCATTTATGTTAATATTTTCACTCTTAATGTTATTTGGCCCTTTTATCCTTCTTCTTGATCCATATTTCCAGTTTTATCTATAATATTTGACATTAAAAAAATATTTTGTTGCTCTTGTTTCTTCATTTTCTTTTTCCTTTATTTCTGTTTTTATATTTATTTCCTTCTTTGTCAATTACTATGGTTTTATCTGCTGTTCTTTTTCTAATTTCTTCTGTTGCATATTTTGCTCACTGATTTTAAGTCTTTTTTCTGATGCATGTATTTGAGTCCATAAATTTCTCTCTCATTACTGCTTTGGCTATATCTCACAACTTTTGATACCAAGTTTTTTCATTATAATTCAGTTAAAAATATGATTTGATTTCTATTATGGCTTTGTTTTTGTTCCATGAATAATTTATTGCAGATATACTTAATATTTCTAATATGTTGGGAGATAGTTATGTTTTAGTTATTTCAGTTATTTCATTTCATGTTAAAACATACTGTGGTGTATGTGATATTGGTTGGTATTTGTTGACATTTTCTTTCTGGACTAAAACATGGTTAATATATTTTCTTGACAAAATCTCATTTATTTATTTATTTTTATAAATACAATCTTTGCATCTTTATTGAGGTACAATTGACAAAATCTGTCTATATTTAAAGTATGCACCTGATGTTTTGATATATGTATACATCATGAAGTAATCACCATAGTCAAGCCAATTAACATACCCACCACCTCACATAGTTACTATTTTCCTTTTTTCTTCTTTTTTTTTTTTTTTGCATGGATGAATCTGGAGAACATTATGCTAAGTGAAATAATCCAATACTGCATGATCTCATTTATATGTGGAATCTAAAAGTAGTCAAGCAAGCTCATAGATGCAGAAAGTATAGTGGTAGTTACTAGGGGCTGGGAGGACGAGGAAATGGGGAGATGTTGGTCAAGGAGTACAAATGTTCAGTTACACAGACAAATAAGTCCTGAATATCTAATGTCCAGCCATGTGAATATTGTAAACAATACTGTATTTAACAATTGAAATCTACTAGGGGGATACATCTTAAGTCTTCTTATCACCCAAAAAGTTTATTTTCCATTTGTGATTTGAAGAATAATTTATTCCTTCATTGCTGGGTGTGAGATTCTATATTTGTCCATTAGATAAAGCTCACTAATTTTGCTGTACAAATATCCTATAGTCTTAATACTTTTAGCACTTGATCCATTAGCTTATGAGAAATAAGTATTAAAATATTC
Source organism: Phataginus tricuspis (assembly GCA_029783875.1). Classification (NCBI taxonomy): domain Eukaryota; kingdom Metazoa; phylum Chordata; class Mammalia; order Pholidota; family Manidae; genus Phataginus; species Phataginus tricuspis. The sequence goes on along the minus strand of JAQQAC010016209.1, from coordinate 118,303,670 downwards.
CACCATGATCATGGATTTGTGATTTTTCTTTTTGTAGTTCTGATATTTTTGGTGTTGTGCATTTGATGCTATGTGTTAGATTATAAATTCCCAAAAATACATCTTTAAGCACTATTTTATCTCTGATGTTACTTTTTTTGCCTTAAAATCCATTTCACTTGATATTCTATATCCATGGCACATTAATCCTGATGTATTTCCTTTCATTCTTTCATCTTTAGCCTCTTTAGGTCTTTGCATTTTAGGCATATCTCTTGTAAATAACATATGCCTTAGTGTTTTTATATGCAATATAAAAGCCCTGATTTTAAGTGACACTTATACACATTTATATTTATTGTGCTTACAGATGTATTTGGATTTACTCCTATCATTTTCTTTTTGCATATTTTTTCTATACATTATTTTTGCTTTAGTTTATCTCTCTCCTGTTCTGCATTCTAATCCACTCTTCTTTATTTAACTTTTCCCCTTCTACTGGTATATAAAGAACACGTTTTATTTTTATTATTTTAGTTGTTTGCCTTAAGATTTTAAGTAAGTTACTCTAAGTGTAAATTTTAGCAGTATCTCTGCCCTCCTTATGGACAATTCAAAAACCTTAGAAGCCTTCTTTGGAGATCATTTTCTTTCATTCTTAGATGTCTAGTATTTTAATCCCATTTGGTTTTATACCCCTCTGAAATAAGCCACAATTATTGTTTTATGTAGTTCATGCTTAGATTACCCATATATTTATCACTTTCCTTTTCACCATTGCTTCTTTTTTTTAATTTTAATTTTTTTTGGTATCATTAACATACACTTACATGAACAACACTGTGGTTACTAGATTCCCCCCATTATTAAGTCCCCATCACATACCCCATGACAGTCACTGTCCATCAGCGTAGTGAGATGCTACAGAATCACTACTTGTCTTCTCTGAGTTGTATAGCCCTCCCTTGCCCTCCCCCTACATTGTGTCTGCTAATCGTAATGGCCCTTTTTCCCCCTTGTCCCTCCCTTCCCACCCATCCTCCCCAGACCCTTCCCCTTAGGTAACTGTTAGTCCATTCGTGGGTTCTGTGAGTCTGCTGCTGTTTTGTTCCTTCAGTTTTTGCTTTGTTCTTCTGCTCCACAGATGCGTGAAATCATTTTGTACTTGTCTTTCTCTGCCTGGCTTATTTCACTGGGCAAAATACCCTCTAGCTCCATCCATGTTGCAAATGGTAGGATTTGTTTTCTTCTTATGGGTGAATAATAATCCATTGTGTATATGTACACATCTTCTTTATCCATTCATCTACTGATGGACACTGAGGTTGCTTCCATTTCTTGGCTATTGTAAATAGTGCTGAGATAAACACAGGGGTGCATATGTCTTTTTCAAACTGGGCTGCTGCATTCTTAGGGTAAATTCCTAGAAGTGGAATTCCTGGGTCAAATGGTATTTCTATTTTGAATTTTTTGAGGAACCTCCATGCTGCTTTCCACAATGGTTGAACTAATTTGCATTCCCACCAGCAGTGTAGGAGGGTTCCCCTTTCTCCGCATCCTCGCCAGCATTTGTTGTTACTAGTGTTTTCTATGTTGGCTATCCTAACTGGTGACAGGTGATACCTTACTGTGGTTTTAATTTGTGTTTCTCTGATAATTAGTGATGTGGAGCATCTTTTCATGTGCCTGTTGGCCATCTGAATTTCTTCTTTGGAGAAGTGTCTGTTCAGATCCTCTGTGCAGTTTTTAATTGGATTATTTGCTTTTTGTTTGTTGAGGTGCGTGAGCTCTTTATATATTTTGGATGTCAACCCCTTATCGGATATGTCATTTATGAATATATTCTCCCATACTGTAGGATGCCTTTTCGTTTTACTGATGGTGTCCTTTGCTGTACAGAAGCTTTTTAGTTTGATATAGTCCCACTTGTTCATTTTTGCTTTTGTTTCCCTTGCCCGGGGAGATATGTTCATGAGGAAGTTGCTCATGTTTATATTCAAGAGAGTTTTGTTTATATTTTCTTCTAAGAGTTTTATGACTTCATGACTTACATTTAGGTCTTTGATCCATTTTGAGTTGACTTTTGTGTATGGGGTTAGACAGTAGTCCAGTTTCATTCTCTTACATGTAGCTGTCCTCACCATTGCTTCTTACAACTCACTTCTTCCTTCTGAGTTCAACTTCTGTAATTATGAAGTAGTTATGTTAATAGTTACTTCAGCAGATGTCTACGACTGGTGAATTTTCATTTTTTATTTTTTGAAAGTATGTTCCTTTTTACATTGCAGATTAGCTACTTATAGAACACTAGATTGACAGTTACTTTCTTCCATTACCTTTATTAATGATTTCAGTGTCTTCTGGTATCTGTTAGTACTTCTGAGAAGTTTATGCCTATCTAATGGTCTGTCATTTCTTTGTAGGTAATATCCCCTCCTCAGGTTGCTCTTAAGATGTTTCCCTTGTTGTTGCCTGCTCTGGTGTTCAGTTTCTCTTTCATTCCTGATCCCAGAAATTAAGATTTCGACTATGTACATGAAATAATTTTTTGTATCCAATTCAGCACTGCTAGGTGTGTATCACAGGAGTGTTTTCAATTCTCTTTTGCCACTTTCCTGCTACCAGAAGACTGTCTATTTCAGGTGTCTGTCTTTCAAAGTAGACTGAGAGCTTCTCTGGGTTTCAGCTTGAGTCAAAACTTTGTGGTATGTGTGACAGGGGCATTCCAAGCAATGGCAACACAATACTCAAAAGCATAGAATTTAAAAATCTATGCTGTTTTCTGAGAATAGTCCAGTGTGGTTTATTTTGGTTATGTGAGGGTAGGTAGAGGAAGCTATGACAGGTGTCAACAATGACTGTAATTTCATTGCATCATAAGAAATTTGAATTTAGCTACCAATAAAATTGAAGCCATTAAAAATATTTAAACATTGGAATGTCATAACCAGATTCATGTTATAGGCTGATCACTCCAATTTCTCTGGAGCTGGATTGAGAGTGAGAGAAAGTAGAAATAGAGAGACCAATGAGATTACCACCATAGTCCAAGGAAGAGTAAATTTTTAATCACCCTATTTCCAATACCACACTTTGACCTCCAGATTTCTTGAGAGCAGAGAAGATACTTCATAGAAGTGTTTTGTGTACACATACACCACCACTTCCTTCAAAGTTTCAACAAAATTTGGCATGTTTATGCACTCAATAAGTTATTAATTACTGCCTAATTGATTCGACAAAGCAATCTACTATTCATAACCTCACCCCAGCTACAGTATCAAGCCCTTACAATGTTAACATTATCATATTAATCTTCCCAGTGGCATGAAAAAAACTGAAGTTTTAAATAAATAAAAGATAATTAAATCCCTGAGACAACCTAAGCCAGAAAAGTGGCTATATTCTTGTCTGTGAGAACAGTGCTCGCTCTTTTCTAGAGACTTTCACCCAAGCTGCATAACTATTTGGTATACTGTATCGCTAAATAAATTGTGAGTATGGACAATTATCACCTTCTATCAGTGAATTAACTAGGGAGTGAGAGTTCTCTCTCCCATCAAGTACTCTAAGACCGAAAATAAAATCCTTCCTTATATAAAAACTTATTGTCTTCCCTAAATAACCCACAATGAATGATCTCTGTAGGAGAGGCTGGCTGTCAGGATGAGTCTGTTTTCTGAAACTCCCATCCATCCTCTACTGAATACCTTTCAGCACACATTCAGGCATACCTTTCTTAACCAATTCCCTAGGTTGTCTGATGGCACAGAGATCTAGTGGTATCTAAACCTGTTTTATTCCCTTCAAACAGCCCCTAAAAACAGGTGGAGTCTACACGCTGGTCAGCTCAGAAGGCAAAAAGATACATAACAATATACCCAGGTGGGCACAACATGACATTTTCTTCAAATATTCTGTACTTGTGGTCTGCCAGACATTTCAAGAATATTTTTCTACCTTATCTGGACAAGGTTCTTCTGAGTAAATGAGCTGTATAAAAAACATGAATAGAATATAAGATTGATAAGGCATTAAGAATTAGTAAGCAGGTTATACTCATAACACTATCCATATACTGTTTATTCAGCTGAACAGTGTGGTTTTTTATTTTCAGTTTTGCTGAGAAGAAAGATACCCTTTTCATCTCATACTTAATTATCCCATTCATGATTTTTAAGGTTCATGAGCAATTCATTTTTTTCCAGATTTACAATGATGGCCTTGTTGCTTTTAGATATGGATAGTGTGTCAAAAACAGTAATGTTTCGTTAAGAATACTCCACCAGCAGTGGTGAGCAGTTCTTCTAAGAAGGAAGAACATGACACACTCAGCTAGTCATGATGATCATGGAGAAAAATCTGGACTCTCTGAGTCACCCTTGTGTGGCAGTCTGTATTTTCAGGGGGTGCACAATCATTGCCTTGCCAGCACAAGGGTCTTTCTAGCCTCTCCTGGAGGAGTTGTCTTCCATAAATGCCATCTACTGAACCTGTATGTGCCGTACCCCTTGTGCATTCATTTAGCAAATATACCCTGCTGTTTTAACACTTTCAATGCTCCAGAGGCAGTATAAAATGATGATTGGAGCAAGAGCTCTGGAGCTGGGTAATCAGGTAGGGTTCAAATTCTGACTCTGGCAATTATTGCTTTGTGACCTTGGGCAATTTGCTTAATCTCTGCATCTTGATCTTTTTGTCAGTAAATTGGAGGGTAATAATATATCTTAAAGTTATTTGTTAGCATTAATATATAATCGGTGCTTAGAAAGGTATACAAACACTAAAACACTGTTTATTATGCCAGACACACTGCTAAGCACTGAGGATATGGCTTCCAGGGTCCCTGTTCTCAGGAACTTCAAAATCCCACTTGGGGAAACAGATGCCTAAATTGGCATAGCAATAAAGTACAGCAAGTGTTTTGAGTGAAGATCAGGGAGTTATGAGAACCCCTATGAGAGGGATCTAACACATTCTAGGTGAGTCACAGAAGACTTCTTAGAAGTGGCATCAGAGCTAAGATCTCTGAAGGGTGGTTGGAGTTAAGAGACTGTATGCATGTGGAAGTGTGTGCCCTTCTTGGGTTGAGTGGGGAGTTCAGGCAGACAGAAGCTCATTTATCAAAATCTGAAGGAGATCATGATATGGTGCAGGGTAGAAAATGAGAAAGTTTGACTGGGCTAGGCCATAAACAGAGTGAGTTTGGGTGCAGGGGTACATGTAGGGATGAGGGCAAGGATTGAAATGAAAAAGTAAACAGTTAACACCAAACCTTATAAGCCTTGCAACAACATACAAGCTCTGATTATAATTGTTACGGAAAATACTGGAAAAACCTGGACTGGATCACTGACGGAAGAACCAAGTGGCACTCGGAAGTCTTGGAGTGTTGAGGGTTTATTTCACACCGGCGGGCTCAGAGGGGAGCAATCTCCCAAGGTCTGAGCCCCGAACAAAGGCAAGGGAGCAATATATATCTTTCTGCTTCTGTATCTGCAACATGAGCAGGCAAGGGGGAGTAAGTTTAGGGAGTAAGCGCCTGGCAGAGCGTGGAGTGAAGGGGAGGGGGAAGTTAAGGGAGTTTCTGTTGTTTTTGCTAAGAAGAGCAGCAGAAGGGAGCCACCTGGACTAGACTGCTGTTCTTGTAAATTTTTCCCTATCATAATCAGTGCTTAGCCTTTAATAATCGGGAGTTTGCCCTGGGAGCAATGAGGAACCACTGAAGGGCTCTAGGCAAGGAAACTATATAGCTAATTTTTGAGGAACAGAAATATATCATTTTGGCTGAAGTGTGAAGAATCCATTCATTTATTCAACAAATATTTATTTTCTGTTGTGTGCCAGGAACTGTCTGTCCTATGCCTCGAGGACAGCAAATACAACAAAATTTTTAAAAAATGCCTTATACCATTATAAGGTTTGAGCTGGGGGAGGAAGACAATAAGCATGATAAATTACACACACACAAACACACACAGTATTATATAGAATGGTAGAAGCACCAAAATTAAAACTGCTGGGGGATGGCTTGGAATTTTAAATGGGCCTCATTTGAGAAAGTGACATTTGAGCAAAGCCTCCATGGAGAAGAGGAACTGAGCCATGCATCTGTAGGGCTTTAGGGTCATTCCAGGCAGAGATAAGCAGTGACAAAGCCTGGGGCAGAAGCCTGCCTTGCATAATAGTATGAGGGCTACAGAGACTAGCCCTCAGTAAGCTGGGAGGGGTAGTGGAGGATACAGCAGGGAGATAATGAGGGGTGCTGGAGCTTTGTAGGCCATTGTAAAATTGGCTTTGAAGACAGGAGGAACCTTTGAAGGATTTTGAATATAGGAGAGATTCAATCTGACTTATATTTCAATGGAATCATTCTGACTATTGTGTTAAGAATAGATGATATGATGACATGTAAGAAGAGAGACCAGTTAGAATATTACTGCAGTAATTCAGGTGAGAGATGGGGTGCAAGCAGTATTAGGCTTGCTCTTTTGGTGTGCAGGGAAAGAGTTTAAATGGAAGCCCGCGTGTGTTAAATACAATATATTTTACCTTCCTCTTACAAATATATCTTCATATTGAGAATTTTTTAAATGTGTATATATATATATATATATGCTTTCTATGTAACTGAAAGTTGGAAAAATATAAAATATGGCTGGATTTATATATTATGTGTTCTCTTGGTGAACTGTGACAATGCATGCACAATTAATAACACAAAACATATACTTCATAGCTTATTGTATATCTAGTCTATAAAATTTTCTCTTTATTTCAGTAAAATTGTTGTTGTAACAAGATTTTTACACAATATTTATTCTACTCATGACAATGCCAGGTTAGATATCCTTTTTGAGTCATTGTAGTGTGAATAGTCTGACTGTTAATTTCAATTTGGGGAAATTTTACCTGCAAAGGGGTAGCAACTGAAATTGTGAATAAAATTGTTAAAGTGATATTTAGGTTCATAAATGAAGCATATATGTTGCTTACCATGTTCACATAGTAAAGTACAGGCATTGGACAAATTTTCATCATTGTTGAAAATATTACAATATATTTATATTTCATCATTTAATTATTCACAACATATACAAATTTCACAGACACTTAAAGTAATACATAGATGTATACAGTAATCTAGAGAACTGATATCATACTTCTCACAAGTTATGTGGAAATTTAAAGAAATTTACATTTGAAATTTAAATAAAAATGAATTGTTTAATATGACAAAATATCCCTCAGCTGCCAGGTCCAAATGTTGTGAATACTGAACTAATCCATAACTCCCTCAAGAATCATGAACTAGAACACAAAAGTAAGCAAGAAAATGGACACAGCAGTCCTGGGAAGCAATATGAAATCTTGAAGGGAGTAAGTGTATTCTAGAGAAGAACTGTGAGGAGGAACCCTGTATATTCCTATTTTAAAGGTTGGGAAGAAAAGAAGAAGATGGCAAAGGAGACTGAGGAACAAAAGCCTGTGAGGTGAAAGGAAAAGAATGAAAAAATATCACAGAAGCCAGATTGAAGCCAGGAACTGTTTTAGGAGCACTGTGCCAAGTACTGTTGCTGAATAAGAGCTGAGCCTGACTATTGGCTATAGCAATGGTGGCCACAAGAAAAGCAGTTTACATGAATGGTGGGAATGAAAGCCTGATTTGAAGATGTTGAAGAGAGAATGGAATGAAAGAAATTGGATATAGCAAGTATAGAAAAGGAGTTTTGCTACAAAGGGTAAAGAGGAAATGCAGTGGTGCCTGGGGGACAAACTGTGCCCATGATTATTTTTTAATGATGGGGGAATAGTAACATGTTTGTATGCTGATGGGCATGATATAGTAGAGCAAAGAAAAATGATCAGGTAGGAAAGAGCAAGGAGAACTGCTGGAGCCATGTTTAGAGTAAGTGAAAGGAAATGAGAGCTAATGCATAGATAAGATGGATAGGCTTGAGATGCATGTATGCATGTATAGTTGATCTAACAGGTGGGAAGGTAGAGCATGTGAGGCCAGATGCTGGTAGGTGAGTAGATGTGATGTTGCCAGTGTGTGGAATTCTCCTCTGATCACTGCAGATTTCTCAGTGATATAGTAAGCAAGCATATCAGCTTATAGTAATGGTGGGGGTAGGCAGTTTTAGAGGTTTAAAGGGAGAGGATACAGTATGAAGTATGAATGCTTGAGAATGAAACAATGCATGTATTATATTAAATATCTACTTGCGATTATTGGGCATGAATTTAAAGTAAGCCCAGTAAGCATGGCTGTGTGATTTTATCCAGCCACATTCAGTTGCATAGGTACTTATGCACAATAGGAAGAGGGGGACTTAATCAGGTTTTTCCAAGAGAGAAAAGGTTTTTAAGCAAGAGAGGGGCAAAGACATAGAGGGTATATACAAAGGAGAGATTTTAATGTTTGCCCCTGGAACTTAATCTGGTCAAGGAGGTAAGAGAGGACATGAATGTTGAAGGACATTGGCACAGATGGTAGAACCATTCATGTCCAGAGGAGTTGAAGAATTATTTGAGTTGTTGTAAGAGAAGGAATCAGATGGACAGATAGAAAGTAATGGACAGAGAGTGATGACTGAAATTGAGGTTACGGAGGGGTTGATCATTAATTATGCTAAAATCAAGGCTATGACCATGGGAATGAGTATCTGAGTGAGAATAAAGACAAAATATTAGAGGAGAAAGGGTCAAGGGGTTGAGACATTGGAATGTTAGAGTATCATTTTATTATTATGAAATTGCTAAGAATTAAGGCAAGAGTAATTTAGAAGAAAATGCCAGTGCACCAGGAAGTAACATATTTGGGAAATTATTAAGGAATGACCCAGGTGCCATTAGAAATCACAACAATGAGGCACAGTGAGCAATTTAGCCCGATGACATGAGATTCAAAACTGACAGTGTTTAGGGAGGAGGAAGGGAGAATGGTGTAGGAATAGTAATGAGGGGTCAAAGTGAACAGCTATCTGACCTCCAAGTGTAGTGAGACTATTAACAGTGGGAGAAAAATGAGGCACAGTGTAAGAAGACAGCAGGAAAAGCCATGTCCTCAGGGGATATCGAGGTTTTAGAACAAAGGGGAAAGGGAAAAGAGATTAAGATTATAGTGGGTTTTGCTGATGATACGAGTGGTGAGTTTCAGAAAGTACAGTGGAAGATTTAGGGAAAGGTCAGAATAATGGAAAGGATGGACATGGTGATGGAGAATTATATGGTATTTAGACTGAGGGAGATGAACCCTGGGCCTCCAGGGCTTCTTGCGGTAGTTGACGCTTCCGGGATAAAGGGCTAGTGAGATAGGGCAGGTAGTCTCAGGCAGAATGTGATGGTGAAGCTGTGAGTGTTGACGAGTCTGGAATAATGAGTGTCTAGAACTAACTCTTGACCCATGAAATGGCTGCAAGAGTATGAATTGGATTAGCCACGGTCTTGGTCTGATTTAGCCCACTGTATACTTTTAATATTTTCAAGAAGTTTCACTATAAAAGATATCAATTCGTACTGCCTTTGGTTTAGTGCCTACTCTTGATCTGTGCGTGTGTGTGTGTGTGTGTTTCTAATTACTTAACTAATTAATTCTATGTTTAGGGAGCAACTTCCTCGGGCCAGAGTGCCAGCCACAGGAACTGAGTGGAATATTTTTCCTACCTTTACGTAGCTCACAAAACATCAAAGTACACATAGATTATAATTGTATATAATTAGTAAACCTAAATGTGGTATAAAAATAGGCTAATATATCATCCATCGGAAAGATGAGTGTTCTTTTGAATTTTCCTTCAAAAACAGCATTTATTTTAATTTGCTAACCATTAAAAATGCAAAAAATTGATATTATGCTGTTTCATCTTATGGCAAAACCAACAGTTTTACAATGCCTGAGCCGTCACTAACACAGTATAATTTTGGGAGTGGAGGAAAATTGTAAGAGAAAGGAGCAGTGGTTATCTTTGGACAGTGTTTGGAAAGAGCTGCTATCTCAGAGCTCAAATCATGCTACTCTGAGAAGAGCCTTAGTTTATTAGTAGAGGGCCAGATAATACCTCAGGGGGAAGGGAATTTTTTTGTGCACTAAGACTGAATAATTTTCACATTCAATCCTTGTTTACTTTCTGAAGTTTCAGCCCTTTAGGGATAGGATTTGTGGAGCTTTTAGTCTGACACAGTCTTCCTTTGTTCCCCACAAAGAAGGCCAGCACACACTGTGGCTCTTCTAGCTTCAGTCAGCCTGGCTCTGTAGAATCAGCCAATATAGGCTGCTGGGGAGGTATTTGAACTAGAAATATACTTCTGGCAAAAACATAACTGGAAAGACTTCTAATTCTTCCATGAAGAAGGTGATGTAACATTAACAGCATGCTAGTTAAGGCAGTCTCCAGGACTGACAAGAACCTTTATTCATAGATTTATCCATATGTTCAGCAAATAGTACTAAGTACTTATTGTTAGCAGGCTTTGTGCTCAATTGATGCAAAAGGTAGGTAAGTGAATATTAAACCATTTCTGCCACATAGGAGCTCACTGTCTAGTATGGAACACCAATAAATAGATAATTACAACAGTGTAAACAGTGTTGATTGGGTAATCACAGCTTGCTGTGCAAATACTTTAGAGAGGCAACTAACAAAGACTCAGCTAGTATTTGATGGCACATAGGGAAGGTTTCCCAATATTTAAACCCTTTTATTTGTATTCAGGTGACTCCTTGTCTTAGTGTCAGGGAAAATTAATTATTTAGTCCATTTAGCAAATATTTATTGAGCATTCACTATGTTTTAGATACCATTCTAGGTATTAGAATCATGAATAAAAAATTCATTTATAGTTTAGTAAGCAGAGGAAGGCAATAAACAATATAAATAAGTAAAACAAATAGTACGCTAGAAAGTTAGAAGTGTTACAGAGAAAGCACACCAAGGAAGGGGAATAAGGAGAGTCAGATGGACAGAGTGTCAGAACTAGGTAAGGTTGCAAAATTTAAATGCTTTTACTCTGAGTGAGATATGGAGCCAAAGAATATATTCTAACAGAGTGATAAGATCTTATTTCTAAGTCAGCAATATCACTCTGGTTGATATGTAAAGAACAGACTTACAGGACCAAGTTTGGAAATAAGGAAGCTATTAAGGATAATCAAGACAAGAGAAGATGGTGGCTTGGATCAGGTTTATGGGAATGGGAGTGGTGCAAAGTGAATAGATTGTGGATATATGTTGAAGTCATTACTCAGAGCATTTGGGGATGTGTTTGGGGATGTTAAAGGAAAAAGAGAAATTGAGGATGACTAAGAATTTTGGGTTGAGCAATTAGGTGGATGGAACTAGAAAAGAATGAGACAACAGCATGTTGATGAGAAGAACGTGGGAGAAGAACGGTACTTCAGTGTGGACTTAAGATTGAGATGCTTATTAACCAAGTGAAGATGTTGATTAGGTGTTTTCATACACAAGTCTGGAGCTAAGGGAGAGCTTGGATGGAGTGACATAAATTTGGAAATCATCAGCTTATAGATACTATGTAAAGGCCTGAGTCTGCATGAGGTCACCTACGAAGTGAGTGTAGACAGAGAAAAGGCTCAAAGTGTAAGCCCTATGTCACAACATTAAGAAGTTGGGGAGATAAAAATGAACTAGCAAGGGAGACTGAGAAGAAGAGACTAGTAGGACAGAAAATTACGAGTATGATGTCAGCAGCCAAATGAAGGAAGTGTTTCAAGAAAGAGGGAGTCATCAACTATTTCAAATGCTGCTAAAGATTATATAAGTTGAGGAAAGAGTATTTATCAAGGTGGAGATGTTCTCTAGCCTACACAAAAGTAGTTGTGGTAGAATGGTGGGATCAAAAGCTGATTGGAGTGAGTTCAAGAAAGAATGGAAAAGGAAGAATTGAAGACATTACAAAGACAACTCTTGAACTAGTTCTAACATCCTGTGATAGTTAAAGGCCTCCCCAAGCAACCCTCAATTTTTTCCTGGTACTTATAAACATAAGGATATGGAGTCAGAACTAGGAGGTTTCTTTTACAGAGGAGAGAGAAGCAAGGAGAAAAAATTTGGAATGGAATTCAGCAGGCAGTTTTCAAATTCAGATAAGACAGTATGTTACTGGGGTCTTTCCTTTTGCAAAGAACAAAGATGTGTTCAGGTTGACTGAGTTCAAAAATGCTAATTTGAAAAATCACAGAGAAGTGGAGTACAGGAAGAAGTCTCAATAACAGCCCTTGGAAAGCTGGAATGTTACTGAAGATATAGCAAGCGGGGACTCAAGTCTTATTCCCATCCCCTCACCAACAGATTTCCATTGTTCCCTATTCTGGAAGCTCTATGGTATTCCTGACTAGCTTTTCTCTCTATCTCCTTCCATTTGGTCTACTTTTCTGCTATGCACTGCCATCTCTATACTCTCTTACCTCATGTCTTCTGCATAATTATGAATTCTACTGCCCCATTTTTCTGCTTCCCATTTTGTCTCATCCAGTTTCTGTCCATTAACCAATCACTAACTTTTTCTATATCTCCAAATTAAAATTCCCCAATAGAGAAAGGATTACATTGGTTTACTTAAGGAAGAGTAACTCTAATAGGCAAAGTTCTTGTTCTGTATATGACTGGTTCCAATCTCTGGTTGATTGTGGTCAGGGTGTTGGGCTCATGTGGTTTCTATTCATTAAGAAAGAATGGGAGTGGTATATATAATATGTAATGGTAGACTTTCAGAGCTTTATAAACTCTTCTTGAATACAGTTGACTGAGGGCAAAATAAGTTGTAAAAAGACATAAATACATGGAAAAGATGGTTTAAATGACTTAAAATTCAGTTGTGTAGGACTTTATTGAAAACAAAAAACTGTAATACATAATTGAAGTGTATATATATATATGTGTGTGTGTATATATATATATACAAGCATGAATAGGTAGACTGTGTTGCTATAGAGGAATACTCTAAAGATAGCCCCTTCCACTTAAGCCATCAATTCAATTCAATTCGAACCAAAATCCCAGTGAAAATTTCTTTTCAAACTTTACAGGTTGATTCTAAAATTCTTATGGAAGAGAAAATATGTTGAGGGAATCTTGCCCTACAAATACAAAGATCTACTATAAAGCTATGGCAATAAACACAGTGTTATCTGGCACTAAGTAGAATAGACAGATAGATCAATTAAGCAAATGGAACTTCCAGAAATAAAAAACAATGTATATATTATAATTCAATATGTGATAAAGGTTTCATTTTACATCATCATTAAATAATTATGAGACAACTGGCTACTGGGGGGGGGGCAGAAGAATAAAACAAAGTTACACTCTATTTCACATGATACATCAACAACCAAAAAATCCACATAAATTGAAAATATAAATGGAAAAATTAAAACTATGAAAGAAATAGAAGAAAATAAAAGAGGTTGTGTAATCTTGGAGTAAAAAAGGCCTTTCTAAACATTAAATCAAACATATTAATACATATGGGAAAAGTTCTCATACTTGACAACCTAAGAATTAAAAATTTAGGTAAGGCAAAAGAACCCATAATAAAGTAACAACAACAAAAAATACATATGGAAGAAAATATCATGTCTTTGAAAAACAAAAGGTTAATATACAATATACAATAATACATTAAGAACCAATGAGAAAAAGATACCCTGCAGAAAAATGAGCACCCCACAGAAAAGATAATCCCACAGAAAACATCCTCCTTTTGAGGTTCAGAAAAGAGTATGGTGTTTGTAATTAGAAGTTGTTTATACAGATACACGTTCTGCCATTTACTATGGCAATGGAACCATATCATTTAGCCAGACTGTCTGAGATACTAATCATACCTGATTCATGGAGAAGGGAATGCTTAATTCAGAGACACCAATCACCAATGATGCCATTTCAGCTCTCAATACAGGGCTATTTGTCACCAGGGGACTACAACATTACCTTCAAAAGACATCTATTTACTCTGGCATGCAGATTCCAGAGATCTCAGGAAAGATTTTAACTTCTCTTAGCTACCTTAGACCTTTCAAAATAGTGAGCAATTTCTGTGGGCAGTCATATTGCACAAGTCCTTACCTTCCAGCACTGAAAGCCTATGTCAATTCACCCTGGATGCCTTGCTTACAAATGTTCCCAAGTTGTAGAGTACAGTTTCCAATTGTGTCATAAATTTTTCTAGGACAAGTATCACATCCTTGACTCCTTTTGTATTTCCCCCTAGTGTTTAGTGGCATTTAGTGAAGTTCTCTTCACACACACTATGAATGGTTTTTGACTGCATATATCCACATCTACTTCCAGGTACAACTCCAAAAGGGAACTTTTGATTGTAATGGAAAGTGGAATTATAGATGAATTCCTTATGGGAAATGAGTTTCCCTCTAATTTAGGGATGTATATGCAAAATCCAAGGAGACTTTGATTTAATTGATTTTTCACTATCACCATTAAGCCTGCATTTTTCTGGATTGATTTTTGTATTACTGATTTTTACTCTACTGAAAACTAAGTGTGGGTTTCCCAAACAAAAAGGAAAAGATTAGCCCCAATTTGTCTTAAATGTTATTGGCTTGATTACTCTCCCAGCTGCACAATAAGGATATTACGGATGACATCACTTTCAAATCCCCATTTGGAATGCAGTGATAGTCCCAGTGTCATAAAAGTATTATACTACTAAATAATTAACTAAGAAATTATGAAAAACATAATGAAGAATAAAAGACAACTGCAGATGCATCTATCACAACAAAATAGTCAACTTTTCTAGTTGATTCTGTTTATTTTTCTGTGACTGACGACCAAAATATCAATTATGGGCAAATGGCCATTAACATAATCCATAATGCCAGAAAACAAAATGATGCTTCATATCTATCACCTTTGATTAGTAGCATAATATTTTATTAGACTTTGTATAAATAACACTGAGTAAAAGAATATGGGCTTTGACAAAGCAACAGTTTTCAATAGCAGCATCTCCATTAGGAAATAAAAGTAAGAATGTATTGCCCAAATCTTCAAACATGGATCAATATGTGGGATGGTTCTGATTTGCTCAAACTAAGGGGCACGCTTACTGTATATCAATCCACTCAAAGAACTAACACTTCCATGAAAATATTCTTTAACAAGAAAAAACAATTTGAGCTTTTTAACATAAAGCCAAATGGCTTAAGGGATATATCCATATTCTTAAGTGTTTGAAGGAAAGTTTATACTTTCAAACTTGGTGAGCTTTGGAATTCTTATCTTAGATTTCACTTAATGGGCCTTTGACAGCTTCTATGCTATGTGGTTTCTTTAACCTCCATTGCCCTCCACTCTATTTCCACCAGGAGGGAAAGAAATCAAAGGCCACAGACAACAAAGCCTAAGGAACCTCCATCCTCAGGATTTAAGATGCTCCTGTGGCTTAGGTTGGCTGACTCACAGCTAATAGCAAATTCAGGTGAACATCTTGCCTAAGTAAAATCTCTGTAGGAAGAGTGGGCAAAGGCTATAAAAGATGAGACTAAAAGTCCTTTAATTCTACTTGAGTACAAAAGTTACAACCACATTTATAATCTGCATGAAGTAGAGTAAAGCACCAGCAAACCTGCAGAGGGACCAGTTTGAACTGGAACTGTGTCAGCCAAGTTGATGACTGAGGGTAGAGAAAACAGAAAAGAATCTCTAGGGGCAAAGTGACTCTTAAGTAATAGGGGAGAGTCTTTTAGGCAGCAGTCAACGGAGATTGTTTCTCTTTCCTTTCCCTGTATCAAATGAGGTAGCCATTTTGCAAATATATTTTGCAGCAAGTGAATTTTGCAGATGGCATTGGCAGAGCTAGTTTGCACTAAGAAAGAGTTGTAGTGGCAGCATTCCACAAATATGTGAAAATAGCAACTAAAGCTGTAGAAATGTAAAGACAGGATGTTGAGCAACTGCCATTATATTTAAAACTCTCTGCATTTAATATTTTGAAACTTAATGGCTAGACCCTGGAGACTAAGAGCCCCTCTCACAGTCTGGTAGCACTTGCCCTAAAATTCTCTTATTCTTAACATTCATGGTTTTATTCTGATCATGAGAACTGTACATGCTTATCATGGAAATTGTAAAATACCTAAAAATATAAAGAAAAGGGAACATTCTATCATCCCATGATAGTACAGTTTCTATATTGACATATATTCACCCAGACTTTTTATTTTCATTTTGAATATGTGTGAGTGTGTGTGTATTTTAAAACTACATCATATTGCAAAAACAATTCTGTACCTTTTTTAAATTAATGAATGAGGAACATTTCCCATGTCATTAAATATTCTCCAAAAAATGTCATTGTAATGAATCTATAGTTCTCATATTTTTTCTATAACTATTAAGCATTAGCATAAAAAGTATTTTCCTTTATCTGTAATTATTGGTTGGAGTAAGTCGTTAATGCAATAAGACAGCAAAATTAAAAATGTGGTATACATTTTAAAACATTAGCCAAAATTAATAGAATTTGCAGATGTTATCATTATGTACCTAGAAAATCCAAAATAACCAAGTAAATCAACTATCAGAATAAGAAAATTAGGGAAATTGACTAGAAATGAGATGAGCTTTGTTTTATACTGACAATATACAGCTAGAAATTGAAATGGAAAGAAAAAGAAATTATATTTGCCACAAAACCTATAAAATACCAAGGATAAATGTTATCATGAAAAATTATAAGAACATATTTAAACCATATAAAAGTACTTGAATAAATGGATAGACATACCATGTTCCTTAGAAAGGAAGACAATACTTTAAAGATGTGATGTATTCCTAGATCTCAATTAAGTTTCTGTTGTTTGGACTGGATGTTAAAAAATGTCACAGAGTATGCTTAATATAGCATGAGATAAAATGTAAACCATGTGGCTCACATGACAATCCTTTTGGAGGGCTTTTGCAGTGATATCCAGGAATAAAGCAACTGCCTTCCAGATAATTTGACTTTGAAGCACAAGATATCCATGTGAATACTCATTGATAATGACATATGAGAGGTTAGAGATACAGAAAACATATGAGCAGCAAATCATAGGATCAGACATTATGAATTGCCAGTTTTGATTAGCAATCAAGATGACTTTCCCACCCAAACAGCAATCTCTAAGGTTAGAGAGCTAAGATTTATTTAGTGATAGTTGATAATAGCAATGCTGGGTAATAGAGTTAGTATATTAATTCATTGTCAATCAAAACCATGTGGATTTTTTGCAATTGTAAAAAATAAAGTTCTTATGACAGAAGAAACTCAAGAAGTTCCAAGAAATTTTTGAAGAAGAATACTGTGAAAGGACTTGGCCTATCAGATATCAAAATACACTGTAAAACTGCTATAATCAAAAGACTATGGTATTGATAAAAGGGTAGACAAATAGATGAATGGAACAAAAAAGAGAGTCAAAGACTGGATTCAAGTATATACAGGGATGAAATATAAATGGGGCAATCAAATAGGTTAGGAAAGAAAGGATTATTCAATAAATATCAAGTCCATTGGAATACATTTAGAAGAAAACAAACTTAGATTCTTACCTACATATATTTTGGAATGATTAAAAAGGAAGTGGAAAAAATTAGAGGTAGGAAGAGGATAATGATTCGTAAATTCAGTATGGGTAAGGTTTACTAGCAAAATAAAAAATCTGGAAGGGATAAAATAAACCCTTGATCACTTTAACCACATGAAATGAAAATCATCTATACATCAAAAGATTCTATAAATTCACATGACAAAAATGAGGGTAAAACATTCTTAAACTATAACAAATAAAAGTCACATCTCTAATAGACAAAAAGTCCTGCAAATCAATAATTAATAATTTATTGTACAAAATATAATTTAAAATAGGCAGAGCATGAATACAATATTCACAGAATTAAAAAATAATCAGTAAACATGAAAATATGTGCAACTTCGGTAGTTTTCAAGGAAATGAAAATTGAAATTCAAAGGGATATGAGTTTTTGAAAATTAGAATGGAAAAAATGGGTTTCATTATACCTACTACTAGAGAGCATACAGTAAAAGGGCAGTATCTCACAGAGGTTGGTAGGAGTATAAATTTGCTCTAAACATTTTGGAAAGTAATTTGGCAGTAACTAGGAACATTTTAAGAGTGTATACCTTTTGATCCAGCTATTTCATATGTAGGAATCTACCCAACCAGTATAAATGGATATATGTACATGGATGCTCAGTGTAGCAACCATGAGTATCCTAGACCTTGTAAAGGCTCTTCATTGCCCAAGAACACTTGAAATATTTTGTCTTTCTGAGCCAAGATAATTGTTACTCAAAAAAGCAGGTATCCAAATAATGCTATCAGATTTGCACAACCACCTGTTTGACCAAGGCAATTAATCCTTTTGTAAAATTTATTAAAGTGTACTGAACTTCATAGAGACACTTTCTTAAAATCCCAGTAGTAGACATAGGCATTAAAGGTAGACCAAAAAATAGTTCAGTCTGTATCATTGTTAGATCTTTTATCCAGCTACATTCCTTTAATTTTCTCCCTGTGTATAAATCTTCAGATGTGGAGTCAAAAGTCTTTGATACTGCATGATATGTAGTATGATTCTGGTACTCCACCAATTTTCTTATTGCCCAGTTAACAAACATATAAGATGAACTCCACTGTTAAAGTTCTGGCTAGTAATGCTTTCAATAAGTTAGTTTGGATAATTAGTCATGCTACAATAACACTGGTACAAATTAAACCATCAAAAATATTGATTAAAAGAATGAATATTTTTATCGAGGGAAAGAAAAATGTGAGACATGGGAAAGGGAAAGACATAAACCATTCACTAAGATATTTGTGGTACATCTTAACTTCCTAATTTTTCTCCAAATATTTGTGATGCATGATTTGTGTCAGGCACAATCCATTTATTCAACAAATTTTTATTGATTTTATATACCAGGCTCTGTTCCAGAATCCAATGACACAACAATGAATAATATAGATGATGGAGCTTTCACTGTATCAATAATTTCCTAGCCCTTATACACACACTACTGACCTAAAGGTTTTCCATCAGTTTCAGCAACACACACACACACACACAAATCTCCCAATAGGGACTTCCTTAAAGCAGAAAGTCATTCTAGACTTCATTCATTCAGTCAACACATATTTACTGAATGCCTGATAGTATGAGTCAGGCACTGCTTTAGGCACTGGGGCAGCATCACTAAATGAGAAACACAAAGTATTTGTATTCAAGGGGATTGTGTTCTAAAAACAAACAATTTCAGATATTGATAAGTAGCATGAATAAAATAAAGAGGGCTGTGTGACAAAAGTAATTGGGGGAAGGGCTGAAAGCTAGGGTGGTGTGTGGAGGTAACATCTGAGCTAAGACCTGAATGACTAGAAGGAGCCAGCCATGGAAAGACATAAATGAAGAGCTAGAACTAGACCTTTCAAGACAGGTGAGACAGCTTCTGCCAGAATGAACAAACTTAAAGTGTTCTAGTAAAAGAAAGGAGCAACATGATTAGTGGAGGAAGTGGTAAGACATCATTTCAGAGAGATGTCAGGAGGCCAGATCATGTAGGACCTACATAGGCTAGGATAAGGAGCATGACTTTTATTCTGCTATATGGTGGAAAGTCATTGGAATGTATTGAATAGGAGAGTGATTAGAATAAGATTTATATTTTTTCAAGATCACTCTGACTGCTCTTTAGAACTGGCTATATAGAAGTAAGGGTTGAATCAGTATTACATTGTCCCAGATGAGAGATTATGTTAGTTTGGACCAGAATGAGACCAGCAAAAATGGTATTAAGTGGTTAAATTCCGGATATATTTTGAAAGTAGAGTGTTTCAAGAGCCCCAAGACTATCTTCAAGTTTGTTGATTCACTACAAGGACCCACCAGACTCATTAGAAGTTTAATACAAATGGTAAAGTTTATTACAGCAAAGGATACAGAACAAAAGTAACAGGAACAGACAGACATTGAGCAAAGTGCAGAGAGGCTAAACACAGTCCTTCCCCATCTGGGGCCACACAGGACATACTTTCTATCTAGCAGCAAACTGTAGAGACAGGTGTGGAATGTATTGGTCCTGGGATGCTCAGTTGAGTCTTTGGATCTGAGGATTTTAGTAAGAGCTGGTCATATAGGCACATCATGCGATGTAACTGGCTATAGCAGTGGAAACTAGGGAGCCCAACAGTGAAACCGGGTGTATATCATTAATCTTGATGATTGTGCAAAACAACCTGACAAGCTGGTACAGCAGAGTCCATTATTCCAGGTGAATGCAACAAAGTTATAAATCACTGATATAAAAAGCATTCTGAGGGTCACATTTCCAAGGGTTGACCAAGAGGCAAGTGGTTCCAAGTTCCTTGGACATGCAAGTAATAAGCAACATCTGCTGTGTTAACTCTTTCCTCAAATAGAACCAAGGAGATCTCCTAAGGAGTGGGATGTGGGGTGTGCAATAAAAGAGGAATCAAGTAGGTTTTGTGGCCTACATAACTAGAATAATGAACATTTCTGAGATAGAGGAGAATATGAGAGGGGCAGCTTTAGTGGAGATGGGGGAAGATCAGAAGTTCAGTTTTGCACATGTTAACTTTGAGATGCTTACTCAACAACTAAGTGGAGGTGGCAAGTAAACAGTTGGATGCAGGAGCTGCAGGGAGTGGTGAGAAATGGAGACATCAGTTTGGGAGTCATTGCCATGCAGAAGTTATCAGAGCCGTGGTTCTGAGTGAGATTAGGTAAGGAGACTGGATAGGTGGGGATAGTTGCCCAGAACCAAGTTAACGGAGGAGGAGGAGCCAGCAAATACTGAAAAGGAGAACCAGTGAAGTAGGAGGAAAAGAAGAAGAGAGAAGCAAAGAAAAAATGTGTTACTCTGGAAGGGAGTGTCATCAGATGAGCCAAATGTTGCTAAAAGGTCAAGTCTTTGAAGACAAAAACACTGGCTCTTGGTTTTTGCAAGTTGTAGGTCACAGTAACATTGCTGAGAGTGTTTCAGTTGAATGGTGGAAATAAAAGCCTGATATAAAAGCATTGACGAGGTGCTAGAAGGTAGGGAATCGATGTGAGTACATAGCATTTTAAGGCATTTTGCTATGAAGGTGAAACAAGAAATGAGTTTTCTGGAGTGTGTCAGATGTCAAGGATTTTTTTGGTTTTAAGATTAAAGACACCAGAGCATATTTATATGCTGATGGGAATGATATGGTAAAGATTTAACAAAGAAGAAAAAATATATAGGTCCTTTAGAAGGTGACAGGGAATAAGATACAGAACTCAAGTGGAGTGTGAACCTTAAATAAGAGCACAGTAATTAAAACAGTATGGTATTTCATAAAAACAGATGCATATACCAATATAACAGAATAGAGAGCCCAGAAATAAACCCACACATATATAGTCAATTAATTTACAACAAAAGAGCCTGGAATATGCAATAGGAAAGGACAGTCTCTTCAATAAATAGTGCTGGAAAAACTGCACAACCACATGCAAAAGAATAAAACTGAACCACTATCATATACCCTACACAAAAACTAACTCAAAATGGATTAAAGACTTCAATGTAAGTCCCAAAACCGTAAGACTCCTAGAAATAAACATAGATGGTAGACTCCTTCACATAGGTCTTGCCAATAATTTTTTAATCTGACACTGAAAGCAAAAGCAACAAAAGCAAAAGTAAATAAATGGGTTACATCAAACTAAAAAGCTTCAGCACAGCAAAGGAAACAATCAAAAAAATGAAAAGGCAACCTACAGAATGGGAGACAATATTTGCAAATCATGTATCTCATAAAAGGTTAATATCCAATATATATAAAGAACTCATACAACTCAATAGAAAAAAAATCTGATTAAAGAATGTCTGAATAAGCATTTTTCCAAAGAAGATCTACGGATGGCCAATAGACACATGAATAGATGTTCACCATCACTAGTCATGAGGGAAATGCAAATCAAAACCACAATGAGGTATTACCTCATACCTGTTAAAATGACTGTTATCAAAAAATCAGGAAATAATAAATGTTGACAAGGATGTGAAGAAAAGGCAACTCTCCTCCATTATTGGTGGGGTTGTAAATTGGTACAGCCACTACAGAAAGCAGTATGGAGATTCTCCAAAACATTAAAAATAAAACTTCCATATGATCCAACAATTCTACTTCTAGGTGTTTATCCAAAGAAAATGAAAATACTAATTTGAAAAGATATATACACTTCAATGTTTATTGCAGCATTATTTATAATAGTCAAAATATGAAACAACCTAAGTCTCCATGAATGGATCAATAAATAAATAAGTTCTGGCATATATATATATATATAATGGAATATTATTCCGCAACAAATAAAAGAAATCTTGTCATTTGCAACATGGAAGGACCTTAAGGTCATGATGCCAAGTGAAATAAGTCAAAGAAAGAAAGACAAATACCGTATGTTCTATCTTATATGTAGAATCTTAAAAAAAACAAACTCATATACACAGAGAAGAGATTGGTGGTTGCTATCTCTCAACATACAAAAACTAATTTTTATTATAATTTGTGCCTCTTTATCCCCTTCACCAGTTTCACTCACTCCCTTCCCCCATGACAACCATCAGTCTTTTCTCTGTGTCTATGAGTCTATTTCTGCTTTGTTTTTCTAGATTCCACATATAAGTGAAATCACTTGGTATTCATCTTTCTCTGCCTTGATTATTTCAATTAGCATACCTTCTAGGTCCATCCAAGTTATTGTAAATGTCAAGATTTCATTTTCTTTTATGGATGAGTAGTATTCTATCATATATATGTACCACATATTCTTTATCCATTCATCTATTGATGGACATTTAGGTTGCTTCCATATCTTGGCTATTGTAAATAATGCAGCAATAAACATAGGAGTGTGTATATTTTTTGGAATCAGTGATCTTGTTTCTTCAGGTAAATTCCCAGAAGTAGAATTCTGGATTAAATGGTATTTCTATTTTTAGTTTTTTGAGGACCTTCCATACTGCTTTCTACAGTGGGTGACCCAATCTACATTCCCACTAAGCATATAACAGGGTTCCCTTTTTCCACAACCTCTTTCTGTATCCTTCTTTGGAAAACGTCTATTCAAGTCCTCTTCCCAATTTTAATTGAATTATTTGTTTTTTTGGTGTGGAGTTGTATGAGTTCTTTGTGTATTTTTTGGATATTAGCCCCTTATCAAATATATCATTTGCAAATATATTCTGTACAGTGGATTGCCATTTCATTTTTTTGGTGGTTTCCTTTGTTATGCAGAGGCTTTTGTGTTTGGTATAGTCCCACTTGTTTATTTTTGCTTTTGTTTTTCTTGCCTGGAGAGACATATCCAGAAAAAAATTACTCATGCTGATGTTTATGAGATTTTTATTTATGTTTTCTTCTAGGAGTTTTATTAAAGTTTTCATGTCTTACATTTAGGGCCTTAATCCATTTTGTATTTATTTTTGCTTATGGTGCAAGAGAGTGATCCAGTTTCATTCTTTTGCATGTAGCTGTCTAGGTTTCCTAATGCCATTTATGGAAGAGACTGTCTTTTCCCCATTGTATATCTTGCCTTCTTTGTCATGAATTAATTGACCATATATGTGTGGGTTTATTTCTGGGCTCTGTATTATGTTCCATTGATCCATGTATCTATTCTTGTGCCAATACCATACTGCTTTAATCACTATAACTTTGTAGTATAGTTTGAAATCAAGAAGCTGATACCTCCTCCTTTGCTATTCTTTCTCAAGATTGCTTTGTCTCTTCAGCACCTTTTGTGGTCCAATATACATTTTAGGATTATTCTAGTTCAGTGAAACATGCCATTGGTATTTTGATAGGGATGCATTGAATCTGTATATTGCTTTGAGAAGTATGGCCATTTTGACAATATTAATTCTTCCTATCCATGAGCATAGAATTTCTTTCCATTTATTTGTGTCTTCTTCAATTTCTTTCACCAATGTCCTATAGTTTTCAGAGTACAGTTTTTCATCTGATTGGTTAGATTTATTACTAGGTATTTTATTCTTTTTGATACAATTTTAAATGGAATTGCTTTCTTGATTTCTCCTTCTGCTAGTTTGTTATTAGAGTATAGAAGAAATGCAACAGATTTCTGTATATTGATTCTATATCCCAAGACTTTACTGAATTCATTTGTTCGTTCTAATAGTTTTTGAGTAGAGTCTTCAGAATTTTCTATATGTAGTATCCTATCATCTGCGAATAGTGTCAGTTTTACTTCTTTCCCAATTTGGATGCCTTTTATTTCTTTTTCTTGTCTGATTTCTATGGCTAGGACTTCTAGAAATATGTTGAATAAAAGTAGTGAGAGTGGGCATCCTTATTGTGTTCCTAACCTTAGAGGGAAACCTTCCAGCTTTTCACCACTGAGTGTGATATTAGCTGTGGGTTTGTCACATATGTCCTTTATTATGTTGAGGTATGTTCCCTCTACACTTTTGTTGAGAGTTTTATCATGAATGGATGGTGAATTTTGTCAAATACTTTTTCAGCATCTATTTAGATGGTCATATGGTTTTAACCTTCCTTTTGTTAATGTGGTTTGTCACATTAATTTGCAGATATTGAACCGTCCTTGCATCCCTGCAATAAATCCCACTTCGTCATGATGGATGATATTTTTTATGTATTTTTGAATTCAGTTTGCTAATATTTTGTTGAAGACTTTTGCATCTATGTCAATCAGGAATATTGGGCTGTAATTTTTTTGTAGTGTCTTCTTCTAGTTTTGGTACTGGAGTACTACTGGCCTCATAGAATGCATTTGGAATTATTCCTCCCTCTTCTATATTTTGGAATACTTTAAGAAAGATAGGTATTAACTCTTCTTTAAATGTTTAGTAGAATTCACCTGTGAAGTCATCTGGTTCTGGAATTTTGTTTGTTGGGAGTTTTTTGATTGCCACTTCAGTTTCATTACTAGTAATAGGCCTGTTCAGTTTTTCTGTTTATTCCTGGGTCAGTCTTGGAAGATTGTAGTTTTTAGAATTTATCCATTTCTTCTAGGTTTGGCATATTTATTGACATATAATTTTTCATAGAAATTTCTTATAATTCTTTGTGCTTCTGTGATGTCAGTTATAACTTCTCCTTTTTCAACTCTGAATTTGTTTATTGTGTGATGATGTGTATATATTTGTGAGTGCATGAGGATGTTTATTCAATCACTTTATTCATTGAATAAAAGTTACTGAATATTTGCTATATATATATACATATATATATATATCAAGTGTGTAAGTGTGTGAATGTGTGTGTGAGAATCCCTGGCTCTGAATTCTATCCAGACCTTTATGTAGTCCTCTCATACTTCAAACTCCCTGAGTCAAAGATGATTTGCCATTTTTCCCAAAAATATTATCCTCTTCCTTTGTTCCCCATTTCAGAAAAGGCACCACCAGCCATCCCATTACCCGAGCTGCAGATATTGGAATCACACTCAAATAATTTCTCTTCCTTAGGCTCATATTACTGAAGTTCAAATCAACTCCCTCTTTTCTATTTCTACTAAAACGTTCTGAGTTGAGGCCCTCATCTTCTATCATCCTTAAAAGCCTCCTGGCTAGACTCTCTGTTTCTAGTATTGAAACACTGTCTAAGTCATTCCAGAACAACTCATGGAAGTGCTAGGAATCAGTTAGGGGCTCAGTAAAAAATCTCACTGATGCAGTGGAGATAATTCCTGTGTTGGTTGGAATATAATATGAGGTATGCTCTGAGGTCCTTCCCAACACTTGAAAATCTGATTCTTTTTTCCAATCTCACCAAAAACTATTGCTACAAAAGGACCCATCATCAATATGCTCTTTGATAACAGCTTTATCTACTTTACTCATTAGCATTGGATCAGATGAATAAATGGAGCTATTGAGTGATCACTAGGAACTTATGCTAAATCCCTTATCAGGTGGGGACACAATGCAACTAAGCAAGAAAAACAGGAGGAGTTCATTGGCTTTAGTTTTTCTCCCATAACTATTCTAGTATATAGAATATTAGTACATCTCATTTTGTGCTTTACATCTTAGGGATCTTAGCTTTTTAACCAAAGATCCTCACTCAGTAATGCCTTATATCCTGTAATTTGTGGCCACAAGAAAATATCCTCCTTAACAGATATTCAATCACTTTATTCATTCAATAAAAAACTACTGAATATTTGCTATATGCCAAGGAACGGTGCTATATATCAGAGTTGGAAGAAAATATGTAATGGTGTTTAAAATGACCATTTATTTAGTTCTAGCAAGATACTGTAGAAAAAAAATTTGCATTTATATCATGTAGTCTTCAAAATAGCCTTGTTGCTATAGATGAGAAAGGTAAGGCCCAGAGATATGAAGTATGTGTCTAGGTTCACATAGTAAGTAATAGCATGGATTTGAACCGAAGTCTTTCTGACTCTAAAACATGGTTTTAATCACTGTCTATATCTCCTTTCACATTGCCTGCAAGGTGTTTGTAACAATCCGATGGAAAATCCCTTACCTTTTCACATTGTCTAATAATCCAACATTTCACTAATTATATATTCTTTCTCATCTTACAAAATTGCTATATATCACCATTTTCCAGCACACAAACTCACACATTCTGTTACATACATCTTCACAAGTTTCACACACTAAAACTCAGACATTCTCACATACACTGTTATATATACTCACACAACCATATGTGCTCACACATATTCTTACACTGATACAGCCACACATTCACACAGACCACACTCATACACATGATATACATTATCATTGTTGCTATGCATTATTCTAGATTGGAGTATATATGGAAAAAATAATAGAGACCCTTGGTATTTATATTCTACTGGATAATGATAGATAACTGAACAAATGATATACATGTAGTGACAGATATGATGACAAATTGAGTAGGGTAAAGAAATAAAGTACAGGGGTAATATTTTAAATATGGTGGATTGGGAGGTCTTGAGAACATTTGAGCAGAAACAGGATTTTAAAATATATTTTAAAGTATCATTATATTTTAAAAAATAAATAAATAGTATGGAGAAAAGAATTAGGTAATAATCATGGAAGCAATTTTCTGGACAAAAGATGATAGTGACTTGAAATAGAAATTTTGCTCACTTATACTAGGTGGATAGCAGTGGAGCCTCTAAAAAATGGTTATAATCTAGATATATTTTAAAGTAGAGGGGACAGACCTTGCTGACAGATTAGAAAGGAAGCATTAGAAAAAGGGAAGACTTAAGGATGATTCCAGAGTAGTTGGTGAGAGCAACTGGAAGGATGGATTTGCCATTTACTAAAATGAAAAACACAAAGAGAAACCGGTTTGTCATTGGGGGAGTCAGGGCACAGTGGGAATCAAGAGTCCTGTTTTGAACATAAGTTACAGGTGCCTATTGGTCTTTCAAATGGAAATGAAGATTAGGAAATAGGAAACATGAGTCTGGAGTTTAGGGAAAATGTTATCTCTTGAGTATTCATTAATTCATTCAACCAGTAATTATTGAGCACTTCTACTCTGCTAGTCGCTGGAGATGCAAGACCCTGCCGTCATAAAGCTTACATTTTGGTAAGGGAAAATAGATGATAAAACAAAGAAATATATAAATATATTGTATAATGGTAGTGATAAGTGTTATGAATTGGAAAAAACAAACATGGGCTTGATGTTACACTGAATATCTTACATTCATTACCTCATTTAAATCCATATAACAGTCTTGAGATGGAGATTTTAGTATTACTCCCAATTTACAATAGGTAAAAGCAAGCCTCCTACAGGCTAAGTAATAGGTTGAATTTTAATGGATAAATTCATAGCTATTTTAATGTATCTGACTAAACAGGAACACCAAGGCTTCATTTGGTACTGTCATGGATCATTCTATTTTGTTCTCAAGCCACAATACTTACCTACCCTTCTGCCTTGATCCTGAAAAGTAGCCACACCACAGCAAATGGGCACCAAAATATCATGAACACCTGAGGTCCTGAAAGGGTATTAGGTTAGAGCTGAAGCAAATGAAATCATGAAAAGTAAAAAATTAATAGCCCTTCACATTTGAATACATTCAGAGTTTTAAAAAGCTGATTTACATAGCCCAGGGTTTAAAATAGGGGTGCATTGATCATTTCCTTGGAGCTATATTACAAGACTCTGAAAATTGCCAACTAAGCATGGCCTCTTCTCCTGATCTAAAAGCCCCAGTACTGAATACTGCTTCATCCACTGAGCATGCCCACCTTTGAAGGAACCCTCATTTCAATGAGGACTGCCATCCCCCCAAAAAACAACTGGTGATATCAGTGCACTGGAGCCCTCAAAGTGCCAAGGTTGCAGAGTTCTGTGGCAAAATGGGGAAGATAACCTGTCTACCTTTCTGTACCATAATTACAGAAGTCCCAGGGCAATACTACTTGGGTCCCAATATATCACAAGCTCTTTAATGAAATACCCACGTCAGTTTTTGCCTCCGTTCTCTATTTCCTTTGGACCCAGATATAAATCTGTTGGTAGGATTAGTTGTGGAATAATGTCCTTTCCCATCGCATCATGTCCTAAATAGAGGGACCTATCCTACAGTAACACCCCAGGCTTTCTCTATTGGAAGAGGAGTCTTCACTCAGCTCAATACTTTTTGGTTCTCCATTTGAGAAAGGCCTGCTATCAGGAAACAAATAATATTAGTTGAGCACACCATGAGTTTTACACATCAGGTGCCCACTGGAGGGGGAGTGCTGCATGTGTTTAGTGCTGCCTGTGACTAGGTAAGTCTAGCTAATACGTGGTTGCAGTATTAGGGGGTTCTTTTTTGCTGCACACCTAAACTATGTTCTCCAAACCTAGCTGTTGTTAGGAATAAAGATGACATTGTGTATATCTCCATCTGTCTGACTGTTTTAGTTCCACAATCAGGTGGAAAAGAGGTATGTCATTTATTGGGCTTACAAGATCCCACCAAGCCTATGGGGACTCAGCTGGAGAGAGTTTTCAGTGACAGACTCTCCTTAAAACTACCTTTTACCTCTTGTCACTGTATTCCTCTCACTGGACTGATTAGTTGCACAGGAATTAAAGTATAGTGATATTTGCAATGTTGTATGAATGCTTCATTTCTTCCTTCATCCTTTCCTTCAGTAGTATTCCATGGAATCCATGTTCTCTTCCAGGCACTGTCCTGAGTTCTGGCAATACAACGGTAAAGGAGAGAGAGAGCACCTCATGAAGCTTAGAGTGTAGTAGTCAAACACACATTCATGAAGTGATTGCCAAAGTGCTATAATGTATAATATAACAAAATAAGTACTGCAAGTACCATGAGCTCTGATATAATCTGAGGTATCAAGGAAAGCTTCCCCATGAAAATGACATTTTAGCTGAGATCTGAAGGGTGAGTTGAAGTTAACAGAGGGATGGGATGAGAGAAAGAGTGTATCTTAGACAGGAGTCTATTACTGTGTGCCAAGGTTTGTACACATCTGTTATTTTAATTCTCTTGACAGTCCTTTCTGCAAAGTAGCTAAGATCCCCATTTTAAAGGTGAGAAAACCAAAGCACAGAAAGTTACTAGCTGTGTGACCTTGAGTAAATGTTAGAGCTAAAATTTAAAACCAGGATGGGTGCCTCTAAGAGAGTGGTTCTCAATCGGACCCCTCCACCCAGGGCACATTCGGCAACATCTGGAAACAGTTTTAGTTGTCACAACATGGGGAATGAGATGCACAACTGGGTTGAGGCCTGGGATTCTGCCAAAATTGTACAATGCAGAGGACAGCCATCACAGTAAACAATTCTCTAGGCTAAAATATTGAAATTTTGGTTAAGCCCAAACTCTTAACCCTTCCAAAGATCTGCCTCCCTCCCTGGAGGCTTCTCAGTCCTTTGTGCAAATAGGCTTCTGGTCAGTTGACTCCAAGTAGCCATATGTGCCCAGTAATGGACATGGATTAGACTTAAGCAGGGACCTCTACTACTTAGAAAATCTCCCAGTGATCCACACCAGCTTCGTATTATCTGTTCCACCTCACAGATGAAGAAACAAAGGTTAAATAACATGCCTCAAGTCTCAGAAATCACAGTGATAGAACAATTGAGTCCAGATCTTTTAAAATTGAATCTGATGTCATTTTCTCTACATAACACAGCCCTTCAAAGGACCAATGCATAGTCCCCGCCTTTTCAGAGCCTTTTCAGGTAAAACTGGCAAGGCAGGATGTACAGGTCTGATTGTGGGCTGCAGGGATGCTCTGAAGAGTTTGTCAAATTTTGTGCCTGCATTATTTTTTTAGGAGCTTGAAAATCAGCCCAGAATTATTCAGCTTGAATTCTTCTCTTGCTAGGCTCAAAGCACACCAGACACACAATCTGCTGTTTGTATAGAGAATGTGTCAGGAGAGAAAAGAACAGCACCCACATGCGAGCATCTGCTCGAAAAATCCATTTCACCATTAACCATACAATTGAGTGAGAAAAACATCTGTGTCTGCTATTGTCGATGTAATCATAAAACCCAAATGTGGCAATGCAACAAACTGGAAGAGGGGCAGAGGACAAGAAATAGGAGAAACACATAGCTTTACTGTCAGAAAGGGAAGAGTCTGCAGCTGGGCTCCTGTACTGACTACTCTGGCCTTCACCTTTTGAACATGGCACCAACTGTAGGAAACAGCAAGATCATAAGCAGGCAAATTATGTAAGGAAGCTCCAAGGAAACAATAAATAAGGCAAAGGAATCCCAGAGTCTGCAAATCGACAGCAAGAAATACATGTAAATATATGTTTGTGGCACTTCAGTGTCAAGGCAGATGATTTAGTTGTGGAACTAGAGAATGTAGAAAATGCCAAAGTAGAAGAGGCCCTCAGAGATCAACTAATTTAATCCCCGGTCTTACTCGTGGGGAAACTAAGGCTCAGAGAGGGATGTGACTGCCCAAGGTTACATAGCTAGCCAGTGGTAGATGATTCTGGGCAGTCTGGAAATACTTCTGTTTTTTCCCCAGACTGGCAAATGAAGGGATATTTCACAGAACTTAACAAAATGCTGAGAACATCAGCTTGATAGCACAACTGTTTTACAGCAGTATAAATGTATACCTTGATACTGGGAGCCAAAAGCCAAAGACAATTACCCATCTTTGCACAAGTGCTGAGGTGTAGTTCTGCCACTCACGGTAGAATGCAAACACGTACCGGAGCTCAGCAAGTAACAATACGCATCTGCTTTGAAAACATATCTCAAATGTAGACGCAGCTCTGCTTCTGCCGGGCTGCCAGATTTGAAGTAGACACAACTTTAATCTGAAGGTGGGAAGAAAGCGAAACCAACCAGGCCCATGACACCCCAGGCCACACTGACTTCATTAGCCCCTGAAAAGTCTGCATCCAGGGAAATAGGAAGCCTGGTTTTGGCTTCTAGTTCTGTCTAGAACTAGCTGCATGACCTTAGGACAAATACAGACCACTGGACTTGAGCCATCCCAAACCTTTCTCCTCAGGAGAAAGGGATAAGAAGAAGCAACAGGAAAAGAGAAAATGGAGAAATGTATGGGAAGAGATGGTGGGAAGAAGCAGGATTGCCTTCTCTCCCTGCCCCATGCTCTCAGTTTCCATCCAGTTTAATTAGCAGGGTGTTAGGGAGCCCAGACAATGCCCTTGTTAAGTTCAGCCTTTTTGCATCATTCATTTGATAAACATCTGTGGTGTGGCCCTCTTTTGTGAAGTATCTGTTCAAATCTTTTGCCTATTTTTATTGGTTGGTTGTTTTCTTATTAATGAATTGTAAGAAGTACATATATTGTGGATACAAATACTTTGTATGATAGAAGCGCAGTGAGTATTTTCTCCTGTTCCAAGGTTTGCCTAAGTATTTTCTGAGCAATATCTTTCAAACAGAAGTTTTTAATTTTGGAAACATCAAATTTATCATTTTTTATACTTCTGTACTTTTTTTATTCTACCTATAAACTTTTGTCTACCCAATGTCACAAAGATTTTATCCTATATTTTCTTCTAGACATTTTAGAGTTTGGAGTTTTACATTTAGGTACATTTAGAAGCCATTGAACTTTATTATCCATTTTGAGCTAATTTTTGCATATGGTATAAGGTTAAAGTTGATACTCATTTTTTTTTCCATATTAGTATACAGTTGATCCAACACTATTTGTTGAAAAGACTATTTTCCCCTCCACTAAGTTTCTTTGGCACCACATGAGTCTACACATACATTGCACAAATTCCAATTCAGTGGTACTCAACTCATGAGGTCTGTCTGGGACTTCACAGTTCTGCCCAGGAATGAAGGGAGGGTGAAAGGATGGGAGGCCACTCAGGATACCAGTTATAACAGACACACACGATTGAACAATCCTTTACTGCATTTCATAACCATCACATCCTTCATTGATCCTTCAAAACAACCCTTTGAAAAAGCAATTAATAAAATCCCCATGATTTGAAATGAAGCTCTAAGCAGTAACTGACTTGTCTAAGGTTACAGAGAGCTGGAGGAGCTGGAATCTGAAGCTAGTCTTTCTGAGTCAGTATTTCTGAAACAACTTCCTACTGTTCCCTTCCATCCCAGTCATTGAGAACTAACTAGTAAAATCAGTTAATATTCAGTGAATAGCAAAAGGTTCAGTCTTTTTACATATATTAACTCATTCAATCCTTCCAATACCCTAAATGAGTTGTATACTATTGTTATCTCCATTTTAATGATGCAGAAACTCAGGCTCAGTGAGTTTGGGTAACTTGCTATAGATCACACAGCTGTTAAACGGCAGAGCCAGGATCTATAGCCAGATTTACCTTCCCTGCAAATCTCTTGCTCTTAACCATTACAATATGCAAGCCTTCTAGACTTCAGGTAGATTGTTTCTCCATGGTTGCACAGGGTGAGTTAAAGACACTAGTCAGTCACTAATTTATTGTCACAACTCACAACACATTGAAAAAAAAAGATCATCACCCTTCCCTGTCAGCACACAATAGCTACTGTGTTCAGCTCTGCCCTTTGTTGTATTGCCCAGAGCCACAGGGGGAAATAAGCTTTCTCAAGCTCCCACAGCAGACTTACAATTTCCATGGAACCACCCACTTTCAGAAAATCAGAGCTTCCATATTATGAAGTGACACCATTTGCTCTATTCTGCTTTGAATTTCAAGAAGAACAATATATACAGAACAATTCATTTTGATAAGCTGGTATGACCTAACCTAGCAACAAAGAAATTATTCAGGATATTCCTAATAATCCTCTTATGTTTAATCTTTGTGGTCTTTAAGAGTCTTTCACCAGTGCTCTCTTACTTGGTTTTTCGCAACCTTGCATATAAGCAAAGGAGATCCTTTATCCCTGCTATACTGATAAAGAAACTGCAAATCACATGAAGATAACTGACTTGTCCAAATTCATACAGCCAGTGTACAGTGGAGCTAAGATTGAGCCCTAGGTCCTCTGATAGCCTGCTACTAATTTTTAAATAAAAAGTCACTAATATTACAATTATAGTTTCTTAGTATTATGTCTCAGGATGTTCAAATGGAGTGTACAGCATCACCAAGGTCTCTAAATGTTTTCTTTGAAAATTCTTTTCCCAAATTATAAATATCTCCAGTATCACTCTCTGGATCAGTAGGACAGAGACAGCTGCTCCCAGGACCTTTCAAGTGATGTCACTTTAGCAGGCTTTTAAAATAGACTGAGCCAAAGAAAAAGATTCCTGAGAAGAACATGTTACCTTGAAGAGTAATCAATTATATGAATGGTTTCATTGCCTGTTATACCACGGATAATGCCTTCATTTTTCATATTAATGTTCTTTATGTTTTTCAATTAGTCATGGCAAATTACCTGTCCTTCACATTGGCAAGGGCAGCTCAGTGGGCCTCGGTGGAGAATTTTCCACTTTCTGTCTGGTGAATTCTTGCTCAAATTCTTCTTGAGGCATTAGCATGTAATTTTTTGAATGAATGGATATGTTCCATTTAACACCATCTCATTCATGTAGGAAATTACCTATTGAATAAAGAATTGGAAAAATTTGCCTTTCTTTTTTTTTTGCAATGTTGCACTGCAAAAAAATAATTTTGACTTAAATGTAAAAAGTGAATTGGAACATTAAAAAAATTAAAATTCATTCAATACTTCTTAGTCATTCTAACAGAGAGTGCTTGTGGCATGGAGCATACAAAATAGCAGATACTCCATATCCCATACCCCCCTCCATTTCCCCCTGCCCAGTCCTAGTGAAGTGTCTGCCCTTCCTCTGCTCTCCATCCCACTGCCCGATATTTCCCATACCACAATATCTAACTAGCTGCATTTTAATAGCCTGTTTACTAGTCAGTCACTACCCACCACCCACTTCCCCTAAGTGTGTGAACCTTCTAGGACAGGAATAATGTCTTAATCAGGACTGAATCCCTAGCCACACTGCACAGCCCAGAATAAGTGCTTTAAGTAAGTGAGGGGTGAATAAAACCATTTGCCACTGGAAAACAGGAATACATCCTTGTTAGCTACAGACTTGTCTCACAAATTAGGCTTTGGTCCAGTCTATAATTTAACCATTATGTTGCACTCCCATAATACTCTCTGGGTAGGGAACCCAAATAACTTCTCTGCCCTTCAGGACCTCACAATCTAACCAAGCTCTGACAAATGTTATCTTTCTAAAGGCCACTTTGTCAGGAGCTTCCATCTCCTTTTCCTTTGATGTATGGCATGTTCCTTAAGATTAGCAAACTCCTTCAAGCACTGCTAGGAAGGTGTCTCAGAGGTCAAATACTTTGTTTCCACAAGCTAGTCAGGTCTTTTGAAAGATATATGAATATGACAAGGGTTGGGGGGAGGGCTCTTGTTCCTCAGCAGACTGGTTTTATTATATTTTCTAATTTGGGGGTTGGCAGACCACTGTAGAAATTCCAACCCAAGACCCTTCTACAATTAGATCTCTGCTTTTCACCACAGGATAATTTAAATTTACTTACATTCCAATTCCTTTCCTCATGTCATTTTATAACTTTGGGGAGGGGAGGATAGAGCCTCTTTGGCCCGAGTCTCCCAAAAGAACTCTGAGTCATTATTAAACCAGTATCTTCACTATTGAAATCCCTCATTGCTATTAATAACTATAGTCACCAGAGCAGAGAGCTATAAAAGAAAATACAATTATTTGCTAAAACTTTAGTTTAATTAAGACCAACAAATGATATAAAACTAGATCTGAAAATATCTCTAATTTTTATGCATTGCAAAAATAAATGAACACAGATAAATCCATTGACTTAATATTTACTTGACTTGAGGTACAACTACAAAAGACCTGGAAAAGAGCCTACAAGGTCTATCTTTCCAGAGAAGTCTTTATTTATTTATATTTACATATACTCACTGCTAATGAAGAAGCAACTGGAAATTATGAGAGGAACAGAGTTGAAAAGTTGTAGAAAAGCTTAAGAGGACATCTGTTTTCCTCAACTTTGGTACAAAGTAGGACCAGTACAGTTTGGTACAATGTAGGATTATTTGCCCTTCAGGAGTCAAAGATGCCATATACCCTGTTATCCATTCTTACAACTTAACATACCAATAAGCAAAAAGTGCCTTCCTGTGACTGAAGAACACTTTTCTTGCTTTGATGTAAATTCAATTCCTTGTGATGTTTCACTGCAAAGAGGACAACTAATCCTTATTCCTTTTGTAGAAACAAATAATCATGGGGATAAAAGTACAGCATAAATAAAATATCTAGAAGTAAACCTAACCAAGGAAGTGAAAGACTGATACTCTGAAAACAACAAGACACTCATGAGAGAAATTAAAGAAGATACCAATAAATGGAAACACATCCCGTGCTCATGGAGAGGAAGAACTAATATTGTCAAAATGGTCATCCTGCCTAAAGCAATCTACAAATTCAATGCAATTCCTATCAAAATACCAACAGCATTTTTTAACGAACTAGAGAAAATCATTCTAAAATTCATATGGAACCACAAAAGACCCCGAATAGCCAAAGCAATCCTGAGAAGGAAGAATAAAGCTGGGGGGATTATGCTCCCCAACTTCAAGCTCTACTACAAAGCCACAGTACTCAAGACAATTTGGTACTGGCACAAGAACAGACCCATAGACCAATGGAACAGACTAGAGAGCCCTGATATATACCCAACCATATATGGTCAATTTATATATGATAAAGGAGCCATGGACATAAAATGGGGAAATGACAGCCTTTTCAACAGCTGGGGTTGGCAAAACGGGACAGCTACATGCAAGAGAATGAAACTGGATTATTGTTTAATCCCATACACAAAAGTAAACTCAGAATGGATCAAGGACCTGAATGTAAGTCATGAAATCATAAAACTCTTAGAAGACAACATAGGCAAAAATCTCCTGACTATAAGCATGAGCGACTTCTTCCTGAACGCATCTCCTTGAGCAAGGGAAACAAAAGCAAAAGTGAACTCATGGGACTACATCAAACTAAAAAGTTTCTGTACAGCAAAGGACACCATCAACAGAACAAAAAGGCATCCTACTGCATGGGAGAATGTATTTGTAAATGACATCCAACAAGGGGTTAACATCCAAAATATATAAAGAACTCACATACCTCAACATCCAAAAGCAAATAACCCTATTGAAAAATAGGCAGAGGATATGAAGAGACATTCTCCAAAGAAGAAATTCAGATGGTGAACAGACACATGAAAAGATGCTCCACATCACTAATCACCAGGGAAATGCAAATTGAAACCACAATGAGATATCACCTCACACCAGTAAGGATGGCCACCATCCAAAAGACTAAGAACAACAAATGCTGGCAAGGATGCGGAGAAAGGGGAACCCTCCTACACTGCTGGTGGGAATGTAAGCTAGTTCAACCATTGTGGAAAGAAATATGGAGGTTCCTCAAAAAACTAAAAATACTAATACCCTTTGACCCGGGAATCCCACTCCTTGGAATTTACCCAAAGAGTACAACTTCTCAGATTCCAAAAGACATACGCACAACTATGTTTATTGCAGCACTTTTTACAATAGCCAAGATATGGAAGCAACCTAAGTGTCCATCAGTAGATGAATGGATAAAGAAGAGGTGGTACATATACACAATGGAATACTATTCAGCCATAAGAAGGAAACAAATCCCGCCACTTGCAACAACATGGATGGAGCTGGAGGATATTATGCTCAGTGAAATAAGCCAGGCGGAGAAAGACAGGTGCCAAATGATTTCCCTCATTTGTGGAGTATAACAACAAAGCAAAACTGAAGGAACAAAATAGTAGCAGACTCAGAGACTCCTAGAAGGAACTAGTGGTTACCAAAGGGTAAGGGTGTGGGAGGGTGGGTGGGGAGGGAGGGAGAAGGGAATTGTGGGGTATTATGTTTACTACACATGGTGTAGGGAATCACTGGGACTGAATTGGGGTATGAGTGGGGACTTGGTAATATGGGTAAATGTAGTAACCACATTGTTTTTTCATGTGAAACCTTCATAAGAGTGTATATCAATAATACCTTAATTAAAAAAATTAAGTTAAAAAAAGTACCGCATAGAGAATATAGTCAATAGTTCTGTAACATCTTTCTATATTGACAATAACTACACCATTTGGAGTGAGGATTTAAATAATGTATATAACTGTTGAATCACTATGTTGTGTTCTTGAAACCAATGTGATATTATATATCAACTATACTTCAATAAAAAAAGATGAATCTGATCCTCATAATGTTCAGACTAGACAAACTCTAGTTCATTCCATTCTCAGTCCCTTTTTCTTCCTTTAATCCTGTTTAAGGACCAAAATAGGAACAGCTCCAGAATCTGCTTTCTCTGTTCATGGTTCTCAGAACTACTGGAGACTGATACAAACTGGATCCTCCGCCCATAAAGCTGTTATATCATGTCCACAATGGCACATAGGCAATTGCCTGGTTTTAAAAAAAGTGATATACAAAGAATCCTGAAAAGAGGCAGTCTGTGTGTTTGTGTGTGTGTGTGTGTGTGTGTGTGTGTGTGTGTGTGTGTGATCAAGGGTTAGACTTGAGCAGACATGCAAATTTTGTGGCACTAACTCTGAAGTGGACAACTTCAAAATGAATGACAAGAAATTAAGGGAAGCTAATTTAGAGATGTAAATTTAATGGCAAAAAATAGGGTTTTCAAATTCCTAGAGGAAGGCAAATCACTATCAGTCAAAATTCTTACCAGAAAGGAAGTTTAACAGTTTAAGTTTAAAAGTAAAAGTTTAAACAGTATAATGCAGAAAAGAGGGATCTGAGATTCATTCTTTGATGTTGCATAAGTCTCAACCTCTATTACTCTACAGCAAACACCTTTTGGAGTGGTGTCCCTTTACAATTCTTCCTCTGAGAATGGGCCCAATATGCAAGGAATATAGGCCATCAGTGGTCTTGTTAATAATATGGTATCCTTATCTCTTGGCCATGGTTGTTGATCCAGGGGTGAGCACAGGATCCAAACCAAGTAAATAAGATTGTTTCATTCAGGAATTTAAAAATCTTGAACAGCAAGGCACAGTGTACTGTATGCAGTTCAGTATCTAGTCCTTATTCTATTCTGCCCAGCTCATCTAAAGTGAGTTCTTTATATGTCTTTCACTTGACATTAATTTCCTTCAGGGCAAGATCTTTGCCATATATCCATCTACAGGAAAACAGAAAAAAAAAACCTTTCATGTTGATATAAATAGTATCTTGATTATGGTGGAGATTTCGTGAGTGTATCTATATGTCAAAAATCATCAACTTTTATACATTAAACAGGTACAGAATATTGTATGCCAATTAAACCTCAATAAACTGTAAAAAATGTTATGGAAGCCCATAGGAAAGAGCAGTTAATCTTGACTGGCCTGAACATAGAAGAAATCTGTTTCAGATAAAAAAAGTTTTCTGGTTTTCCAGTTAGCTCTGAGTACTTTGTATCAATACTGCCATTCTCACTGTCCTTTACTAAAGGAAACTGCTCTTTCCATACCCCCTGCTAATGAAAGCATCATTGGGCGGTTTCTGAAGCAATGGATAGCACCCATTGTATCCCCAGTGGACCACCTGACTCAAGGATGGCTAACCCCATTAGGTAATTAGCTAGAACAATCAAACTCTTTCTAGCCAGAAATTGATCCGATAATAAGATAATTTTCTTGTTGGTAGCAGAAGAAAATATTTGGAATTGACAAGAGAGAAATCAAGATGCCATAAAGGAGAAAGAGCCCTATATCAACAGTGAACACATTGGTGGCCTAGAGAAACAGAGCACCAGAGCAGAGTTACTCTGGCAAATTGCAGTAACTCAATGATTTAGGGTAACTTGAGTGAGACTGTAGCTTTCTAACTAAAAGGCCAGAATTATCCCAACTTGGCATTATTGCTAAGATGCCCAAATTGGGGCAGGAGCAGCACAGGATGTGTTTAGACTTCTCTCTCTTACCATTCTAACTTCTTGCCAAATCTCTTTAGCAGCAGCAAACTTAGTGGTGATGCACAACATTAAATAAATCTACCCCAAATGGTGCTGTGCATCATTAGTTGCAAGCAAGTTGTTTTAGGTCACTTTCTGAGTAGATGTTCCAAGCTTACATGTTTGGATTTGAAACAGTTTTATTCCTTTTGGCAGGGCAGGCGTGAGGGATGGGGAGGTGCCACCTATTCTCTGTTTGCCTATCAGTGTCAATTTTATGCCTTTCTCTGCCCTTCTTTAAGCCCTGGTAGACTGACATCATTGGATGGCTCATCCATGCTCCCTTATCCTCTGACTTCATTTGGGTTCAACCTCTGGGAAGTTCTAGCAGAATATTGGAGAAAGGGAGAAGGGAGAGTTGGCAGAGGGTGCTGCTGGGCAGTGGTTGTATTCCTCCACCTAAGGCTACATCTCCTGTATGATGGTCCCTCTTCTATAGCTCTCAGTCTATTCTAATAATGGTTGCCTTCCATTCTCCCTTTAAGCATAGGAGTGATAACACCTTCCAAGGCTTCCACCATTGCTAAATTCTGTGATGCTTCACTATTCCCTATTTATTACCTTGCCTTAAATAGTTCTTTAATTAAACTCTCTTCAAATACCCTTTTTGAATGTGTCATCTCTTTCTAGTGGGATCCTGACACGGGACTGATCAATTTCAACTTAGTGGTGTCAGTTTGGGACACCTAATAAACTTCTCTTTTCCTTAAAACTTGTAAATGACACTAAGGGCCAACATGCACCTCCTATTCTAGACACAGAATTCTATTTGCCTTTGTGTCTTTTACCCCTAACATAGTACATGGCACAGAGCAGGTGCTCATCAAATGTGTGTTAAAAGAATTTTTTAAGTGAATACATTAATTTGAATTAATTTGACTTCTGAAATTAATGCTTGGATAAAGGTTTTCTGATATTTTGTATAAAGTGTTCTAATTTGTGACAAAACCAACAATGAACAACTCAGTTGTAATTTAAGGAATGCCAATTAAAACATCAATTCTAATATTCTGCACCTATTAAATTAACAAATTCAAACCATAACACCAAGTGCTGATACTGTAGCAAAGCTCAATATTCTAATACTGCTGGTAGCTGTATAAATTGGCCAAGCCCATTTGAAAAGCAATATGGTAACGTGTATCAAGAACCATAAAAATGACCTAGTAATCCCACTCTTGGGAATTCATCCTAAGGATATAATTCAGGAGAAGCAAAAAGCCAATATGCACAAAGATGCTTAATGAAGCGATACCTATAACCTAAATGTCCAACATTGAAGAACTGGTTAAGCACGTTCCATTAACCTAATGGAACCCTCTGTTCCCTATCAAAACATGCTTCCTACAGAGGTGGCAACAAACAAGAAAAAGGATTTCACACATTAAAAGAAGGAAGCTGGTGGAGAAAATGGAGAAGTAGAGTCTGTTATGGGCTGAATTGTGTTCCTCCCCCCAAAATTTATATGTTGAAGCCCTAACTCCCAGTACTTCAGAATAACTATTTGGAGATGGGATATTTAAAGAGGTAATTAAGATAAAATGAGTGTTTGGGTTGGGCCCCAGCCCAGTATGATTGGTGTCCTTACAGGAAGCAGAAATTTCGATACAGATATTACAGAAAGAAGACAATGTGAAGACACAGGGAGAAGGTGGCCATCTACAAGCCATTGAGTAAGGCCTGGAGTGGATCTTTCCCTCACGGTTTTCAAAAAGAACCAACCCTGCCAATACCTTGATCTTGGACTTTTGTTTCTCCAGAACTCCTAGAAAATAAATATGTGACTTCAGCCACCCAGTGTATGGCATTTTGGCATGGCAGCCCTAGCAAACTAATAAAGAGGCAAAATTCAAACTGAGGAGTGCATATAACTATTAAAATATAGATATATCAGCAAAGATGAAAAATGAATATGCAAAAACAAAATGCACTAATTAGTTATAGTAGTGGGCTGTGGGTGATTCCTTTATCTTGTCAAATGCTGTGATAGCTACATTTATCCAATTAAAAAATTTGCCACAGTGACAGCAAATTTTATTGAACACTGGTTCTAATAGGCCATGCATAGTACTAGAGTAGTTCTCCAAACTGGAGGGAAAAAGTATGTATCACAGCAGTTATCTATGAAAAATGGGCTTGGTGGCAGTGCACTATGTACCTATGATTACATGTGCCCTAATTCTCTTTCCCTCCCTGTCTTTTAGTTTCAATAGCTTTACATGCTGTACTTGGCATCTTTTTTGTCATTACTGGTATAGTCATTTGTGAGTGGTGATCTTCTGGATGACTAAAACTTGGTAAATTAACTTAGTGTGTTGTGGTTAATAACTTTTTTCTCCTGAAGAATGAATGTTTCATGGCTGAAAACAGTTGAAAAAGTCATGCTGTTGAATCACAGTTCCACAATTAGACCTATATCCCTGCTTAGCAACACTTTCATCCATCTCTAGAAAATTCTGACTGGCTCCCAGTTTCTTCAGATTTCTTCTGGGGTCATCAGTTTCTGTACCTACACACTCAGCCATTGCAAATCAAATCTGACCTCAAGCAGGGAAATATAAACAAGACTCAAACATCCTGGCAAGGTACCTTATTGTAGGTATTCCTTAATCTGTGCCACAGCCATCTCTCATAATTAGATCTTTTCTTACTTGTGCTTGAATCTGTATATTAATAATTCATCAAGTACTCCAGTCCTCTTAAAGGCCACTGTCATGTTCTACCCATGTTCAACTTAGCAGTGTCAGTTTGGGACACCTAATAAACTTCTCTTTTCCTTAAAACTCATAAATGACAAAGAAACAGAGTGCAATCTCTGAACCTCAGTGTAGAGTTTGTGATCTTGCTACCTTCAGTAACACCATCCTGTCTAGTCTATCTGACTCTGAAATTGCCCCTAACTACAAGAACCACCACCAAATCCATATTTGCATCTGAAAAAGTTCTGAGAATTCTTAAAATGTACATGTATGAGCTCCACACTCTCTTCTCTGGGAGTCCACAAGTCTGCATTTTATAAGCTTCCAAAGTTATTCTGAAAACCACTCAAGTTCAAGAAACAGTATTTAAGAATAGAAACTGGAAAGATCTTCCTAAAATTAAATCTGACACCTCACTTCTCTGCTTTAAAACCTTCAATTTCTCATTATTCCTAGGTTTAAGTCCAAAAGGTGTAGTAAGACTGTTTGTAAGGTCTTCTGGGACCTGACTCCAGTCTGCTTGTCCACCATCATCTCTTACTACTCCGTGTTATCCCAGCAATACTCAATTGCTCATAATTTTTTCTACCTACCATGCTGTTGCAAACCTCCATCCCTCTGTTCAGGCCCTGTCAGCCTGGTGAATATCAAGTCTTCAAAACCCTACTCAAGTGTCCTGTACCAACAATAAAGCTTTTATAGAAAACACACCTGTATGTGCACACACACACACACAGTCCCCAGAGTTAATTGCTCTTTCTCCAACTGTACTCCATAGTTCTATTACTGCATTTAACTCAGAGAC
Source organism: Phataginus tricuspis (assembly GCA_029783875.1). Lineage (NCBI taxonomy): Eukaryota > Metazoa > Chordata > Mammalia > Pholidota > Manidae > Phataginus > Phataginus tricuspis. Next base: position 118,260,593 of record JAQQAC010016209.1, on the reverse strand, counting down.
ACTGTATGTCTTTCTACATGTCCTCTACCCATCTCCCGTCACTGCTCCACTCTGCATTAGGCTGTAAGTTCTTCGAAAGTAAGGACACTGTCTAAATAATTGTACTAGAGTACCTCATACATAACAGGTGCGCTATAAATATTGACTAGAACTTAACTGCAGTCTTTAAAGCATCCACATTCTATCCAAACTCTCTGTTGTGATAATTTTATGTCCACTTGACTAGCCATAGGGTGCCCACGTTAAATATTATTTTTGAATGTGTCTGTGAGGGTGTTTCTGGATGATATTAGAAGTTGAATCCGTGGACTCAATAAAGTAGATTCCCCCCCACCCCTATAGTGGAGGGCATTATTCAATGCATTGAGGGCCTGAATGGAACAAAAGGTGGAGGAAAGAGAAATTCACCCTCTTTTTTTTCTGCCTGCTTCCTTAAGCTGGAACATCAATCTCCTGCCTTCGGCCCTCCTAGCTGTTAGACCTTCAGACTAGACTGGAGTCTACACCATTGGCTTCCCTGGTTCTCAGACCTTCGGTCTTGGACTGAATTATGCCACTAGCTTTCCTGCATCCCCAGCTTACAGATGGCAGATGTGGGACTTTTCAGCCTCCATAATTGCATAAGCAAACTCCTTATAATACATCTTTTCATATACATATATGTGTGTGTGTATGTATATATATATATATATATATACATACACACACACAAACGCATATATCTATATCTATATCTGTATCTCCTGTAGGATATGTATATATCCTATTGTTTCTGCTTTTCTGGAGAACCCTGACTAAATACATCCATTCATGGATCCAGGAAGAATCCCTGTCTTACCTCCTGGCTTCCATGCATGCTGTGTCACCTCCATAAAGATCATTTACTCCACATAGCAAAATCAGATCCATTTTCCAAGTCCTTCTGCTGGTACACAGTTTTCTCTTTGCATCTCTATTTTTGCGATTATCATGCTCTGTGTAACATAGTTAATTAAGGACCTATAGTTTTCCTCACCATTACACGTTCAATGACTGCCATATAATAGGTGCTCAGTAGTTAGTTATCAAATTAATAACTGGCCATAAACATGTGTTCTTTTGCAAGGATGATGAAATCTTATTTGATCAGAAACCTAAAAACAGTTTCTTTATTTAGCAAAAGCTGAAAATAGTATCTGACATTGATTTCAAAATATTTTGCTTCCTCTTGTGTGTTCTTGATGAGATGGTTCAGTGCAATCCATCATTTTAGTATCTGATCATTCTCAAAATAAATTAATTAGTTGGTTCCAAGTCTTCATGGTAAACAGCACACAATTCAGGAAGTGCAAATACTATTTCTGATTTGAAAAGTGACGCCTTTAGATGTTTTTCTGTGCTGCTTCAAGGACAGATAAAATACTAAAGTTCATTTAACTTGTCTCACACCAAAAAGTGTTTTGGGATGAAAGGAATAGGATAAGAAGCAAGTCAGTTAGCATTACTTGAGATCCTACTATGTTCTTATTGTAACAAGATGATATAGGCATTACTGTCCTCATGCATGTAGGGACAGTGCCGCTATGATACCAATGCCAATTTTAGAAATGCAAAAAAAAAAGGAAGTAAAGAGATAGGAAGATGATGTGTATTTCTCACTATCACTCAGCTCAAGCTGGAAACAGGATTCAAATCCAAGACTGACAGCAACAAAGACTATACACTTTCCAATAAGCCAACTACATCACCTGCATTAGAGCTCTTAATCCTATCCCAGTTTCAAGAAATAGCAATGAAAATAAATTTTGAGATAAAACTTTTGCAAGAGAGATTGATATCTGATATTCTGTATGTAAGTGTTTTCAACTTTCAATCTCTGCTATTCATTCAGCAGATAGGTGATGAGGGGTCTCCATGTGTAAGTCACTGTGCTGGAAGCTGGGGGTATAGCAAGTTCACACTAGCACAGCCCCTACGTTGAAGGGGTATTACATTTGAAGGTGGAGGCTTTAAAATATAATTACAAAGAAAATTATTTATTACAATTTTCAGTTAGTGCTACAAAGGAGAAGACCAGGGGCTCATCATAGAAAATGGAACTGACATCCTCTGGATGTCAGAGAAGGTTCCCCTGAGGATGTGACTTTTAGAGGTAAAATATGGAGAGTGACAAAGACATGACAAGGAAACAGATGGAGAGGGTTATAGACAGTGGAGGTAGTATGTGAAGATCATTTAAGACAAGAAGGAACATAGAGTTTTAGAAGAACTGAAAGAAGATAAAAACACAGAGAAAGGTAGGCATAAAATGAGGATTTGCATTCTCAGCCTCTACATTGTTAGCTTCTCCAAGTCAGCACTGGGTCCAGCCAACTAACGGTGAAGAATATGCCCACACTCAGTTGCAAATAAAACAGGGACAGCTGGTGAGATGCCACAGTTCATTTACCCTAGAAAATGACCCAACATAGCAAAGAATTCCAGGCCCTTCCTCCCTGAGTCATTGAAAACCATCCTGTGTCCCCAGTGAACATCAAAGCTCTGCCATTATATTTGAGATAAGAGCTGCCCAACTTCCTTCTAATCATATCTGTTTTTTAACCCACTCTGAATATCCATTATCTGAACTAATCTTTAGAAGGGTCACACTGCATAACTCTGAGGTGAATAAATAAGTTTTCTCTTCAGTCATGAGTGGTAGATTCAATCTCTCAAGAGTCACATTTAATGTAAAAAAGACAATTCACGTAAGAGCTATCTTGTTTTCTGAGTCTCAGTTCCTTGAACAATAAGGAAGTCAACAAACACAGTGTTGGCTTATGAGGATTACAGTATAAACTAAAATTGATCAAGTCCTCAGGGAAATCAAGAAAGAGAGCATTTAGATAAATTAGTTGTAGTCAAGGCCCAACAGCAGAACAGGCAGTGTGGCCTTTCAGGCCAACCAGTTCCCAATTTTCATTCTTGAAAAATAATGCAAAATAATAATTATAAGTGAAAAACATGACATGAGTAATCATTTTTCTTCAGTTCCAAGAGGAAAATTAATTCAAATATTGCTTTACCTGAAATGCACAATTAGCAAAGTTTTGGAATGTCCCCAAGTGACAGTTTCAATCTTAGTTCTTCAAATAAAAGCTGACATATTTTTAGACAGTAGAACTGCCTGAGATGTAAGTGGCTCACAGTTAAAGTAATTGCATATCTGGTAGTGGTAAGTGAATTACGCAAGTGACAAATGCTGTACTTGAATAATTTGAGGCAAACAAAATCTCCCCTCTGCACAAAGCAGATTCAAAAGAGCAGTAGTCAGTAAAACATCTGCCTCACTTATTCTGTTCCTGCCAACATAGCGGAGGTTCAGTTCCCAGTTTGAGCTGGAGCTATCCAAACACAAAATATGGGTAGCAATGCCCTCCAACAACCATCCTGAAAACAGTGGATCTATCAAGACCTGATTTCTAGTAGCAGTAAGCTTTTCTTAAAAGTGAACAAATGATGAAAGACTCAAACTCTCCCTTTTCTTTCCTTCAACTCATATCACAGTGAATTTCTCCTTCTTTTGCTTTCTATAACCCTTTGTTATATGCTGGTGCTCATCATTCTGCATTCTATTAGCTATGCAAGGATTCTCCTGTCTTCCAAAATAATTTGCTAAATTATAAGGTCCTGGAAGACAGGTACCAGGATCCCAACCTTACCTCTAATATCTAAAATAGTTTTTGGCAAACAGTTGTATTTAATAGAGACTTGTTGGATTAGATACTAGGATTAAAAACCTTTAAGCCAACCACTCTGAAATTTTTGAGGTATTACTTTAAAAACTGCTTGAATCAACGCGTGTAATGAAAAACTATTTCTGAACCATTCAACTGACCCTCTTAGTTGGAAACCAATCAGCCATGATCCAAGTATGCAGCAGTACAAACCAAGGGGTCTATATCCCTGAGTTAATGTCAATCATGTTCTTCCAGAAGGTCCCTAGCTGGTATGTTTGACAAATTCATTGTTAGAAAGATTTGGAAATTGTTCTGTTGCCCATCTGTAAGTGGAGCTTCTGTGTTACAAGAAGACAACCCTTAATTTCTGGAGAATTTTTTTGAGGAGGGGGGAGCAAATACACAAACTGCAAAAGAAAATTTCTGGTATTTGTCTCCTTTTAAATTCACAAATATCTATTTCTTTTGAAAAAACAGGCTAAATAGCACTAACTTGCTCTTAAGAATAAATTATGAGTACAAATTTGTTTGATATGTATTTTTTGATCATCACAGTCATTGCACTGGTTCATTAAAACATGCAACCTTATTATTGATTAAATGCTTGGTTATGCATTCAGCTAAGCTAGTAAGTTATGTAGCTTCATAACAACTCTGCAGGTGGGTCTCTGAAATACAAAATTGGATCAGCATGGCATAACTTCATTAATAAAATGTGCAGAAAAGATAGCAAAGAGTATACCCTGAGTATTAAACTTATAGACTCAATCAGCATAAAGGTGTGATTATATGAGTACAGGGCAGAATCAATGAAGTGTGCCATACAAGTTACACATTGCATAGCATTATTCTCAAATTACATACCTTTATCACTAAGTTTAGCTGACACACTACAGAACTGGATCAAAAACTGGGAACAGATACCTGACCATATGACATTTATGGGTCTTTCAGAAAAGGAAGTTCTTTCAATCTCATTTCTTTCCTCCTGAGATTTTACCTGACAAAATGATGACAGTGAAATTGGCAAAGTTGTATCTGAATATATGCACAATTTAGCTAGAATTAACAACACTAAAAAAAAAATCTCATTTCCTAACACCATTTTAAAACTTTCTTTTTGATCAAGGGAGGTTAAGAACTTTTCACCTCTCTACCTACATAAAAAAAATTTGGAGTTACTCTGTCAAAGGCTTTAGTCTAATAAACTGTTCTAAAGTACATAGTTGATTGTTTTCCTTGAAGTTAAGTGATGCAGTGGGGCCATAGGACCTTAACACGGGTATTGGTCTTATTTATTCATGGAATAAACTTGGGGACAAAGGAAGCTGACTTCTACCCCTCTTCTATCAAAGATACTACCTTGCCATCACCACTTTCTCTCTGGTTTCTAATTTGCTGTACATTACATCCCCAGAACTTGTTATTCTTGTGT
>JAQQAC010016209.1:118170831-118255450 GCA_029783875.1 Phataginus tricuspis | reverse complement strand
TGTGTGTGTGTGTGTGTGTGTGTGTGTGTGTGTGTGTGTGTGTGTGTGTATTGTATATATCTTGAAATCCCTAAGTCAGGGGTTATGTAAGCCCTTCATTTTCTATTTTTATTTTTTTAATTAAGGTATCATTGATATACAAACTTATGAAGGTTTCACATGAGCAACACTGTAGTTTCAACAGTAGCTCATATTTTCAAGTCCTCTCCGACCCCATTGCAGTCATTGTCCATCAGCATAGTAAGATGCTATAGAGTCATTACTTGCCTTCTCTGTGTTATACTGCCTTCCCGTGACCTATCTATACTGTGTGTGCTTATTATAATGCCTCTTAATCCCCTTCCCCCTCCCTCTCCACCCACGCTCTCCAATCCCTTTGGTAAACATTAATCCCTTCATGAAGTCTGTGAGTCTGCTGATGTTTTGTTCCTTTCGTTTTGCTTTGTTGTTATACTCCATATATCCGTGAAATCATTTGGTACTTGTCTTTCTCCACCTGGCTTATTCACTGAGCATGATACCTTCTAGATCCATCCATGTTGTTGCAAGTGGTAGGATTTTTTTTCTTTTTACAGCTGAATAATATTCCATTGTGTATATGTACCACCTCTTTATCCATTCATCTACTTAGGGACACTTAGGTTGCTTCCATATCTTGGCTATTGTAAATAGTGCTGCAAAAAACATAGGGGTGTGTATCATATGTCTTTCTGAATCAGGGATCTTGTTTTCTTTGGGTAAATTCCTAGGAATGGAATTACTGGTTCGAATGGTATTTCTATTTTAAGTTTGTTGAAGAACCTCCATATTGCCTTCCACAATGGTTGTACTAATTTACTTTCCCAACAGCAGTGGAGGAGGGTTCTTCTTTCTTTGCATCTTGCCAGCATTTGTTGTTCCTTGTCTTCTGTGTGTTGGTCATCCTCACTAGTATGAAGTAATATCTCATACTAGTGGTTTAATTTGCATTTCTCTAATGATTAGTGATGTGGAGCATCTTTTCATGTGCCTGTTGGCCATCTGAATTTGTTCTTTGGAGAAATGTCTGTTCAGATCCTCTGCCCATTTTCTAATAGGGTTATTTGCTTTTTGGGTGTTGAGGTATGTGAGCTCTTTATATATATTGAATGTTAACCACTTATTGGATAAGTCATTTACAAATATAATCTCCTATACTTTAGGAGGCCTTTTTGTTCTTCTAATGGTGTCCTTTGTTGTACAGAAGCTTTTTAGTTTGATTTTAGTAGTCCCATTTGTCCATTTTTTATTTTGTTTCCCTTGCCCAAGGAGATGTATTCAGCAAAAAATTGCTCATGCTTATATTCAAGAGGTTTTTGCCTCTTGCCTTCTAAGAGTTTTATGGTTTCATGACTTGCATTCAGGTCTTTGATACATTTTGGGTTTACTTTTATGTATGGAGTTAGACAATAATCTAGTTTCATTCTCTTACATGTAGCTGTCCAGTTTTGCTGATGCCAGTTGTTGAAGAGGCTGTTATTTCCCTATTGTATATCCATGGCTTCTTTATCATGTATTAATTGGCCATATATACATGTGTTTATATCTGGGTTCTCTATTCTGTTCCATTGATCTATGGGTCTGTTCTTGTGCCAGTACCAAATTGTTTTGATTACTATGGCTTGGTAGTACAGCTTGAAGTTAGGGAGCATAATGCCCCCAGCTTTGTTCTTCAGTTGCAAGATTGCTTTGGCTATTCAGGGTCTTTTGTGGTTCCATATAAATTTTAGAACAATTTGTTCTCGTTCATTGAAGAATGCTGTTGGTATTTGTATAGGGATTGCATTGAATCTAGATTGCTTTAGGCAGGATGGCCATTTTGACAATATTAATTCTTCCTATCCATGAGCATGGGATGTGTTTCCATTTATTGGTGTCTTCTTTAATTTCTCTCATGAGTGTCTTGTAGTTTTCAGAGTGTAGGTCTTTCACCTCCTTGGTTAGGTTCATACCTAGGTATTCTATTCTTTTTGATGCAATTGTAAAAGGAGGTATTTTCCTGATTTCTCTTTCTCGTTCATCGTTAGTGTATATGAATGCAACAGATTTCTGTGTATTAATTTTGTATCCTGCAACTTTGCTGAATTCAGTTTTTAATTCTAGTAGTTTTAGTTTAGGGTGGATTCTTTACAGTTTTTTATGTACTATACCATGTCACCTGCAAACAGTGACAGTTTAACTTCTTCCTTACCAATCTGATGCCATTTATTTCTTTGTGTTGTCTGATTGCCATGGCTAGGACCTCCAGTACTATGTAGAATAAAAGTGGTGAGAGTGGGCATCCTTGTCTTGTTCCTGATCTTAGAGGAAAAGCTTTCAGCTTTTCACTGTTAAGTCTGATGTTGGCTGTGGGTTTGTCATATATGGCCTTTATTATGTTGAGGTACTTGCCCTCTATACCCATTCTGTTCAGAGTTTTTGTCATGAATTGATTTTGAATTTTGTCATATGCTTTCTCAGCATCTATTGAGATGATCATGTGATTTTTGTCTTTTTGTTGATGTGGTGTATGATGTTGATGGATTTTCGAATATTGTATCATTGTTTCATCCCTGGAATAAATCTTACTTATCATGATGGATGATCTTTTTGATGTATTTTTGAATTCAGTTTGCTAATATTTTGTTGAGGATTTTTGCTTCTATGTTCATCAGTGATATTGGTCTGTAATTAATTTTTTATGGTGTCTTTGCCTGGTTTTGGTATTAGAGTGATGCTAGCCTCAAAGAATGAGTTTGGAAGTACTCCCTCCACTTCTACTTTTTGGAAAACTTTAAGAAGGAGGTCTTCTCTAAATGTTTGATAAAATTCAGCAGTGAACCTATCTGGTACAGGAGTTTTGTTCTTAGGTAGTTTTTTGATTACCAATTCAATTTCATTGCTGGTAATTGGTCTGTTGAAATTTTCTGTTTCTTTCTGGGTCAGTCTTGGAAGGTTTTATATTTCTAGAAAGTTGCCCATTTCTTCTATGTTATCCATTTTGTTAGCATGTAATTTTTCATAGTATTCTCTAATAATTCTTTGTATTTCATATTGGTGTCCATAGTGATTTTTCCTTTGTCATTTTTTATTTTGCTTATATGTGTACACTCTCCTTTTTTTATTAATAAGTCTGGCTAGGGTATTATCTATTTTGTTTATTTTCTCGAAGAACCAGCTCCTGGTTTCATTGATTCGTTCTGTTGTTTTATTCTTCTCAATTTTATTTGTTTCTGCTCTGATCTTTATGTCCCTTCTTCTACTGACTTTCGGCCTCATTTGTTCTTCTTTTTCTAGTTTCATTAATTGTGAGTTTAGACTGTTCATTTGGGACTGTTCTTCTTTATTGAGGTAAGCCTGTATTGCAATATACTGTCCTTGGGTGTTGAGTTGTTTTCATTTGTCTCCATATATTGCTTGATCTCTGTTTTATTTGGTCATTGATCCATTGATTATTTAGGAGCATATTGTTAATCCTACATGTGTTTGTGGGATTTTTTGTTTTCTTTGCATTGTTTATTTCTAGTTTCATACCTTTGTGGTCTGACAAGCTAGTTGGCACAATTTCAATCTTTCTGAATTTACTGAGGCTCTTTTTGTGGCCTAATATATGATCTATTCTGGAAAACATTCCATGTACAATTGAGAACAGTGTGTATCCTGCTGCCTTTTGGTGGAGTCTTCTGTAGATTTCTGTTAGGTTTATATGTCCTAATGCATTGTTCAGTGCCTCTGTCTCCTTCCTGATTTTTCTCTCTGGTTGCTATGTCTTTTGAAGTGAGTGGTGTGTTGTAGTCTCCTAAAATAAATGCATTTCATTCTATTTCCCCCTTTGGTTCTGTTAGTATTTGTTTCACATATTTAGGTGCTCCTATATTGGGTGCACAGATTATTTATAATGATTATATCCTCTTGTTGCACTGTTCCCTTTATCATTATGTAATGTCCTTCTTTGTCTCATTACTTTCTTTAGTCTATTTTGTCAGATGTAAGTATTGCAACTCCTACTTTTTTCTCCCTATTATTTGCATGAAATATCTTTTTCCATCCATTCACTTTTAGTCTGTTATTTGAGCCCTCTTTTTTTTTTTTTGCATAGTCTAGGTAAAGATTTGTCAGTTTTGTTTATCTCTACAAAAAAAACAGCTCTTAGTCTCATTGATCTTTCCTGTTGTTTTGTGGTCTCTTTTATTTCTGCTCTGTTCTTTGTTATTTCCTTCCTTCTAATAACTTTGGACTTAGCCTGTACATATTTCTAGTTCCTTAATATGTAGTTAGGTTTTTCATATAAGATTTTTCTTAATATAGGTGTTTGTTGTTAAAAACTCCCCTCTCAGAACTACTTATGCAGCATCCCATAGGTTTTGATGTGTTGTTCTGCCATTTTCACTTGTTTCAAGACATTCCTGAATTTCCCTTTGGATTTCTTCTTTGGCCCTTTTGTTGTCCTGCATTGTGTTGTTTAATTTTCGTGTATTTGTGAATATTCTAGCTTTCCTCCTGTTATTTGTTTCTAGTTTCATTCCATGTGGTTGGAAAAGATGCTTGGTATGATTTCAATCTTCTTAAATTTGCTAAGACTTTTTGTAACCTTTCATATAATCTATCCTGGAGACTGTTCCATGAGCACAAATAAGAATGTGTATTCTGATTCCTATGTGCCAGCCATGGCAATGTTGCTATAAAATCATGGGATAGGACCCCAGTGAAGTTTTTTTTGGATTCTTATATACTACCTTTTTATCAGTATTGCGTTGCACTTAAATTTTTTTAGCTGTTTCTTTTCTTTTTCTCCTGACTGGAATGGGTACATGCATTTATGCTGACACCTGAATATCACCAGCATTCTGAAAAAATCTTGTATAAAGATTAATTAAAAGATATAAGTATAGATTTGCCTTTATATTCCCTATTCTTCTGATCAGATGGCCTGTCCCCAGGGTGATGATTAACATGGAGCGAAATCCAAATTGCAGGCTGTCTAAACTCTTGTGAACCTCATGCAGTGTTTCAGGAGAGTAAGCATCTCTTTTCCCAGTCCAAGTTCCCTAATTTCTTGAGTTTCTTCCCAAGTAGTGATGCTAGAGTAGACCAGTGATGCAATGTGGATATATAACTATATAACTTTTATCTAAAACAATGAATTCCACCAAAATCAGAGAGACTAGCAACAATGCAGTATGTGGAAGTCCTCTCAGACGTATAGGCCCAAATTAACTCTTATACTTAAGTCCCCCTTCATGGCACCAGTTTTTTTTTAATCCCATGTACCTCTCCAAAACTCCTTTCCTGAACTTACCTCAAGGAGGAGCTAGCTTGGACATGTGACTCCAGCCCAAATTATTGTTTATTTACTTGTAGTTTTCTTATTTTAATGCTATTAAAATGAAGGAGACCTAGTGCTAAAGTAGCTAAGAATGGACTGGATAGTGCAGCTTTGACCAAGACCTTAAAATCCATCTGTTCAGATTCTTATTCTGCTCTTGGTCATCAGCATTCTTATCACTAGAAGAAATAAAACCATTCCTCAGCTCTGTCTTTGACTCTCTGTGTTTGTCTCTTCCCCAAAGGTCTCTCTCTTGCCTCAAGATCTGGCTAACCTAAATAGGTTGTCTTCAATTACTAATTTAAGTCCTTCTATTTCTACTGGCTAACCCAAATGCCTTTTCCCTTCTCCTTGTCAATATTTTTCTTCTTTGATCTATACTTTCCACTTAATATTAAGTCCATGTACTGAATGAAGAAAGTTCTGAATTACTAAATCCTGTACACTTAATTTTAGTTTTTAATAAATGCAATTACAAAGTATCAAGGCCAAATAAAATAAAAGGCAGGCAGAAGGAGCCAATAATGATAAAAGCAAGGAATAGTAATCTGGATAACAGAAAAGGGCCACAGTAATTAATAAATCTAAGAAATGGTTATTTCAAAGCTCCAATAAAATAGATCTCTGACAAGTTTAATCCATTCAGTATCAGCAATAAATGATTAGAGACAGGCTATAAGCACCATATCACATTTCAAAACAAAAATACTACTCGCATGTAATGTTAAAAGGTATAAAGTTCTCAAGAATGTGGATAATTATTATTTCTTTTTTACTAATATTGTCTTGTTAGTGGAATAATGACATACAGTATTATATTATTGTACAACATAGTGATTCAATATTTATACACAATTATGTGTATTATGTATAATGTATTATATATTATATAATATATACAATTATTTTTAAAAAGTTATTAACACTGGTTCCAAAAGTAAAAAATGCACAACAGACATGGAAGAAATGGAAAAATTTGTCAAAGAACTACATTTTTGTGGATGAATGGATAAAGATGTGCTATATATATATTAGAATACTACTCAGACATAAAAAACAATGAAATCTTGCTGTTTGGGACAACATGGATGGACCTTGGCAGAATCATGCTAAGTGAAATAAGTCAGAGAAAGACAAATACTTTATGTTTCACTTATATGTGGAATCTAAAAAAACAAAAACAAAACAAAACATAGAACAGAATGGTGCTTGTTTAAGGGGAGGAATATGGTTGAATGGGCAAAATGGGGAAAGGGGGTCAAGTGGTACAAACTTTCAGTTATAAAGTAAATAAGTCATGGGGATGTAATTAATGTACAGTATTGTGATTGTAGCCAATTTAAAAACTCTAACAAACATCAGGGATTTCACTTTTTGAAACTAACTTCTCCCACTTAAAATAAAATTTAAAATTTCTTTCCTACTGTAAAAGCTAAAAAAAACCTTCTTCAATAAAAGCAACAGATCCCAATTGCTTTACAGATAATTTTTTTGAAATCTTCAATAAACATATAATTTCTATGCTTTTACACTGTTTCAGAGCACATGAATACATGTATATTTTCTCTTCAAATTTGAATAGTTGATATAGCATAATGACTTAAAAGACCTGCCTTTGGAGTCATAGCTGAATTTAATTCCTAGTTCTGCCAGGTACTAAAATTGTGTGAGTTTGAACAAGTCAATTAACTGCTCTGAGCCTTATTTTCCTCATCCTTAAATAGGGATTACACCTGTCTCTCTCTCTCTCTGCTCCCTCCCTGCTCCACACACACAAGCTTTCTTACCTCCCAAAGTTATTGTGCAGATTAAATATATAATACATTTTACATTTTGCCTATATATTGTAACAATGTAAGATAAGAGCAATTATTAATAATTTCATTTGTGAAGCTAATAAAAATCTGATACTGAAAACTAGCAGTGGCAGTGGCCGAAAAAGAAAACTACCTATAGATTGCACTTATGAATTCACATTCAGAACTGTGATTATAATAGCAAGCTATATCCAACAGAATTAAAAAAATAACATAAAACTTCTGAGTAGATTTTATTCCAAGAATGGCTCAATATTAATAAATCTCTTAGTACATTCTGTACTATTACTAGGCCAAAGGATAAAAGCCATATTATCATCTCAATAGATGCCACTATGATAAAAATCCAAATACCACTTGATAAAAATCTAGTATCCCTTCCTGACAAGCCTATTCATAAATAGTAAAGAAAGATACTTTCTTACCATGTTTTTCTCAAAAAATACCTTTATCAAACACACACCTAACTTCATATTGAATGATCAAACAATTGAAAGTTTAATATTAAAGTTATGGTCAGAAAAGACCATCACTCTCTGTATTATTGTTTAATACTGGCCTAGAAGTTGGAGGAAGAACCCAACCAACACCATTGTTTTGGTTCCTTGATTTCAATAACCTTCATCCTTACTTCACCCCCTAGACATTCTCATCATCTGGAATTGGCCCACTACTGACATCTTAAGTTCAAATATGCAATTTTTTTAGCCATTACTTTCTACCATTCCTACTCTCTTACTCCATTGCCCCTATTACACTTCTTTAATTTCATTTCAGTCCCCTATTCCTTACCCCCTTGCATTTCCTCTTCTATCTCTTCCCTTCATTCAGTATCTAACTTAGCTAAACCCCATAATGTTTCACCGAGACCACTATCTTGCTAGCATCCTCCACTCACTCGTTTCTTTGTCCTGTTGTTATGCCTATCCAGCAAACCTCCAACCCAAATTAATTCAACCACCAGCCTTCTTTGCCCTCTGTACACAAAAGCCCTTCACAGTTAGATGCCACCACAAGTCCATAATCTCCAGACTTACCTGGGCCATCAACACTATTTGGAAGCATGTCTGCAAGTTACTGATCAGATCTCCCAGTCTCATTGCCTCCCTTTCTTTCTTAGCAAATGACCTTATTGCCTACCTCACTGATTAATTAGAAGTAATCAGTAAGCAGACATGAAAATCCCTAAACTTACAACTCCTTCCTGTCCAAATAAATTCTTACATCTTGGATTTTCTGCCTCTTAAATGCTTGTTGTGTGCCAGGCACTGTGCTAAGTGCTTAACATATATTAATTCACAAATCCTTCCAACAAGGATTAAGAATTATTATTATCCCAAGTTACATGTAAGGAAAATTAATCCCAGAATGGTCAAGTAAATTGTTCAAGGTTACACAGTTAAGAAGTAGTGGAACCAAGAATTAAACCTGATGTACTTCCATGCCTCTGCTTTTTGATAAACACTCTATTGTTTATCAATTATGACATTTTTTTTTGTCTTTAACATTTTCGCTAAGTTGGCATTTTATCTTGAATATATAAATATGATCAATTCTCTCCCATCTAAAAATACTTTCCTACATTGATTTCATATTTCACGCTACTCACTGTAATCAAATCCTTGCTTCCTTTCACTTTCAGTCCAATTTTTATCTGCCTAGATCAGTGAGCACTGTCCCATAGAATTATAATGTGAGCCAGATGTGAGCCACACATGTACTTTCAAAATTTCTAATAGCCACATTAAAAAAGTAAGAAAAACCAGATAAAATTATGGTTGTATTTTAATATCATATACCCAAAATATTACCATTTTAATGTTTATCAATATAAAAATTATTAGAGATATATTTTTTCTCATTCTAAATCTTCAATATCCAATGTATGTTTACACTTCCAAATGACTCAATTCACACTCACCACATTTTAAGTGCTCAGTAGCCACATATGACTAGTCACTATCATACTGGACAGCACAGGCCAAGAGACTCCACAGTAACTGAGATGGTCAAAGGATTATTTATGTGCTAAATCCAATAAGTATTTTTAATATACTTACTTGAGTGAATGCTGTAGGACAGTTGACAGTTAATTACTTCTTAAAATTCTCTGCCTTTAGCTTCTAAACACCATTCTCTGAGGGTTTTCCCTCTTACGTATCTACTGCTTTTTACAGTTTTTTTCCCTCTTCTCAAACCTTAAATTTTAGTCTTCCTGGGGGATCTGTCCTTATTAAGAGGTCTAATTACTGGCAGCTCTTGGGCTGAAATTTGCTGAGGACTTCTCAAATCTACTTCCATGCTTTAGTGCCATGCTCTTCCATCTGAGACCTTGTTAGAAATCTACAATGCTGAGACCCACACCAGACCCAGTAATGCAGAATCTGCATTTTGATAAGCTCCACAGATGATTCATATACACATTAAAATTTAAGAAGCACAGATCTCTAGGGCTATTCCATCTATCATGCCTTTCATATTATATTTTCCTGACAATTTTTGTTCTCTAAAATTTAGCTCAGGTTTCATTTCTTCTTCTGAAGTCTTTTTGAAGAGTTCTCTGCTTTCCCCTAGATGTGGAACTAAGTACCCCCACCTCTCTTACTCCCTGTATATATATCTCTATTATAACATATATTGCAATTATTTTTCTACTTGTGTATCTTTCCCAGTAAATGGTCTCCTTGAGGACAACTATTTTAAGAATTTTATTTATTCATTTTGGAGTCTTATATTTCATGTCTTCATGTCACAGTTTCTTGTATATATCAGGGCTCAAAAATGCTTGTTTAATAAAAGAACTGTGGGACTTGAACAAATAACTTGCCCCACTCTGAGCTTCATTTTCCTTAACTGTAAAATGGATATATTAAATAGTTCCCTTAATCACTACAGGTTGTTGTGAATATTAAATCAGAATATTAGCTTCCTGTTTCTTAAATAAGAAGTACTTCAAAAATCAGTAAGTAGCCAAGTCATGTCAATCTAAATAAATATCGCAAAATACTTGCATCTTAGTTAGGTTTTATACCTATATTTACATTCCAGACCCCTTCTGTGACACCAGATTATTATGCCAAATGCAAACTCTGATGAAATTCTGGATTTCCTTACTTCCAACCCCCTCCCAAAATATCCTGAATTTCTTAATGGAAATAAGTATGTTTTGGTTCATTAAATTTTTTTTTGCCATAAAAGTATCTGATGAGGAATAATAATCATGATCAGTAATCTTGGGTTGAGTTCCTTTCCTTAGCTGCTCTGCTAAATCCCTTCCCTGATAAAAAAAAATAAAACTCATCTTCAACCCCAACATTTTCAGGAATTTCAGGAAGAACCATGTCATGTTTTTATCATCAGCCCTCTCTGGAGCCTTCAGAAAATGAGTAGTGAAAATTTTCCTCTGATTTTCTAGCACCCCTGTACTGCAAAGGGCTCAGTTATCTATTAGAAGTCTGTTTTGCACATTAATGGTTTGCCTTGTTTTTTAAGTCCTGGGTTTAGAAGTTGGCATCATTTTCCAGAAGTTGTAACTTTATTCAATCCATATTTTGCAGTAGACTAGTTTCCATCTCATTGGTCTGTTCATTTTTCCTTGATGTGTTTGTGTTATATGTTGCTGGGGCCTGTTATGATGGCTGCAGGATTAACACAAAAGACAAGACAAAAAACACACACAGACACACACACAAAGAGATCTCTTGCTAATAGCTGCCTACTTAGCAGTCTATGCGTTTATTTTTATATCTCAGCCTTCAAGGCTAAATCATTCTTTCCCAGACCTCAAGGCTAAATTATTCTTTCCCAGGGAGAGAAAAAGAACACAGAGCAATCCCTACATTGATATGGTTCCTTGAACTATGGTTCAACTCCATCCCCTGAAGTCTGGTGTGTGCAGCCAACCTCCTTAGACTTGCTTCGCTCGCGATAACAAGTCTGCAGCCTGAGCTGTTTGCAGACTCAGGCTGACACAAAACAAAAAGTTCCAAATTAACAGGTGCACATTCTTCTGTGAGAACTCCAACATTTCCCCCTTTTTCATTATTTAGCACATAGATATAATAGAGAACATAGCACGTAGATAGTTTCTAATAGAAGGCTTTTAACAGAGTTTACTTCTCCACATTCTGCAGTATAGTATAAAAGTCTATTTCTTGAATTTACGTGAAGTAGAATAAAGATAGAAAATAAATCTACTGCAATTAGAAGGTAATTGCTGAGTTTTTATTTGAGCTGGGCAAGGGCAACAAAACATCTACAGGTGCATAAGATCTCTCTCAAAACTGGGGGGTGAGGTTCTAAGCCTCACCTCTGTTGGCCCCCAGTTTCTCACCTGATGGCCCCCCTGTGGCTGTGCCTGTCTTAGGTTGTTCCTCCCTTGAGGAATCTTACCCGTCTCTGGCTAACCAGCCATCTCCGGGGCCATACAGGGAGATGTAAATTTGGTAAGTGAGAGAGAAGTAATATTCTTTGAAAAGGTTAGTTTTCCATTTCTTTGCACACTTATGCTGCATGGCCTCTATGTCCAGCACTTGTCTTGAGGTAACTTTGCCAATTGAAAGGATTATGATGCACAGTAATTTTAAGTATGATGCACAGTAATTTTAAGTATGAGGCATGAATTCTAGTAAAGAGCTGAATTTAGGAAGAAAGAAGAAAAGCTACAGAAGTAACAGATGGAAGAAAATATGAGAAGATTGATTATTTCTTTGACATAATTTCCTGTAGAGTAACGTAGGTACGTATAGGATTTAACAAACTACTAATTAAATTAAGTACACACATATAAGAACAGGAATACAGATACATAGCAAAAGCAGAAAAATCAGACAAATTAAAACAACACATTTCTGGAAACTGTTCCCATCCCATATGTTCTTTTAACATCGGATAATCTATAGTAGCATGATTCTGAAGCACCACAACTTGCACTTCTCCTAGCTCTTGATTGAGTTCAGATAATCAGAAGTAATCAAATTCGTTGTCTCACTGTACGCACAGGCAAACTTAGATATTTCCTTTTGCATTCCAACAACAAGTCCAGGAACCAGCAGGATTAATGCCGCTGCAACTGCTACAGAGGCGGATTCAAAAGCTTCAAGTTGTTGTCACAATCAGATGGCAGAGCTCGGAGAAGTCTTTCATGACTATTTCCAGGATAATCTATTAGAGCAGGAAGGATGCATCCTGTGCCACATAACCATCTTCTTTAGTTTACTTAATCTTATGTAATTAATACCTGTTCTGCTGAAATTTAATTCTTTACTAGTTTAGGAGTAATAACACAGTGACTATAAATGACAAGACTTACAAATGACAATGGCAAAAGATATAATGAGAGCTTACTATAAGACAGTTGACATAAGGAAATTTGAATATTTTTGTAACATAAAGTATTCAGTAACAAAGTTTAGCATCATTCTTTTAGACAGTGCTTTCCAGGTAATTAAGTAGGTAATTATATATCAGATAAATAACCCAAATTAGGCAAATGCTTTCCCCAATGAGGAGAAAAAATTCCTCTGACATGTTCCAGGGGCCCTCTGGAAAATATCAGAGTTAATTAGAGGTAAAAAGCACCTTTTTGAATTTGATTTTAGAAAGTTGTCAAAAGAAAGTTTTTAAGGCACTTGTCTAAATAGAATTATAAGTTATTAATATTTATTATTTAACCAGAATGACAATAAAAAGACTTAAAGGCAAATACAGAAGGTTACACAGTTGTTAACAATATTTAGCTTGTAGTCTTTTTTAATATTAAGATCTTATTCTCTTAAGCACTTAATAAACAGCTGTACTTAAGAACAAGGTTACCTTCTTTTACTCTTAATACAATGCCTTTCTATTCCTTATATCTTCTCTTATCAAAACACACATTCTTTAGTATACAGAAATGTTTTCCTTATATTAAGTAGTTTTTCTCACTATTAAAATTATTAGGTACTTTAACCTTTAATAAACACTGAAAAATAGGCCATTGTTAACTGTTACACCAGCATTCCTTAGATTGATACATTTATGAACACTTTTTATCATTTCTGGAAATGTGACTTATAGCACAATTTTTTACTGAGCATAAAACATCTTCATATAACAGAAAAACTCTAAGAATTTTGGTTACCACAAAAATTCTTATGCTGTTTGCAGATATATACACTGTTATACATTAATATACTATTATTATTATTGAGATATTCATTTGTTACACTTGTTTACACACTTTTAGCAATTATGCTAGATTACTTATAAAACTTTTATTAGACATTAGACAAACTCAAGCCTTTCTTTAAGCATCTTTTTGAAAGATTTAACAGATAACATCAACATAAATGACTTTAAACTTAGGCAGCTGATAACTATAAGGACATGTGCATTTCAGTTAAACTTAAATTAGCATTAATGCTTAATATCTTTTATTAGAATTTCTTGGAAGTTTTAGAATGCCCAATTTTCACAAGTGCTTGTTTTTAAATTAATTTTTATTAATACTATCTAGAGGTAGAAAAACCGTTTTCATTTATACACTTAGACAAACAAACATACAGACTGAGACATAATGATTACAGTTAGCAATACTTTTCATAAAAGAATATATACTCAGATAAACTGATACAAAGATTTGAGTTACTAATATTCAATTGCCCTCTTTCTTTTTAGCTTACTTGATTAAAGGTATTTCAATTTTCAAGAATACATTTTAAGGGTGAGTAGTTCACATAACTGGGTTAAGGTTTAGATGGTCCCAGACTAAAAGGGGCCGACAAAGGCTCTGTACTGATAGAGACTGTGTGTGTCCAGGGGGCTGGAAATGAAATGGCAAGTACAATTCTAGCACTAGTTATTTAAATCCAGGCTGTATTGCAGAGGATAAATTTCTTCCGTTTCAGGGAGTCTAGTTTAAAGATCTCTCAAATTTTTGAAGATAATGATGAACCCAATAAGTAGAATAGATTTTTAGTAAAATAATTTAGAAAACTAGTTCCATATTGTAGTAGTTTACAGGACTTTTGATTATTTTCTTTCCTTGTGGCAAAATATATTTAGCTGCATAACATTATATTGCATACTTCTTTCAGGGGCCAAGCCTTTCTAATTAGAGACTTAAAACTGGTAGCCGACGCTAATCATCTTTTAAGTGGCTAATGCGTGCTCAGACACATTTTATGAGATAAAGAGTGCAGCATTTAGTCAGGAATAAGAGCAATCTCTTACCTTGCAGTGGTGGGCATCAGGTTCCGTGAAACTGATGAAGTTAGAAGAGAGTTAGGAATGTCCCCTGCCTCACTCACAGGCCAAGGCGGCCTGAAGAAGCAGGCTGGAAGTCAGAGAGAGACAGAAAGAGAGTCACTCCTCACGGATACCCAGTCGGGCTGTCAGGGTCTGATTTCAGACACGTGGGCCTTTGAGAAGCCGCTGAAGTGTAGCCTCAGCCTAGACTCTTGCAGTTGCCCACAGCTTTCCACAGTCCCTTCCATCCAAAGAGATGCCTCTGAAAGGGAATCCTGGCCTCCATTCAGGTGATTTTCCCAGCTCCCAAGGGAGACAGGGGATCCACTGAGGGAGACTCAGGGGAACCTGTCACTTGAGACTTTGAGATCTGCAGCTGGGCTGGTCCCATTTAAGTGGCTGATGAGCACCCGATGTTGTGTGCCACAGATGGCTTCCTTCTATAAGGACAGTGAAAGAAAATGCAGGCTTGGATGCCAATACTCACCTCTGAGGTTATCCAAGATGAGCCCCTGAAAATGATGCTGGGGTTCTTGTTTGCAGAGCTGAAGAATGTACTTAACAAACAGTCAAGGTAGGAGAGCTAATGGGAGGCTTTTATTTAGAGATACAGTGAGAGGACAGACAGCTCCTGGCTCACTCTGGGAGGGGACAAGAGAGCCTTGTGCACATAATTTGGACAAATTGTAGGGCCATTTAACATTCCTTGAGGAAGTACTTTGTATTGGAATCTTTCTGAAGGAGTTTGAAAATTAAAGGAGGGTACAGTAAAAGCAAACTTCTCCCTACCTGCCAATTAACAATTTCTCTTCAGGGAACCAAGGACAACATTCTTGCACAAAGTGCAAAAATTTTGCTGATTGTCCATTGGTGACTTATACGTCTACCGCTAAGCTTTAGAGTTAAGCTGTAAGTGGGATTGAGATATAAACTATGGACAGTGTTGTTTAACAAGAGCAAATAAGTCACCTAAAAGTTTCTCTTTTACTTTCACTCCTGTGGAGAGTAATCCCTGTAATAATTGCTTATATTCAAGTTCCTGAGCCGGAACATTCCCCAAATTTGCCGAAGGTTCTGCTTACCCTGAGAAGATGCACCCCTTCAGTCCTGCAGCTGTGACAAGTCCTGCCAAGTTCCATGAGGAAAGCCAGGTACCTGAACAGAATCAAGTCTTCATGGCCCATGTTGGGCGTCATTTGCCAGGGCCTGTTATGATGGCTGCAGGATTAACACAAAAGACAAGACAAAAAACACACACAGACACACACACAAAGAGATCTCTTGCTAATAGCTGCCTGCTTAGCAGTCTACACTTTTATTTTTATATCTCAGGGAGAGAAAAAGAACACAGAGCAATCCCTACATTGATACAGTTCCTTGAACTCTGGTTCAACTCCATCCCCTGAAGTCTGATGTGTGCAGCCAACCTCTTTAGACTTGCTTCACTCGCGATAACAAGTCTGCAGCCTGAGCTGTTTGCAGACTCAGGCTGACACAAAACAAAAAGTTCCAAATGAACAGGTGCACATTCTTCTGTGAGAACTCCAACAATATGTCTTCCTAGCTTTGTCTACTGTGAAAGCAGAAGAGAGCTAATGATCAGATTGGGCAAACATCCTGATATCTGGAAGGGTCATGCATGCTGGAAACTAGCATTGCCAAAGCCAACCTGACTCTTTGTTCAGTGGCAATCATGATACACAGTGTTTTTCTTTTTGAGGACAGACTGTGAAATGCACTGAAAAAGATTCTTTTCCTAAAAATTTTAATTGTTCTTATTTGATAGCATTAGCAGCAAACATGCTTCTCCAATAATACAAACAGGGGGCTGATGATCTGGGAGAAGAATGAGTCGATGACAAAAACACAAAGGAAAGAAAACAAGTCATGTGATACAACATGACAGTTTAGACTTCAGTTATCCACTCAAAGGGAAAGAGGAAAGGCTTATTTTAGTTCTTTGCTAAAAATAATCTAGGAGGTGCAGGAGGGGCTCAAGATGGTGGCGAGAGAAGGGCGGTGGAAATCTCCTCCCAAAACCATATAGATTTTTGAAAATACAACAAACACAACTATTCCTAAAAGAGAGACCAGAAAATACAGTACAACAGCCAGGCTACATCTACATCTGTGAGAACTCAGTGCCTAATGAAAAGGGTAAGATACAAAGCCGTGACTCAGTGGTACCCGAGCACTCCCCCCACCCAGCTCACCAGTAGGAGGAAAAGAATCAGAGTGGGTAGGGAGAGGAAACACAAGACTACTAAATAACCAGTCCTAGTAATCTGCACCGGGAGCACAGACACACATTGCATGGTGTACTGGATATTAGAGAAAGGGAAAAGTAAAATCTGAGATGGAGACAGTGAGTGGGTCCCCACAGCCATCTCCCCTGGGACAAAAGAAAAGAGGGCACTTTTTAAAAAAGTCTTAAAGGGACAAGGGCTCAACAGTTGGACAAAATCGTCCTGGCACACTCAGCCTAGCAGGTTCGGAATCTTGAGGAACTTCAGGCTTTCTAACCCCCTGGGGGTTTAAGCAGCCCCAAGCCCCTCACAGCAATAAGCAGCCTGCCATTCACTACCCCCCACTGGCACGGCAGGCAAACCGGCTGACCCGCCACAGCTGCAGAACAGCCAGAGAACAGCCCCACCCACAGCAACCACACAGTCTCCTCCCAGCACACAGCTAACTGGGACAGACAGAGAAAGCCAGAGAAAGGTCAGGAAGGCACAAAGGGACACCTTTCTTGCAGGAGAACACACCCGGCACGTCTGCCACCCCTGGAGTGCACTACGCTTTCCCGAAGGCAACCCCACCCACGGAAGCTCAGGAAATTATCCCAAAGACTGCTCCCAGTGTGCGGGTAGATGTCACAGACAATGGAGAAGGGTAAGGTGACCAACAAGCAGGAAAGGACTTTGTTCTCCCAGCTGGCACACGTACCACCTGCCTGTGACCACTTCTATCGCCATGAAAAGGCAGAAGAATCTGGTCCAGTCAAAAATCACTCAGACAACCCCACAGAGAGGGCCTGGTGAGATGAATACAACCAATCTTCCTGAAAAAGAATTCAAAATAAAAGTCATAACGATGCTGATGGACCTGCAGAGAAATATGAAAGAGCTAAGGGATGACATCTGGAGGAAATAACAGAAATGAAACAATCGATAGAAGGTCTTAAGAGCAGACTGCACGAGGTGCAACTGACTGTCAATGGAATAGAAACAGAGAACAGGAATACAGAGAAGCTGAGGCCGAAAAAGATAAAAAATGATCTCTAGGAATGAAAGAATATTAAGAGAACTGAGTGACCAATCCAAATGGAACAATATGCGCATTATAGGGGTACCAGAAGAAGAACAGAGAGAAAAAGGGATAGAAAATGTCTTTGAAGAAATAATTGCTGAAAACTTCCCCAAGCTGGGGAAGGAAGTAGTCTCTCAGACCATGGAAGCCCACAGATCTCCCAACACAAGGGACCCAAGGAGGACAACCCCAGGACATATTCTAATTAAAATGTCAATGATCAAAGACAATGACAGAGTATTAAAGGCAGCTAGAGAGAGAAAAAAGATCACCTACAAAAGAAAACCCATCAGGCTATCATCAGACTTGTCAACAAAAAACTTACAGGCCAGAAGAGAATGGCATGACATATTTAATGCAATGAAACAGAAGGGCCTTGAACCAAGAATACTGTATCCAGCACAATTATCATTTAAATTTGAAGGAGAGATTAAACAACTTCCAGACAAGCAAAAGTTGAGGGAATTTGCCTCCCACAAACCACCTCTACAGGATATTTTAAAGGGACTACTCTAGATGGAAGCACTCCTAAGGCTAAACAGATGTCACCAGAGAAAACAAATTCACAGCATAGAAAACAGACCAACCAAATACTAACTAAAGGCAAAAAATAAAATCAACTGTACACAAAAGCAGTCAAAGGAAACACAAAAGAGTACAGAATAAAACACCTAACATATAAAGAATGGAGAAGGAAGAATAAGAAGGGAGAGAAATAAAGAATCATCACACTGTGTTTTTAATAGCTTAATAAGAGAGTTAAGTTAGACAGATAGTAAAGAAGCTATACCCTTGAACCTTCGGTAACCACGAATCCAAAGCCTGCAATGGAAATAAGTACATATCTGTCAATAATCATCCAAAATGTTAATGGATTGAATGCACCAATCAAAAGACACAGTGTAATAGAGTGGATAAAAAAGCAAGACCCATCTATATGCTGCTTACAAGAGACCCACCTCAAACCCAAAGATATACACAGACTAAAAGTGAAGGGATGGAAAAAGATATTTCATGCAAACAACAGGGAGAAAAAAGCAGGTGTTGCAGTACTTGTATCAGATAAAATAGACTTCAAAACAAAGAAAGTAAGAAGAGATAAAGAAGGACATTACATAATGATAAAGGGGTCAGTGCAACAAGAGGATATAACCATTATAAACATATATGCACCCAACATAGGATCACCTACATATGTGAAACAAATACCAACAGAATTAAAGGAGGAAATAGAATGCAATGCATTCATTTTAGGAGACTTCAACATACCACTCATTCCAAAGGACAGATCAACCAGACAGAAAATAAGTAAGGACACAGAGGCACTGAAAAACACACTAGAACAGATGGATCTAACAGACATCTACAGAACTCTACACCCAAAAGCAGCACGATACACATTCTTCTCAAGTGCACGTGGAACATTTTTTAAAATAGACCACATACTAGGCCATAAAAAGAGCCTCAGTAAATTCAAAAATATTGAAATTCTACCAACCAAATTCTCAGATCACAAAGGTATAAAACTAGAAATAAACTGTACAAAGAAAACAAAAAGGTTCACAAACACGTGGAGGCTTAACAACATGCTCCTAAATAATCAGTGAATCAATGACCAAATTAAAACAGAAATCAAGCAATATATGGAGACAAATTACTACAACAGCACAAAGCCCCAACTTCTGTGGGACGCAGTAAAGGTGGTTTGAAGAGTAAACTGTATAGCAATCCAGCCCTATTAAAAAAAGGAAGAGCAATCCAAAATGAATAGTCTAAAGGCACAACTATTGAAACTGGAAAAAGAAGAACTAATGAGGCCCAAAGTCAGCAGAAAGAGGGACATAATAAAGATCAGAGAAGAAATAAATAAAATTTAGAAGAATAAAACAATAGAAAAAATCAATGAAACCAAGAGCTGGTTCTTTGAGAAAATAAACAAAACAGATAAATCTCTAGCCAGACTTATTAAGATAAAAAGAGATTCTACACACATAAACAGAATCAGAAATGAGAAAGGAAAAATCACGACAGACCCCACAGAAATACAAAGAATTATTAGAGAATACTATAAAAATCTATATACTAACAAGCTGCAAAACCTAGAAGAAATGGACAACTTCTTAGAAAAATGCAACATTCCAAGACTGACCCAAGAAGAAACAGAAAATATAAACAGACTAATTACCAGCAATTAAATTGAATCGGTAATCAAAAAGCTACCCAAGAACAAAACCCCTGGGTGAGATCGATTCACCACTGAATTTTATCAGACGTAGAGAGAAGACATAATACCCATTCTCCATAAAGTTTTCCAAAAATTACAAGAGGAGGGAATACTTCCAAACTCATTCTATGAAGCCAGCATCACTCTAATACCAAAACCAGGCAAAGACCCCACCAAAAAGAAAATCACAGACCAATATTCCTGATGAACATAGATGCAAAAATACTCAACAAAATATTAGGAAACCGAATTCAAAAATACATCAAGAGGATCACACACCATGACCAAGTGGGATTCATCTCAGTGTGCAAGGATAGTACAACATTAAAAAATCCATCAACATCATCCACCACATCAAAAAGAGGACAAAAACCACATAATCATCTCCATAGATGCTGAAAAAGCATTCAACAAAATTCAATATCCATTCATGATAAAAAATCTCAATAAATTGGGTAGAGGGCAAGTACCTCAACATAACAAAGGCCATATATGACTAACCCACAGCCAACATCATGCTTAACAGAGAGAAGCTGAAAGCTTTTCACCTAAGATCGGGAACAAGACAAGGATGCCCACTCTCCCCACTGTTATTCAACATAGAAATGGAGGTCCTAGCCACGGCAATCAGACAAAACAAAGATATACAAGGCATCCAAATTTGTAAAGAAGAAGCCAAACTGTCCTATTTGCAGATGACATGATATTGTACATAAAAAAACCTAAAGACTCCACTCCAAAACTACTAGAACTAATATCTGAATTCAGAAAAAGTTGCAGGATACAAAATTACTACACAGAAATCTGTTGCTTTCCTATACAGTAATGATGAACAAGAAAAAGAGAAATCAGGAAAACAATTCCATTCACAATTGCATCAAAAAAAATAAAATACCTAGAAATAGGCC
Source organism: Phataginus tricuspis (assembly GCA_029783875.1). Lineage (NCBI taxonomy): Eukaryota > Metazoa > Chordata > Mammalia > Pholidota > Manidae > Phataginus > Phataginus tricuspis. The sequence continues at coordinate 118,234,642 of JAQQAC010016209.1, read as the reverse complement.
TAACCAAGGAAGTGAAAGACCTCTACCCTGAAAACTACAAGACACTCTTAAAAGAAATTAAAGAGGACACTAACAAATGGAAATTCATCCCATGTTCTTGGCTCGGAAGAATTATTATTGTCAAAATGTCTATCCTACCTAGAGCAATCTACAGATTCAATGCAATCCCTATCAAAATACCAACAGCATTCCTCAACGAACTGGAACAAATAGTTCTAAAATTCATATAGAACCACAAAAGACCCCAAATAGCCAAAGCAATCCTGAGAAGGAAGAATAAAGCAGGGGAGTCCTTGCTTCCCAACTTCAAGCTCCACTACAAAGCCACAGTAGTCAAGACAATTTGGTACTGGCACAAGAACAGACCCTCAGACCAGTGGAACAGAATAGAGAGTCAAGATATTAACCCAAACATATATGGTCAATTAGTATATGATAAAGGAGCCATGAATATACAATGGGGAGATGACAGCCTCTTCAGCAGCTGGTGTTGGCAAAACTGGACAGCTACATGTAAGAGAATGAAACTGGACTACTGTCTAGCCCCATATGCAAAGGTAAACTCAAGGTGGATCAAAGACCTGAATGTAAGTCATGAAACCATAAAACTCTTAGAAAAAAACATAGGCAAAAATATCTTGGACATAAAGATGAGCGACTTCTTCATGAACATATCTCTCCAGGCAATGGAAACAAAAGCAAAAATGAACAAGTTGGGCGATATCAAGCTGAAAACCTTCTGTACAGCAAAGGACACCATCAGTAGAACAAAAAGACATCCTATAGTATGGAAGAATATATTCATAAATGACGTATCTGATAAGTTGTTGACATCCAAAATATATAAAGAACTCACGCACCTCAACAAACAAAAAGTAAATTATCCAGTTAAGGAATGGGCAGAGGATATGAATAGACACTTCTCCAAAGAAGAAATTCAGTTGTCCAACGGGCACATGAAAAGATGATCCACATCCCTAATCATCAGAGAAATGCAAATTAAAACCACAATGAGATATCACCTCACACCAGTAAGGATGGCCACCATCCAAAACACAAACAACAACAAATGTTGGCGAGGATGTGGAGAAAGGGGAACACTCCTACACTGCTGGTGGGAATGCAAATTAGTTCAACCATTGTGGAAAGCAGTATGGAGGTTCCTCAAAAAACTCAAAATAGAAATACCATTTGACCCAGGAATCCCACTCCTAGGAATTTACCCTAAGAATGCAGCAGCCCAGTTTGAAAAAGACAGATGCTCCCCTATGTTTATCGCAGCACTATTTACAATAGCCAAGAAATGGAAGCAACCTATGTGTCCATCAGTAGATGAATGGATAAAGAAGAGGTTGTACATACACACAATGGAATATTATTCAGCCATAAGAAGAAAACAAATCCTACCATTTGCAACAACATGGATGGAGCTAGAGGGTATTATGCTCAGTGAAATAAGCCTAGCGGAAAAAGACAAGTATCAAATGATTTCACTCATATGAGGAGCATAAGAGCAAAGAAAAAAAACTGAAAGAAAAAAACAGCAGCAGACTCACAGAACCCAAGAATGGACTAATAGTTACCAAAGAGAAAGGGGCTGGGGAGGATGGGTGGGAAGGGAGGGGCAAGGGGGGAAAAAGGGCATTACGATTAGCAGATGTAATGTTGGGGGGCACGGGGAGGGTTGTACAACTCAGAGAAGACAAGTAGTGATTCTATAGCATCTCACTACGTTGATGGACAGTGACTGTAATGGGGTAGGTGGTGGAGACTTGATGATGGGGGGAATCTAGTAACCATTATTTTGCTCATGTAATTGTAGATTAATGATACCAAAATTAAAAAATAGTAATAATCTAGGAGTTTGTTAATTATTTTTTAAATATAGAGGTGAGAGTTAAAAAAAACTTACCTCAGTGGGAGGTAAAAAAACTTAAAAGTCACATTTTTATCCTCAAGTTCTGAGTAGCTCTTGAGAATTTTGGCTCTTTATGTCTTTGCTTCTTTGTCTTCTTTTCAGTTTGATAAACTTATAATCTATTTTCAGCTCTGTAATTATTAGCTTTATAAACATGGCCAGTTACTTTAGTCCCTGAACCTGAGTTCCCGATTATGTAAAGTAGAGAAAGCAAGCCTACCTTTAGGGTTTTTGTGAGGAAAAAAATGGGTGTTGTAATACTTTCTAACCTGAGGAGCTGTATAGGTGTTATTAGAAATTACAGGCCCTCTTAGATGAGGTGGCAGTTGAATTGGAAACTGATGGATGAGCCAAATGGGCAGAATGAGAATAGTTGGGACATTCATGTCATGTAATGCCTACTATGTTGCAGACACTCTCCCATGTTGCATTTTCAAAAACTATGAGTTAAAGCATGGAGGTAGAATTTTACAAAGTGTCTCTGAGTGAAAGAGAGTAAGGGAACAGAGCTTGAAATTAGGTTGGAGTCAACTAGTAGTGGTCACAAATACCAACCTCAGGACTTGCATTTTCACAGGCATCAACCACCATATCACTGCCCTTTGGCTCAGTGGTTGTATAGCCTCACCACTGCTGGTAATGGTGGTGTTGAAGGTGAATTTGCTTGCCAGGGGATAGGGGGAACCAGGGGAAACAGTGGCACATATAGGAGGCTCTTACATTAGTCCAGGATTGAAGTAGCTTGACAATCCTTTAAAAGCAAAAAAGAATCCTGAACATAAGACGTAATTACTTTAGTTTTAATTAGAAATAAAATCTTGTATTTTTTTCACACAGACTGCTTCTTAAAAGCCATATGGGAATGTCATCATGTGAAGTTTACTTATACTAGCAAAAAGTTGGGCCTGATTACAGATTTGGCATCTATGCTAAGAGGATTTAGGATGCACATCTAACCTAGTATGTCTGTATTTCTCCTCATCTCTTGTCTGGATATCAGGCTTTGTGACATCAGTAACAAGAAAATGGTAGTTCCTTTGAGAAGTAATCTTTGAAGAGCATTTATGGAAGGGAGGGAAGACTCTAAGTCTCCACGGACAAGTTTTATTGATTTTTCAACCACTGCACCTAAGGCTGTGTTTATGGGTTGAGAGTCATCATTTTTGCAAATAACCCACACTTGAAAAGCTCATCTGAGAATCTGTAGTCTTTCCACAGTCCTCAAATGAGCATTTCAACAGGCCATGAAGGAGCAATGGGACAGGGACTCACACCTCAGCAGCAAATTTGGTCCAGAGTGACTAAAAGTGCCTCAGACACTGAAATAGCAGAACCACAGCACTCCAATCAGCAAGATGACCAGCCATCATATAGCTGCCTCCTTAAGCAACATCCAACAATGTACCTAACAGATGGCTGGTTACCATACAGAGACTGGCACACCTGCCCTCCATGAGCTGTACATAGGAACATGTGCTACTGAATATGCAGAACATTTCTGAGCCAGCTGGCTCTAGGGCCCAGCAGTTGCTTGTTTCCTGCTAACTTGAAAGGGAGATTCCATGAAAGAAATCCTGCATTTTGTAGTCCAAAGATTCTCCCGGATGCTTCTCTCTATTCTGCATCCCATACCCTCACCCAAGTGTGGAGACTTTGGCACCACCAGTGGAGAAATGCACACTTGCAAAGCAGAGTGATCTGCAGCCCAAATGCCTCCCTGGGAGCTTTTGCTTTGATCCTGGGAAAGTGGAGTGGATGACTTCCTTTTTACTTTACAAAGGTTTTATACACTTTTGCCAGTTTGACATAGGAAAAGGGAAGGAACATTCAGACTCAAGAAATAACATATGCAAAGGCATTGTATACTAGGAGAAGTTCCGTGTTGGAAATGTCGGAGAGGTAGACTGAAGTCAGTTTGTGAAGCGTCCTGCTCAGTGGGATTTTGGACTTCATCCTAAAGAAAGTAGAGAATGATAGACTTTTGATGCAGAATAATGTTATGTTTAGTTTTGCTAGTTCAAAACAGTATTCCACTGGTAAGAGGGAAAATGAAATGGAAGATTGCGTGAGCCTGGGGACAGGGAAGCCACGGGAGGCCGGGAACCAGTTTGAAGGTTACTGCAAGAAAATACTCATAATAATAAGGATAATGATTATACCAGAACTTACCATTTAAGCTGTATGCTATATACTGTGCTAGGAAAACAACAGTGACCACAAAAGATCTATTGAATCAAACCTCCAAGACTGAGTTCCTAATAACAGATCTTTGAAACCTTCCAGGGCGATTTCTTATCCACAGTTAAGTTTGAGAACCACTGGATTAGAGCACTTCCTGCTAAATCTCATTTGTTAGCATATATTAACCCACTTAACAAATATTTATTGAGCACCTATTATGTACCATTTAGCAGAAGTAAGAATAAAATAAGGGAAAAAAAAACAAAGTTCCTACTTTCTTCAAACTGCTTCTTAAAAAGAAGAGAATGAAAAAAAAGAGTGGCTCAGGGCATGGGACAGGCTGTAGGAATACTCTAGATCTGATGACTGGTGATGACTTCTGAAAGGAGGTAACCATTGATCTAAGAAGAGAACTGAAGGGCAGTAGGGCATGATCAGAAAGTGGTAACATATATTAGTTGTTTGTAAGCATGTCTTCATAACTTGGTAGTATGTTATGTTTTATATGCATGCTTGTTTATTTGCAAATGGATGCTTCTCCCAAACTCAGACTTAATGTGTGACTATACATTTAGGCATACGGGAGCACATATACAAATATACACATACACACATTCATGCATGCACATGCATGCACACACACTCTCATGACCATCTCATACTCATACATTTAAAGTGGCCAAACTAACTTCTTATGAAAGTTATGGAAATGCTACTTTGGCAAAGTATTAAGAATTAAAGCTAAATTTTCTAAAAACGATTTTTTCTACAAATAGTCTGGAAAACTAATGCCATTCTTAGGATAGACTTTGCAGAACAGACTACTACTCATAAACGTCAGGAGACACATAGCCATGTTATAAAACTTAGGGTATTACAGCAAAGTCAGATAATCATAGCTGTTACTAGTAATAAAGAAAATTACTTGTCATGCAAAAAGGTGGAATCATTTTTCGATTTAAGTCATGCCTGAGTTATGTTAGAAGAGAAACCTAAGTGAAGGTCTGTCATTAATACTGAACATTCAAAATTAAGGCAAAATCGTTATGTTCTTAACAAGTTTTTATAAATGTGCCAATAGACCATTTAAAATACATATATTTCATAGTAAAATTGTTGCCACTTTTCAGTGTTTTATTAATTACTACAAAGAATAGCCTTTAAAGATGCTGCACAACGCAAATGGATTTTATATTTATTTTCAAAGGATATTGAATGTAAGTAATCTGATCCCCAAATGTAATTAATTAGATTGTATCTAGACATCTCACTTTCGTAATGCACTTTCTTTTTTGGTTTGTTTCATTTGGGAAAGACCAATAAGAAACACAGAGATATTGCCTAGGTGATAAAGCTTATTTTTCAAATAGGATAATTAATTATACATTCAGATAAATGATAGAATTTAATTTAATGTTTGAATAAGAACAAAACTGGTCCTTTAAGGCTTAGTGTTATTACAATAAAATAGAATTCAATTACCATTTGAGTCCCTAATAATAATAATAGTATTGGTGACTACAGTAATTAAAACTTTATGGAGTGTCTATTACAGTACAAGACACCATGCCAAACAGTTCATATGCATTGACAGAATCCAGACAGGAGTACCTTTTTGAATAAGCCCACCTGCCATCTCAGAGAGACTTAGGTTTCATCTTACCTAGGATACAAACATTCTCTGGAGGGCACATCAGCAAGCCACACAAGCCCACCTTTTCCCTGACCCATCCTCTCAAAAAGCCCACCAAAAAACCTGGCTATAAAAAGCCTCTTAGTCTGTAAGAGACAACTTCTTTGTTCTGCTGGCCAGAACAGAGGGGTCCCTCTCGGGTTTAGGAATAAACTTGCTTGGACTGTTGAGTTTGCATCCCTTCTTTTCCTTTCATGCATGATCATTTATATTCTTCACTATAATCCTCCAAGTAGGTATCATTATCTGTCCCCATTTTGCAAAGGAGGAAACTGAAGTTAAATATTTCACACAAGATCCTAGCAAGTGGGATTTAAATCCATTCTAATTCCACCACCTGAATGCTTCACCAGTATACTTTTCTGCCTCCTGTGAGCTCACACTGTGCTAAGTTCTACAGGAGACACTCAGATAATACTGCATGTTTCTCTAAGAACTCCCAATTTTGTGCATAATAGAGAGATATTGGCATCAATATTTCTAACTCAAAGCAGAATGCAATAATGTTCAGAAACGATGCCCTTGTTTGCTTCTAATTGTTCTTTTAGAACAAACTGGCTATTCCAAATAAAACAGATTAAGTTGGTGTGGGTAAAATTGCAATATTTCCAGAATCTCTCCCCTGGCTTTAGTTCATCTCCATATCAACAGGTGATTCCAACGGGTGGAGAGAAGTCCATTTCCATATCAATAGGTAATTACAAGGACAAGAGAGGGCATATCTTTACCAGAGAGGTTGCGTGGGGCCCCTTCTTCTGCAGCTGGGCACAAGAGACATGGGAAGCCAGAAGTGGATGACTGCTTGTAAGCAATATCCTGGTTTCTCCCACTTTATTTCTCCCTTTGACTAATTTTGGTTTCAAAGGTATTTTGCCCCAGGATTCCCTGCCCCAACCCCTGCCGAGTTACAGTTGGACACATTGTTTCTGACTTGGAAGGCTTTAGGAGCTAGTGAGATGTGAGTGAGTTTTTCAAGAATGGAAAGGATACTGACAGAGAATAATGAGGGGGAAAGAAATGTCATGTAAAGGATACAACCAGAAATAAAACATAGAAGTGAGAATACAGAACAAATTCAAACAATGTATTGATTCATTCAACAGTTAATGAGAATGTACTATGTACACCAGTCACTGTTCTATACCCAGAGGACACAGTTACAAACAGAATCTTCAAAGACCTGACCTCATGGACCTCCATAAATTCTAATCAGGGGAGACACTCAACAAAACAAATAAATAAACAAGAAAACATCTAGTAACCATAAATAATATGCAGAGAATTAAAATACAGTATTGAGACAGAGATGGAGGGGGTACTAGTTGGCTTAGGTGGGTAAAGAAAGCCTCTCTGGAGACATTGATCTAAATAAGGTAGAAAGACTTCCTCCTCTTGCACCCAGTGAACCACTACTTTATGTGCTTGATCCTGGGAAGGATTAAGCACACAGTAGATGAAATGGTTGATATCCTCAGGGTTCACTAAACCAGGTCCCTGATATTCTAGGAGTGCCTTGTGTGAGAGCAAGAGAAACTCCATTTTAAAAAGCCTCAACCCCGACCTAGTTCTAAGAAAACTTTATTCCAGTTACTGGAAAAACCATCCATTGTTCCAGTAGCCCTCACCCCAGATAGTTTCCTAGCAATGACCTCAAGGTCCAGACACTCAAAGTCCAGGCTCTCCTGTCCCTTACAGATAACATACCTTACTTGATACATCAGCTGGCAGCTGGGCGCCAGCCAGGCTTAACCCATGGAAAATGTCCAAGTTAGAGCCCCCCTCTCCCTGCACCTTGTAATGCTTAAAAACCTTGCCTACCCTGAGCTCAGGGCTCTCACTTTGGAACTGCTGCATCAGTTACAGGTGTGAGTCCAAGCTCAAACTTGAAATAAATGACCCTTTTGCATTTGCATTGGAATCAGCTCCTTGGTGGTCTCTTGGGGACTTGTGACTTGGGCACAACATTTGGGGGCTCGTCCGGGATCCCCAAGACCTCCAGGACTCCCGACCCGGTGGGTCTGAGCCGGCCGGTAAGAACTTTGTGTGTGTGAGTGATACAAGCTTTGTGTCTATTGTTTGTGTTGTGTGTTGCGCTGCGCTCTTTCCCTTTCTGAGAAGGGCCCAATCTGAAATTGAAGAGATCGATATAGGACCTGGGCGGACGTGCTGTGGAAAGTCACTGATTGGGGGTCCTGGAAGATGTTCCAGACCCCCGTCTCTGTTGGGGTGGGTCTTATGGAGTTCTTGGCACCCCATCTCTGTCAGGGGGGTCTTACGGAGGTCGTGGCACCCCCGTCTCTGTCAGGGGGGTCTTACGGAGTTCGCGGCACCCCCGTCTCTGTCAGGGGGGTCTTATGGAGTTCGTGGCACCCCCGTCTCTGTCAGGGGGGTCTTACGGAGTTCGTGGCAGCCCCGTCTCTGTCAGGGGGGTCTTACAGAGGTCGTGGCACCTCCGTCTCTGTCTGAAAGCGGGCACCAAACCCGCTCGGAGGGGACAGAGTGTCCCTCATCTGTTTGGAACCCCTGGGGGGGGAGAGGCGGGTCGCTACCGCCAAATGGCAGGCTGCTGTTGTCCCACTTTCAATTTTGTTTTCGAACTGCCCAGGGCATCTTTTGTTTTGCTTTTTGTTTGTCTGTGATACTTAGTGGGCTGTCAATTGCTTTTTATTTAGAAAAAATGGGTCATACCTCTTCTACTCCGTTTAGGGGAAGGACACAACCATCCCCCACCAGGGAAAGCAGTAGCTGCTCCGAGAGCGGAGGGCAGAGGCGCTCAGGTAGGAAGCCCGCCCTATACCAGACAAAGAGCTCAGAGAGAGCAGTCTGCCTCCACCACTTGCCCCTGTGAGCCACCGGTCCCCCAGACACTGGGGGTTGGGGGGAAATCATCCCCATCACTACTGGCCTTTTGCCACTAGTGACCTCTACAATTGGATATCAGTATCTTTTTATCAGTTTATCTGAGTATGTGTTCTTTTGTGAAAAGTGTTGCTAACTGTAGTCATTGCATCTCAATCTGTATGTTTATGTGTCTAGTAAATAAAAATGTTTTTCTACCTCCAGATGGTATTAATAAGCATTAATGCTAATTTAAGTTAAACTGAAATGGACATGTCCCTATGGTTATCAGCTGCCTGTTTACCTAAAGTCATTTCAATTGATGTTATCTGTTAAATCTTTCAAGAAAAAAATGCTTAAGCTTAACTTTGTGTAATGTTCAGTAAAAGTTTTTATAAGTAATCTAGCATAATTGCTAAAGAGTGTGTAAACAAGTGTAACAAATGAATATCTTAATAATAATAATAGTATATTAATGTATAACAGTGTATATATCTGCAAACAGCCTGAGAATTTTTGTGGTAACCAAAATTCTTAGAGTTTTGCTAAGTTATATAAAGATGTTTTGCACTCAGTAAAAATTGTGCTGTAAGGTACATTTCCAGAAATGATAAAATGTGTTCATAAATGTATCAATCTAAGGAATGCTAGTGTCACCGTTTACCATAGCCTATTTTCAGTGTTCACTGAAAGTTAAAGTTCCTATTGGTTTTAAGTTCTAAATAAAACATCTCTGCTTGCTAGACAAAAATGTGTGTTTTAAGAAGAAAAAGTATAAGGGATAGAGATTCATTTTATTTAAAGTAAAAGAAGGTAACTGTTCTGAAGTGCAGCTGTTTATTTAAAGAGAGAGAACAGTGAATGTAAAAATAATGTTGTAGAAAGTTTGTAGAAGAATTGATATAGTCATGCTATGTAAAATTAAAGCGAATGAGTCTTGATATCAAGTACACAGCAAAACTAGAATTTCGTTTTCAGTTAAAGACAAAGTTTTCTTAAACTGATTAGTCTGCTCTTAGTGTTGAAAAATTGCAAAGAACTTTCTAATTGTTTTTATCAAAGCAGTTTCTCATGCTTAAAGTCTCAATGAGTTCTCTGAGTATTTAGGAAAATGAAATCTTCATATTAAAAGGACTGTAAGCCAAGCGTTGTTAACAACTGAGTAACCTGTAGTTGCATTTAAGCCTTTTTATTGTCATTCTAGTTAAATACCTATAATCCTATCTAAGCAAGTGCCAAAGAAACTTTCTTCTGACAACTTGCCAAAATCAAATTTTAAAAAGTGCTTTTACTTCCAATTAACTCTGATATTTTCCAGAGGGCCCCTGGAACATGTCAGAGGAATTTTTTTCTCATTAGAGAAAGTATTTGGCTAATTTGGCTTATTTATCTGATATATAATTACCTGGAAAACACTGCCAAAGAGAATGATGCTAAACTTTATTGCTGGATGTTTTGTATTGCCGTTTTACTACTCCTAAACTAGTAAATAACTAGATTTCAACAGAACAGGTATTTACATAAGATTAAGTATACTAAGGAAAATGATTTTGTGTTTAAGCTTTTTCTTAAGCTGACAATAGTTTAGTAAATGACAATACCTTTGTAAGCAGGATTGAAACATTTATCTTTCTCTCTACCCGATCCCTCCAGAATTTAACAACTCTCAGTGACTACTTTTATATTTCATAGCAGTATATTTAGTTGCATAAGTTCAATAAGAATCTGCTTTCCTTGTAAGAAGACCAATTAAAAACACTGGTTATATTACCAAGGCTTTGACTGGAATGTTATACCTGAGAGACAGGTGTGTAAACTCATATTAACAGACAGCTTTAAGGAACTGAGTTCAACTTTATAAAGACAACAAAGACCCTTGGAAGAACTGGCCTGGTGCCTTGCTTACAGGATTCCCAGCAGCCTTACCAGGTGAGTAAAGAAGGTCACTTCCTGGCAGGTGCAGGAACCTCAGAATGTCTTGGGGACCTCAAGAGGAGAGGAATTCACCCAAATCTACAGGTACTGCAGGCAAAACCTGATAGCAAGACTGGCTTGGCTTTCTGGTCTTGAGAGGCCTTTAAAAGTCCAATCTGAGGTTCTTTATAAAAAGTTCCAGCAAAGCACATTTAAAAGAGCCTATGTAACCAATTGCTCTTCTTGCTGCACTTATGCAAATAATCAATCCAAGTGTTAATTATTTTCTTAATCTAGTTACTAGTAATAAAAATAAAAGTGATTTTAGAGAAAAGTATTGTTTCAATAATGCAGCCTTATCTATACTGTGTCCATGCATGCTTTAATCTTCTTGTCGAGTTTGTCCTTCCAGAATAGAAAATCCAACTCCAGATGTTGCTACTTAACCTAACAACATGATTTATTCTCTCTCGCCTAGAAGCCACGAAACTGCAAATAGTGATAGCAATAGAACCCAGGATGGAAACTCCCATCTTCCGAAGGCCTCCCAACCAACCATTAATAGAGACCTAGCTGCACCCCTTACTGTGCCCCCTCTCAGCATGAAGCAGCCAGAGAGGTCGTTGCCCCCTTTCCCTAGCAGCAACTAGAGTCTCTATCTGTAAAGAGAAGAATGAGACAGGGACTGTGAGTGTAGTCGGAGTAGGAGGAGGGCCTCCAGAAAGGGTGGGGCAGAATGTTTGCAGTCAGAGCAATGTAACTACATGTAAAAACTCCCTACTGAAACTCTGCGTTCAACATTAAGTTCTAGAGTCTTTCTTCAGTGAAATGAGTTGAAGCTCAAAGGGCCAAAGGCGGCTTAGCCTAGAATGTTTGAGTGTTCCGCAGATGAGGAAGAGTGTCTCGGCAGGACCCATAAGTTTGCTGTAGGCAGCCCTAGCAGGCAGACAGCAGCCCAGCCCACCTTGGGGATAGGGCAGGTGGTACAGGTCCACACCCTAAGCCTTCTCTTCACATTATCAAGGTATATGTGGCATGGGATACATCCTTCCTGCTCTAATAGATTATCCTGGAAATAGTCATGAAAAACTTCTCCAAGCTCTGCTGTCTGATTGTGACAACAACTTGAACTGCTTAACATATGAGATGTGAACAGTTTCCAAGAATGTGTTGTTTTAATTTGTCTGATTTTTCTGCTTTTGCTTTGTATTTGTATTCCTATTCTCCTAGCATGTGTATGGAGTGAAGTTGCTAATCTTTTAAAGCCAATACATACTTGTGCTACTTTTCAAAAATTAACTTCAAGAAATAAGTGAATCATACGCTGATTCCCCACCTGCATTTGCCGCAAGAATATAATCATGTATATTATGATTTTATCCAGAATTATAGCTGTTGGCTGTCCTCTCTTTTATATTTTATCTCCCTGTTTAGTCCCAAGAGATGGCTGGTTAGCCAAAGACGGGTAAGATTCCTCACAGGAGGAACAACCTAAGACAGGCAGAGTTGCAATGTGGGGGCCAACTGAGGTGAGGCATAGAACCTCACCCCCCCCAGATGAGAGAGACATTCCCTGCCCTGTGACAAGCTGTGTCACAGGTCAAGCCCAGCTAAACATCTCTGTCATTTAAAAACTGTGGGCCCATGATTGGACCCAATATACAAGAGAAGGGGGGAATGTGAGAGCAAGAGAAACTCCATTTTAAAAAGCCTCAACCCCGACCTAGTTCTAAGAAAACTTTGTTCCAGTTACTGGAAAAACCATCCGTTCCAGTAGCCCTCACCCCAGATAGTTCCCTAGCAGCGACCTCAAGGTACAGGCTCTCCTGTTCCTTACAGATAACATACCTTACATGATACATCACGTGGCAGCTGGGCGCCAGCCAGACTTAACCCATGGAAAATGTCCAAGTTAGAGCCCCCCTCTCCCTGCACCTTGTAATGCTTAAAAACCTTGCCTACCCTAGCTCAGGGCTCTCACTTTGGAACCGCTGCATCGGTGACAGGTGTGAGCCCAAACTTGAGCTTGAAATAAATGACCCTTTTGCGTTTGCATCGGAATCGGCTCCTTGGTGGTCTCTTGGGGACTCGCGACTTGGGCACAACACTTGTAGGAGGTATGTTTGTTCTAAGTCATCCAAGTACGTAACAGCAAAATCTTACTCCAAGACTGGTGTTAGAAACTAGATGTCCTCTACGCACCACGAGTCATACCCTGCACTCAATTCTGTTTCTCCTGACTTCTAATCTTCAATTCCTTTTTGTACCAGAAGTCATACCTCACACTCAGTTAATTGTTTCTCCTGGCTTCTAATCTTCAACTTGTTTTTCTCATGTTTTTGCCTTGCCCATTCAACTCTACACCCCTCTCACCTGTTCTCTCTTTGACTTATCTAGGCTTTCGTCTTAGTAATACTCTTTTCCCCACTGTATTTCAATAACATACCTAAGGTTGTGGCTCTTTAGGCTCCAGCCATCCTCAAGGGGGCTCTCTCACCCACATGCTGACTCCATGGTGACAGCTTTCCGTCTGACCACTCTGAGCCTTTCTGGAAATTCTGTATATACTTGTAACAATTTAGCTATTTACATTGGTTTACGGAGCACTTACCATGTGCCAATCTGCTCACTAGCCCTGTGAGAAAGATAATTTCATTTTTATAAAGGTATTATTGATATACACTCTTATGAATGTTTCACATGAAAAACAATGTGGTTACTACACTCACACATTTTATCAAGTCCCCACCCATACCCCACTGTAGTCACTGTCCATCGGTGTAGTAAGATGCCACAGATTCACTATTTGCCTTCTCTGTGCTACACAGTCTTCCTTGTGACCCCCCACACATTGTGTACTAAACACAATACCCCTCAATCCCCTTCTCCCTCCATCCCCACCGGCCCTCTCACACCTCACCCCTTTGAAAACTACTAGTCCCTTCTTGGAGTCTCTGAGTAGGCTGCTGTTTCATTCCTTCAGTTTTGCTTCGTTGTTATACTCCACAAAGGAGGGAAATCATTTGGCACTTGTCTTTCCCCACCTGGCTTATTTCACTGAGCCTAATACCCTCAAGCTTCATCCATGTTGTTGCAAATGGTAGGATTTGTTTTCTTCTTATGGCTGAATAGTATTCCATTGTGTATATGTACCACCTCTTCTTTATCCATTCATCTACTGATGGACACTTAGGTTGCTTCCATTTCTTGCTTTTGTAAATAGTGCTGCGATAAACATAGGGGTGCATATGTCTTTTTGAATCTGAGAAGTTGTATTCTTTGGGTAAATTCCTGGGAGTGGTATTCCTGGATCACATGGTATTTCTTTTTTGAGTTTTTTGAGGAACCTCCATATTGCTTTCCACAATGGTTGAACTAGCTTGTCTTCCTACCAGCAGTGTAGTAGGGTTCTCCTTTCTCTGCATCCTCACCAGCATTTGTTGTTCTTAGTCTTTTCAATGTTGGCCATCCTTACTGGTGTGAGGTGATATCTCATTGTGGTTTTAATTTGCATTTCTCTGATGATTAGTTATGTGGAGCATCTTTTCATGTCTGTTGGCCATTTGAATTTCTTCTTTGGAGAATTGTCTCCTCATATCCTCCACCCATTTTTTAATTGGGTTATTTGCTTTTTGGGTGTTGAGGCATGTGAGTTCTTTAGATATTTTGGATGTTAACCCCTGGTCAGATATGTCATTTACAAATATATTCTCCCATACTGTAGGGTGCCTTTTTGTTCTGTTGATGGTGTCCTTTGCTGTACAGAAACTTTTTAGTTTGATGTAGTCCCATGAGTTCATTTGCTTTTGTTTCCCTTGCTTGAGAAGATGCATTGAAGAAGAAGTTGCTCATGTTTATATTCAGGAGATTTTTTTGCCTGTGTTGTGTTCTAAGAATTTTATGGTTTCATGACTTACATTCAGGTCTTGGACCATTTCAAGTTTACTTTTCTGTATGGGGATAAACAATATTCCAATTTCATTCTCTTGCATGTAGCTGTCCAGTTTTGCCAACACCATTTGTTGAAGAGACTGTCATTTCCCCATTGTATGTCCATAGCTCCTTTATCGTATATTTATTGACCATATATGTTTGGGTTTATATCAGGGCTCTCTAGTCTGTTCCATTGGTCTATTGTTCTGTTCTTGTGCCAGTACCAAATTGTCTTGATTACTGTGGCTTTGTAGTAGAGCCTGAATTTTGGAAGCGTAATCCTCCCTTCTTTATTCTTCCTTCTCAGGATTACTTTGGCTATTTGGGGTCTTTTGTGGTTCCATATGAATTTTAGAATGATTTGCTCTAGTTCATTGAAGAATGCTGTTGGTATTTTGATAGGAATTTCATTGAATCTGTAGATTGCTTTATGCAGGATGGCCATTTTAAAAATCTTATTCTTCCTATCCATGAGCACAGGATGTGTTTCCATTTAGTGGTATCTTCTTTAATTTCTCTATGAGTGTCTTATAGTTTCAAAGTATAGGTCTTTCACCTCCTTGGATAAGTTTATTCCTAGGTATTTTATACTTTGTGATGCAATTGTGAATGGAATTGTTTTCCTGATTTCTCTTTCTGCTAGTTCATTGTTAGTGTATAGGAAAGCAACAGATTTCTGTATATTAATTTTGTATCCCAAAACTTTGATGAATTCACATATTAGATCTAGTAGTTTTTGAGTGGATTCCTTAGGGTTTTTTTAATCTATAATATCATGTTATCTGCAAACAGTGACAGTTTAACTTCATCCTTACCAATCTGTATGCCCTTTATTTCTTTGTGTCGCCTAATTGCTGTGGCGAGGACCTCCACAACTATGTTGAATAAAAGTGGGGAGAGTGGGCATCATGGTCTTCCTCCCAATTGTAAAGGAAAGGCTTTCAGCTTCTCTCTGTTAAGTATGATGTTGGCTGTGGGTTTGTCATATATGGCCTTTATTATGTTGAGGTACTTGCCCTCTATACCCATTTTGTTGAGAGTTTTTATTATGAATGGATGTTGAATTTTGTCAAATGTTTTCTCAGCAGCTGTGGAGATGATTATATGGTTTTTGTCCTTCTTTTTGTTGATGTGGTGGATGATGATGGATTTTCTAATATTGTACGATCCTTGTATCCCTGGAATAAATCCTACTTGTTCATGGTGGATGATCTTTTTGGTATATTTTTGAATTCAGTTTGCTAATATTTTGTTGAGTATTTTTGCATCTATGTTCATCTGGGATATTGGTCTGTAATTTTCTTTTTTTGTAGTGTCTTTGCCTGGTTTTGATATTGAGTGATGCTGGCCTCACAGAATTAGTTTGGAAGGATTCTCTCTTCTACTTTTTGGAAAACTTTTAGGAGGATGTATTAGGTCTTCACTAAATGTTTGGTAAAATTCAGTGATGAAGCCTTCTGATCCAGGAGTTTTGTTCTTAGTTAGATTTTGATTACCAATTCAATTTTGTTGCTGGCAATTGGTCTCTTCAGATTCTCTGTTTCTTTCTGTACCAGTCTTGAAAGGTTGTATTTTTCTAGAAAGTTGTCCATTTCTTCTAGGTTATCCAGTTTGTTAGAATATAATTTTTCATAGTATCCTCTAATAATTTTTTGTATTTCAGTGGTGTCTGTAGTGATTTTTCCTTTCTCACTTCTTATTCTGTTTATCTGTGTAGACTCTTTTTTTCTTGATAAGTCTGGCTAGAGGTTTATCTATTTTGTTTATTTTCTCAAAGAACTAGCTCTTGCTTTCATTGATTCTTTCTGTTGTTTTATTCTTCTCAATTTTATTTATGTCTGCTCTAATCTTTATTATGTCCCTCCTTCTACTGAACTTGGGCCTCATTTGTTCTTCTTTTTCTAGTTTTGTTAACTGTGAGTTTAGACTGTTCATATGGGTTTGTTCTTCTTTCCTGAGGTAGGCCTGTATGCAATATACTTCCTTTTAGCACAGCCTTCGCTGCATCCCACCGATTTTGCATTGTTGTCGTTTGTCTCCATATATTTCTTGATCTCTGTTTTATTTGATCATTGATCCATTGGTTATTTAGGAGCATGTTGTGAAGCCTCCATGTGTTTGTGAGTTTTTTCGTTTTCTTTGTGTAATTTATTTCTAGTTTCATACCTTTGTGGTCTGAGAAGCTGGTTGGTAAAATTTCAGTCTTTTTGAATTTACCAAGGTTCTTTTTGTGGCCTAGTATATGATATATTCTTGAAAATGTTGCATGTGCACTTGAGAAGAATGTGTATTATGCTGCTTTTGTGTGTAGAGTTCTGTAAATATCTGTTAGGTCCATCTGTTCTAATGTGTTGTTCAATGCCTCTGTCTCCTTACTTATTTTCTGTCTGGTTAATCTGTCCTTTGGAGTGAGTGGAGTGTTGAAATATCCTGGAATGGATGCATTGCATTCTATTTCCCCTTTTAATTCTGTTAGTATTTGTTTCACATATGTAGGTGCTCCTGTGTTGGGTGCATATATATTTATAATGATTATATATCTTCTTGTTGGATTGACCACTTTATCATTATGTAATGTCCTTCTTTGTCTCTTGTGACTTTCTTTGTTTTGAAATCTATTTTGTCTGATACAAGTACTGGTGCTCCTGCTTTTTTCTCCCTATTATTTGCATGAAATATCTTTTTCCATCCCTTCACTTTCAGTGTATGTCTTTGGGTTTAAAGTGAGTTTCTCGAAGGCAGCATATAGATGGGTCTTGTTTTTTATCCGTTCTATTACTCTGTCTTTTGATTGGTGCATTCAGTCCATTTACATTTAGGGTGGTTATGGATAGGTATGTACTTATTGCCATTGTAGGCTTTAGGTTCATGGTTACCAAAGGTTAAAGGTTAACTTCCTTCGTATCTAAGAGTCTAACTTAACTCACTTAGTATGCTATTACACACACAATCTAAAGGTTCTTTTTTCTCCTCCTTTTTCTTTCTCCTCCATTCTTCATATATTAGGTATCATATTCTGTCCTCTTTGTCTATCCCTTGACTGACTTTAGGGATAGTTTATTTATTTTTACATTTGCTTAGTAATTAGCTGTTCTACTTCTTTACTGTGGTTTTATTACCTCTGGTGACAGCTATTAAACCTTAAGAACACTTCCATCTGTAGCAGTCCCTCCAAAATACACTGTAGAGATGCTTTGTGGGAGGTAAATTCTCTCAGCTTTTGCTTATCTGGAAATTTTTAATCCCTCTTTAAAATTTAAATGATAATCTTTCCGGATATACTATTCTTGGTTCAAGGTCCTTCTGCTTCATTGCATTAAATATATCATGCCACTCCATTCTGGTCTGTAAGGTTTCTGCTGAGAAGTCTGATGATAGCCTGATGGCCTTTCCTTTGTATGTGATCTTATTTCTTTCTCTGCCTGGTTTTAGTAGTCTGTCCTTATCCTTGATCTTTGCCATTTTAATTATTATATATGTTGGTGTTGCCTTCCTTGGGTCTCTTATGTTGGGAGATCTGTGCACCTCAATGGCCTGAAAGCCTATCTCCTTCCCCAGATTGGGGAAGTTTTCAGCAATTACGTCCTCAAAGACACTTTCTATCCATTTTCCTCTCTCTTCTTCTTCTGGTACCCCTATAATTAGAATATTGTTTCTTTTGGGTTGGTCACTCAGTTCTCTCAATATTCTTTCATTCTTAGAGATCCTTTTTTCTATGTGTCTCTGCTTCTTTGTATTAGTCTTCTCTAATGTCTGTTCCATTTACCCCCTCTTCTACTACATCTAATCTGCTTTTAAATCCCTCATTGTATGTTTCATTTCAGGTATGGAATTTCTTAATAATGATTGAATCTCCATCTTAAATTCGTCCCTGAGTTCTTAAATATTTTTCTGTACCTCCATATGCATGTTTATGATTTTTATTTTGAACTCTCTTTCAGGAAGATTGGTGAGTTCAGTTTCATTTGGCCCTTTTTCTGGTGTTTCTGAGATTTTTTTTTTCTTATTTTTTTTTAATTTATTTTATTTTATTTTTTACAATTTATTTTATTTTAGTATCATTAACCTACAATTACATGAGCAATATTGTGATGATTAAACCCCTTCATCAGGTCCCCCCCACCAACCCTATTACAGTCACTGTCAATCAGTGTAGTTTACCCCAAGAATGCAGCAGCCCAGTTTGAGAAAGACAGATGCACCCCTATGTTTATTGCAGCACTATTTACAATAGCCAAGAAATGGAAGCAACCTAAGTGCCCATCAGTAGATGAATGGATTAAGAAGATGTGGTACATATACACAATGGAATATTACGCAGCCATAAGAAAAAAACAAATCCTACCATTTGCAACAACATGGATGGAGCTGGAGGGTATTATGCTCAGTGAAATAAGCCAGGCCGAAAAAGACAAGTACCAAATGATCTCACTCATATGTGGAGTATAAGAGCAAAGAAAAAAAAATGTTTCTGAGATTTTTGTTCGAACCAGGTTCCTTTGATGTTTCATATTTGTATGTGGCGCCCTCTAGTGCCCAGAAGCTCTACTTTATGGAGCTGCACAGCCCCTGGAGTAATGTTGGTGGTCACAGTGGAGTGGTGTTGGTGACTCGAGGGAGGAAAGAGCTGTTTCCTGCTTCCCAGCTGCTATCCCTGTCTCCACTGCCAGAACCAGTGGGCTGAGCACACAGGTGTAAGACTGTATGCTTTGCATTTGTAGCTGCTGTATGAGGGGCCTCCCTCTGGCTGGTCTGATGCCAGGGCAGGGGCTGCCTTTTTGTGAACCGGTGCCAGCCAGGAGGAAGGCACAGTAGGCTGCGTATCACAGAGGGGGTCCTTGGAGCTGTATAGTCCACCAGAGGGATGGAGTGCCTGAAGATCATGAAATTTCCCAACTTCCTGGGCATAGTGCACCTGGGAAGGTGCACCTGGAAGAATTTTCTCTACCTGTCCTTTCTCCTGAGCAGTAACCTCTGTGGAATCCTTGCCTCTTTAGCACCCCTCTTGCTATTAGGAAGTCTCTCAGACTGCCCACCTTTCTTTTGTCCCATAGCAGCCAGATATGGATCCCTGTTTTCCACAAGTGGCTGGAATCTCAGTTTCTCCAGGTATTCCACCTGTCTTAGCTTTCAAACCCCCCCTAATCACCAGAGCACCATGCAATGTAGGTTTGTGCTCCCAGAGCATATCTCCAGAGCTAGGTGTTCAGCAGTCCCAGGCCTCCACCCCTTCCCCTCTTCGTTTCTCTTCCTCCCGCTGGTGAGCTGGGGTGGGGGAAGGGCTTGGGTCCCACCAGGTCACAGCTTTGTTATGTTACCCTGTTCTGTGAGGTCTGCTCTTTTCTCCATGTGTATGCACTCTGGCGCAGCCTTCTTTCCTGTTGCTCTTTCAGATTGGTTGTATTAATTATATTTTTTTATTATATGTGGTTTTAGGAGGAAGCCTCTGTCTCACCTCTCACACCGCCACCTTTAATCTGTATGATAATTTCACTTCTATAGCTGAGGAAATAAGGCTCAGATAATTGAGGAACTGCCCAAAGATCACAGAACTTACAGTTGACATAACTTGACTTAGACCCAAGTGGGTCTGAATCCAAGGCTGTGTTATTAACCACTGCTATATCAGAGCTTCTCAAACTATAATGTGCCACTTAATCACCCGAGATTCTTGTTAAAGTACAGATTATGATTCAGTAGGTCTGGGATAGGACTTGAAATTTTCATTTCTAAAAGGCTTCTAGAAGATGCCATTGCTGCTGGTTCTATGCATCTGATACTGTTGAGTAAGGGACTGTATGTGGTGGGACATTTCAAGGAAATGGGTGCTCTAGGAATCTCTTCCACATGCAGCTTACCAAAGTGATAGTATAAATCTATCCCTCAGAAACATCTGAGCATTTTTAATGGTAGATAAGGGACAAGATTTCTGGCTCATCCAGGCAATACCAAATGCCTCCAACATTTAGCAAGTGCTTCTTCATTTCTAGTCACTGTTGTAAGTGCTTTACATACACTAACTCACTTAATGCCTACAATATTCCTATGTAGAAAATCCTACAGTAGTAGAAGCAAAGGAACTGAAATTAGAAGGTAGAATATTTAAATCTAGAGTGTGCACATAACAAGTATGCCATTCTCAAGTATGCAGAGTAGTCTAGGGCATTTTAGGTCAATGGTTATTAGAGTGGGCTTTGGCACTGGGCTTGAGTCTGGATTAATTACTTCTTAGTTGTGTGACCTTGAATGTTTTCTTTAACCTTTCTGGGTTAATTTCTCCTTCTACCACTTCAAGTTGCTAGTCTGGTATATAAGGAACTTGGGAATTGCCACTATGTTCTAAAAATCAATATAAAGCTGAACAAACTGAAAAATTAACAGCTCTTCTTAGATCTATCAAAGTAGTGAAGTCACAGTGTAAACTACTTCCCCAAGAATTGGAGAGATAGATAGGAAGATACCCAGAATCACACCTTATAAGAGCAAAAACTCATGACCAGAAAACTCCATGGGAACCAGGGCTGGGGTAGGAAAACCTGAACTGTAATTGATGAATTGATAGAGGGTCTGAGTGGACAGCTCTTAGAGTAAAAACTGCAGAAAGGGCCCAGTTGTAAGGGTGACCCCACACTTAGTGAGTTTTACCTCCAGGAACCCTACTAGGTCTTCACAGTGAATATCAGAGAAAAATCCCCTAGTGTGTCCTGCAGGGAGAAGGGAAAATGGAAATATTTTGAAATACATATGGCATTCTGTTTTTCTTAACAATGTCTGCCCTCAGAACAAGCTATTTTACCAGAATTTAACCTGTTGTAGTTTTATCAGAGCCTGATCTTCCTGGGGGAAGGGAAATATCCAACTCCAGCCCCCTATAGCTGTCCTGTTCTACCTAAGTGGAATATAAAAACCAGAAACACTTGTGAAGTTTATAGCCCAGAGGCAAATGCTCACTAAAGGACTGAGACATAATTATACGAATGTAGAATACTTCCCCTCCTCCATGCCTTACTCTCACATTACTAAAAGCCTATCTATAGAAGTCCCTTCTACCCAATACATTATGTCTATCAAAGAGAAAAATTACAAGACATACTGAAAACCAAAAGACAAA
Organism: Phataginus tricuspis; assembly: GCA_029783875.1. NCBI lineage: Eukaryota > Metazoa > Chordata > Mammalia > Pholidota > Manidae > Phataginus > Phataginus tricuspis. Next base: position 118,213,054 of record JAQQAC010016209.1, on the reverse strand, counting down.
GAGACAGAGAAAGTATCATAACCAAACTCAGATATGGTAGGGCTATTGGAATTACTAGAATAGAAATTTTAACAACTGTGGTTAAAATGTTAAGGCTTTCATGAATAAAGTAGACAGCATGCAAGAACAGATGTAAGCAGAGTAATATAAGCAGAGAGATGGAAATTCTAAGAAAGAACAAAAAGAAATGCTAGAGGTCAAAAAATGAAGAATAACTTTGATATAATTATAAGTAGACTGAACACAGCTGAGGAAAGAATCTTTGAGCTTGAGGAAATCTCAATAAAAACCTCCAAAACTGAAAAGCAAACAGAACAGCAACAACAAAAAAAACAGAATGTCCAGGACTGTAGGATGGCTATAAGAGGTATAACATATGTATAATAGGAATGCCAGAAGGAGAACAAAGAGAAAGAAACAGAAAAAAGATTTGAAACAATAATGACTGAGAATTGTCTCCAGTTAATGTCAAACATCAAAGAACAGATTCACGAAGCTCAGAGACCACCAAGCAGGATAAATGGCAAAAATCCTAAACCTGGGCATATCATATTCCATCTTTGGAAAATTAAAGATAAAGAAAAGTCTTTGAAAAAAAAACACAGAAAAAAAAAACATATCGCCTATAGAGGAGCAATGATAAGAGCTACATCTGGTTTCCCTTTAGAAACTATGGAGCAAGAAGAGAGTGAAGTGAAATATATAAACTGTTGAGAGAAAAAAAACACCAATGTAGAATTCTGTACCAAGTGAAATTATCCTTCAAAAGTGAAGGAGAAATAGTTTTCTCAGGCAAATAATAATTGAAGGAATTTGCTGCCAGTAGACCTTTCTTTCAAGAAATGTTGAAAAAAAATCTTCAGAGAAGGAAAATGACACAAGTCAGAAACTTGGATCTACATAGAGGAAGGAATACCATCAGAGAGTGAGTAATGGAAAGTAAAATATAAACCTTTCTTTTTCTTAATCTAATAAATAATAATTTGTTCAAAATAATAATAGCAACACTGTATTTGATTAAATATATATTACATATATATGCATGCTTGTGTATGCTTATGTATGCATGAAATCAATGAAAATAATGATTCAAGGTACAGGAAGTAGAAATTATAATTATTTTATAATTATAAGGTACTCAAAATACCCATGAAGTGTTATTTGAAAGTGGACTTGAATTAGTTGTAAATGTATGTATATTTCAACTCTAAGGCAACCACTAAAACATTTTTTTAAATGACGTATGGTTGATATGCTAAGAAATGAGAAAAAAATGGAATCATATAAAATGCCCAAATAAAACCATAAAATTCAGGAAAAGTATGGAAGATAAAAATAAGACAAAGGGCAACAAATAGAAAACAGTAACAAGAAAGGGGAACCCTCCTACACTGCTGGTGGGAATGCAAATTAGTTCAACCATTGTGGAAAGCAGTATGTAGGTTCCTCAAAAAACTCAAAATAGAAATACCATTTGACCCAGGAACCCTAAGAATGCAGCAGCCCAGTTTCAAAAAGACAGATGAACCCCTATGTTTATTGCAGCACTATTTACAATAGCCAAAAAATGGAAGCAACCTAAGTGTCCATCAGTAGATGAATGGATAAAGAAGATGTGGTACATATACACAATGGAATACTATTCAGTCATAAGAAGAAAACAAATCCTACCATTTGCAACAACATGGATGGAGCTAGAGGGTATTATGCTCAGTGAAATAAGCCAGGTGGAGAAAGACAAGTATCAAATGATTTCACTCATCTGTCGAGTATAAGAACAAAGAAAAAACTGAAGGAAGAGAACAGCAGCGGACTCACAGAACCCAAGAATGGACTATCAGTTACCAAAGGGAAAGGGACTGAGGAAGATGGGTGGGAAGGGAGGGGTAAGGGAGAAAAGGGGGTATTACAATTAGCACACATAATGTAGGGGGTGGGATATGGGGAAAGCTGTATAACACAAACAAGACTAGTGATTCTATAGCATCTTCCTATGCTGATGGTCAGTTACTGTCATGGGGTATGTGGTGGGGATTTGATAATAGGGGAAGTCTAGTAACCATATGTTGCTCATGTAATTGTACATTAATAATAGCAAAATAAAAAAATAAAAATAAATAAAAAAGAAAACAGTAACAAATATAGTACAATTTGTCTAAGTATATTAATAATCACTTTAAACATGAATTGTTTAAATGCACCAATTAAAAGAGATTGTCAAAGTGTCCAGAGTAGATCAAAAAAGAAGATAGCTGAATGTTTTCTACATAAAACTCATTTTAAATATAAAGATACATATAGATTAAAAGTAAAGGGGTAAAGAAAGATAAACCATGCTAACAAACAAAAAGACAGCAGGAGTAGCTACGTTAATTTCAGGAAGAGCAAACTAGAGCAAGGAATGTTATCAGAGATAAAGAGGGGCATTACATAATGATAAAGGGGTCAATTATCCAAGAAGACAAAACATCCTTATTGAGTATGTGCCTAACAGCAACGTATCATGATGCATGAGGTAAAAACTGATAGAGCTACAAGGAGGAATAGATGAATGCACTGTTGAAGTATTTTAGGGGACATTTTTCCTTTCTCTAAAATAGAACAATACTAGTGCCTACTCAGTAGGGTGAGTATGAGTATTCAATGTATTAACACATTATAAACCCTTAGAATAGTGCTTGACACATTTTAAGAATGTGAGACATGTTAGCTGTTGTTATTACTATTATTATTGGTCTACCCAGAACCATTATTATTTTCTATGTTTGACACACAGATCACTATACTAATCTGTCACTTTTGCTTCTCTTCTAGAAACCTGGTAAAATGGGGGCAAAGAGAGGAGTATAGAGGTGTTATTTTTTTTTTAATCACAGAGAGAAGCCATTTTATTCTACCCTCAACATGACCCCTGCTTAACTGAAAGGAGAAAGAAAATTTCTGAAAGAAGAGATCAATAAAATGTATTCTTTGTCACAATCTTCCCATACTGTTTGAATCCATGCCATAGGCTGGGCAAATGACAGGATTTAGGAGGCAGAGGAGATAGGATCCTTCCCCTGTCCCTCACTTATATTGCCCTTTGTCCAGCCTGGACAGAAATGCTATGTAGTAGCAGGGAAAGTGGCACCTGATTCATAGGGAAATTAGAAACAGAGTAAAGATACATTTAGAACAAAAAAAGGGGGGGGACAATATACATATGTTTATTAAAAGACTATTAGGCAGTATATTTTTGGTTGCTTCTGAATGAAATTTTTGTAACTGTAAAAACTTCTGAAAAATTCAAGTCCAGAGGAAGCCTGTTTAGTTGTTGTGGTTGTACTCTAATTCCTGTGTACAGGGGTGTATTAAGTGTATATGGCAGCACACTTGTAATATGAAGCAGGAAGGAGCTAACATTTATTGAGTACCTATGAAGGGAAAGGTGCCTATATAAGTTTATAAATGCCATGAACAAACCAGCAAAGTAGATTTTGTCCATTTCACGTATGAGGAAACTGAAGTGCAGAGAGGTATAATTGCTGAAGTTCATATAGCAAGTAAACTGCATATCTAGAATTCAAACCCACATCTGTCTTTCTGATGCTCCCACACTACCTTCATTTTAAATAGTTTGTGCCTAAAAGAGGAATTTGGAGCTTCCCTGCAAAGCCAGTATGTCATATAAAATGTAACTTCTTCATTCATGTCGAGCCTTAGAACATAAATTTTGATTCCTGGTGCCTGGAAATCTATACATTGGTCCAAAGTAATCTCCATGTGAGGTTAACTCCTCTGAGACGATGCTTCTCAGGCATGCAGACTAGTATAGCAAGAAGGACCTGGAGTTTGAATCAGACAGTCCTAAGTTCCAATATTAGTTTTATTATTTGACTGTCTGTAACATTGGGCAAGTTTCTTAGGTTCTCTGAGCTTCAATGCCCTCTTTGAATTCTCCTCTCTACCTCCCTTTCTCCTAATGTTCTTTGGGATAGATAAGAGACATTTGTCTTATCTTTGGTCAATCCCTTGTGTGTGTTAAATATAACCACCATAATTATGTGCAACAGTCTTTGTCCAAACTCTGGCTCAACGCTATCATTAATTGTGTAAATTGGCTCTATCTTCCATGTGCATCAATAACAAAAGTGTGGATGCAGGGGAAGGTGGAAGAATTGGGGCTGATGAGTCAATTTATCACCCTCTTTGAAATTATTGGAAACTTTCTTCATCTTTCTCAGGCTTACTATTTTACTTCATCAGCAATAAAATCTTTCAGTTCCCTAACTTCCCATCTACAAGCCTTCCATATCTACATTTACCAGCTATTTGCTTTCCTTCCATTCTCAGAATAAGATATGTCATTCAATCTCTGCTTTGAATTCCATTCCTTTCTCATGTCTCTGGGAATCATCAATTATCTCCTCTCTCATATACTCAATGTATACTTTTCTGTTTTCTCCTTCTATTAAAATGCCAGTTTCTCACTCTTAAAAAAGCTAAAGAAGAACAAAAAAGTATGTTTAATCCAGGATCTTCCCTCTATCAATTCCCCTACCCTTTGCCTTCCCTTCTTAGTCAAACTTCTAGAAAGTGTTAATCCATTTTTCTCATTACATTCATTCCTCGATGTATTGAAATCTGGATTCTGCTCCCACCACTCTACTGAAACTGTTCTTTCAATTAGTCACTGTGAATCATTCCTTTCCTGAAACATCCTTCCTTGACTCACATGATATTACTCTCTTCCTGTACTCCTTTAATATCTCTGTATGCTCATCCTCAGTTCCTTTCACTGAATCCTCTCCCTTGCATGCTTTTTAAAGAGGTGTTTCCTAGAGACTGAACCACAGTCCTTATCTTAGTCATTGTATTTTCCACAAATTATCAATCTATTTTCCAGATTGTATCTATCTCTATGTTAATGTAATATCTCTCTTCTAAACTCCAGGTATCTCCAATTGGATATAACTCAGGTAACTGAAAGCAGTTACATTCCATTCTGGATTCACTACTTACAGGACACACACTGATGCTTGCAGTTCATAGAAGATGGATGTTGCCAGCTTTTCTCACTCACTCTTCCGAGTCAAATGTGGCACTCACCCTTGCTTCCTTTTTTTCTCATCTTTCTACATCCAACCAGTCACAAAGTTAGATCAAATTGAAGTCAGCCATTCACTACCACTGCCATAGTTAATATGCTTGTCATTTTTGTGTGGGCTTTTTGGTGGTGGTGGTGGTGGTTTTATTATTTTGGACTGAAACTATTTCAGTAACTTCCTAATGAATCTCTCTCCACTTGGCCTTTAGGGGTGACATTTTTACAATCAAGTGCCTATCAGAGTACATTATATACATTAGGTGCTCAGTGTGAGGTAGATCTCTTCCTCTCCCTCATGCTCAAAGCAAACCCGTAGCACTAGGCTTGACCCAAAATGGAACCCACCCTGTGGCTTGATGACTTATTGATTCTTCTTTTAAGAAAAGGCCTATTTGGAAGTGAAAATTAGGTTTGTTTCTGGCATCTCTGTTCTCCCATTTACTTTTTGGACCCTGTCTCTTTTGCTAGGATCTCAGTGTACTTAAAATTTCCACTTATTGTAACATATAATAATCCCACCCTTCTCTTGGGATTAGATATGATTAACATCATCAGGATGATTAAGCTTAAAGAGTAGATCTTAAAAGTTCTCACTACAAAAATGCGCTAAGTACCTGAGCTGATGCATGTGTCAGCTGACTTTAGTGTGGTAATCATTTTCCAATATACACACATATCAAACCATCACATTGTACACCTTAAACTTATACAATGTTATGTGTCAATTATATCTCAATAAAGCTGAAAAAATCAGTGCTGTATATAGCAACATAAAGAGTCTACTTGCCAGGAAGCTTTCTTCCTGGAAAATAGGTACATTAAGCATGCCTTCTTTCAGAAGGATTATTGTTTTAAAAGGAGAAGTTCTCTAATAGCAGAATTTCAGGACTCAGTAATTGGTTAATGGAGGTGTTTGTGGATGGTACTGGAGGGTGCCCTGAAATCAAAGACGACATCTCTGTGGCCTGTTCCCATCCTCAGACTGGCTCTATACCTTGTTAAAGGTTGCTGCTATAAACAGTGATTATTTAACAGTCTTCTCTCATGTTTGGAGATGCAAAGCAGCTTGCAGTGGTAACTCAAGACCCTTCTGCCATCAGGTTCAGATAGAGTTCAGTTTCCTCCAGTGGCTCCCAAATTGTTATTTTAATTAGTCAATTAATACCCATATCACTGTTGGTGGATTACAATAAAATATCTTGTTGACTGAACAATTTTCAAGACAAATTGGAATGTGAAAGTGAATTTGATTGTAAACCTGGATTATGTTTGAATTAATTGGTAAAATAATTGTGTTTAGTACAGCAACATCAGTTCTGAGGATATAATCATGAAATTCAATGACATTGAATAAAGATGATGTTGGAAAAATTAGGTTACGTGAAGAAATAATAATGGCTAGTGCATAAAATTCATAAGAGATATTCTCCGAATTTTGGTTACTGATTTACAATTTGAAATGGTAGCAAATAGCATTGTCAACTTCATTTTGTTTCCTCAAATGAAAGAATAATTGGGAAGCTGGACTGATTTATAAAGCATGCGAAATCGTGCTAATCGGATGCTTATATTGTTTCCTTAGAAATCAGAAGTAAAGATTTCCCCTATCATGACACATATTTAAAAGTGAATTTGTGCTTTTTACCATCAAGTTCTCATGAAAGCCCCTTCCTGTATTCCATCCTTGGCCCCTTCCTGTTGGCAGAGGTGGAAAAGAGAATCTTTAAGAAAAAAGTCTACATGAAAGAGATTCTAGATGCAGTATTGGAACAAACATATCCTTAGATTCTTTCCTTTTTTTATTTATTTGTTTTTTATTAAGGTATTATTGATATACACTCTTATGAAGGTTTCACATGAAAAAACAATGTGGTTACTACATTTACCGATATTATCAAGTCCCCACCCATACCCCAATGCAGTCACTGTCCATCAGTGTAGTAAGATGCCAAAGATTCACTGTTTGCCTTCTCTGTGCTACACTGTTTTCCCCATGATCCCCCACACCATGTGTACTAAACATAATACCCCACAATCCCCTTCTCCCACCCTCCCCACCCACTCTCCCACACCCCTCCCTTTGGTAACACTAGTTCCTTCTTGGAGTATCTGAGTCTGCTGCTGTTTTGTTCCTTCAGTTTTGCTGCGTTGTTATACTCCACAAATGAGGGAAATCATTTGGCATTTGTCTTTCTCCTCCTGGCTTATTTCACTGAGCATAATATCCTTCAGCTCCATCCATGTTGTTGCAAATGGTAGGATTTGTTTCTTTCTTATGGCGGAATAGTATTCCATTGTGTATATGTACCACCTCTTCTTTATCCATTTGTCTACTGATGGACACTTAGGTTGCTTCCATGTCTTGGCTATTGTAAAATGTACTGCGATAAACATAGGGGTGCATATGTCTTTTTGAATCTGAGAAGTTGTATTCTTTGGGTAAATTCCAAGGAGTGGGATTCCCGGGTCAAATGGTATTTTCTATTTTTAGTTTCTTGAGGTACCTCCATATTGCTTTCCACAATGGTTGAACTAGCTTACATTCCCACCAGCAGTGTAGGAGGGTTCCCCTTTCTCCGCATCCTCGCCAGCATTTGTTGTTCTTAGTCTTTTCGATGTTGGCCATCCTTACTGGTTTGAGGTGATATCTCATTGTGGTTTTAATTTGAATTTCCCTGATGATTAGTGATATGGAGCATCTTTTCATGTTCTTTATTCTTCCTTCTCAGGATTGCTATGGCTATTCGGAGTTTTTTCTGGTTCCATATAAATTTTAGAGCTATTTGGTCTAGTTCATTGAAGAATGCTGATGGTATTTTTATAGGAATTGCATTGAATCTGTAGATTGCTTTAGGCAGAATGGTCATTTTGACAATATTAATTCTTTCTATCCATGAGCATGGGATGTGTTCTCATTTATTGGTATCTTCTTTAATTTCTCTCATGAGTGTCTTGTAGTTTTCAGAGTATAGGTCTTTCACTTCCTTGGTTAGGTTTATTCCTAGATATTTTTTTCATTTTGATGCAGCTGTGAATGGAATTGTTTTCCTGATTTCTCTGCTAGGTCATTATTAGTGTATAGGAATGCCACAGATTTCTGCATATTAATTTTGTATCCCGCAACTTTGCTGTATTCAGATATTAGATCTAGAAATTTTGGAGTGGAGTCTTTAGGGTTTTTTACCTACAATACTATGTCTTCTTTAAAAAGGGACAGTTTAACTTCTTTCCTGCCAATCTTAATGCCTTTTATTTCTTTGTGTTTACTGATTGCTGTGGCTAGGACCTCCAGTACTATGTTGAATAGAAGTGGGGAGAGTGGGCATCCTTGTCTTGTTCTTGATCATAAAGGAAAAGCTTTCAGCTCCTCACTGTTAAGTATAATATTGGCTGTGGGTTTGTCATATATGGCCTTTATTATGTTGAGGTACTTGCCCTCTATACCCATTTTGTTGAGAGTTTTTATCATGAATGGGTGTTGAATTTTATCAAATGCTTTTTCAGCATCTATGGAGATGATCATGCGGTTTTTGTCCTTCTTTTTGTTGATGTGGTTGATGATGTTGATGGATTTTCGAATGTTGTACCATCCTTGCATCCCTGGAATAAATCCTACTTGATCATTATGGATGATCCTTTTGATGTATTTTGGAATTTGGTTTGCTAATATTTTGTTGAGTATTTTTGCATCTATGTTCATCAGGGATATTGGTCTGTAGTTTTCTTTTTTTGTGGTTTTTCTTTCTTTGCCTTGTTTTGGTGTTAGAGTGATGCTGGCCTCATAGAATTAGTTTGGAAGTATTCTCTCTTCTTCTACTCTTTGAAAACTTTAAGGAGAATGGGTATTAGGTCTTCACTAAATGTTTGATGAAATTCAGCGGTGAAGCCATCTGGTGCAGGCGTTTTGTTCTTAAGTAGGTTTTTGATTACCAGTTCAATTTTGTTGCTGGTGATTGGTCTGCTGAGATTTTCTGTTTCTTTCTGGATCAGTCTTGGAAAGTTGTATTCTTCTAGAAGGCTGTCCATTTCTTCTATGTTATCCAGTTTGTTAGCATATAATTTTTCATAGTATTCGCTAATAATTCTTTGTATTTCTGCGTTATCTGTAGTGATTTTTCCTTTCTCATTTCTGATTCTGTTTATGTGAGTAGACTCTCTTTTTTTCTTGATAAGTCTGTCTTGGGGTTTATCTATTTTGCTTATTTTCTCAAAGAACCAGCTCTTGCTTTCATTTATTCTTTCTATTGTTTTATTCATCTCGACCTTATTTATTTCTGCTCGAATGTTTATTATGTCCCTCCTTCTACTGAATTTGGGCCTCATTTGTTCTTTTTCTAGTTTTTTTAATTGTGAGGTTAGACTGCTCATATGAGATTGTTCTTCTTTCCTGAAGTAGGCCTGTATTGCAATATACTTTCCTCTTAGCATGGCCTTCGCTGTGTCTCTGAGATTTTGCGGTGTTGAATTATTGTTGTCATTTGTCTCCATATATTTCTTGATCTCTGTTTTTATTTGGTCATTGATCCATTGGTTATTTAGGAGCATGTTGTGAAGCCTCCATGTGTTTGTGGGATTTTTCATTTTCTTTGCGTAATTTATTTCTAGTTTCATACCTTTGTGGTCTGAGAAAATGGTTGGTACAATTTCTATCTTTTTGAATTTATTGAGGCTCTTTTTGTGGCCCTAGTATGTTATCTATTCTTGAAAATGTTGCATGTGCACTTGAGAAGAATGTGTATTCTGCTGCTTTTGGGTGTAGAGTTCTGTAGATGTCTGTTAGGTCCATCTGTTCTAATGTGTTGTTCAGTGCCTTTGTCTCCTTACTTATTTTTTGTCTGGTTGATCTGTCTTCAGAATCAGTGGAGTGTTGATGTCTCCTAGGATGAATGCATTGCATTCTATTTTCCCTTTTAATTCTGTTAGTATTTGTTTCATATATGTAGGTGCTCCTGTGTTGGGCACATAGATATTTATAATGGTTATATCTTCTTGTTGGATTGACCCCTTTATAATTATGTAATGTCCCTCTTTGTCTCTTGTGACTTTCTTTGTTTTCAAGTCTATTTTCTCTGATACATGTGCTGCAACTCCTGCTTTTTTCTCCCTATTAGTTGCATGAAATATCTTTTTCCATCCCTTCACTTTTACTCTGTGTATGTCTTTGGGTTTAAAGTGAGTCTCTTGTAGGCAGCATATAGATGGGTCTTGCTTTTTCATCCATTCAGTGAATCTGTGTCTTTTGATTGGTACATTCAGTCCATTTATATTTAGGGTGATTATCGATAGCTATGTACTTATTGGCATTACAGGCAAGTGATAATCTTGCCATATAAAGTAATCTTGGTTTGAGGTGGTTATGCTTCATTGCATTAAATACATCATGCCACTCTCTTCTGGCCTGTAAGGTTTCTGCTGAGAAGTCTGATGATTAGCCTTATGGGCTTTCCTTTGTATGTGATCTTTTTTCTCTCTCTGGCTGCTTTTAATAGTCTGTCCTTATCCTTGATCTTTGCCATTTTAATTACTACATGTCTTGGTGTTGTCTTCCTTGCGTCCCTTGTGTTGGGAGATATGTGCACCTCCATGGCCTCAGAGACTATCTCCTTCCCCAGATTGGGGAACTTTTCAGCAATTACCTCCTCAAAGACACATTCTATCCCTTTTTCTCTCTCTTATTCTTCTGGTACCCCTATAATGCGAATATTGTTCCATTTGGATTGGTCACACTGTTCTCTCAATATCTTTGATTCTTAGAGATCCTTTTTTCTCTCTGTGCCTCACCTTCTTTGTATTCCTCTTCTCTAGTTTCTATTTCATTTGTTGTCTCCTCCACCATATATAATCTGCTTTTAATACCCTCCATTGTGCTCTTCAATGATTGGATCTCTGACTGGGATTCATTCCTGAGTTCTTGAATATATTTCCGTACCTCCATGAGCATGTTAATTATTTTTATTTTGAACTCACTTTCAGGAATATTCATGAGGTCAATGTCATTTAAATATTTCTCAGGAGCTTTATTAATAATTTTACTGTGAACCAAGTTCCTTTGGTGTTTCATATTTGTATATGGCGCCATCTTGTGCCCAGAAGCTGAACTCTTTGAAGCTGCTCAGTCCCTGAAGCAATGTCAGGGGTCATAGGAGAGTGGTATTTGTGCCTGGGGGGAGGAAAGCGCTGTTTCCTGTTTCCCAGCTGCTATGCCTGTCTCCACTGCCTGAACCAGTGGGCTGAGCACACAAGTATAAGCCTCTATGCTTTGCATTTGTAGTTGCTGTAGACAGATCTTCCCTCTGGCTGGCCTAACACCAAGGTAGGTTTTGCCGGTTTGCAAGCCAGGTGGGGCTGGCTGGGAGAAAGACGCAGTAGGCTGCATATCACGGGAGGGGGTCTTTGGAGCTGTGTAGCCAGCCAGGGAGCTGGAGCACCTGAAGAACATGAAAGCTCCCAACATGCTGGGCAGAGTGCACCTGAGTAATATTGTCTACCTGTCCTTTCTCCTGAGCAGTGAGCTCTGTGCAATTCTTGCCCCTTTAGCAGCCCTCTTGCTAAGGGCTTCCTTGTTAGGAAGTCTCTCAGACTGCCTGCCTTTCTTTTGTCCCAGAGCAGCCGTATATGGATCCCTGCTTTCCACAAGTGGCTGGAATCTCAGTCTCTCCAGGAATTCTGCCTGTCTTAGCTTACCAACCCCCTAATCATGAGAGCACCATGCAAACACCATGAAATGTAGGTTTGTGCTCCCAGAGCAGATCTCTGGAGTTAGGTATTCAGCAGTCCCAGGCCTCCACTCCCTCCACGCTCCATTTCTCTTCCTCCCACTGGTGAGCTAGGGTGATGGAAGGGCTTGGGTCCTGTCCGGCCACAGCTTTGGTATGTTACCCTGTTCTGTGAGGTCTGCTCTTTTCTCCAGGTGTATGCAGTCTGGCGCAGTCCTCTTTCCTGTTGCTCTTTTAGGAGTAGTGGTATCAGTTATATTTTAGTATTATATGCGGTTTTAGGAGGAAGCCTCTGTCTCATCTCTCATGCCACCATCTTTCTCCTTTTTATTTTAATGACTGATGAAGTATTAATTTCAGACTTAGTATGTCTGAATCAGCATTAACTGAAGATAAATCCTCAAAGTGTCAAGTTACAAGGAAAGATACTGAAATTCTGATGTATTTGCCTACATAGACTTAATGCTGTTATAATTTTAGGTTAGCAAATTTCTCATTATTTTTATATTTCATACATATTTGAATCCCAACACTGCTTCTTACTGTAATAAAAGTGATTTGGGGTAATACAAGTGACAGTATAAATCTTTGGTCCTATTTCCCCATTTGTAATTTTAAAATGTTGTGACTTAACATATGAGGATATTAAGATGGTCAAATGAGATAATTTATGTAAAACTGTAGGTACTTCACAAATGTTTACCCTCCTTGGTTAATGCCCTTTTCCTCACATGTAAATAATATTGCTGATATTTGAACAAACAAATGCAATCTCATATAGTTTAATGTATGTTATCCACTTCAAATTAGGTCTTTTGGGAAGGTATTCATGTAATTATCATGTTTTCAACACTTAAACCATACCTTTACCTGCCTTTTGAGAATTCATTTCAAGTCAATCTCCATGCAAGTAAACCATTTCATTACTTCAGAAACAACTTTTTCAGCCACAGGCAGAGAGTAAAAATTCTGTATCTAAGTTTGATCACCCACTTCAAGTATTATTTATGTCTATTCCTCTTTTACTTTTCTGGGACTCCAAAGAAACATGTAAGACTTGTTGTTCCTTACTCATATGTCACTTTATTTTTTCAGCTTTTTCTCTGTGCTTTGATTTGGATTGTGTCTATTGCTATGCCTTCTCTGATCTGTATTTCTTAGTTTCTAATCATTAATGCCATCCAATGTATTTTTTATTTCATGTATTGTTTTTATCATATCTGGAAGTTCCATTTCATTCTTATTTATGGTTTTAATATGTCTCTATTACTCGAAAATTCATAGGACCACCTATATAACCTAACACTCCATTTTAACCATTAGTTACAAATTTTTTTGTATTCTAGTTTCCCATTCATTTTTGAGTTTTGATCTAATCATTTTACCAAGACAGCCTAGTTATAGATACCTCCTTGTTTGGTTCATATGCTCCCTACACCTGAACTGTTCCTTCATAGCACTCACCAATGTGATACTAATATACATTTGGGTACAATTTAAATAATGTCTGTCTTGTTTATTAGAATGTATGAACCCTGTCTCTTTTTGATCAGTGATTTACCTCCAGCACTTAGCACATTGTAGTGCCCAGCATATTGTTTGCATTCATTTACAAAATAAATACATTTATAGAATAAGTAAATAAGTTTATTAAAATTATTTAATTTTAAAAATGAAACAATGCTTCCAGGAAACTGAAAGACTTAAAGGTGTATACTCAAATGTTGTCCATTTAAAGCATTCAGATGAAAAACAAAACCTCCAGAGCTTATGGTGAATAACCTCACATATAATAATTGCGACCATCATGGATCATAAAGTTTGTTTCTGTAACTTTTCAGCTTGAAAACTGTAATTTGTAAAAGTTCTATGAGGCATGTATCAACTTATTTTCTGACTTTGCTGTAAATGAAATATACCTCTCTCAATTACATAAAAAAGCCACACCAAACTGTACAATGTTAATAATCCATACTTTCTCAAGTATTTATTTGGGAAATAGACAGAATTTTAACTCTCATTTAAACTGGGAAAAATATTACTTTTTTCTCAGGAAATCAATAAAAGTATTATGCCTCCTAATTAGTTTGTGTTTTAGTTGACCGGACCAAAGTTTAGACTTTAGGAGTCATCAATAAAGACCACTTTTATAATAAGGTCAATGTGATTACGTTATGATGCCCAATGCAATTACCACCATACTGACAGCACTGCCACTTACTGAATATCTCTTAATGATCAAATCAGTACTGTACCCAAATCATTAAAATGTTCCAACATGATTAATATTGGTGTCTCCATTTTTGTAGTAATGGAGAATGAGACTTAGAATGCTTAGTAACTTGCCCAAGACTCCACAGCTAGTAAGTGTCCAAGTTGGTATTAAAATCCATAACCAGGGCTCAGAAGGATTGGCTTTTATTTTACTCTGGTAATATGCATATAAGAAAATTTACCATTTTAACCATTTTATGCAGCACAATTTAATGATATTTAGTATATTCACAACATTGTTCAATCATCACTACTATCTAGTTCCAAAATATTTTCATCACTTCAAAATGAAACCCTATACCCATGTCATTTTTCATTCCCCCATCAAGTTATTTTTTTAGTATTGATTTTGGACCCTGCAATTTTGCTGCAATTGTTTATTTCACCAAATTTATTTTTTGTGGGGGAATTTTAAAGAATTATCTGCATATATGATCATCTGTAAACAGTTTTACTTCTTCCTTTCCAGTTTGGATGCCTTTCTTTCTGTTTCTTGCCTAATGCTCTGGCTAAAATTACCTATACAATATTGGAATGAAAGTGGGTGATGTGAGCATCCTTGCATTGTACTGATTTAAGGGGAACACTTTCAGTCTTTCACTACTGAGTATGATAGTATATATGTGAGTTTTCTATAATACCCTTTATCATGTTGAGAAAGCTCCCTTTTATTCCTAATTTGCTAAGTATTTGTATTGTGAAAGACTGTTAGATTTGGTCAGCTGCTTTCTCTACATCATTTCAGATGACAATGCATTTTTTTCATTTACTCAATTAGCATGGCTTATTATATTGATTGAGTTTCATATTTTGAACCTGACTTTCATTCCCAGGATAAACCCTGATTTGTCACGTGCAACCCTTTGGTATGCTGCTGAATTTGGTTTGCTAATATTTTATTAAGGAAATTTGCTTTTATATTCATAAGGAATATTGGCCTATGTTTGTCCGACTTTAGTAGAAGAGTAATGATGGTGTCCTAGAATAAGTTAGGAAGGATTCCCTTTTATTTTTTGAAAGAGTTTGAGAAGGTGTTAACACTTTAAAATTTGGTCAAATAGTAACCAGTAAAGCCATCTAAGCCTGGGCTTTTCTTTCTTGTGTGTTGTTTAATTTTCTGGTTCAAAATCTATACATATTGGACATCTTTTCAAATTTTCTCTTCATGAGTTGATTTTGGAAGGTTACATGTTTTTAGGATTTTGAGTCTTGTCTCTTTTTCTCTTAAACAGTCTATATACTAATTTTCAATTTTGTTAATCTTTTATACAAACAAGCTTTTGGTTAATAGATTTTCTCTTTTGTAATTTCTATTCTCTACCTCATTAATCCCTGCTCTAATCTTTATTATTTTCTTCCTTCTGAAATGTTTGGATTTATCTTGCTCTTCCATTTTTTAGTTTCTTAAAGGGATAAAATTAGTTTATTGGTTTGACATCTTTCTTCTTTCTGAATGTATGCATTTATAGCTATAAAATTTCCCCTGAGCATTGTTTTGGCTGCATCCCATAAATTTTGGTATGTTGGGTTTGCATTTTCATTTGTCTCAAAATATTTCTAGATACCTCTTGAACCTATTGTTTATTTACATATTGCCTAATTTCCATATATTTGTGAGTTTTCCAGTTTTGTATGATTTTAATCTTTTAGAATTAATTTAACTTTCTCTGTAGCCTAAAATTGTCTATCCTGGAATATGTTCTCTGAGCACTTGAGAAAAATGTTTTTTCTGCTGTTATTGGATGGAATGTTATGTGTATCCCTGTTATGTCTGATTGGTTTATAGTGTTGTTGAAGTTTTATATTCCTTTATTGATCTTATGTCTAGTATGTCTCTTGAAAATGGAGTATTGAAGTTTCCACATGTTATCATGCAACTTTCTATTTATCCCTTCAGTTCTGTCACTTTTGCCTCATATTTTGGGGCTTTGTTGTTACACGTGTATATATTTATAATTCCTATGTCTTCTTGATGATTTATCCTTTTATCAATATGCAGTGTCCTTCTTTGTCTCATAACAATTTTTAATCTAAATTGCATTTGTCTTTTGTTTACTCTGTGCATGCAATATATTTTTCATTTCTTTCACTTTAAATTTATTTGTGTCTTTGGATCTACACAGAGCATCATGTAGTCAGCATATATGTAGATCTTTTTGTATTCATTATCCCAATCTCTATCCTTTAATTGGAGAGTTATATCTACATTTGAAATAATTACTAAGGTAAGACGTACTTCTGACGTTTTGTTCATCTTCTATATATCTTATATCTTTCTGCCCCTCCATTCCTCTATTACTGCCTTTTGTGTTTAGTTGATTTCTTTATTTTACTGTTTTTATTCTTTTCTCATTTCCTTTCCTGTATGCTTTTACTTATTTTCTTAGTGATTATATTGGGGATTAAAATTATCATATTAAATTTGTAGCAAACTAGTTCTAATAAATACCAATATATCATCAATATAACATACAAATACAACCCTTGTATGTAATTCATCATTTTTCTTTTGCTATTTTCAAGCTTTGTTGTTTATTATTAAACAGTATGGCTTTTATGTGTCTTAGCATGGGCTTCTTCATATTTATTCTGATTCATTTTCTTTAAGCATCTTGTATATGTAAAATTTTACATGTCATCAAATTGGGAAGTTTTCAGCCATTATTTCTTCAAGTAATTTTTCAGTGCCATTTGCCTTCCTTTGTTCTGGAGTGCCAATTACATGTATGTTGGAAAATCCAATATTATCCACTAGTTAACTGAGGCCCTATTTATTTTAAAAATTTTTATTTCTCTTTTACCACATTGAATAATTTTATTTTTTTATAGCTCACATATATTCTTCTCCATCATCTCCATTTAGCTATCAAAATCCATATAGCAAATTTTCTATATTTCAGATTCTGTGGCCAGAAGACTGGTTTTTCCACTAGTGCCTCCACTGTTTTATGTACCGCACAATCAATTACACTTAATCTCAGGGTAAAATCCACAAAATCAGGAACTTACTTCATACAGCTACTCATCTCTACCCTCTTCTGAGATATACTCTGTGGGTAAAATTGTAGTATTTCCAGAATCTCCTGACTTTAGTGTATCTGCATATCAATAGGTGTTTCCAAGGGTTGGAGAGAAATTGTTCATCTACATATAAATAGGTAATACAAGGGTGTGCTAGGGTTTATCTGGATCAGAGAGGTTGGGTGGAATGCTCTTCCACTGCAGCTGGGTGAAGAGAGAGACAGAATGACTGCTTGTAAGAAATGAACAGGTTTCTTAACTTAATTTCTCCCTTTGACTGATTTCAGTTTCAGAGGTATTTTGCCCCAGGATTTTTCCCCAGAGTTACATACTGTTTACCAGAATTTATGTCCTGTTAACACTCCAGTACCTCCAAGTAGTTCTTTTCTACATTAGCTATAGGTTTTATAAATATTTTCTGCAGGGGAATTTGTCTGGTAGATAAATCAGAAAAAGCCTCCAGATGCTTTTTGATTGAAGTGGAGGGTTTGAATGGGTAGTGGTAATAAACTGGAAATGCAGTTGAAGTTTTATTGTGAAAGTTCCATGTGTATCAGGTTGAAGAGTTTGTGCTCAGTTTGGAAGGTAATGAGGAGTAACTGGAGCATAGGAAGCTGGAGTTATGTTTCTTAAAAATACCTGTCTTAATAAACTCAGTTTGGCATACCAAAATACTAGAACTTAGGTGGCTTACTAACAACAGAAATTTATTTCCCACAGTTCTGGAGGCTGGAAGGCTGAATTCAGGGTATCATCATGGTCAGGTTCTAGTAAGAGCCCTCTTCTAGATTGCAGGCTGCTAACTTGTATCCTTACATGGGGGAAAGAGCAAGCCTGAGCACTAATCCCATTCAGTTCCACCCCCACGGGCATAATTGCCTCACAAAAGCCTTTCCCTCAAAATACCATCACTGTGGGATTAGGGGGAGGGGTACATTCAGTCCATACTAATACCTTTATGTTTAATTTAAAGTAGTACACAAAAAAATCATTTATGAGAATAGATATGTTTGGAAAAACTTTCTGTACTGATATGTGTTCTTCTCGCAGTCTATGAAAAGCTTTCAAAGGGAAACACAGAAGAGTTATAAAACATACTTTTCTTCTTCCTAGGGCAATAAACTCTGAGGACGGAGCAACAGGTAGCCAGCACATTGAAATTCAGTAACTGATTTTCATTTTCACAGAACATAATTCTGAACTGACAGGAAGCAACAGGGCTCAAACTAGGCCTTTTAGTGAAGATGGACCAGTAATTATGTAAGGTGCTACATGTTCCACTTTTGTTTGCTAAATAATAGGATACTGTAGGGTGCTCTTATAATTACATCATAGTCACTCAGTGCACTTTGCTAGCTACCAACCTTGAACATTTTGAGTTGTTTCTAGCCAGGTAAATGAAAATGATGGAAGAAAATAATTACCCTAAATTGTTTGAAACCCTTAGGAAAAATTAGTTTTATTAACCTGATGTCTGAATCATCACAGTACTGTTTTTGAAAAATGTCCTGCAATTTGGCTTTATAAAAGAGTCTTCTTTTTGTTGTTTATTTATTGGCAGTGGGGTAACCAATGTCCTGTGGCAAAGGGACACTGGAGAAAGAATAATTTTATGATTAGGCTTTTATTCTTCCTAATCATCTATTCCATTAATAAAACTCCCAAGGATAGCAGTGGCACACAAGCTTTTGAAGTGTCAGTAAAAGCTGAAATCAGCTAAAATAGTAGTTTGCTGCATTTAAGATGTAACAGAGGCAGCAGTGCATTGAGGTTAGTATGAAGGTGAAAAAGAAAAAAAATAATGGAATACAATTGAAAAATAGATTTCTTTGTGGTTACCACCCTAGAATGAGAACAATTACTACCTTACAAAGAGATTTTTACATTATCACTTCTGTTCACCTTAGGGGACAATGAAGGCAGGTTAACATGGTCCACAAGGCCTAAATAAAGCATTTATAGTCATGAAATTGCATTTACTTTTATATCAGTTAGACCTTACTTTACCCTGGATTTGGTTATCTTTCACTAGGGCTGGGGAAATCTAAAATGTCTCTCTTATCCTTGCCCTCCTTGAACACTATCACATCATTGGATTTGTACCCCCACCTGCATCTTAGAAATAGTTTTATAATTGCTTGCAGAAGTAGTACATTGTATATTTTATAGCAGAAAAATCTTTGTTTGAATACTAATACAATATTTATAATGTGCTTTTTAATAGTTCATCTAACAGTGAATTGTGTTGGAGAAAAACCACCCTTAAAAATGGTACTGATGCTGAACCCTAAGGGTGAAGTGTGGATGACAGCAGAGCTAACAACAACAACAACATAATAATAATAGCTAATAACAACAGTGCTATTGTTAATAGGGTGACCAACTGTATGCTTCACTGCAAACTGGGACAGTGAAATAAGATTATTGATAATTACACCAGGAAAATAGGCATAAATTAGGATTAATCACAAGTTACAGTCACACTATAAACCGAAGTAAATTGGTAATAAAAAAATAGATGATAGATAGCCAATTAAAACTAATATATATTAGTTCCAGAATAATATAACAGAGCCCAGGAAAATAATTCCTTGATGTGAGACAATGAACAATTTTAAAATAATGTTTTTGTTTGCTACTTTTATGAAAATAATGCATATTCATTATATAAACTTTTTAAAATATAGAAAATACAAGAAAAGAGAAATAATGTACCACCACAGATAATGCACTATATACAATTTGTGTATTTTTCCAGATATTTTTTCTTGTGAATATATACAATGTTATATATGTAGTACAAATAGTGTTTTAATTTTTTTATTATTTCATTAGAATTTTCCCATTCCATTCAATATCTTCCTACAACATGATTTTTACTTAATTGATACTAATTCATTTATTCACTTAATGTTATGCAGTCTACATAATATACATATGAATGAACCGTATTTTATTTAATGAGGCATTATTGTTAGACATTTAGATTATTTCATTGCTTAGCTGCTGTGAATAAAGCTCACATAAATATCTTTATAGTTAAGTCTTTTGTTTTCTTTCTGTTTTCTTAGGACATATCCTAGAATTGGAAATCTTGAATCTGATCATGTGTGTATTTGTAAGGCTTTTAATATAGGTTGTCAAATTGAACTGCTAGAAAGGCATATTGTTATTTTGTGCAGTGCATAAGACAGACAGCTATCTTATCCCACACTTGCCAGCATTAAATATTATCACTTAGAAAATATGTTATTCTCACTGCAGTTGATGTGTCTTTTCAATTTGCACTACTATCACACCATTTAAAAGTTGTCTACTAAAAATAAATTTTAATATCTAGTTGAAATCCCCAACTCTCATTACTTTGCTTTTAAATATATATATAAGGCTCACCATTTATTTAGCTAAATCAACTTCAAAAATGTTCACTTCCTTAAACTTACAAATTGATTTCAAAAGGATTAAACAGATTTACAATATGGAGTTTTGCCATACAGGTACACATCTCTAATTTTTCAAGATATCTTTTATTTTCCTTAGAAAATTTTGTAGTTCATCTCACATACATGCTGCACCTTCTTGTTTTATTTATTTGTAGGTGTTTTACAATTTTATGATTGTGAATCAAATATATTTTCAATCAAATATGATTTTCAAACTCATTTGTGCTGATATATATCACATCATATTTATATATGATATAAATAAAAATATGAATGAAAGAGGAGCCATGTTTCCTTGTCATGTATAAGAGTGAACAAATTCCTAAAAATTTCTAAGGATACTGTAGTAGATAATCTTCAGTAGAATGATATTCTTCCGAGTCTTTATTATTGTTTCCTTTCTTTTGTTCTTCAATGTCTTTTCCTGGGATTCCCTTTTTTCCTCAATTTGTCTTCAAATAATCATCCTTCCAAAATCAGTGTTAACCAAAACACAGGCCAGAAGCCGTTGCTTCTTTGCTATCAAGAAATTCGAGCTGCTTTATTTCAGGGGTGGAGGGAGCATGTATAGACCACCAACTGTTTCTTCATCCAGATACACTGACCTCATAGTTATTCTAAATTGCAGTCAACTTTTTAGACTTGTTTATTTTTGGTTTTCCTTCTTTCATGCCTTCCTTAGTGTGTTAATAGGAATTTGGCAGAGACACTTTAAAGAGATTTATAATCTGACAACATTTTGAACAGAAAGTAAAAAAAGGGCTGTTAAATGTTTCTCCTCAAATTCTCCCATGTTTTATACTCTCTAATGGAACTTCATTCTGTCCTTCTCCAAAGAACAGTGAGGGAAAAAAATTGGATACATTAAAATGTACACTTTAGAAAAATTTTTAAGAAGAATTAAGAAAATGTAAAAGAGAAATATCAAATGAGATCATCTCATTCTGATTTCCTTCCTATAAGCATGTGAAACTTACTCATGTAGCTTTTTTTAATCTGAAATTATAATGTCCAATTTGTTCTAGTGAATACATTCCATTGAGAAATTTATGGAAAACTATTTAAAAGACAGCTTGTATTAACTAAAACTCTGGTTTGTAGACAAGAGAAATTCAAGCTAACTTAGGCTAAAAAAGTAATGTATTAGAAGAAAATGGGGGTATTTCAAAAAGCTAATGGGTATATTAATTAAACCATAGTAGAGACAAAGCTTCAGAGCAACTAGAAGCAGAATTTTCTTTTTGTTTGTCATTTGTTTTTCTCTACATGTCTGGTTATTCTGTTCTACTTTATACTGGCTTGCTTCACACGGTGAAGATCATAGTATCTTTCCAGATTCATTTTTTTACATTTTGTAGTTCCTATTACCAAAGAGGGACTGACTCATAGTTTAGGTTGGAAATATTCCAGGTAAGGGTTATGGTCTGATCTGGGTCAGTTACTAAACCCTGAAACACCCAGCAGCTAAAAGTATGTGGTGAGAAAGATGATTGAGTACATCTCTGGTACTGAGCATGTCTATGTGTATTTGGGGAATCACTGTGGGTCAGGCAACTATGCCAAGAAGTACCTACTATAGCAGTACTGCAGCATGCCGTGGAAGTAAAGGTATCCCCACACTTTTGGTAGGTAGACAGATATTACAGCTCATAGTCTACTACTGATGTCCTTCCTAAGCTGTTGCATACTTATATGGAATTATAAGACAAAGATCCCAGCTTGGTAGATTGTATTCTGATTCTTTCAATCAGTTCTCCAGGTGTTAAGCAGAGCTGACCCTTAGGAAATCAAATATTTATTTCTCTTTTAAAATTAATATAACTATTGAACTTCACAAATTATTTCCTCAAGTACATATTACAGAATAGTTTAAGATATTATTACCCTATTAAATTTTTTAAGTTATTTTCTTCAAATATGTCGACCATTATAATTAGATCACCCTCTAGTTTTAGAAATGTTGAGGAATTGTTTTCTTCCTGTCTTTGTCCTTTTAGATATTTTTTAAATCATGAAAATAACCTGAGATTTAAAAAATATCCTCAGTCAGGGAGATTTTCAAAAGGAGAAATAATCCTGAAATATAAGGAACCATTGGGAAATGCAGCATCATATTCTCTAAAAACTTAAATTTCATACATTTCATTTGCAAATTCATTGCATTACTTCCAGTGACATTCTGTTTCTTGCATCATATTGTACCAAGAACAAAGCACCAAATGATGACACAGCTGTCTCAGCTAGCAGTTACTCAGTTCATAACTTTTGATTATTTCAATTCAATTCAATTTTTGCCCATTCTTCTTACTGGATAGGTGGAAAGCCTACTAGGCAGACATACAAAATTGAGTTATGCCTGTTTTGTTGAAGAATATATTTAAAGAAACAGCACTTAGGATTTCAGAGGATTTGGTAGAAAAAAAACAATACATAAGACCAAAAATACAGATACGACTCTGTGTGGTGCATCAAAAATAGCCCTGGGCTTTAGTCCCAGCTCTCCTCTTCTCTTGATGTGTGACCTTGAACAAGTTGCCTCCTCTCTCCGAGCCTTAGTTTTCTCATCTATAAAATCAGGTTTGGAATAGATGATCTCTAAAGGAAGTGTGTTTGCAATGCTGGCAGCTGATGTTTCTGTGAAATACCTTACTTCAGTGTACAAAGATACAGGTAGTTTAGAAATAGTTGGATATTATCTCTGGCTAATTGTGCAGTTACATATGAGAGAAGCTTCAGGAGACTGAGTGACTTTTTCATTTCCATTTTTTCACATTCTTAGGGAAGATTTGGCTCATAACCCACAAAGACATTATGAAAATGACCCTATTCATTTTGTCTGTGCCATGCACTTTTAAATAATGATTACTTTCTACTGTATCGTTATGTGGCTAGAGATGTACTTTCCATTGCATGTTAACTCCTTCTGCCCATGTAAATTTTCTCTGTACTATTCCTGAACTATATTATGTGTACTTATGGAATAATAATACAATTTTCACATATTACTTTTCTCACATAACTGTTTTAAATATGCTTCTTTCAATGGAGATTCTTCCACAAAGATCTTTTAGTGAACCAAAAGCAGTCCTTATTTTTAGATTTCCAAAAGCCATTTTATGGGATATCTAGTTCATTCTCAATACCAAGGGTTTCAAAAAAAGAGCACCATAATGTGGTAACTCCTGTGGAATGAGGCACTAGGCAATGAGGGACAAAAGATACATTTTTTCCTGACACAGTAAATGGAATGCCTTCTATCCTGTGGGACTTTAGAAGGTGTGCTACATTTTGAAGATTACAAGCTGTCCAGTGATAGTTCAATTTGTATTTCTTGGCCCTGATTTGATTTGCTTCCAACTTACGCCAATAAGACAGTTTAAAATAAAATGGTGTGCCATCAGTCATAGTTCCTCTACATTAACATCTCTCAGATATTTATCATTTGAGCTGATTTTTTCCTCTAGCAGCTGGTCCCCAGTGTCCACATGCGTATTAGATATCCCTAAATCATGTCAGTTACTCCTATTTGTATACGATGTTGTATTTTACAAAGCACTTCCATAGGTATCTCCTGAAATCTTCACAGTAACCCTCTGAGATGGGGGAACAGGATTATCAATGCTCTTCAATTACATTCACTTTATAAATTTAATTCTGCATGGTGTTTTGCTTACACAGACAGTTGAATTTTTTAAATAATCTGTTAACTTCCTATTGCATTAACTGCAAAATGGCTGCATATGTAATCAATGTGTATGTCTCGTACCAATACTTCAAATTCAACATATCTAAAGCTGAACTCATTCTTTCCCCACCCTCTCCATCTCCTGCTTACCATCTACTTGACATATACCAAAGGTAGCCATCGTCCTTTCGTGTGTTACTTAGTCACTATTTCCCTTATTTTCCAATCTAGAAACTCCTGTCTTTATCTTACCCTCCTGAGTCAAATCAGTTACCTGGTTTATAGCACCTGTATCAGCAACAACTGCTGTACATTTTCCACCTTGTCCTCCACTGCCACTTCCATAATTCCATTGCAACAGCCTTATAGTTGGGTCCCTAATCTCTATTCTAGCTATTCTCCATTCTTCTTGCTGCCAAAAACATGTTTTTCTTAAAACATGGCCTCTAATCTGTCACATCCCTCATCAAATATCCTCAGTGATGAGCAGTACAGATTAATGCTTTGAAATCCAATGAACTTAAATTCAAATTCTTTCTCAACAATTCAAACCTGGGTGTGTCTGAATCTAAAGCATGATTGTGTCCAGTATAGTATGCTGACATTTTCACCTTCGGGTTGAGCAGGGAACATAAAATTGGGCCTTCAAGTGGTGAGCTGAGACCCTTAGTCCTCAGATTAAGAATCACTTCTTGTTAGAGCCTGCTAGTCCTTGCAAACCTTTGTGGACCCCTCAGACTTAGCCTGTTGCTGGAAGCTCTTGGCGGTCCTCTTGCTCTGACCATAGTCCTTATCTTGTCACTCTTGCCCTATCCTGCCCACTTGCTTAGACCAAGCATGACAAACGTTACCCCAAATTCTTTTTAGTTAACCTAGAACAAAGGACAGTGTACAAGTGAGATTGCTCAGTGTTCATTACGTTTGCTTTCCATCATCTTTGTTAAACTTCATGAGAAACTGCCAGAGTTGCTTGCTTAGAAATTGTGTGACATAGTGAACAAATAATTGGCTTTGGGTTCACATAAACCTAGATAAGAGTCCTAGATCCTCCATTGGTTAGTTGTCTAATTTTGGGGCAGGTCATTTGACCTTTCTAAGCTTCAGTTTCCTCTTTCCAATATAAAGTAGGTATATATTAGTATCCACTGACTGGAAGAATATGCAATGATAAAAATGCTGTCCACAATTAAAGAACACTTTTAAATACATTTACATTTTATTATGTAACAATGCATATATCTATGAAATATATTGTTTGTTCCATTTGCAGTTAATACTTGGCATATGTATGACTTTCTAATTCCTTTGTCATAACTCTATGGTCACTTGAGCCCCACAGACTACTTTTTGCTCTGAGAAGGACTGATAATTGGCTTCCAATATCTATTCTCACCCTCTTAATCTGCTCAGATAACTTTTAGTTGGCCACACACCTTCCTGCATAATGATTTCATTCCATGGCCTCTCATGCAACTATGAGTGACCATGTCCTACATTATAACCAATGGGATGTAATCATAAGTGAAATGTGCAACAGCTAGGAATGTGGATAAAGAAAAAGCATGGCCTCTTTTTCATTTATCATCCTTTCCTGACAGCTGAAATGTAGAAATTATGTCTGAAGCTGGAGCAGCCATTTTGTGTCATGAATTGGAAAACTATGTTGAGAGAGGTAGAGCAGTGATACTGTGATCCTGAACCACTGATTGTTGTGGAGGACTCTTATTAGCCTGGTCCACCAAGCTGTACCTGCATGTGAAAGAAACCAGTTTTTAAGCCATTATTATTTTATATTTTTCTATTAAAACAACTTAACAATATTCTAACAAATGCAGTTGGAAACCACTGAATAAAATGTATATGAAAGAGCTGATCAGAGTGAGTGACTTCTTGTAATTGCTTAGGTCAGTTCCTGCCTTTCTTGAGCTAACTTCCCTTCGGTTTGTCCAATTACCCTATAGTACTGCAGGTTATAGCCTCATGGGCCTGTGCAAGATTGGAAGTCTCCTTTCCCCTAGGCATCACATACCATGCTATATTAGTTATTTTGACTATCAGGAACAGTTATGCATAGCAGTTCTCAGAGATGCCACCTGAATTCTCTGAAGCTTTAATATGCAGTACTTTTTATAAGAGGCACTTTTGATTATTAGCCTCATTGAAAGTAATAGGCAGGTAGATTAGTGGTGCTGTTTCCATGTGTATTCAAGATTGCATTGCCACTTCATAATGTTCCTCGTTATCCGCAAGCTGATTAGATAGAGTGTTGAAACCAAATGGAAAATGACACAATTTATTGCCTTTACAGAATGTATTATAAAAATAAACAATAAAAACTTCTTCAGAATTAATAGAACATAAAGCACTCTTTTTTCTCCTAGTGAAATTATAGGTAAAATGGATCATATCTGGATAGTAATGAAACATCCTATTAGCTTTCAAGTATGCTCCTGAACAGCGCAGCATGCTCTCTCTCACACACAAACACACACACTCTCTCTCTTTCATGCTTTCTCTAATAGATATTATAATTACAGATTTAAACCAGAAGATAATTCAATTGACTGAACATTAAAGGCATTACATGATAATAATTGTATTCTCATATTTTAATATGCACACACAAATGTACTGAACTATTTAGAAAGCCAAAATCACATTTGAACCACAAAGTTTAATTCTTTTAGAGGCATACTAGGTTGGGCTATAAACAATACAATATTACCACATTCATCTGTTTTTTTTTTTTTTTCAATGCATCGTTCCATCAACTTTACAATGTTAGTTGGAGGTATTCTATTAACTATTACAATGAGATATAGAGTTTTGTTCTTTATTAGGATTGAGGATATGTGCTTACAACCAGATACTTGAAGAACTGTATGTTTAATGTTCTGCTCCTGACTGCAAACAGTGCATCACTGTGGCACCTCCATTAGCTTGTTCAATAATACAGAGACTGCTATGGCTGGTAGTTGGAGAGCATCAGGAAGATGAACTCTGTGACAGCCCTCTATTCATTCACATATGGGGCACATCTGTAGATATCTTAAAAGCTAATTAATAAATAAAGGACTCAGGCCTCATGCAGAATTGAGACAATGTGAATTTTTTTTTCTCTCTCCAAATCAAGAACTTAAATGGAAACTGAAGCTGGTTCTCCCTTCAGCAAGCCAGCTGTCCTTTCAGTTTGCAGAATCAGAAAAACAATTTTCAAAGCATAGCTTTGGTTTCAGAGAGAGAAAGTCTTTTTAAAGAAATTATATTTAGCTGTCACTGTAGGAAAATGCATGAATGATTTTATAGGCCATGCCAAGAGAAACATGGAGACTTTGATGGTCACATGGACCCTGTTGCTAATTAGGATGCTGGCGGTGGGCATTTGCTCTAGGTTTCAGGGCCTGTACTGTCCAATCCTATCAAAGAGCTTTAGGAGAACACTGTTATCATGCACATTATGAAAAATATATTTCACCTTGAGTATCCATTTAGCTATGCCTATTTAAAAAAAAAAACACCTTTAAATGGCAGCATTGTAATAACCAGAGAGTTCTACTCATCTATGTGTGAGAAAATACTTTGTGGCAATATTTTTTAGTGAAATGAGCATATTTCTCTCTTTAGATTCTTGGGATGGAGAAAATTGCTGTTCTGAAAAGTAGTAATGTAGATATACACTCTTACTAGAGCAAAGAGTGCAATTAATCCATATTCTGCAACAGTTCTCAGTAAGCTATATATTTAATGTAAAAAAGGAGAGAAGTCTTAGCCTTCCTTGTGCAGTTATAGTTGCTTGATTGCTATGTTTGGAACTGAATCTGTACATGTACTGATGCATTTGTGGGAAAGAAAGAGTAATGACATATTTTATTAAATTATAAGGTAGCTTGTTCTGGCATCTCAGACTGGTTCATCCTCTAGTCATTTTTTTTCATTTTTATAAAAAAGACTGTCGGGAGGCCTGATTTGTCAGGGATATAGATTTTGCCTAGTTAAAGGTCAGGTGGCAAACAATTGATTTGATTGCTGAGCCATTGAGTCATTAAATTGCCTGAAATAACCTTGTTTCAAATGTTCACTGGTGATCCAGTCTAGGACTCCATACTCAGGGCTTGCGTTAGCATCTGTGGAAAATGCTAAGTTGAATTTTGCCTTTGATATTGAAAAAAAAATGTAGTCAGAGATGTGTTTGCCACGGGAATAGAAGATTTGTGTATGAAATTTGTGTATGAAATCCTGTAATTTGAGGATATGCAAATCTCCCCTTCCTTTCCAAGCCTTATTTCTGTGGCCTGAAATTCCACTATTAGAGATTCCTTCCTTCCTCCCTCCCTCCCTGCCTCCCTTCCTCCCTCTCTTCCTCCCTCCTTTTCTCCCTTTCTCCCTTCCTTCCTTCCTCCCTCCCTCTCTCCCTTCCTCCCTCCCTTTCTCCCGTTCTCCCTTCCTTCCTTCCTCCCTCCCTCCCTCCCTTCCTCCCTCTCTTCCTCCCTCCCTTTCTCTCTTTCTCCCTTCCTCCCTCCCTTCCTTCCTTCCTTCCTTCCTTCCTTCCTCACTCAAAACTGTGGCAACCCTGAAGAGATGACAAGGTCTGGAATATACAACATTGTCCAGAAGGATTGGCCCACGTGGAGTACCGCAGAACTGAGCTTGTGAACAAAATGAGAATGCTGAGTTCCTGGAGAAAGGTATTGAGGGAATAGGCAGAAAGGCCAAGGCCAAAACTTTCCTTCTTCAAAATTTTGTTAAGCAACAGAATTTCCTGATCCTATTCTACCATGTCCAAAGAAACTTAACACTCATAAGAGGAGGAGTACTGGACTTGGAGTCCAGGGTCCTAGTCCCACCTATTTTCCCTCTTCTGTGCCCTAGGACAAGTCAGTGAACTCCTATGAGGAAACTCTGCTTCCTCATGTGAAATATGGTAATTTGAGTTGATGCTCTTGAAGTTGTAACATTCTGTATTTTATATTTTAGGTGGCTAGAATTTGGTTCAGTATTCCATGAAGGGCATAATATCTAGCAAACTGACGAATTATGTTCCCATTTCAACTGCTGTTGCCCAGATTAATTATTTAAATGATAGAGTCTTCCTTGATTATTGTTGAGGATAACTTTCAAGTTATGGTTCTATTTTGGAATTTTTGGAAGGGGTGTTATATTTCCACATACATCTTAGTGGAAAGGGTATCTAGTTTCAACTTTGCCACTAAGCTTCAAGAAATTCCATTTTACATTTTCCAGCATAGTTTCATTATTTTCTGAGGTCTTTTTGGCTATTCTGTTGTATCCTTTTCTAATCACCCCACCTATCGGTCTATCATAGATGTATGTATTTTAGCTTTTACAATTTTTTTCAGAAAAATCCCAAATTTAATAATTCTAGATGACTGTCATATAGTAATGACTTAAAATTTTTTCTTGTAGTCCTTGAAGTATTTCTTATGTAGCCATACTTTCTAGCTCCCTAAATCCCTGTTATAAGCTCCTTCTATGGGTTTTATAGATCCTGAGAATGAGTGTCCTCATATTAAATAGTTTAAGTACCCATATCATAGCATTTTGGTGACTCTTGGTCATTTTCCTGTTAGAGTACCATTTCAGTCTGCTTACATTCTCCCATGTTCTTCCAACTGCCATGACCAGAGAATTTTAGATACAGATAATAAATATAGGTATAGAAAAGTAAGCAGACTCACATATGGGGAAACATGAAAGAAAACTTTCTTAGTTTGGATCAATTTAATGCCATATCTAAAACATTTACTGGTAATCTACTGTATACCTTAATTTGTTAGACTGAGGTAAAAGATAGTTCTCTGACCTCAGGGAGATCCCAGTCTAGAAGATATTACCAAGTCTTTCATCTTTCTGTTCTCAAGTAGATTGGTTTCAGAGGGGAAACTATTAGGTTTGAAAATTTCCCCCAATAAATCTATATTCCCTTGGATGTATATCATGACTTTGCATTTATGCTAGACTGTTGTGGGAATAGAAAAAAGTTGATTGCACTCTGGAATCTTGTGTGACTGTCATTGGTCAAGCAGTTCCATATAGAACCACATCCCAAAGGGACCTCAGTTTTTTCTTCCAACAATCATCATAGACTAATATTTCAGTTAAAATTTAAAAGGACCAGAGCCTCCCATTTCCATTTTTAAGGTATCCTTTCATTTATTTTATTGTTACATATGCTTCATGTAACTGGAATCAAATCTAGGGCATTTTATCTCTAGTCTATGTTGTTAACTACAATCACTTCCATACTTCTTCTTTTATGTCATTCAAAAGTGTAAGTTTGTTCATAGAATTTATGAAAAAATTTACAATAAAGAGAGCTTAGGTTAGATTACTATCTCAATTAAATACTATAAACTAGCTGTTCCTCTCATTACTTATACTCGTAAGCAGGGCCTCTAAAAATGATTTTAAAATTCAAGTTAATTGTTGATAATGTACCATTTTCGACAACTGCAGGTTTTGGGGTTTTTTTGTTTGTTTTTTTGTAGTTGAACCTCAGTTTTCTTCTAAGGCCCTAAGGATACAGTGATAACCAAGACAGATACAGTTTCAACAACTGTTTATATGAAATATTTCACACATGTAAAAAATACACACTATATATATATATATAAGATATAAAGAATAAAAAGATAATGACTCCCTATGTATTCACTATACATTTTAAAGGTAACCACTATGCTAAATTATATTTTTAAATAAAAATTACAGGTATTAAAGAATACAGCATGGTGCTTTGATATACATTTACATAGTGAAATTATTACTATAGTCAAGCTAATTAATATATCCATCCCCACACCCCATATATTATGTTTTGCTAAACATTTTACCATTAATTTTGTGTGATCTTGAAGTTTGGTATATACCTGTTTGACTTTACCCTTGTTCATTCAATATTATATTTAGCAGTAGAGCTTATGTGAGTGAAGAATGAGCCTTTCTTGTTTTAAGCCACTGAGATTTTGAAGTTATGTCTTGCCACAGCATAATCTAGTATATACTGACTGATAAGTAATGTTTCCATTTTCTTAAGAGCACAAAAGAAAGAGAGCATAGGTGAAGGGAAATGAATTTAAGGCTACAATTGCCCAAATAATTGTCTTTATACGTGTTAATTGTAGTCCTGTAACTCAACCAAGTTTAGCATTAATTATCATGTAAATACATGGTGTCAGATTTACAAATGAAACTTCTAGACTAATAGAAGGGTATACCTGCAGCAACCCAGCAACCCATGAAAAAGAGATATTCTAAAACTGAACTGAGACTGGATTAGACTACTGAAGAAAAACAGGTTTTAATGCCATCAACCTGCAGTCTTTTGAGGCATTTGGGTGGGATGGCTAGCCTGTAATGCAAGTACCATTTAATGTTCTTTCTGTTTCAGTTGGCTACCCTGAATTACTGATCTAAACCAGTTTGGAGGGCCTATCATAATGCTAAGTCTCCTGGCTTCACAAACCATTTCTTTTATGATATGAGGACTCTAGGGAAATCTGGCAGCCACTTCATTTTGTTTCTGATACTGAAATTGAACATAATGAAGCCATATGGTAGCATCTGGTCTATGAAAACAAAAACAAATCAAAACAAAAAAATCTTATTTCATAAAAATGTTTAAAATAAATTTGGGGGGTTTCCAAAAACTTTGGCTATAATAGTAATATGGAAAAGGGTACTCCAAACTTCTTGGAAATGATCTTAACTTGCAAGTGTTTTTTTTAAAATCACATACCACAAAAGACAGAAAATATTTAACAATTAACAGATTACTGGTTGCCAGGGCTTAAGAAAGGAGTAGAATATGAGGAATATGGATGTGGCTATGAAAAGGCAACATGGGAGATGCTTATGGTAATAGAAATATTTTGTTATATAACTATATCAATGTCAATATCCCTGTTTATGATATTGTACTATAGTTCTGCAAGTTTTTGGGGAAACTAGGTAAGGAGTATATGCATTTGCTCTGTATTATTTCTTACAACTGCATTGTTCATCTGCATTTACCTTAAAATAAAAAATTTAACTTAAAAAGGCAAGCAACAGAAAGAGAATATTTGCAAAACACATATCTGATAAAGCGCTTATATCCAGAATACACAAAAACTTTTACACTTTAATAACAAATAAACAATCCTATCACAAATGGGCAAAAGATTTGAACAGACATTTCATCAAAGAAGATATATGAATGACTAATAAATATGTGAAAAGATAGTCAACATCACTAGTCATTAGGGGAATGGAAATAAAAATTATAATAAGACACTCCTTCATACACACCATGATGGCTATAATCAAGAAGACAGATAATAACAAGTGTTGGAGAAATTGTAACCCCCATACGTTCCTGGTAGGAATGTAAAATTGCACAACTACTTTGGAAAAAAATTTGGCAGTTACCCAAAAAGTTAAACACAGTATGACCATATGGCTTAGCAATTCTGCTCCTGAGCATATACCCAATAAAATTTATGCCCACACAAAAAATTATATACAAATGTTTATAGCAGAATTATTCATAATAACCGAAAGGTATAAACAACCCAAATCTCCATGAACTTATGAATGAATAAACAAAATGTAGTATATTCATTCAATGGAATATTACTCACCCATTAAAAGAAATAAAGACATGTTACCACATCTCATAAACATTATGCTTAGTGAAGGAAGTCAGACACAAGAGACCACATACTTTGTTACTCCATTTACATTAAACTTTCCCCAAAAAAACAAAGTTATAAAGATAGAAAGGAGGCTAGTGGTTCTATAAAGATGGAAAGGAGGTAGCAGATATTATCAGTAAAAATACATGAATGCTCATACTGATGTGATGGAAATGTTGTAAAACTGATTTATGGTGATGGTTTTGGTAATTTTACCAAACCTGGTAAATTTCCCAAAATACTATTGAATTGTATACATGAAAGGGAGCATTATATGATATGCAAAATATGCCTCCATAAGATAATTTCAAAATAATGACAAAGAATTCTGCATTTTATCAGCTTATTCCATTGTATGTTCCACAGTTTATCTATATTATATTATTTATAATATTTATCACTTTTTGAAGGACATCTTGGCTGCTTCCATGTTTTGGATCTTATGATAAAGCTGCTATGAATACCTATGTGAAAGTTTTGTGTGGAAATAAGTTTTACTTTTTTAACTCATTTGGATAACTACCTAGGTTCACAGTTCTTGAATTGTAGGGTAAGACTGTTTTTAGTTTTTTAAGAAACTAGCAGACTGTTTTCCAAAGTGTGCCACTCAGCATTCTCACTAGAAACAAATGAGAGTTCCTGTTGCTCCACATCCTCGTCAGCATTTGGTGTTGGCATTTTGGATTTTAGCCATTCTAAGAGGTGTGTACTGATATTGTAATGTTGTTTAAATTTGTGATTCTTTGATGACATATGATGATGAGCATTTTTCATATGCTTATATACCAGCTATTTATCTTCTTTGGTAAGATGTCCATTCAGATTTTTTGCCTGTTTTTTAATTGGATTTTTTGTTTTCTTATTGTTGAGTTTTGAGAGTTATTTGTATATTTTAGATAACAGTCCTTTATCATAAAAGTGTTTTTCACAGATTTTCTCCAGGTCTGTGACTTGTCTTTTCATTTTCTTAACAGTGTCTTTCACAGAATAGTAGTTTTCCATTTTAATAAAGTCCAAATTATCAATTTTTTCTTTCATAAGTCATGCTTTTGGTGTTGTATCTAA
The DNA here is from genome assembly GCA_029783875.1 of Phataginus tricuspis. Classification (NCBI taxonomy): domain Eukaryota; kingdom Metazoa; phylum Chordata; class Mammalia; order Pholidota; family Manidae; genus Phataginus; species Phataginus tricuspis. Next base: position 118,179,071 of record JAQQAC010016209.1, on the reverse strand, counting down.
AAAGTCATCTCCAAATTGGAGGTCACCTAAATATTCTCCTCTCATCTTCTAGCAGTCTTACACTTTACATTTTATATTTAGCTTTATGATCCATTTTGAATTAATTTTTGAAATGTGTAACGTCTATACTTTTGTTTCTTTGTCAAAGATTAGTTGATTATATTTTTGAGATTCTATTTCTGGGCTATCTATTCTGTTCCACTGATCTATTTCTCTATTTGTTTGCCAATATCATATACTGTCTTGATTATTATAGCTTTATATAAGTGTCAGAGTCAGATAGTTTCAGCCCTCTGATTTGTATTTCTCCTTCAATATGGTGTTGGTGATTCAGGATCTTTTGCCTGTCCAGGTAAACTTTACAATCTGTCAGCATCCACAAAATAGCTTGTTGGGATTTTGATTAGGACTGCATTGAATCTCGATCAAGTTTGGAAGAACTAACATCCTAATGATATTGAGTCTTTCTATCTATAAACATGCAATAGTTCTCCATTTATTTAGATCTTTTTGATTTCTTTCATGAAAAGTTTGTGGTTTTCCTTATATAGATCTTGCATGTATTTTGCTGAATTTATACCTAAGTATTGCATTTTTGAGTGCTAATGTAAATGGTATTGTGTTTTTAAATTCAAATTCAAAATGTTACTGCTAGTATATAGGAAAACAATAGACTTTTGAAGAGTAACTTTGTATCCTGCAAACTTGCTGTGATTGTTAGTTACAGGAATTTTTTTTGTCAAATATTTGGGATTTTCTATATAAACAGCAATCATGTCATATGTAAACAAAGTTTTGTTTCTTCCTTCCCAATCTCTATACTTTCATTTCTTTTTCTTCTCTTATTGCATCAGCTAGAACTTCCAATATGATGAATGGAAATGGTCAAGAGGATATCTTTACTAAAGATCTTGCCTTGTTCCTAGTGTTATAGGGAAAGCATCAGCTTCTTACCATTAGGTATCATATTAGCTGTAGGATTCTTGAAGTTGTTCTTTATGAAGTTGAACAACTTCCCTCTGTTCTAAGTGCGCTGAGTGTTTTTATCATGAAAGAATGTTGACTTTTGTCAAATGCTTTTTCTACATTAATTTCTATGCTCGTATAATTTTCTTCTTTAGCCCATAGATGTGATGGATTACCTTAATTGATTTTTTATTTTTTCCAGCTTTATTAAGAATAATTAAAAAATAAAATTTTATCCAGAATGCATCCCCTCAGGCAAGGGAAACAAAATAAAAAATGAACAAATGGGACTGCATCATGCTAAAATACTTCTGTACAGCAAAGGACACCATCAGCAGAACAAAAAGGCATCCTATAGTATAGGAGAATATATTAGTAAATGACATATCCGACAAGGGTTAACATCCAAAATACATAAAGAAGTCAGATGCCTCAACACCCAAAAAGCAAATAACCCTATTAAAAAATGGGTGGAGGATATGACACTTTTCCAAAGAAAAAATTCAGATGGTCAACAGGCACATGAAAAGATGCTCCACATCACTAATTATCAGGGAAATGGGTATTAAAACCACAATGAGATATCACCTCACACCAGTTAGGATGGCCAACATAGAAAAGACTAGGAACAAAAAGTGCTGGCAAGGATGCGGAGAAAGGGGAACCCTCCTACACTGCTGGTGGGAATGTAAACTAGTTCAACCATTGTGGAAAACAGTATGGAAGTTCCTCACAAAATTAAAAATAGAAATACTATTTGACCAAGGAATTCCACTCCTAGAAATTTACCCTAAGAATGCAGGAGCCCAGTTTCAAAAAGACATATGCACCCCTATGTTTATCACAGCACTATTTACAATAGCCAGGAAATGGAAGCAACCTGAGTGTTCATCAGTAGATGAATGGATACAGAAGATGTGGTACATATACACAATGGAATATTATTCAGCCATAAGAAGAAAACAAATCCTACCATTTGCAACAACATGGATGGAACTAAAGGGTATTATGCTCAGTCAAATAAGCCAGGAGAGGGATTAAAGATGGCGGGGTGAGAGGTGAGACAGAGGCTTCCTCCTAAAACCACATATAATATGAAAATATAACTAATACAACTACTCTTGAAAGAGCAACAGGAAAGAGGACTGCAACAAATTGAATACACCTGGAGAAAAGAGCAGACCCCACGAAAAAGGGTAATGTACTAAAGCTGTGGTCCTGTGGGATCCAAGCCCTTCTCCCATCCCAGCTCACCGGCAGGAGGAAGAGGAATGTAGCAGGGAGGGTGTGGAGATCTGGGACTGCTGAATACCTAACTCTGGAGATCTGCTCTGGGAGCACAAACCTACATTTCATGGTGCTTGCATGATACTCTCATGATTAGGGGGTTGGAAAGCTAAGACAGGCAGAATTCCTGGAGAGACTAAGATTCCAGCTGCTTGTGGAAAGCAGGGATCCATATCAAACTGCTCTGGGACAAAAGATAGGCAGGCAGTCTGAGAGACTTCCTAAGAAGGAAGCCCTTAGCAAGAGGGCTGCTAAAAGGGCAAGGATTGACCATAACTTACTGCTCAGGAGAAAGGACAGGTAGACAAAATTGTCTGGGTGCACTCTGCCCAGCAGATTGAGAGCTTTCACGATCTTCAGGTGCTCCAGCTTCTTGGCTGCCTACACAGCTCCAAGAACCCGTTCAGTGACGATAGGCATAGCAGCCAGGAAGCAGGAAACAGCTCTTTCCTCTGCCAAGGCACCAATACCACTCCCCTGCAATCCCAGACATTGCTTCAGGGGCTGAGCAGCTCCAGAGAGTAGAGCATCTGGGCACTAGAGGGCACCATACACAAATATGAAACACCAAATGAACCTGGTCCAGAGTAAAATTATTAATACAACTCCTGAGAAAGATTTAAATGATACTGACCTCATGACTTTCCCTGAAAGGGAGTTCAAAATAAAAATCATTAACATGCTCATGGAGGTACTGAAAGATATTCAAGAATGCAGGAATGAATTACGGTTGGAGATCCAATAATTGAAGAGCACAATGGACAGTATTAAAAGCTGATTGGATACAGTGGAAGAGACAATAAATGAAATAGAAACCAAAGAAGAGGAATATAAAGAAGCTGAGGCACAGAGAGAAAAAAGGATCTCTAAGAATGAAAGAATATTGAGAGAACTGTGTGACCAATCCACATGGAACAATATTCACATTATAGGGGTACCAGAAGAATAAGAGAGAGAAAAAGGGATATAAAGTGTCTTTGAAGAGGTGATTGCTGAAAACTTCCCAAATCTGGGGAAGGAGATAGTCTCTCAGGCTATGGAGGTGCACAGATCTCCCAACACAAGAGACCCAAGGAAGACAACATCAAGACATATAGTAATTAAAATGGCAAAGATAAAGGATAAGTACAGACTATTAAAAGCAGCTAGAGAGAGAAATAAGATCACATACAAAGGAAAACCCATCAGGCTATCATCAGACTTCTCAGCAGAAAACTTACAAACCAGAAGGGAGTGGCATGATGTATTTAATGCAATGAAGCAGAAGGGCCTGAACCAAAATTACTTTGTCTGGCAAGATTATCATTTAAATTTGAAGAAGGGATTAAACAATTCCCAGATAAGTAAAAGCTGAGAGAATTTATCTCTGACAAACCATCTCTACAGTATATTTTGGAGGGACTGCTATAGATGGAAGGGTTCCTACAGTTCAATAGCTGTCACCAGAGGTAATAAAACCACAGTAAAGAAAGTAGAACAGCTACTTACTAAGAAAATGCAAAATTAAATTAATTATCCCCAAAGTCAATCAAGGGAGAGACAAATAGTGCAGAATATGATACCTAATATATAAAGAATGGAGGAGGAAGAAAAACGAGGAGGAAAACAAAACAAAACAAAAAAATAACCTTTAGATTGTGTTTGTAATAGCATATTAAGTGAGTTACATTGGACTCTTAGATAGTAAGGAAGTTAACCTTGAACCTTTGGTAACCACAAATCTGAAGCCTGCAATGCCAATATGTACATACCAATTGATAATCACCCTAAATGTAATTGGACTGAATGCACAAGTCAAAAGACATAGAGTCACTGAATGGATAAAATAACAAGACCCATCTATATGCTGCCTTCAAGAGAGTCACTTTAAATCCAAAGACATGCACAGACTAAAAGTGAAGGGATGGAGAAAGACATTTCATGCAACTAATATGGAGAAAAAAGGAGGAGTTGCAGTACTTGTATCAGACAAAATAGACTTCAAAACAAAGAAAGTCACAAGACACAAAGAGGGATATTACATAATGATGAAAGGGTAAATCCAATAAGAAGATATAACCATTATAAATATCTATGCACCCAACACAGGAGCTCCTACATATGTGAAACAAATACTAACAGAATTAAAGGGGGAAATAGAATGCAATGCATTCATTCTAGGAGAGTTCAACACACCACTCACTCTGAAGGACAGATCAAAAAGACAGAAATTTAATTAAGGAGACAGAGGCACTGAACAACACATTAGACCAGATGGACCTGACAGATATCCACAGAACTCAACATCCAAAAGCAGCAGAATACACCTTCTTCTCAAGTGCACATGGAACATTTTCAAGAATAGATCATATACTAGGCCACAAAAAGAGCCTTGGTAAATTCAAAAAGATTGAAATTGTACCAACCAGCTTCTTAGAGGACAAATGAATGAAACTAGAAATGAATTTCAAAAATAAAATGAAAAATCCCACAAACACATGGAGGCTTAATAACATGCTCCTATATAACCAATGGATGAATGACCAAATAAAAACAGAAATCAAACAATATATGGAGACAAATGACAACAATAATTCAACACCGAAAAATGTGGGATGCAACGAAGGCCATGCTAAGAGAAAAGTATATTGCAGTACAGGCCTACCTCAGGATAGAAAAACATTCCCATATGAGCAGTCTAACTCACAATTAATGAAACTAGGGAAAGAAGAACAAATGAGACCCAAAGTCAGTAGAAGGAGGGACATAATAAAGATTCGAGCATAAATAAATAAAATCGAGAAGAATAAAACAATAGAAAGGATCAACAAAAGCAAGAGCTGGTTCTTTGAGAAAATAAACAAAATAGATAAACGCCTAGCCAGACTTATCAAGAAAAAGAGAGTCTACTCACACAAACAGAATCAGAAATTAGAAAGGAAAAATCACTATAGACACCACAGAAATAGAAAGAACTATTAGAGAATACTATGAAAAATTATATGCTAACAAACTAGATAACTTAGAAGAAATGGACAACTTTCTAGAAAAATACAACCTTCCAAAGCTGACCCAGGAAGAAACAGAAAATCTCAATGGACCAATTACCAGCAACGAAATTGAACTGGTAATCAAAAACCTACCTAAGAACAAAACAGATGGCTTCACCGCTGAATTTTATCAAACATTTAGTGAAGACCTAATACCGATCCTCCTTAAAGTTTTCCAAGGAGTAGAAGAAGAGGGAATACTTCCAAACTCATTCTATGAGGCCAGCATCACTCTAATAACAAAACCAGGCAAAGACACCACAAAAAAGAAAATTACAGACCAATATCCCTGATGAAAATAGATGCAAAAATACTCAACAAAATATTAGCGAACCGAATTCAAAAATATATCAGAAGGATCATCCATCAGGATCAAGTAGGATTTCTTCCAGGGATACAAGGATGGTACAACATTCGAAAATCCATCAACGTCATTCACCACATCAACCAAAAGAAGGACAAAAACCAAATTATCAGGTCCGTAGATGGTGAAAAAGCATTTGACAAAATTCAACACCCATTCATGATAAAAACTCTCAACAAAATGGGTATAGAGGGCAAGTACCTCAACACAATAAAGGCTATATATGACAAACCCACAGCCAACATTATACTTAACAGTGAGAAGCTGAAAACTTTTCCTTTAAGATCAGGAACGAGACAAGGATGCCCACTCTCCCCACTTCTATTCAACATAGTACTGGAGTTCCTAGCCATGGCAATCAGACAACACAAAGAAATAAAAGGCATCCAGACTGGCAGGAAAGACGTTATACTGTCCTTGTTTGCAGATAACATGATATTGTACATAAAAATCCTAAAGAATCTACTCCAAAACTACTAGATCTAATATCTGAATACAGCAAAGTTGCAGAATACAAAATTAATATGCAGAAATCTATGGCATATATACACTAACAATGACCTAGCAGAGAGAGAAATCAGGAAAACAATTCCATTCAAAGTTGCTTCAAAAAGAATAAAATACCTAGGAGTAAACCTAACCAAGGAAGTGAAAGACCTATACTCTGAAAACTACTCATGAGAGAAATTAAAGAAGATATCAATAAATGGAAACACATCCTGTGCTGATGGATAGGAAGAATTAATATTGTCAAAATGGCCATCCTGCCTAAAGCAATCTACAGATTTAATGCAATTCCTATCAAAATACCAACAGCATTCTTCAATGAATTAGAGAAAATTATTCTAAAATTCATATGGAACCACGAAAGATCCCGAATAGCCAAAGAAATCCTGATAAGGAAGAATAAAGCTGAGAAGCTGAGGGGATTATGCTCCCCAACTTCAAGCTTTACTACAAAGCCACAGTACTCAAGACAATTTGGTACTGGCACAAGAACAGACCCATAGACCAATGGAACAGACTAGAGAGCCCTGATATAAACCCAACCATATATGGTCAATTAATATATGATAAAGGAGCCATGGACATAAAATGGGGAAATGACAGCCTCTTCAACAGCTGGTGTTGGCAAAACTGGACAGTTATATTCAAGAGGATGAAACTGGATTATTGTTTAACCCCATACACAAAAGTAAACTGAATGTAAGTCATGAAACCATAAAATGCTTTGAAGACAACATAGGCAAAGATTTCCTGAATATAAGCATGAGCGACTTCTTCCTGAACGCATCTCCTCGAGCAAGGGAAACAAAAGGAAAAATGAACTCATGGGACTACATCAAAGTAAAAAGTTTCTGTGCCATAAAGGACATCATCAACAGAACAAAAAGGCATCCTACTGTATGGGAGAATATATTTCTAAATGACATATCTGACAAGGGGTTAACAGCCAAAATATATAAAGAACTTACATGCATCTACACCCAAAAAGCAAATAACCCAATTAAAAAATGGGCAAAGGATATGCAGAGACAGTTCTTCAAAGAAGAAATTCAGATGGCCAATAGAAACATGAAAAGATGCTCCACATCACTAATCACCAGGGAAATGCAAATTGAAACCACAATGAGATATCACCTCACACCAGTAAGGATGGCCACCATCCAAAAGACTAAGAACAACAAATGCTGGTGAGGATGAGGAGAAAGGAGAACCCTCCTACACTGCTGGTGGGAATGTAAGCTAGTTCAATAATTGTGGAAAGCAATATGGAGGTTCCTCAAAAAACTAAAAATACAAATACCATTTGACCTCGGAATCCCACTCCTTGGAATTTACCCAAAGAATACAATATCTCAGATTCACAAAGACATATGCTCCCCTATGTTTATTGCAACACTTTTTACAATAGCCAAAATATGGAAGCAACCTAAGTGTCCATCAGTAGATGAATGGATAAGGAGGTGGTACATATACACAGTGGAATACTATTCAGTCAAAAGAAGGAAACAAATCCTGCCATTTGCAACAATGTGGATGGAGCTGGAGGATATTATGCTCAGTGAAATAAGCCAGGTGGAGAAAGAGAAGTGCCAAATGATTTCCCTCATTTGTGGAGTATAACATCGAAGCAAAACTGAAGGAACAAAATAGTAGCAGACTCAGAGACTCCTAGAAGGAACTAGTGGTTACCAAAGGGTAAGGGTGTGGGAGGGTGGGTGGGGAGGGTGGGAGAAGGGGATTGTGGGGTATTATGTTTAGTACATATGGTGTGGGGAATCACGGGGAAAACAGCGTAGCACAGAGAAGGCAAACAGTGAATCTGTGTCAACTTACTACACTGATGGACAGTGACTGAATTGGGGTATGAGTGGGAAATTGATAATGTGGGTAAATGTAGTAACCACATTGTTTTTTCATGTGAAACCTTCATAAGAGTGTATATCAATAATGCCTTAATAAAAATGGAAGGAAGAAAGGAAGGAAGGAAGGAAGGAAGGAAGGAAGGAAGGAAGGAAAGAAGGAAGGAAGGAAGGCAGGAAGAAGGAAAGAAAGAAAGAAAGAAAGAAAGAGAAAGAAAGAAAGAAAGA